>VDFB02000017.1:236980672-237396988 GCA_007258455.2 Sequoia sempervirens
AATTGGTGAAAAACCCTAGCTGCATGGGAAAATTAGGGCAAAAAAACCATAATTTTTAGGCTTAAATAGGTGATAACGAGCTACTTTCAATTCATTTGTGCATTCACATCTTAGATAATTTTCATAGTTTCAGCTCTGACCTCCTAATGAAATGGCACAATGAGTGCTCCCACGACACATTTCTAGCTAAGTTCGAGAGTACCAGAGACCTCCAGGCACAGGACCATTGATATGCAATTTGAAAATTTCCTTGCAATTTGGCGTTTGAGTGCATTTATTGCAATTTGAAATTTAGGTTAGGGTGGCATCGCTATATTGTGATGCCATTTTTTGAATCGATGATGCTATTTTCATTTTATCAATGCTATTGTAATGAGCAATGTAGTTTGTGATTTAGATTTAAGGTTTCCATTTTTTAAATCACAATGTAGGTGTAAATAGCAACACACCTACCTAATTTGGAATTTAGAATTAGGGTTTCAAATTGCAAATGTTGATGTAGGTGTGAATACTAATACTATTTATGATTTGGAATTTGAATGTATATAGTGTCACTATTTGGAATTTGGACTATAGTGATGCTTTTGTAAATAGAAATACTTTCATCATTTGGGGAATAAAAATTCCAAACTTTAGCCAACTTTAGCAAAACTTGATGTTGTGTGCCTCATGGGTGTAAGAGGTTATCCAACCTTTGATGTCTTGTGAGCACCAACCTTTAGTTTTACCCAAACATGATGATCTATTTGAGATTCGATAGGAGGAATTGGGAGAGATCGGATTGTGGTACATTATGTATATGCCCATTGTGTGGACCCATTTGGTGATGGTGATAGTGTTATGCAAGTGATGGTATAGTGAGACCTTGTCATTCCACTTACCCACCGATGAGGTGATAGTGATGTTGGAGGATGTATCATGGATTTTTCAATTTCCCATACATGGAGAGTGGGTTATTTACAACACTAATGCCAATTATGATTCCTATCATGAGTTACTTGACTAGGAGACTATTGTCCTGGTCAACTCATAGATTGATCTAGAGATGTATAGAGGTTGCTCATCAACCTTCAGATTGATCATCATTGCAATTATTTTAGGTTTGGTTGCCCCAAAATAATGAAGTAAGGGATTCAGTCCATGATGGGGGCTAGAATGGAACAAGAGGCTTTTTCATAGGACTTTGTATGCATGGGGGCCAGTGATGCTAGCCTCCATTTACCATGATATGAATGACTTTGTGTATTACAATGGTAGAGTTGTTGGTACAAGAGTCACTCTTCTATACATATGGGAATGGGAGCACATTGTCGTGCTTTGACCTATTGTCCATATGGAAGATGTGGAGTTAGATGATCTAGTCATGCAAAGATATAGAGGAGCCATCTCTCTTCAACACACAAGGAAGGTCAACATTCCTTATAGGTGTTGAGTGATCAATGATATGACAGCTTTCTGATGTCGATCATGGTTATAAATGTCAACATGGTATGATGATGTATAATAGTTATTCTTTTCTTAGTGGAACTAGTACATGTAGGTTCGATAGCACACCATGACTAAGAGGTACCTACCCAATAGATTTGGAAAATAGTTTAGTGAGAGGTAATACTTACTCAATAATGCTTACACAGCCATTTTTGCTAGATCAACATGATAGGTGACTTGGGGGCATACTATTCAAGCCCATGAGGTTGTTGAGGGCTTTCGATAGTTGGTTGTGAGGTCTTTGACCTATTATCAAGGGTAGGAAGATGCTCAGATGATGCTTTCATATGATGCATTGTTTGTACCCCCTCCCAAACTTATAGATCCAATAGGCATACCTCCCTATGGGAGGCCAAGAGGGAGGGGAGCAGGAAGAGGTCAAGGCCAGCCAAAGATGGGTAGGATAGAGGTCCAAATGGCTGGGGTAGAGGATATGATGGCCAAGATGTCGAACAACATGATGGACAAGTCCTAGGTGCACCTTCACCACCTCCACTATATTAGCAGTAGCAACAATAGCCACCCATACAACCACCATCATCGGGGCCAGATCCTTGTGATGTTCAGATTCAATAGTCTCACTAGCAATACAAGTGGTGACAACTGAGTGAGAACAGGCTTAATAGCAGGTTTAGGCACTAATGACAGAGAGGGATCAAGAGTTCCAACTTAGAAAGACCTCAAAAATGTAGTTGGCATGAGAGGTCGGGTGGCAACAATAGTTAGATGCAATGACAATTGTGTCACAGGGATGGATAGTTTTTTCCCACTTATGCAAAGAGGCAGTGACTGAGGCTACCTATTATCTTATGCATTATCATTAGGATGTCCATGAGGTGATGAGGCAACCATATTTTCATATAGGAGTGGAGCACATCCCCAAGCTAAGGATCAACCATTAGATAGATAGCCTCAGGAGTCAAGCAACCATCATGGCTAGTTGGCCTACAAACACTTTTTTAATATTCGCCTAGGTGATTATTTATACAGATATACATTCATGGGCTCATTTTTTATAGCCTCGTGGATATTGTAACTTTGATAGATATACACTCATTGATTTAGAAATTGTACCCTGATAGTCATTTTTTGATATATACAGAATGATATGGATTCACGATGTGTTGTCCCTTTTATTTCATGCTATATGAATGTATGGATGCATTTTATATGATGTGATGTGACATGCTTATATGTTATGATTATGTATGGATTTAATGTGATGGATGCACTTCATTTTATTTATTTATATGTGCTATGTGATGATGAAATACTTATGAAATGTGATTTTATGAGATGCGATGTTATGCAATGTAACAGATATGTTATCAATACCTTTTTATTTTATGGATGGATGTCATGATATGATATGCTTATGCTCATGTAGGATGTATGGATGGATGCATTTATTTTCTATTTACTTTTCTATGTAATTTATGATACATGTGATGATGTATGCATATGGACATGGATGGGGTATGTGCAAGATCATCATAGAAAAAATAGGCCCTTAAGTGGCAAAAAAGTCAGAAAAATCAGAGTTAGGCAACTTGACATAAAAATTTGAATAAGTTATCTATATTATTTTAAAATATGTAAGAATAGAATCTATATCAAATTGAGTGTAGTTTCTAAACTACTAGGTTTGTTTAAAAAAAAAAATTCTATTTGGTGAAAATTTGAAATTTCAATGTAGTAGTACTTAAATTTCAGGGAAAAAAAAGTAGGTGTTTGTCTGACCATCCTAACCACAATAAAATGATAATAATTTTTTATAATATTTTAGATATAGAAATTAGGGGACTCATGTCAAGATCTTGATCACATATTTTTAGCAATTTTTTTCAAGTAAACAATTAATTATGATTTTTTATTACAACTTTTTAAAAATATAAAAAACAAAGTATGTCACGACCACCTTAGCAATTCGAAACTTCCATGAAGATTTTTCTCCATTTTGATCATTTTGTTTGTAAAGGAAGCATATAAATGTGACACATGTTTTTGGATTAAAAATGTGATAACATTTTAGATACTATAGATGTTTTTCAATTAGTCTATCAATCAAGACTTAAGTCATAATTTGAATAGAAAATGAATAAAAATTACTTATTAAATTCAAAGTAAAGAATAATTTATATTGATGGAAAGCTGAGAATCTTCTTTAAAAACCCTTTTCATTTCATGAATTTTAGGTAAAAAAGAGTTGTCAGCCACATACCCATCATATTGCCACATTTTGGTCTATCATGATCCTGCACATACCTGATGATGCTTATAGTGTGTATGCAATGAATGCAATGATTTAAGATACTTAGAATAACAAATTTATTCATCACAAATTAAATTATAATGCAATTTATTATGTTTTCTTTTATTTTCATGTGTTTTGATAATGGGAGATGTATGCATGTTGATGATTTGTGGATGCAAGATGGATGCATCAATGATATTGTTTTTGTTGACTATCATGATACTAGGTTAGAGCGAAGAGAAGATAAAAGAAATAGGATGAATGATTTCACCATTAATTTTGATTCATATTTCCAACAAGTCTATGATCCACCAAGACTTTATTAGAGATGGTGATGAGAGATGCATGATGATTTGCTCATATCTTGGGATTGGGAATTTTCGTCATTCCTTATTGTTTGATATAACACATAGATACGATGCATCAAGGTATTGATAACCAAGATGGAATTGTATCTAGTGACATGGACTTTGAATCTGCAAACATATAGGATAGTTCTTATTCACATCTTGACATACAAAAACCTCATTGGAATTTAGTTTAGAAGCTTATAATATACCAGACCAAATCATATGCAATAGTCAACAATCTACTCCAAACAACCTCCCTACAAAAAACTAAGCAATTATGTGCCAAGATTATTTTACAAGAATACCCACAAGCATAGTAAACAAAAGATAATGATCGATGCCCAATTCCTTTCTCTCTAAATCATTTTGATAGACATCATCAAGAGGTCCTTAGAATGGGTCATTGAGATAAATCAAAAGAAAATATCAAAGACAAACAGTCAATGTTATCTATTTCTCTTTCTAGTTTAATGTACCTAAGGTGATTTCTGATGTTGATTTCCATCATAGGAAGGATGCTTCCTATGAAATGTTGATCAAATGTTTTGATTTAGGATAAGGTTTATGATATGTCATTAATACAAACTTCATTGACTCATTTACCTATGATCTAGACTTTAGATTTTGACACTTAGGTTTCCACCTTATGACTTGTGATACTTTCTTTCTATTTGTTTTACCAAAGGTTGAAGATGGTGATCAATTTATTATGGATGGAGGTTATTGGCAAGTGAGCAAAATGGGATGGGTGGTTTTGGATTTTCTAGCATATTTTAATGTTTTTGGTGTTTTGAAGTGTTTTGAGGCTGTTTTTGATCTTTTTGAAAGTTTATGTGGATGTTTAGGTTTTTTAGATTATTTGAGGATGTTTAGGGTTTTCAAAGGTTTTCCAAATGTTTAGGGGTTTTCTAAGTTTTTTGAATGTTAAGGCTTTTATGATATTTGAATGTTTAGGTATTTTATGAGTTTTGCAAAGAACCTAACCTAAAAGACCTATCCTAGGGTCCTTATGGGCTGATAAAAGATGAGCCTTTTCTATGTTATACATGCAAAGACCACGTAGTTTGACTAACTTGAATTATTGACGATGCAAGATAAATAGTTGATGAAATGTCAATTTATTATGATAGACTCCTGAAGACTAATGTATGGCATCTCGGGGACACATCAATGATGGCCTTTCCTATGTTCAAGCTCAGAAAGTTGTAGTTTGACAAGGTACTATTTTTGGATTTTTGATATTTGATCTTTATAGGGATTTTGATGTGTTTTGGATGTTTTGGATTTTGACTTTATAATTTTTGAATGTTTTTTGGATTTTTTACTATATAATATTTTGAATATTTTTGGATTTTGTAGTACAAAATTTTGATGTTTTTGGATTTTGATGAGATTTTATGAATGTTTTTGGGATTTTCGTGTATACAAGATTTTGAATGTTTCTGGAGTTTAGTTATACATGATTTTGATGTCATGTTGTGAGATAAAAGACATGGATAAGAAGTTATATGAAAAAAAGAAATGTAATAACCTTCCCCGAGTGTCTAGCAATGCCTCATAGTTTAATGAACAAACCAAGATAGGTAATGTATATGCGAAGAGTTTCAAAAAAGTTTTATCATGCTAGATATGGGCTATGGGACTTCATGAAAAAAAATGGTAAAGAGCTTATAATTTTTTTTCCATGAGTAGAGTTGAAGTATAGCCCAAATCTCTGTCACGATCAAGATCAAGATAAAGTGGAATATCTAGATAAATATGTATTGGATGGATGGAGGGAACATTGGATTTATCATGACAAGGATGAGATGATTCTATTTGAGAAGGATCATATAGAATATTGATTCTACTCATGATGCCTTTTTTACAGGTTTTCATCATAGTACTTTCCCAAAGCACCATCATAGTGGTTTTCACTGGAGGATGATTTTTATTTTTACTATTTTCTTTATTTTTTTAATTTTTTGAAAATTTTACCCTCATGTTGAACCACCTTCTGGTACTAATATAGAGGCTATTTTTATAACGTGTTAATGATATCCTACTTGAAGTTGCTTTTCTAAGACACAATCACTTGAATGCAACTTTAGATAACTCAAATTTGTCTTATCGGTACCAGAATTACTCTTATCTATGTGTGCACATTGCGATAAAGTGCCTTCAGAATCCTTATAATGAAGGGTAGCTACCAACACATGGTCAATTCAAGAATTGGATATCATAAATGGAATGGATGGCGATATGTATGAAGGAATATGAGATGTATTGGTTGATGGTTTTGAACCTTTGACTCTCCAAACTTGGGAATATGAGCAATCATGGGTGGGAATGGAGTTTCATGGAATTAGGACCAATACTTCTTTCCTTTCTTGAGAATATTTCTTTTATCTTTGAGGATTCTTTTGATGGATCCATTTCCCTTTTTTATTTTTCCCCATAATTTCTTTGACTAATGGAGTTTTGGAGAGATGATTTTCTTTATTTTGCTTTGTTATGGGTATGTGCAGGATCATGATGGACCAAAAAGTGGTGATATGATGGGTATGTATACCTAGGGTATGTGGTTGACGATGTTTTTTTAACCCAAAAATTGATGAAACGAAAAGAGTTTATAAAGGAGATTCTCAACTTTCCACAAATATAAATTATGCTCTACTTTGAATTTAATAAATAATTATTATTCATTTTCTATTTGAATTACGACTAAAGTCTTGGTTCATAGGCTAATTGAAAAAACATCTATAGCTTTCAAATAGTATCACATTTTTTTAATCTGAAACATGCGTCACATTCTATGCTTTGCATACTATAGGATTGAAAAAAAAATGAATTTCATTAATTTTTTACCAAGTTAAGGTGGTCAGACTTACGAGTTTTTTATATTTTTTAAAATTTATAATTGAAAATTCATAATTAATTATTTAATTGGAAAAAAATTACAAAATAATATGCATCACATCAGGACATGAGTCCTCTACTTATATCTAAAATCTTATAAAAAAATATTATCATTTTATTGTGGTTAGGAGTCAGACAAACACCTACTTCTTATTTTTTCCCTGAAATTTAAGTACTATTGCATTGAAATTTCAAATTTTCACCAATAGATTTTAAAAAAAATAAACCAAGTATTTTACAAACAAAATTCAATTTGCTACAAATTCTATTCTTACATATTTTTGAAATAATATAGATAACTTATTCAAATTTTTACATCAAGTTGCCTAACTCAGATTTTTCTGATTTTTTTGCCACTTAAGGGGCTATTTTTTCCATGATGATCTTGCACATATATATATCCATTTATATTTTATTTTTCCTTTTTTCTTTACTACAATTTATTTGATAATCTTATCCTTTCTTTGATAGGAATATTTATTTTTATGTTGGTCCCAATTTGAGTATGAGATGATGGTGGATGATGATTCATGATCTGACTAGTTGTAGTGTTGATAGTATTTTCATCATAAGGATCCTTTGTGTCACATATGCTGATGTTTTTTGTAGTCAATATTACCCTTGGTGTTGTGAAGGTATTATCAATACCTAATCCTTTGCACCGATAATGTATCCTTTGATCCATATCCGTTGAATATGACTTGTCATGAAAACATGATATTGCTATGGGTTCCTATTGTTTAGGAATATGAACTATTTTCTTTAAGCCTATGACATCATTATCTATTGATACTACCTCAAAATATGTTGGTTCTAACTCAAAATATTTCAATCATGCACAATCACTATAAGAATCAAGAATCTCAACCATTGCTTGCTCTTGTGTAGGAATATCAAGAGTGGGAGACTCTTGTTTTGGATGAAGAAAATCTATATTTCCATCAGAAAGAAATATCTCAAGGATGATATTGGGGACATCTTTGGAGTTTAAAATGGTTTAGAAGATGTCTCTCAACTCTTGATGAAACTTTTGGGATATGGGTTCTTGATCTTGAATCGATTTGAAGTAACTTTTGTTATCCTCAAGAGTGTCCTCTTGAAATAATCCTTGGGTGGATTATATATCATTAGTAAAAAATTCTTCGCAACAGTTAGATGCTATGGGTGCAATAAGGGATATTTCTTTCTCTTTTGGAACTTTTTCAACATGCCCAATCATGAAGTCATATGTGGGAGAGAAATTATAATATAATACCCATTTGATGTTATTACGGTATGAAATATTGCTAAACACTATTGATGGGTTTGTACTTTATTTTAAAATAGCATCTTGATACATATCTAATTCCTCATGCTGTGATAAATAAATATGTCCCACATTGGTATCATGGGTATGGTTTACTTTATTTGAGGTTGATGCTTTTCCTCAATCTTTTTCTTTTGTATGATTAGGCATAGGGTTTGTGTAAATTTTTATATTTTCATTCCCAAAATTTTCATCAACATAAATGTCTCCTTGTTCAATAAGGTCTTCTATTATATGTTTGAGTCTAAAATAATTTTTTATGTTTTGACCTTTGTATTGGTGAAATTCAAAAAAATGATCGTCTCTATAGTTATGAGGTTTGACTTGTGGCTCTTGATAGTTTGAGAAATCTTAGATTATGATAAGCTTAGATTGTATCAACTACTTCAGTACATCCTTCATAGGTTTCCCTAAGGGAGTGAATTGTCACTTGGGAGTATTATTTGTTCTTTTTTATCCAAGTTGAATGGTTGCAGCATTGCTTGTTGTTTGATTGTTTGGCGGTTGCATGTTTATTTGCTTTGTGTTCATGGTTTGTGTGTTTTCTTGTATAGGAGCAGTTAATACCACCTTTGCATCGATAACACCATCACTATTAACATTATTGTTCTTGGCCCAAAAGTGGGGCTTGTCATTAGAACTAGTGGATGGGTAGTTCTCTTTATACACGCAAGTCTCCTTGCGATATTAGAGCTCTCTTGATGTTGAGGGCCCTAGGGACAATATCATCATAAGTGGTGATACATTGCATCTTCAAGTGGAAGGATAGATCTAGATTGAAATTTTCTATGATAATCCCCACTTGTTGTCGATTGGGAATGGTCCACTTTCTTTTACTAGCTCTTTGCTTCCACCTTTGCAAGAAATTAGTGAAGGATTCTCCTTTGTTTTGCTTGAGAGTGTACAATTCTTCTAAGCTTACATCCATGTCAAGATTGAAGGAGAAATGGCCTAAGAATTTATCAATGATTTCTTAGAAGGTTTTGATACCTAGAGGCAACTGTGAAAACCAATTGATGGTTGGGAATGTAAAACTTCGTGAAGGAGGTGCCTCAGGTAGGAATCATCATAAGCAACCTCCATACACATGAAATTGAATTATTTGATGTGATCCATAGGATTTTCCATCCCTTTGTATTTATCAAATTTAGGGACCTCAAAACTAAGAGGGAAAGGTAACATTGCAATGTTTCTATTGAATGGGTATGGACATAAGTTTTGTTGTGTATAGGGCTTCTTCATTTTTCCCATTCTTATATCCTGTATTTCTTGTGTTAATGCCTTGAGTTGTGATGTCATATTTTCTTCTATATTTGGTGGAGGAACATATGTTGTGTATTGTGGGATGGTGGATAGATTGTATGTGATATTTTGATATGATGAGGTGTTTTAGGGTGTGTATGGTGGTGTGGAGTAATGTGAACATGAAGGTGGTAAAGGTGTATATGCTCCTAACATATTTGGATTGATGATGTTTTGTTGGGGATTATAGTATAAACCTTGTTGTTGTTGTTATTGTGCAAGTACTTGTTGTTTCTAAGGCTTGTTGTTGGGATTATTGTTGTTGAGCTTTTTGTTGCACGACTAAGGCTACTTGTTGGGCTTGCTATTGTTGAATTAATTTTTGGTAGGCATCTTTTTCTTGTTGAAAATCTAGAGCATGAGCTTATTTTTGTTGTTGTTATGCAACTAAGGCTACTTGTTGGGCTTGTTTTTGTTGTGTGACTAAGGCTACTAGTTAGGCTTGTTGTTGTTGTTGTTGTGTGAATAGTCCTTGTTGTTGAGCTTCTTGTTGTTGGTGGGCTGCTAAAGCTTGTTGATAAGCCTGTTGTGATTGTTGCAAAGCTAGAGCAAGTGCTTGCAATGTAGGATCATTTTTTTTTGGGACATGTGAGATGGATTTTGGGTGTTCATGGGTTGTTGATTGATTTGATATACTTGTGGGTTCTTTTGTGCTATCATTCCTTGTAAGATTTTTGATTGTGAGGGAGGAATGTAGATTTGGGACCCCATTTGATTTTGCATGATTTGGGGGACCAATGGTAAAAATGATGATGGTGCTATTTAGTATTCTAATGTCAATGGAACGTTCTGATCTAGGATCAATTGACTACAAGGGTTCCCTTGACCGATGTGTTGAGGGTACCCATTTTGTGTTTGATGAGAAACCAAGGAATTACCTTGGTTGATGGGGTTTATCATCGTGTTTCTTTTATTTGGATTGATGATAGATGGGTTTGATGTGGATGGTGGATTGACTTGAGTAGTTTGGGTAACCACTTGTTTTGATGTGTCAATGGGGTTGTTGGAACCACTTGTCAAGGGTTGACTTTGCGTGAGAGTGTTAAATTTCCCTTGTTGTTATACTCGAGGCACTTGGTTCACATTACCTTATGTAACGTTAGGAATGCTTGGGGTATTTGTGGTGATGGATGAATATGGTTGTGCTCAAAATGTAGAGGTTATTGTGGCATCATGGAATGTAAGTGGTTTACGAAATGTTGGTGTCCAAATTGTGTTTTGGGGAAGGTTGGTGGTTAATGGAATGTTCATGTTGTTAATATCCAAAGTTTTGTTTCTTCCTAGACATGAAGTGAGACCACTTGATTGGTTCCTAGTCTAATTTAAAGACTAGATGTTAAGGGTTGACTTGAAAAAAGGGATGGAGTTGGTTTATTTGTAGATTGGTTTAATCCTTGTGTCAAGTTTTTTGTGAGAAATGTAGGGGATAAATTTTCTAAGGTTTAATTATCTTTTTTATACATAATGTGTTCTTCCTTATTAAGCTCAAATGGGTTCCTTGTGGCATCTTCTATCTCATATGGCTACAATGGATTTGGAATTTGTTGTGAGGGGGTAGATTGACTCCTTGGATCAAATTATTGAGGATTTGGATCACTTGTGGTGGGTGGGAATTTGGTTTCTTCCATGATTCTCTTGTGTTGTGATATTTTCTTTACCATAAATTTTGGGTCACCTATGGGAGAGTTATGTTGAGATTTATAATGTTTAAACTCTCTAGTTGACTCAAATTTAGGTAAGAGGGACCCTCTAAGTCATTTTGGAGCAATGGTGATAATGGGAGATGAAAGGTGAATGATGTGGGGAATGATCTTTGCAAACATTTTGGGACAACACTTTTGACTTAAGTTTGATTGTTTGATGTTTGGATAAAGGATTTTTATGAAATTGTGAATCTTTAGGGTAGACTCGTGACCTTCAAGTCCAAAGATGATAACTAACTTAAGAAAATGTATGGAAAAGGATTCATTTCACATGAAAATTAGATAAGTTAGGGTTTGTGTTGATAGATGTCCATGTCCAAAGTGTTGGTGTGTTCTAAATTTTATTAAGTTTGGTAAAGTGAAGGATAAAATATGATGAAGGATGGATGAAATTTTTGACCCAATGTTGACCTAGAGTGAACCTTTGTTTTCTAAGGCCAACATAGTGAGAAACATGCTATACATTTAATGTGATCAAACCCTAAGGACTCAATGATTTTGGTAAAATAGAACTCAAATAATTTTAGAATTAGGACCCAATGATTTTGACAATAGAATTTGTACTTAATGTTTTGCAATGTTTTCCTTGTATGATAGAGAGCATAAGGTTAGGTTTTTCAATTAGAGAGATCAGATGCCAAATGGTCATGTGGGGTTCAATTTTTCAATTTATCTTGCTTAAGTAAGTTTCTTTTTACCAAATACACTTTTCTTGATTAAGTTCAAACTAAATTTCTATGTCAAAAACATCATAAATTTTACAAAGTCCATTTTGTGAGAAAGGATGAAGTTAAGGGCCTAGTTACCTAGGTTAACTTTGGGAAGTATGGATTGAGATGTAAACCAAAATATTTAGAAGTATTTAAGAGTAAATCCTTAGGAAAAGCATCAATATCAAGGTTTTTTCAAAGGTTATCCATATTTAGAACAAAGGGTTTGAATTCTTGAAAAGACTTGTGGATGTTTGTTTGCAATTTTTTTGGAACCAAGCAAGTGTTAAACTGACTCACAAGCATTTACAATCCTTGATACATCAGGTACATATTTTTTAGTAGGCTTACAAACCATTGGAAGAGAGGATTAATCCATGAAGATGAAATGGACAAATAGGATATGTCAAGAAAACATAACATCATGAAACACCAAGCAAAGGAGTCCCTTCCCTATTTGATTTATGCCTCAATTAGAAATTGGACATGGTAAGTAACTTTTGGGCATGGTGCTACTCCCATGCACTACTTTGAAATAGGTTTCGTATTTAAACTTGGTTAGCCACTAAAAAAAAATATGTTAATGAACATATTCAGGGTTAAATGGTGTCATACACATGGGGATTCACTCAATTAAGAGGCCTCCCAACCCTTAAAAAAATATAAGGGTTTTAACACATAACAAGGATACTAAGGGAGACATTTATCAGTATGTGATGACCACAACCAGTCGACTAAAGACTTTAGTCACAATCAATTATTTATATAGTGGAATAAAATGAAATCACCACTTGGGTTATTCCCTCTCACAATTTGGGAGGTAGGCCCTCTAAAGGTAACACATGTTTGAAGTGCAAAATGATTTTCATCACCCAAGATTGCCAATAGGAACAAGGAGAGAGGATAAGCACTTCCAAGCAGAAAATTAGAATTGTTTGTTTCTCTTCACCCAAGATTGCATGAAGTGCAAGGGAATCAGATACACACAATAGGAATACATAAAAAAATAAAACACATGTTCATTTTAAACACCAAACAAAGTATGGAAGTTGTAGTTTTCAATTTTAATCAAACAAGCATAATAATGTGAGGATTCAATTTTAACAAAATTGAACATTCATTTTAAAGCCCAAAATAAATCTAGCTTGGTCCTAAAACATGAAATAAAAATTGTCATAAATGGGTTATAATTGCCCCAAAATTATCGAAACACTTGTTACAATTTTAGAATAATTGATAAAATGCTCCACTTCAAGTTGTATCATTGAAACCTGCAAAACTTGGTTAAACTAAAAAGAAAAAAATCAATGATGTCTTGAAAAGTAGATAAAATCAAAAATTTAAAGAACATGTTGAAAAACACTCACTATTTTGGCTTACCAGTAAAAAGTGTCACTATTCATGATAGCATCACCATAATTCAAATGATTATTGCTCTAGTGAAAAATAATGTTACTCTACAATAAGATATTAATGATGATAGCATCACTATTTGGTGGTGTCGCTATTTTTAAATTATCTTTGATACTTCTAAAAAGTATTACCATCACAATTTGTTAAATCAACGTTGGTATTTTAATTTGACATCATTGTATCTGATGAACATAGCATTGCTATAAAGAAATGACTAGCAACTTAGGCATTGTTGAAATCTCCAAGATCATTGTTATATCTACAAAAACTAGGAAAATGAACTTTGAAAGAAAATTTTGTTGATTGTGATTGGTTTTTCCCTCCTAGCACCACAATTTGACTAACAAATTAGTATGGGTTGACTACACTTGATCCATGAGGATACAAAGCATATTCAAGCCACTAAATGTCAATCCCAATAATATCAATCAATAAACACTAAACTAGGAATCCATTAAAACTTAACATATTAAACTATGAAATTTTCAAAAACACCTATTCTAATCCTGTGAAACTTATCCTATTGGGGGAGTGGTGTCGCATGGATGTGGAATAGTGACCCTTTCCCAATCCCATGGATAAATGAGCTTGTTTCAGTCAATTCTATTAAAGAGTGAAAGGTGGGAAAATTGATTTTCTTTCCACCTAGGGGGTTTTAGGACCTAAGAGGAAAATATTCACTAGTTTCCACTCAAGAACAAACCATTTAGATCTCAATGCAAAAGAGAAAGAGTTCTTGCATGATGGCTATCCTAGGGGTTGAATATGATCTAATAAGGTGTTCACCACCAAGTTTATGCTTGGAAAAGATAATGAAATTCAAGATGAAATGCAAAACCCTAATTGAAATCAAACTTTGATTAAATGACTTAGAAATGTAAATGAAACAACACAAAAAACTACAAAATAGAATGTGTGCACCTAGAAATCAGGTAATAGCTGGAGGGAACCCTAGATTATTAGAAAATATGACTTTAATGTTGACTAGGACTCATTTACCAAGCTAGGTGAATTAGTCCAAAAAATGGGATTTTGTGCAAGAACAAGAATCTTCCAAATGGGTATTCGAATTTGTAAAATTATGAATTTTGATTGGAACTCGGACTCATTCACCAAAAGTGGCAAGTAAGTCAAATTGAGATTTTCTAAAGCTTCAAAGGTTGATCCTACTCTTCTCTATCTGCTATGTTCTTCCTGAGTGATTTTTGGATCTAAAACCTTGATTTGTAACTTGTAGGCGATCTCCAATGTTCTCCAAGGCTTGATGACAACTTTGAGAACTTTGAGCTCTTGAAAACTTTCCTCCAACCTTTCTCCTTAGGAAATTTGCAACCTAGACCTAAAAATCACACACAAAGGAGAGGAAAAATGTTGTTGGGTTAGTGGATAGTGGTTTTCCTTGGTCAAACCCCTTGTTGGTAATTAAACCTTGAAATGAAATCAAATAGGAATGGATAATGATGAATGAAAAAGTGACAATGTTGCAACTCACCAAACCCTTCAATAAAATGCCTCAAATATGCTTGAGATGGCTACAATTGATGTAGACCTTCATCCTTGCTTAAATGATGTTGATCTTGGATGAAACACTTGCTTTAATCATAAACCCTAAATCACAATTCTTAGCATAATAACAAACATGATGCATGAAGTCCTTGACATGATGATTGATGCTTGAATACTGCTCTAAAATGCTTGATAATATGCCCTTGAATTCTCTTGAATGCTCTTGTGAATGCTTATGAACTTAAACTTGTTAAAAGAATGAACATTTGAATTCTTGGCATGAAAATGAGTGAAAGAACCTTCTATTTATACTCAATTATGCAAGAATTCTCGAAATTACTAGACTATAAGCTGGCATAAGATCTAGGAGAATAAAATCACACAAAAAAATTGAAATAATTTTGATTTTGGGCCACATGGCACTCATTCACCCAAGGTGGCGAATGGGTCCCACCAGACTTAATTTTTGGGACTGATTTTAAAAATTCCTAGAAATGTGTGAAATCAGGTTTGAGGCCAAAAGATCTAGGTGGGAATAATTCACCCAAGGTGGAGAATGAGTCCCAAATCACTAAATCTGGGCCATTTAAACTTGAAACACCTTAATTATGATTGGTTAATGACTGGTGGGTGATCCCACAATAGTGGTTTGACAATTTTTGGCCAAACTAGACACTGAAATTTTTATTTTTAACTAAATCTTCACATTCAGACACCTATAGCAGCTAAACTGTGAGGAATTTGAAGATGATGCAAACTAGAGTCTCATCAAATTTTGCTGTAGATTCTAAAAATATTTTTTTCAAATTTTTTGGAATTAAATTGCACTTCTTTTTCCATCTCCCACAAAAATTGGTTTTTTTTCAAAAAACAGCATTTTTAAAAACTGAGGCACACCGTATAATGCATAACTTTTCTTCCATGAAGGATAAAATTCTAATTCTTTCGAATTTAGATTTTTAACTCTGATGTCTAGTGCTTGCACTTGGTTAGATAGTTTTTTATTGAATATTTTTTCTTTAATCAAGTTTCGAAGTCAAACCAATGACAATTCAGACATAGCGCGATCGTATAATGCATAACTTTTTTTGTATATATCAAAATTAAATTATTATTTTTTGTTGGATCAAGGACTTCAATATCTGGTGCATTCATATATTTCAATTTTTTTTTTATAATCTACTATTTTTCCACATGCAGAATAGAGACCTTCATTTTCGACGAAAAACCTATGTTTAATAAAACTTAAAAAACAAATACATAATAAAACCAAAACATATTAAAATTATATTCATTGCATAGCTTGTTTCGAGGACTACCTAACTCCAATTGGGTTTGTGAATATTCCCCCATTTTCATCCTCAACCTGAGTGTCAAAGCATAAAAAATTAGGTTTTTTGTGTGAACAAAGTCAAAAAATAGGGAAAAGGGGGGTTCGGTAGAACTAGAGGGGTTCTAGTGAACCCCCAGGGGTTTTAGCAAATCAGGGTTCATTCAAACCCTGGTTCATTCGAACCTTGGTTCATTCGAACCCCCTCAATATGCATTTTCCCTCTTTTTTTGGGCGGGAAATGTGGGCCCTGTGATTGATGGGTTCGGTCGAACCCTAGTTCGGTCGAACCCTAGTTCGGTCGAACCCCTTTATGGTTCGGTCAAACTTGTAGGTTCATTCAAACCCCTAAAACCAATTTTTTTCCCATGGGGTCATTTTTTCTCAGTTTTCCTTCCTCCATCAAATTGTAAACCACTATTGTGGCTTCACCCTAATGTTGGGATTATCCTCGAAAAGATGAAACAAATGAGGCATTCCAATGCAAAATAGGGCCAATTAAAGCATATAAGAAAGCCCAATTATTAATGAAAATCCTAGAAAGTGTGAAAGTGTGTTACAACACTTTACAAAACTCTAAATAAGGCATGATTAACATTAAAAAGAGGTTTATTATGTTTAGTTAATTAATAAAACCCTAGAAAAGTATGAAAGTGTGTTACAACATTTCATAATACTTTAGCAAGGTACTATTTAAGTCCATTACTTCACTAGTGCCCAAGACCTAATGTGAATTTTTCCACCATATTACAACACTAAATTAAGGAAAAATTAGGCTCAATTTAGCAACGAGGGCCCAAACAAGTGTGAAAATGTCCTAATGATATTTTATGACACTACATTTAGCTCACACTTTAGTGAGAGGATGAACTTGCTTCAAACTCACACTAAAGCAGACAAATGTGTGTCAAGAGGGGTTCAAGTGTACCAATGCTAGTAATATAGAATAAAAAATATCAAAGGGGGTGATCAAGCCCCTAGGATCAAGATCCCATGACAAACCAACATTTGCACAAAATAACACACATGAGAATGATAAAGAGCAACAACAAAGAACAAGCATGCAATGTCAAAGAAAAAATTAGAGAAAGGGTAAAAGATAAAAGAGTCGGATCAAGCTTTGATCATTTGTCCATCATGGTGTGGATCATATCTAGGTTATTTATTTTAAAAATACATACTCACTTTGAGGCAACGAAACTCCTAGTTGTCTGCTGGGTGAGAATACCTAGATACACTCATGGCTAGTATGCACTCACACACACACAAGTGGCTATGGGGAAATCCATGCCTCAATCAGGCTTCTCACTCAAAGCATACCAAAGTTATACCCCCTGATAACTTTAATAATACACCACACAAAAATGGTTTTTGGGCTTCATGAGACAAGCAAAACTTTGTATGCTTGGAGCTCATGAACAAACAAGATGGCTCTACAAGAATGCAAGCTATGTTATGCAAGGTGGCCATGCAAAATCCAAAATAGGGAATGTTCAAAGGAGTCTTGCTTAGTTCATGCAAGGTATTAATTTAGGGAGCATTGTGCCTAATGTATCCAAGAGAGGACCAATCAAATAATAGAAAATTCATAACTTAGGGGATGCACTGCATCACATCAAACCACCAAGAGGAATATAATATGCTAAGAGAGATCATGCTCTTGAAGGAAATCACACCCAATGTCATCCACAAAGCAAGAAACACATCATACGAAGTAAGAAAATTGCACTGTGAACCATGAAGAAGAAAATTTCAAAAGAATAATTCCAATGTATGCCCCCACTTTAAATAAATTGCTAAATACCATGATGTGAGAAATTACTTTAAAGTAAAAAATGATAAATAAAAACAAAGAAGACATGAGAGCTAACCTAGAAAGCTCTATTCCAAGTCATATGTTTCCAAGTAAAGCCACATCATGTAAGACAAAAATAAAAGAGAGGGGTTGCCCCCAAACTAAAAACACTCAACACATAAGGGATATGTGGATTTAGGGTCAGTATGTTTTTGTTGCAATGCTTTTAGAGAGCTCAAAGTTGTCATCATTCCCCAAATACACCTAGAACTAGAAGAATGACACAAATATAGTGAAAATAAAGAAAAATAATTTTGGATCAACATGGAAGAGACATGAGAATATTGACACATTGCATCATCCCTAAAAGGAAAACACAAGAAAAATAAAAAAGATAAAAAGGTGAAAAGTAAAGGATTAATGACATAGAGTTGAATGAACATACAAATAGAGGAATGTCACAAAGAGAGAGAGAGAGAGAACATCATGGGGGATCACATCACACACATGCAATTATAAAAAAGAAAATTGAAATGAAATGATGCAAAAGAATAGTAAGGAACATGCAAGTCAACCTATTAGAAGGTCATATGTATCCCAGTCATGTTCCTTGTATACCGAAGGCAGACAACTAGACAAAGGGACAATAGAAAGTGTCAAAATAGGATCAATACTAGGTTTAACACTCTTTGTAGGAGATTTTACATTTAAGCTTGTGGAAGAGGAAAATAATGTATTCAATTCATTATGCACCTCTTCATCAATTTTAGAAACATCATCATCATCATTAGAGTTAATGACAACAAGAGATTGAAGGATAATATCCATGGAAGAGTTCAAATATTGTTGTGTTTGTTATATTGGATTGTTTTGTTTTAGGGAAGGGGTAGTGTCATCATGCATTGCTTCAATCAAGTTTGGATTTTTATTTTCTTTGTTTAATTCTTCATGTAACTTCTGAACAAGGGAACAGTTCATCTATGACTATGCTCTTTAGCACCTCTATTTCTTTTATTTTTGTTTTCAAGTTGCATTTGTGTAGGACCAGATTGATCAACCATATGATACTTTTCATTCCTAAGGGGACGAACAGAAGGAACCATGAGAGGTTGTTCGATCACTTTCTCTTTGACTTTGTAAACCTATTTTATTCTAGGTGTGACGAGATTATTTTCATTGTCTCTTGGCCTTTTCAACCATGGTTTCGTTAAGGATAGTAGGCCTGATGGTAGATGGAGACATGTTTTAGAGGGATAGTTTTGCTATATTCTTTACCTTGAACTTTTTATAGGACAAGGAAAAGAAGTCTTCTCATGGTTTTATAGGTTCCATAGGCTCAAGCCAAAAATAATCTAAGGAAAAATTTCCCTTGGAGGACAAAGGGTTAAAGCCATTGTGATGGATGGTGAAAACTTCATTGTCAAAGGAAAACTTTAAGCATTTGTGTACAATCAAAGGGAAAATTTTCATGGAGTGAAGTCATGGATAGCCTAGCTTCACATGAAATTGATTTGACTATAGGATGATGGAGAATGAAACATCTAATGTTTCAGTCCTATTTGTAAGAGAAGAGTGATCAATCCCATTGTAGGGCAAGCAAAACCATTGTGTCTTGATCCATTCTTTTGGTTTATCATATATTTCTTGATAGGGCTCATGCAAAAGTAAGAATAACTCGGTGATCACATTCTCTCCACATGCGGGATCTATTAGTATCCCATTAATGGGATTTTCATAGATACGGCTGACTATATAATGAGGACCATCAGGAAATGTTTAACTATATCCTTAGAGGAGAAAGAAATGTAAAGAGGATTTTTAGTTTGACTCTTATGAGGAATGACTTCTATCACTCCTACTATGTCATCCATAGGATCATTATCTATAGAATCATTGTTGTCATCATCTGTTTCAACATTCATCACATCATTCTTTGTAGTTTTCTAGCTTTGACAAATGAAATAGTATGTTTTGGCATGGGTTTGGTAAAGATTTACATGTTTTGGTCAGGAGGGGCAACAAACCTATTTCCTTGATCACAAACACCTCCAATGGAAAGATGACTAGAATTAATGAGGTCTTGCACATGATGTTTAATATACTTAAAATGTTTCATGTCATGTTCATTTTGTCTTTGATAGTGGCAATAAGTAGTTGATCTAAATCTTAGGTGTATTGGCTTATTAGGATCGGGTGTTTTGATGTTAGGGAAGGTAATCATTTGTTGTTCTAAAAGTTGGGACATTGTGTTATGAAGGGTATTGGGTAAGGGAGTGAATTGTCTTTTCAGGTCCCCATAGCTAAAAGGTACCATGGCTTTAACAACAACTACTTGGTTTTTGACATTTTGAGTTGTTTGTTGATGGGGATTGAATTGAAGTAATCCTTTATTCTATTTTCTAAAAGGTTGGGAATTGTTTTGGTTTATGTGCTCAAACTTCTCAGTTTAGTTAGAAATGGAATTTGTATCTCGACTACTAATTGAGTTTTGATAGTCATGGACGGTGGTACATAAGTGCATGAAGGATGATAATTTCATCATGGTAAGCTTGTCTTGAATCACTCTTTGAAAATTTTCTATGAACATATTTTGAAGGTGAGGGTCAAGGACCTAGACATCATTTTGGGAATAAAGTGATTGATAGCATGAGATAAAGTAGGGGTACATGCAAGATCATCATGGAAAAAATAGGCCGTTAAGTGGAAATTTTTTTTGAAAAACCAAAGTTAGGCAACTTGACGTAAATATTTGAATAAGTTATCTATATTATTTCAAAAATATGTAAGAATAGAATTTCAAAAATATGTGGATTCAAAAATTGTGATACCATTTGAAATCTATAGATGTTTTTCAATTAGCCTATCAATCAAGACTTTAGGTGTAATTCAAATAGAAAATGAATAATAATAATTTATTAAATTCAAAGTAAAGCATAATTTATATTGGTGGAAAGCTGAGAATATCCTTTAAAAACTCTTTTCAATTAATCAATTTTGGGTAAGAAAAAGTCGTCAACCACATACCCTACAAATACCCATCATATTGCCACCTTTTGGCCCATCATGATCTTGCACATACCCATAGTTATGTTTTCATCTTCTTTTTGCTTACATCTCATCAAATCCACCAAGGTAATCTTAGGATTCATATATGTACTTGGAAGTGGTTTACAAATTCCTCAACAAGTTCATTGAAAGAATGAATTGAGTTGTTTGGTAAAGAAGAAAACCATTCTAAGGTGGTGTCTTTCCAGGACCTAGGGAAAAGCTTAGCCAAAATTTTATCATCAAGGAAAAAGTCACTACATAAGGAAGTATAAGCATTAACATGATTATAAGGATCTCCCATTCCTCTATATTTCTTGAATATAGGCACCTCTTCACCTTGTGGCATTGGTGTTCACAATATCTTCAAGAACAATGGGTTGCTTTTGATAGAATATGTAGGTGGGCCATTTTGGTTTTGATTGATGGTGGAAATCTATTTTTTAAGGGATGAAATAGTTTGGAAGATTTAGTTTATGAGAGGGTCATTACTCGTGTTATGAGATGAAAGAGAGAATGGAACGAGTGTCTATGTTTGAAGGACAAGTGAATGAAATTCTTATGGGTGGTAAGGTGGTAGGAGATATGACATGTGATGCCACATAGGAACTAGGGATGCTAGTGGGAATACCCAAGGAAGGAATCATAGTACTAGCTTTTTGCATTGTTGTTGTGACTTGAGTATTGGTATAGGTAGGTATTGAGGCAATTGTTGTGGGAGGAGGAATTTTAGTTCCTCCTTGGCTTGTGACATTTCTTTTAGGTAAATGGAAACTAGTGGTTGGGGCGAGGTATTTTCCAAAGATTTGAAATATGTTTTTCACAATGTCAATCCCATCTTCACTTTTAAGCATGCAGTGAATGTTATGTATAGTAGGGATGGCAGTAGTTGAGATGTTTTCATTTTGCACTAGATGTTGTAAGTTTGCTAGGTCTTCATGAATTTGAATTATGTTTTCTTGTGGGACACTAGTATTCCTTGTTTTAACTTGAATACTACTTGAAGGTAAAGAGTTTTTAAGGGTGTTATCCATACCTAATGTACTAGTGTCAATACTAGGAGTGAAAGAGCTAGACAACCCAAGATCCAAAACGATTGTGCTATCATGGGATGACATGAGTCTCAAACTTCATCTCACTATAGTATTAGCAATAGGACACCAAATAGTCATACTATGGCTACTAAATGCAATGTGAATGCAAATACAATGTAAGCTAAGAACAGTGAAATTCGTATAACAAATTTTTTGGAAATTGTTCAACAAAAGGGAAATAACATAAAACAAAAACTTAGAAACTAAACTTTGAATGCTAAAAAATGTAGTGCATAATATGCAAAGAGACTAATTCACCCAAGATGGTGAATGAGTCTCAGTGAGGAAATTTTTCAAAAATTTCAAAAAAAAAAAATTGAATTATATGCTTTTTATGTTTCATGATCTAAATCTGAGATATAAATGCAGATTTCGAATGATTTTGAATGAAATTAGATGAAAAAATGAAAGATATATGAGCTTTCACTAATGCAAAATTTGAAACTCTAGAATGCAAATTAACTAATGTAAATCCTAATGCAATGTTAATGCAAGCAAGATCTAGGATGATAATGTACTCAAAATTAGAATTATGATCTTCTAAATGTAGGATCACAAAAATGAAAGGTGGACAAAATGTTTTTCTTTCCACCTAGGGGGTTTAAGACCTAGGAGGACAATTTTCACTTTCACTCAAGAACAAAACCTTGAGATATCAATGCAAAAGAGAAAGAGATCTTGCAAAGGGTTGTCCTGGGGGATGAATATGACCTAATAAGGAGATCACAATCAATTTTAAACTTGGAAAAGATAATGAAATGTAAGATGAAATGCAAAATCCTAATTGAATGCAAACTTGAATTGAATGACTTACAAATGCAAATGAAACAACACATAAAACTACAAAACATAACGTGTACACCTAGAAATCTAGAAATGGCTAGAGGGAGGTCTAGAATAATAGAAAATATGACTTTAATGTTGACTAGGACTCATTCACCAATTTGGGTGAATAAATCCAAAAACTAGGTTCTTGTGCAGGAACAGGAATTTTCCAAATGGGTATTCGAATCTACAAAATTCTAAATTTTGACTAGAACTAGGAGTCATTCTCTAGAAGTGGTGAATCAGTCCAATTGGGTTTTTTTTAAGCTTCAAAGGATGATCTTGATCTTCTCTATCTCCTCTATTCTTCTCAAGTGTTTTTTCAGATATGAAAACTTGATAAATGTAACCTATAGGTGATCTTCAATGTTCTCCAAGGCTTGATGACAACTTTGACAACTTTGAGCTCTTGACAACTTTTCTCCAATATTTCTCCTTAGGAAATATACAACCTAGACCTACAAATAACACACAAAGGAGAGGAGAAAATGTTGTTGGGTTAGTGGATAGGGGTTTTCCTTGGTTAAACCCCTTATTGGTAATTAAACCTTGAAATGAAATCAAATAGGAATGGAGAATGATGAATGAACAAGCGACAATGTTGCAACTCACCAAACCCTTCAATAAAGTGTTACAAATATCCTTGAGATGGCTGCAATGGATGTAGATCTTGATCCTTTCTTGAATGATGTTGATCTTAGATGAAACACTTGCTTGAATCATAAACCCTGCATCACAATAATAAACATGATGATTGATGCTTGAATGTTGCTCTAAAATGCTTGATAATCTTCCCTTGAATGCTCTTGAATTCTCTTGTTAATGCTTGTGAACTTAAACTTGCTACAAAAATGAACACTTGAATGCTTGGGATGAAAATGAGTGAAAGAACCTTGTATTTATACTCAATTATGGAAGAATTCCTGAAATTACAACACTACAAGTTGAAATTAGATCTAGGAGAATAAAATCCTACCATAAATTTGAATTAATTTTGATTTTGTGCCACATGGAACTCATTCACCCAAGGTTGCAAATGGGTCCCACCAAGCTTAAATTTTGGGACCAATTTTAAAAATTCCTAGAAATGTGTGAAATCAAGATTGGGGCCAAAAGATCTAGGTGGGACTCATTCATCCAAGGTGGCTAATGAGTCCTAGATCATTAAATTTGGTCCATTCAAACATGAAACACCTCAATTATGATTGGCTAATGATTGGTGTCATGATTATCCTTGAAAAGATGCAATAAATGAGGCTTGTGGATGCAAAATAGGGCCAATTAAAGCATAATAATGCCCAATTATTAATGAAAAGCCTAGAAAATTTTGAAAGTGGGTTATAAAAATTTACAATGCTCTAAACAAGGCACTATTAAGGTTAAAAAGAGGTTTATTATGTTCAGTTAATTAATTAAACTTTAGAAAAGTATGAAAGTGTGTTACAACACTTCACAATACTTTAGCAAGGTACAATTTAAATCCTTTAGTTCAAAAGGTCCCACTACCTAATCTGAATGTTTCAACCACATTACAACACTAAATCAAGGCAACATTAGGCTCAATTTAGAAAGGAGGGCCCAAACAAGTGTGAAAATTCCTCAATGACATTTTTTGACACTACAAAGAGAATAGATGAAACCGATGATAGATGTATGATGAAACATGATCTAATGATAAGTTAATATGATGCAAGATACTTTATCATGATTTATGCTAAGATGATTGATATGGGTATATGCAAAGCTAATCTAAATGGATTTTAAACTAAAAATATTGAAACGCTAATTACAAGATATACTAAATGTATGCACCTATGTTATCATTTAAGCCATTAATGGAAGTTAAGATAATATGCAAGTAATCTAAGGTAAAATGATACTAAATAAGTGCTAAAGATGAGTGAGATTAGGATCAATTTCAACAGAATAAGTTTTCTCTAAAAAAGGTGGATCCCTTTGTCTCTAAATAGTGACCTATTTATAGGAGAGAAAATGAGAAATGAAGGGTTGAGATTGCAAAGGTTAATCAATGGTCGAAAAGGGAGGAAGGATGAAACATGGATAATGTATTCTCATCAATGGATGAGAATTAATGATCACATGGATCAAGGAAAGAATCAAGGGCTCATATTCTTTCAAACATACACACCTTTAACCTGCACAAGATGTCTTGTAAGTTAACTTGCACATGAAGTTTTGTAAGTTTGTTAGGAAGAAGAATATTCTTATGGGTGAGAGAAATAGATATTTAGAAAATTAAAACAAAGTTTTAATGTGAAAAAGGGGAAGGAATATTCCTTGTTGGAGGAATGTGCAAAGGAGAAATATTCCCTTGCAAGTGGGGGGGTTAGATTTAATTAGGTAATTTGATAATTAAATAAGGTTTTAGTTATGAAAATTAGGGGAATTAGATGATATTGATTAAATAAAGTGATTTAATGAAAAGGGGAGATATGATATGATATTTAATTAAATAAATTGATTTATTAAATTTAATAGGATGAAATGTTAGCTTGAAAGGGGATGGATTAACCTAATTAGAGTAATTAGACCAATAGATGAAAATGATGCAATTAATTAAATAGCTATGCAAACTTAATCAATTAAGCAAAAAGAGGATAGGTTTTAGGAGGAAATTATATCAATACACCTTATTCAAGTGCATGATATCATTCGGGACATTTTTAAGTGTCTACAATCACCACCATATGGAAACCACTTGTATGTAGTCTAGAACTTAATTAGCACCTCCTACTAGAATGTCCCTCTATGCTAATCTATGTAAATGTTGCAAGAGATCAGCTTGGCACATCTTTATTATACTCCAATCTCTACTTAAATGAAATATCCTTGTCCCATGCACTAGTTCTTCTTCAATCATGAGCTATACATATACCCATGATAATAACTATTCATAGCTTATATTTTCCCATTAGCATAGGCTGAGTGTTTTTAGAAAATGTAGGGTTTAACACCATGAGTGAGCAAGATGATAAACCAATCTATCATTTTCTCATTAAAACACTCAATTTTGTATATGATAAGATGTTAATAACAGTTAGAAATGCAACCTAATTGTTATAGAAACTATGGGAGGTATTTTTAGAGCACAAAAGGTTGTGTATATGACCAGAAAGTTGTTTTTAGGCCACAAAGGACTCATTCACCTTTAGTGGGAAATGGGTCCCTATTATAGTTTGAAAAAATGAATTCAGGGTTTTATTCCTCTCAGTTAGCACTCCCAAATCCCATATTTTCACTAATTCAAACCCTACAGAAGAATCATTCACGTTTAGTGACGAATGGATCCTTTTAAGGTTTTAGAAAATTGACTTTTGGGTTCTATTCCTTGATGTCTGCACTTCCAGATCCCCAGTTATCAACTCCCAACATTTTGAAATAAATTTTGTAGCATCCATTCTTTGTTCTTGCACTATAAATAACAATCTTGCAGCTTGACAACTTTTACAATTTTGTTCCAAATCTTGCTCTTCAACCTAAAACCTACAATCACACATGTAAGAGGAGAAAAATGTAGTTTGTTAGGGGATAGGGGTTTTCCTCGATCAAACCCTTTTAGGTAATTAAACCAATTGATGAAATAATGAAATAGAAGCATGAAACATGAAATATGCAATTGATGATATCTTGGATATTGTCTTGGAGTATAAATCTAAAAACTAACATGAAGTGATCATGGGGAATATAGATCATAATCTAAAATAGATGTGAAACAATTTTTGCAAGAAGGATATTCATTACTACATCAACAATCTTGGCTCAACAACATGCATGAATGCATAAAACCCTTGACATGATGAAATGATATTGAATTGCTATAATAAACTCCTTTAATCTATCATGAAATGTCTTGTTAATGCTCTTGAAATGCTCTTGTAGACTAAAATTTACTATAAGGATTCTCTCTCAAAGTTGCTAGGCGGAACAATGTGAATTAACTCCTTATTTATACTAAATTAAGAGATTAACCAAAAAATTCAAGGAATTCAAGCTGACCTTAGATTTAGGCATTAAAATTATAAGATTTTTCCACAATTAAATTTAAAAAGAGGAGTCCTATTAAGGAAGGACCCATTCAAAACTAAAGGTGAATAGGTCATGACATAGTTTCTAGTACCAAGCTTCGAGGAGGTGAAATAACATCAAAAACCCACCTTGAAAATGTAAAGAACATGGTGTCCTCTGTGGACAAGACTAATTTTCCATTAAACATTAATGGGTCCTAGCAAAAATTTTCAAGACATCATATTTTCCAAATTAAATGTAATACAATATCATTATTGGGTGTCAAGATAGATCCTTGAAAAGGGGGCTTGAATTTTGAATTAAAAGGGTCAATTAAAATCAGTTAACTACCCTTAATTAAGAGGACCCTAGATAAATGTGAAAGTGTGTTACAACACTTTAGAACACCTAAATAAGGTACAAGTTAAATATATTTTATTTGGAAAAGGTCCCATTAGGCTTAATTAATCAAATAAATCCTAGAAATTTGTGAAAGTGTGTTACAAAATATCACAACACCTTTGCAAAGGACCAATTAAGGAATATTTTAGTCAAATAGAGGTCCTAGAATAGTGTGAATGTATACAAAACATTACAACACCATTCCAAGACATCATTAGTTTAGATTTAACGTGAATTATCAAACCAAGTAAGGGAAAAGGCTTACTTTTTTCTATTACTACATTTTTCCCCCACTTTAGTGAGAGGATGACCCTGTGTCAAAATCACACTAAAGTATACATTCAAGACACTTAAGTATGCAACAATAAAAAAGATACATAATCATACCTTGTCAAAGTTCAAGAAAAAGAAAAACAAAGGATCAAGCACAATTGTTCCAACACGATGTGGAACAAGCTATTTGTCCATAACGTATGCCGCTCACTCTGGGATAGTGGAACCTTAGTCTGTCCACTAGGTGAGTTGTCAAAAAATATGTATGCTCAATTTGGGGTAGTGTAACCTTAGTCTATCCACTAGGTGAGTTGTCCCAAAGAAGTGGTTTAGTGAGAAAGTCATGCTAGTGTGTTGACTTGTCACCATACAATGAGAAAGTCACACTAGTATACTAGATTCCCATCATACTAATTGTACTAAAGTTATCTTCCTAATGACTTCAATAAGGAACCATAATGTAATGCTTTTGCAAAGTAAAAAAATATTTGTTAAAAGGGATTTTGCTATGTTCATGTAAAGGTCTCATCATAGTAGAACATCATGCCTAATGTCTCTAGGAAAGGACAAGTCAAAGAAATTGCACTCTTGGAGGAAGTAAATCCCAACATTTGACACCACCAAGAAAAGGATGCATGGCAAGAATAAACAAGATCACATAGTGAAATATGAATTCCAATGTATGCCCCCACTTTAAAGTGGTTGTTAACACCATTGCTATGAGCAATTTCTTTAAAGTAGAAGAAGACATGAGAGCTTATTCAGAAAGCCCTATGTCAAGTCATGTGTTTCTGATAAGCTACATCATGAAAAGGGGAAGGGTTTGCCCCCAAAGCTCAGTACATCACATGTGAGCCAACTTAAGGAACGATGTCCACATCTGAAGCTTGCTCTTATATATACATGAAAGGTGGTCAACTATCCAAAAGAGACAACAAGTGACATATGATGACAAGGCTATCTAACTCCTTGCATCCACTTAGTGTAGGCCAAGGATGAGCCGAAATCATTAATGAGAGACATGCTAGAGTGAAATTCAGTATCAATTAGAGGAATTAGGTGCTCCCACATAAGAAAGAGCACCAAACTCCTTAATATGTTGGATTTTACTACTCAAATCCTTGCATTCATTATTAGAATGACCATGAAATCTATGATATGCAAAAAATGAAGTCTTGTAATAAAAATTTCTTTCATGTTATTTGAGGGAGGGATATCAAACAATCATGGAGGAGTCTCAAAAAGATACCTTCTTGATCCAAATTAGAAGATGTTCCTTTCTTATGTGACAAAGATATCTCTTGCTTAGTACAACATTTCATACTTACACACTGAGACTCTTTAGATAGTGATATTTTGTACTCTCCTTTACAAGAGGGTGTAAAATCTGTCAAATTTGAATAATTAATGTTTTGTGTAATGACATTAATTTTAAGCAAGTATTTATTTGTTTCTTTAATGTCTTTCAAAGGATAATAATCAAGAGCATTGATGTATATCAGTTTAGGATGCACTACTGGTAAAGTCGGCTTAGAGGAATCATTTGTAAGAGTGTTGATATTAATTGAAGGCCTATTTGATGGGTTGATTTCTATTAGAGGACATTAACCAAGACCACAAGTTGTTTCTTTCGTGTTAGGCTCTATAGGGACATGAATACCTTGTTCTCTAACACCATATCCTTTTTCACTATACCCAAGTTGTTTCATAAGATCATAACCTCTTCCGTAAAGCTTTTTCATTTCTTTAGGATTTAGAGGATGTTGATAATTAGTTTATTCAAAGTTTTCTATGTATGTTTTCTTTTCTTCTAAAGTGGTTGAGGTGGATGTTTTTGAACTTTGTGTTGACAATACTAATTTTTCTTTTCCCTTTTCAGACTCTTTGTTTATGATCTTGTATTCTCCCATGAATGTTGTTGTGAAATCTAAGGAACCCCAATCATCATCCAATAGCTTAGTGACTTCCTCAATTTTCTTCTCATGTTCTTATTCCTTTTTAATTTTCACTTTGTCAGTTGTATACAATCTTTGAAAGGATCTCGCCCTTCTCTCTCATCCATCAAACAACTTTCAAGTTTAGGATCAAATTTTAGTGTGTAGACTTTGTTGTTATAGACATACTTCATGACACGATACAAAGTAGAAGGAAAACTATTCATTTCATGATTCCACGGTCTCCCAAAAAGGAGGTTGTAAGAAAGATCATCAAGTATAACATGGATTGGAGTTTCTAATGTTACTTCCCCAACTCTGATAGGTAATGTGATGACTTTGAGCAATTTGTTTCCTATGTTTTCAAGTCCACAAATATATAAGGAATCGGGTTTAATACCACTTTTACTGATCCTAAGTCTTTTCACAAGGATCCTACTACACACATTTAGGGTTGAACCATTGTCAACAAGAGTTTGTTTTATCACAATTTGACAAATGTGGACTATTATGTTGAAGGCTTCACACTTCTTCTAAATTTCCAAGAGAGGTAACTCATTATGGTGAAATACTATGTCTAAATTCATTTCATTCATCTATTGGATTAGTGTTGCTACATCGTTTAGATTATTGTTAGGAGGAACCATAACGTTTTTCAAGGCCTCTTAAAGTATTTCATGATAACTAGGTGATACTTGAAGTAACTCCCATACAAAAATCTTAGCTAGGAGTGTTCTTAAGGTGTTCAACAAGGTTATATTCCTTTCCATTGCTTGTCACCAAATGAGGAGCACTAGGAAAAATAGGATTAGGAAATGGTAATGAAATAGAAGGTTGTTCTTGTTTCCTATTTTTTCTTGTATTGTAGGTATGTGAAATGGTGTTATAATTCTATTAAACATTTTAAAACATTATTCTTAGGTCGTTTGAGGATAAGTATAGGTTTATTTTGAGCTTGAGGTTTGTGTGAGGGTGGATAAATAATCATTTTAGGCTTAGTAGAGTAATTCAAGGGATATATAATGTGCATAACTCACCAAGATACCTTCTTGATTCTCAATGATTGTATCTTCTTTCACCAAGATACCTTTGTCACTTAAAGGAGAGGTATCGGGAGAAGAATAACTATTATCATCATGGTTATCTATGTTTGTATCCTCTTCTATCACATCATTCCCATAAATAGTAGAGATAGGGAGGGGTGTGGATTTAGGGAAAGTGTCAACATTTTCACTCTCTTACACTAAGAGACTCCCATAACTAGGAAATGTATTGAATGAATGATTAACATGCTTATTAACTAACTTTTTCTTTGTAAAATTGGAAAAGATGGATACTAACATTTGTGAAAATTAATACAATGAAATGACCTAGAATGAAGTACAATTTTTAGATTTCACACAATGTAATAAACTAAAAATGCAATGTTGTAAATGCAATTTTGAATTTTGACAATGTACTGAAATGAAGAAAATTATGCTAGATGCAATGAATTTGATGAAACAAAAAATTAGAAAACTAAAATTAGAAAGTAACAACAACGAAAAAAATCCTAAAACAAAGATTTCAAATCCCATAAAATGTAGATCAGGACCTATCAAGGACACATTCCCTAGTAAAGGTGAATGAGTCGTGGTTAGGTATTTTTGAAATGTTTCTAGTGATTTCTGAGTGATTTTTTATGCTTTTTAGATCCCAGAAGGTATAGGCTCAACCTAATTAAGAACTTGTTTGCCAATAAAGGAAAATGGGTCCTAGATTAGGGTTTTAAAGAGGTGAAAATTAAAAATTTTAAGTTTTTTTATGTTCTTTTCATGCCTAGTTTCAAACTATAATTTCTCTAAAAAAAATTCCTGAATTTGATGACCTAATGCAAGTGAAAGGAAGGGTAAATAACACCTTTTGAAATGCAACTTTTTTTTTAAATTTTCAAATGAAAATTATATAATCTAAATGATATGCAAAGTGACTAACTTGTTTTTGTAATGAGTATGTGTAGGATCATCATGGAAAAAAATGGCCCTTAAGTGGTGAAAAATTCAAAAAAGTCAGAGTTAGGAAACTTGACGTAAAAATTTAAAAAAGTTATCCATATTATTTCAAAAGTATGTAAAAATAGAATTTAGTTTCTTAATTACTAGGTTTATTTAAAAAAAAAAAATCTATTTGGTGAAAATTTGAAATTTCAATGTAGTAGTACTTAAATTTCAGGGAAAAAAAAGAGTAGGTGTTTGTTTGACCACCCTAACAACAATAAAATGATAATATTTTTTATAATGTTTTAGATATAAGTAGATGACTCATGTCCCGATATGATGCATATTTTTTTGTAATTTTTTCAAAGTAAATAATTAATTATGATTTTTTATTACAACTTAAAAAAAAATAAAAAATCGTATGTCTGACCACCTTAACTTGGTCAAAAATTTATGAAATTCATTTTTTTTAATCATATAATATGTGAAGCATAGAATATGACACATGTTTTGGATTCAAAAAATGTGATACTATTTGAAAGCTATAAATGTTTTTCAATAAGCATATCAATCAAGACTTTAGTCGTAATTCAAATAGAAAATGAATAATAATTATTTATTAAATTCAAAGTAAAGCATAATTTATATTGGTCAAAAGTTGAGAATCTCCTTTAAAATCCCTTTTTGTTTCATCAATTTTGGCTAAAAAAAAGTTGTTAGCCACATACCCTACACATACCAATCATATCGCCACTTTTTGGCCCATCATGATCTTGCAAATACCCTATTGTTCAAATTTAAGAAATGCAAAACAATGCAATGCTAAACCCTAAATGAGATGCAAGGTTTCAATTAAAAACAAGAAACCCTAAATGAGATATTTAATTCAATCCAAATTTAAATGAAAATGAATGCAAGATCTAACCTAAGATGTAATTAAAGACTTCAAAATTAGAAAATTGCGATATTCAATGAGTCGGGTTCACCAAAATGTTTAATAGAAAAAGTAGGGTTTACCACCATTAGTGAAAAAGATGATAAAACACTAAATATTTTTCTCATTAAAAAACTCAATTATTTATTTGATAAGATGTCAGTAATAGTCAGAAATGCAACCTAACATTTATAGAAACTATGGGGGGTGTTTTTAGAGCATAAAACATTGTGTACCTGGCTAGAAATTTTTTTCCATAAAGGATGCATTTTTCCTTTAGTGGTGAATGGGACCCTATTAGGGTTTCAAAAAATGACTCCAAGGTTTTGTTCCTCTCAGTTAGCACTCCCAGATCCCAGATTTTCACTTCTTCAAACCCTAGAGAGGAATCATTTGCCTTTAGTGGTGAATGGGTCCTTTTAGGGTTTAAGAAAACTGACCTCTAGATTATGTTCCTTGATTTCTGCACTTCCACATCCCTAATTATCAGCTCCTGAAAGTCTAAAATAAATGTTGTAGCCTCCCTTCTTTGTTCTTGCACTATAAAAGGAAATCTTGCAAATTGACAACTTTTGCAATTTTGCTCCAAATCTTGTTATTCAAATTAAAACATGCAATCACACTTGCAAGAGGAGAAAATATTTGTTTGTTAGGGGATAGGGGTTTTCCTCGATCAAACACCTTTTAGGTAATTAAACCAATTGATGAAAAATAAAATAGAAGCACAAAACATGAAATATGCAATTGATCATACGTTGGATGTTGTCTTCGAGTACAAATCTACAAACCAACATGAACTGGCCATGGGGAATGTAGATCTTGATCTCAAATAGATGTGAAACAATGTTCACAAGAAGGATCTTAAATGCTACATTAACAATCTTGGCTCAACAACATGCATGAATGCATAAAAATGTTGACATGATGAAATGATCTTGAATTGTTGTTGTGTCCAGCGTGGTTTACTACCTTAAAAGATGTAAAACAAAAAGAAATACAACAAGGAGAAACAACACAACACAACCTCAAAATTAGTCTAAGTTGAACTTAAACAAAAGAAAGAGAAAAGAATGATTATACCTTTGTTCAAGCTGATCATTTTGGTTGGCCCTTTGATGTATATTGGATGTGTACTCCTTGATGGCAAGAGTGCTAAAAATGATATGCAAAATTCTCTAAATGGGATGATGAATGCAATGAGAGATGTGGGTGTTTTGATAGATGAATGCAAACAGATGCAATGAAATCTTCAAAAAGCAACAATAGAGGATGAAATTTCTTGAGATTGAGAGAGTTGAATTGCTTGAAGGATTGAATGTGTGTTATGAATGAATGAGAGAAAATCTTACATTTTAATGGAAGAGTCTCTAGAGAAATGAATGGCTAGGATTTAGCCAACATAGACAAGATGAAGGGCTATGGTGAGTTGAGGACTCACAAGCCCTCACATCTTGCCATGTGGAAAGGGAGGTGGAAAAATGATGTGTGAGGTGGAGAGAGGACATGTGAGGTGGAAGTACTTGCAAGTACCTTGGGATTGGGGGGAGATTTCCTTAAAAAAGAAGTTTTTTTTCCCATGTGGGAATGATGGTGACAAGTGAGGAATTTTAGAATTCCTTACTTATCATCATTGGAAAGAGAGAAGTTGGGGAAATAAATGTGAATTTTAAATTCACATGATTGGGATTACCTTGGGGATAAGACAAGGTCCTCATAAAGGAGGTCTTTGTACCATGTGACTGGTGTGACATATGAGGGAATTTAGAATTTTCCAACAACCTTTATGGGGAAGAGGAGAGCATTAACTAAATAAATGTGGGGAAGAGGTCAGGGCTTAAAAAGGAAAGCACTTATGATAGGTTGACTTGGAGGACATACCAGAAATGACATGAGGATTAGATTAAGATTGTACAAATAGGTGATTAAGAAGACTAATGAAGGATTAGAGGCAAGTTGTCAAATATGGAGGATGTGACATTAATCCTATTTAAAGGTGTTCACATCCTAATCATGAATTAATTAAACTAATCTAGATTAGAAGAGGATTATGGAAGATGTGACAAGGGGGTATGTGCAGGATCATGATGGGCCAAAAACTGGTGATATGATGGGTATGTGGCTGACGAATTCTTTTTTACCCAAAATTGATGAAATGAAAATAGTTTTTAAAGGAGATTCTTTGCTTTCCACCAATATGAATTATGCTTTACTTCAAATTTAATAAATCATTATTATTCATTTTCTATTTGAATTACGACTAAAGTTCTAATTGATAGACTGATTGAAAAACATCTATAGCTTTTAAACGGTATCACATTTTTTGAATCTAAAACATGCATCACATTCTATTCCTCACATACTATAAGATTAAACAAAAAAAATGAATTTCATGAAGTTTTGACCAAGTTAAGGTGGTTAGGAATAGAAGTTTTTATATTTTTAAAAACTTGTAATAAAAAAATTCATAATTAATTATTTAGTTGGAAAAAAATTACAAAACAAAATACATCACATTGTGACATGAGTCCTCTACTTATATCTAAAATCTTATAAAATAAATATCATTTTATTGTGGTTAAAGTGGTCAGATAAACATCTACTTCTTATTTTTTCCTTGAAATTTAAGTACTACTGCATTGAAATTTCAAATTTTCACCAAATAGATTTTTTTTAAAAATAAACCTAGTAGTTTAGAAACTACATTCAATTTGCTACAAATTCTATTCCCTACATATTTTTGAAATAATATAGATAACTTATTCAATTTTTTATGTCAAGTTGCCTAAATCTGATTTTTCTAAATTTTTCACCACTTAAGGGCCTATTTTTTCTATGATGATCCTACACATACCCAAGGACAGAGAAAAGAGGGAATTTAAAATTGGTTTAAATTTAAAAAGCTACATGACCAAATTAAGTACATTGATATATTTATTTAATTTAGAGGGGAAGGGGATGAAAGGTAAAGTATTTAATTATTAAATTAAATATTTTAGGAACTTTAGGAAAAGGGGGAAATATTAATTAAATAAATCATTTAATTAATATCGATGGAGAATATGAAATAGATGAATAAAGGGAATGAATTTTACTATATGGGAGTGGTCAAATTTGGATGTCTACAATTCTAATAAACACCTTTAATTTTCCTTGAAATGTATTGTTAATGCTCTTGAAATGCTCTTGTAGATTCAAATTTTCTATAAGAATGCTCTCTCAAAGTTGCTAGGTGGAACAATGTGAATTAACCCCTTATTTATACTATATTGAGAGATTAACCCCAAAATTCAAGGGATTCAAGCGACCTTAGATGTAGGTATTAAAATTATAAGGATCCCACCATAATTAAATTAAAAAAGAGGGGTCCTATTAATGGAGGACCCATTCGCAACTAAAGGCGAATGGGTCCTGACAGTTTCCAAGACCAAGCTTTGGGGAGGTGAAATAACATAAAAAACCTACCTCAAAAGTGTAATGAAAGGGGTGTCCTATGTGGAGAGGACTCATTTGCCATTAAAGGTGAATAGGTCCTAGCAGCATTTTTCAAGACATCAAATTTTCCAAATTAAATGTCATACAATATCATTATTGGGTGTTCAGATAGATCCTTGAAAAGGAGGCTTGAATTTTGAATTAAAAGGGTCAATTAATCTCAGTTAACCACCATTAACTAAGGGGACCCTAGATAAATGTGAAAGTGTGTTACAAAACTTTATAACACCTAAATAATGTACAAGTTAAATATATTTTATTTGGAAAAGGGCCCATTAGGATTAATTAAGCAAATAAATCTTAGAAAAGTGTGAAAGTGTGTTACAACACCTTTGCAAAGGACCAATTAAGGCACGTTTTAGTCAAATAAAGGTCCTAGAATAGTGTGAATGTGTACAACACATTACAACACCACTCTAAGACATTATTAGTTCAACTTTAATGTCAATTATCAAACCAATTAAGGGAAAAGGCTTACTTTTTCTGTTACTACACTAGTAGAGTATTTTTTGTTGCTTATTTACTCATACAATTATTCATTGACATCTCAATTCTTGATGCTTTAGAAGTGCATCCATATTGGCACGATCATCTACATACTTGTTTGTTGTACACGCCCTCCATCTTCTTTCGCATATCATCTCTTCATGTGCACATCGCCCTTCAGGTCAAAGCATGTCATCTCATGCAAACACAATATTTGCAAGTGCAAAGACATCCAAGTAATCAACCAAAATGTGAAAAATGGCAGATTGAATAATAGGTACTTAGAGAAAAATATTGTAAAAGTGTATGAATAACTATGAAGAGCTCTAGAATACCTTTCAAATTCAACAAGTATTGCAAAAAAAAGAACTAACCAAATGGTATGAGCTTAGGAACTAAAAAAATAGATCTAACTGATAAAATGTACTAACAAAAACTCTAAGAAAAATAACTAGACCAGTAGAAAGTGCTCATAATATTTCATTTGAAATTTTTTAATCTTAAATGTCCAACTTATGTCAAAAGGAAGAATGATTCATTTATGGTAAAACTAGGGTTTGGGGCAAGTGGCTAGTGTCATATGTATGAGATGGGGTCAGTGCGATATCATGCTAATATAAAAAAAATAGAATATGTTGCCAATGAAGGATTTTTTTTTTTCATGCAATAGTAAAATATCAGTTTGTCTAAAAATAGCCCTAAAAGTTGAGAAACCGCATGAAACAAAACTAAAATCACCATTAGAATGCGAAACCACACAGAAAAGAACAAAAAATTCAATAAATCTTTAAATATTCCTTAAATATAGAAATTATTAATGATAAAAGAAAACCACCAAAAGAACATTGTGAAATAGCTAAAGATGAAAGAAAAACATCAAACTACTAAAAATAAACTGAAAAAAACTATGAGTTGATTTTAAAGGCGAATGAGTCCTGGCACAGTTTCATAGATGAACTGCGAGAGTGCTAAAAAAAAAACCACTTACGAGCTAGAAGACCACTCGACCCAACATGAGATTGCATGTGCATGTGCAAAAAAAAATGTGGGTCTCACTATAAACCATCGAATAAATCCTACAAACCAACTTTGTGGCAGGGAAATGGTCGAATAAAATAAGGCACTAACCAATTTTCGAAAGCTACTACAGAAAACTAATAGCCGAGAAGAGTAGAGTCACGACTAAAAATAGTGACTACCTGCATGGTGAGGGCTACAGCGATTGAAGAAAAACTATCATGACAAATAGAAAAACGCTCATAATCGCCATTGTGCACCAATAAAAAAATTTAGAAAACATAAAATATTGGCTATTTAAAACGAATAAATGACGTTTTTTTGGGGGGGTGTAAAGTAAGTGCCCCATCCATTAAATGTGCAATATTATCCATAGTTGACTGATAGCTATGAATATGTTTGCCACTCAGACTTTTAAGATAGAACAAACGTATGACTGTAAATAAGTCTTAAGTCTTTTGAGCATGGCTTGAAAAATAACTTAGAAATCAGTCCGAGTGGAAGAGACCCATCGTCTCAAAGTGAATAAACAATCTTGTATGTTTGATGAAAACGAAACTGAATTAAAGGATATTTGGGCAGGGAATCGAAAACGATTTAAGTGAATCAAATGTGTATTTTTTCTCTAATGTCAGCTGATAGCTATTGATATGTTTACCACTCAGACTTTTAAGATATTGTAGGTCTATCAGTCAAGTCTTTTGTGGTGGTGGAGATGGGTATGGCCGGACAAAATACTTGGATATCTGTCCAAGCGGAAGGTACCCGTCATATCGAAGTGAATAAAATGTCTTGTATTCTTGCTGAACAGGAAATTGTAGTAATAATCTATAGGATATTTGAACAGGAAATCAGGAACGATTTAATAGGATTTGTAAGAAGTTGGGGTTTTCATAAAAGAGTAGGGGAAGAGCATCAATTACTAATATAGTTTTATTAATCATTTATTTTAAGCTTATTTGATCCTTGTGTATTTTACTCATTACATAGTTTTAATTATGTCAATAAATATCTGCATCTTGCACTTATAAATGTTCACTACTAAATGTGTAGTTGACTAAAAAAGTTAAACAACTATTGGTACATATATATTTCCAATGAAAACACATTGAAAACACCTTGATTTTTTTTAAGTTTTTATTAGTTGTCCAATGAATGGGTAGTGGTGAAGTAGTTGTTATATAGTGGACAATATATAGAAAACAACTTTTTTGACCACTTCTCGCTTAATGGATTCTACAACATACATTGTTACTACCCACAAGCTGATTTTTTTGATATAAGTAATTAAGTCACATACAAAGAGGACCAAAAAAAACATCAAATTATCATTTAGGATCTATGAATGCATGAAGTTAGCTATGGTGGCTACTGGTACGTTTCCCCTAACAAATAATTCTAATGCGAGTTGTTGTGCTATTATGTAAACACACAAAAAAAAACTATGAGAGCGTCATTTTTTCCTAATATTGACATTGAACTAGGACAATTATTTTTTGAGGTTGGTAGGGATTTTAAATTCTTCATACAATCAAAAGTTTGTTTCTAATATTAATTTTAAATGAGATCCATTAAAAACAACTTCTAAATATATATGGAGGTAACATATAAATCATTTTTCTTTGTACGTTAGACATAACTTCTTTACATTCAATTAGAAGCATTGGAAAACATACATTATTTCTTTGACTTTAAAAAAAGTACATGAGAATCACACAAATATCTAAAAACATAAGTATTTTTTTTTAAAGGCAATTATTTAAGTGAGATATGAAAATGGTGTTGTCTCTAAATAGAAGAATAAAAATTCACACTTAAATGATAGACAAAAATGTATTCCTTAAACATTCATATAATCATCTTCATAAATTTTAGAAGAAAGTGGAAACCATATTTATAGTTTATACTTATATACAATTTCTTAAAATATTCATATAATCATCTAATCATCCTTATAAATTTTAGAAGAAAGTGGAAACCAGGTTTCTAGTTTATACTTATATACAATTTCTTTGCTTTACTAGGAATTTTATGTGTTTTTCAACAATATATTCATAAAATTTCATCATAATTGATATCACTAATTGTAAAAAACCCAAAAATACCTAATCCTATAATTGATAAAGTGACAAAGAACGACTTCAACCATTTCAAAAAATATTGATAGTGTAGTAAAGAACACTATATCAATTTACCTTTGTGATATTGGAGTGATTCCTCTAGAAACTAGGCATTATGTTTCTCAATCTTGTAATGTCTTTTTTTTTGAGATATAGATGTCTAGAACAATGATATAAGCCTCCTCTATTTAGTATTTTTCTGTTAATATGATTTTTTTAAATGTTTGTAATTTATATTGATTGTAGTGACATCTTTTTCTTTATATATTAAATCTATATTCAAAAGCATAAAATTATTTCTTTCATAATTAATTTTAGAATTATTATGTAAGTTCATGGCAAATGTACATATTAGTGTCGCAATATATATTAGCTCCACATTTACCTAACATAAATGATAGTGGAATGGTAAGATAGCTACTCAAACTTTAAAAGATTGTGAACTAATACAAATACTGAAATGATTCAATCTCATGTCATAGACACCCTTTATTGAGGCATATATTCATTCACTCATACAAATAATGAAATAATTCAATCTCATGTCATAAACACCTTTTGTTGAGACATCTATTCATTCAAGTTTTAAAATATTTTTCTAAGATTTAACAACATTTAAGAGACCATTTTTTGTCTAGTCATCTTTTAAGATATAGCATGTGATTAAGTCAAGTCTCTATTATATTAACAAAACACTCTATTAATGGTTGATTAATGGATATAGTATGTAGGTGATACTTTACATAAATAGTAAAGTGGAAATAAGATAATTATCTTCTCAAATAAGCTAAAAATTGCATGGTAACATTTTAACATAATTATCTTTTCAAACAAGTTTGAAATGTCAAGATATTTTGATAATCTATTAGCCATTATGTTTTTGAAGACAATGTAACACTTAAGTCTCAATACATGTCAAATAATTCCTCTAAATAAAAATCATATTATATCAAAAAATTAAATAAAATAATTTTTAGATTATTAGATAAAAATAAAAAATATCATTAAATTAAATTATAATGAATAACAAAATGAACCAATGAAAAGTTTCCATAATTTATGAAGTTTCTCTAAGATCATTATTTTATAATAATTTCACCATCTTTTCTTGCTATTAATGTTTTATAATAGGAAGAAAACTAAATGTTAAAATGTTTACAATGGTTATAGATTTAATGGAAGTTAGATTATTATAGTTACACGTCTTTGAAATCACTTGATATGCAAGGATGTTGACCAAAGGTATCGCTGTCGTCGTCTTCTACCTGATCTACCAGCACCTGTAGATACCTCGGATTTTGTGGCGCAGAAACCTCCATCGTCCCTTACAATATCTTCACCACTTCACCCATGCTCGGCCTCCTATCTTCATCGTCTTGAATGCACAGTTCGCCAACTACAGCGGCTCTTCTTACCTCTTCAATATTTGCCTCATTTGCTATTCTTACATCCACAACACTTATTATGTTTCCTCTCCGAATTTGCGATGAAGCCCAGGTAGGAAAGTACAACCTGCTTTCCTCCACCTTCAAGTCCAGATTTCGACGACCTGATATAATTTCAAGCAACGTCATTCCAAAACTGTATACGTCCACCTTGGGGGTGATAGGAAGGCCAGAGATCCACTCGGGGGCCAAGTACCCTCGAGTTCCTCTTGTGGTCGTCAATACACGGCTGAAATCTCTGCCCACCAGCTTCGCCAACCCAAAATCAGCTATCTTCGGGCTGTAGTCGCCGTCCAAAAGAATGTTTTCAGGCTTAATATCGCAGTGAATGATACGATCCCTGCATTCCTCATGGAGATAAAGTAATCCTCGTGCAGTGCCCAGTGCGATCTCAAACCGGGTCTTCCAATCCAACAACTTCTCTGCTTCTTCCTCTTTACAGAAGTGGAATGAATTTAGAGAGCCGTTGGGCATGTATGCATACACCAGTAGCCTTCGAGAGCCTTCTACAAAAAATCCCCAGAGCCTCACCAAATTCACATGCTGTAATATCCCGATGGTGTTTATTTCCGCGCGGAATTGCTTTTCTGCTCTTGCAGAACCCTCTAATCTCTTAACCGCCACAAGCGTGCTGTCCGGCAGAGTGCCTTTGAACACAGAACCGAATGCTCCGCTTCCCAGCTTATGCTTGAAATTCTCGGTTGCAATTCGCAGCTCTCTGTAAGTGAACGTTTTTAGCATGATTGGTACGTCCTCTTTTGCGCTCTTCTTCTGCAGTCTTCGACGTTTCCACAGAATAAATGAGCCCACGAGGAGAGCTAAAACAGCAGAGAAAGCCGCGGCAGAAGGAAGTAAAATAAGAAGTGCATGGGCTTTGCTGCTTCTCTCTGATGTCGAGTGCGGCAACTCAGAAGCAGCCAGCCTGATGAAGATGGATTGACCGTCAGAGGAGACACGCATTTTGAATAAATCCCCAAACCACAGTCTGCATACTGGTAGATCAGAAAGAACGAAAGAGAAGGCTGTACAGGAGCAATTATTGAGACAAGTATTCCCGCAACCTTGCTGTGTTGGCTCGTTGTTGTATGAGACAGCATCTTTTTCGGGTAAGTATCGGTTCTTGGATTCCAATAAGACGTCGGTTGTGCTCGCTGTGACAGATCATTGCAGGGGTCTTCGCCGAGCACACCCATCTGACCACCAACCTTGAGAGTCATTCTTGGGATTGAAACCCTCAACACAACTACACACATCATTCGCATTACACAGTCCATACGGCCCGCAGATAGAATAGTCACTGCAATGACCTCGGTATGTCGACCACGCCAGATTCCATGTAACATCATCCATCCAGTAGTAAAGTCTTACTTCGCCGTTCTCGTCTATCAGAATCCGCCCCGTGAGATCATGTTCTGCCAGGGTTACGGTAAAATTATAGTATATTCTTGAAGGAGAAACCCTCACACAGGACACTTTGATTATGTTCTCACCTTGCGACTCCGGAATTTTAGTAAAATAATTTCCAGACCACTCTCCAGTGGACCAATATGGAATACTATTGTTATAGACCATCACCATCTGCGTCTTTTCTGGAGACGTGTCCATTCCTATAGAGAAGAGACCATTTGCAGGATCCACAGAACTCTTCCACGAAGTTAGCTTCATGCCTTTCCACATCTTCATGCCAGGTAACCATGTATCTCCTGGATGGGCGAAACTCTCCCAAACAATCTCAGAGTTGTTCTGGCCGTGACCCAGTATAATGAAATTACCAGGGTCCGTAATCATTGCTCGCGAGCCTTTCAGTTCAATATCAGTTGACCAAACTGACCGGCCCTCTTTATCAAATAGTCTGAGACGACCGTCACTTGAAAATTTCAGAACACCGGGCATGCTTCTGACGGGATTATCTCTGTTAGCCACTCAAACTATGACCTTCGGAGAGATTCGTGCATACCAGATGCCAATGTACCAATTATTCGTTCTTCTTGGACTGAAAAATCCAAGTGCAAATGTGCCATTCTTGAACATTATGGTCCGATTTCCAGCGAGCGAATCCCCCAGTAGAAGCGTATCCCCACCATCTAGTGCTAATGGACTACAATTATTCACTGCAATAATCATAGTAATAGCTAGGACCAAATACTTCATCGCCATTTCGATAACCATAGCAGCTGTGTTCTTTGAAATTAAATAGAAAACAAAGAGGCTACGCAATGAACAAACAAGGCCGAACTAGTGCCGTGGATCCCACGGAAATGAGTTCAGAAATTGTATGAGAATTTCCTACAATGGCATAGCGCCCATTTACATCCTTCCAAACCAGGGTGGAGGATATCTAAGCCGTGAATCAAAAAAAGAATTGATTTGACAGCGCACCAACGTCACTTAGTAATACGAGCAATTTGATTCTGACATACAGGCAATTTGGTCTTCTAAACGAAAATCTGCATTTTTCCTACGCTCAAAGAGAGAATGTAAGTCGAAGTCTTTTCTTTTGTCCTCGACGAAAGACGAACATATTATTATTATTATTTTATTTTAAAATAGAAAAATAATTTATAAGAGTATAAATGTGTCTAAAAGAGGCACATCCCAATTCAAATGAGTGTGAGACATATTCATTAAAGTGAAAGCAATCTCTTTTGAATGTTGAATGGTTCCATGAAAATGAAATTGTATTAATAGTAGTAATGATGGTGTGTAATGGGTATATTTAAGAATTATGGAAAGTTAATTAGGTGTTTGTTTTTTTATATAGTCAAAGTCAATTCATAGGGTATTAAGAAAATGATGGTGTGTAATGGAATTTTATTGATTAATAAGTAGTGATGATGGTGTGTAATGGGTATATTTAAGAATTATGGAAAGTTAATTAGGTGTTTTTTTTTTATATAGTCAAAGTCAATTCATAGGGTATTAAGAAAATGATCGTGTGTAATGGGATTTTATTGATTAATAAGTAGTAATGACGGTGTGTAATGGGTTTTTGCTATCAATAAAATCAAATTTATGTCTAAAAAAATGATGGTGTGTAATTGGTATATTTAAGAATTATGGGAAGTTAATTAGGTGTTTTTTTTTAATATGGTCAAAGTCAATTCATAGGGTATTAAGAAAATAAAATTGTATGTGTTCAAGTTTTTAAAGGTAATTGGTGATTGATTGTTCATACGCTTATATTAACTTTATATATTTTTTAACAATGATAATTTTAAGAAACCACTCATAAAAAAAATGACGAAACTTTTGTGTTATGAAAAAAAAAATTATTCTTATTGACGAATCTTTCCTTTTTGACAAAAAATATTTATTCTTAATGACATATCTTTCATTTTTTTGAAAAAGATATTTATTCTATTGGGTTTTTTATACATCATTAAAATTTTGTAGAAAATCTTCACAAATCTTGACAAATTATAGAAAGAAAAAAATAATTACCATGGTGAATCCTCTTATTTATATAAAAAAAATCTTATGCAAAAGTAGGAGCCCGAAGGTGAAAATGATTGATGGATTTGAGGGGTAGACTCTATAATATTAAGTTGCCACCATTAATTTGAAATATAATCTAATGACCCTTGGTGTATTCCACGAGGTAAAATGTACCTACATTTTGTAATGCTCATGGAGCTCGAAATTATTTTTGGATTGTTGATCTCCATTGAGATTAATGATCCAAAATCAATTTTGGGCCCCATGAACATTACAAATCGTAGGTATGTTTTAATTCATAGGGTACAACATTGCTAGATTATATTGTAAATCAATGGTTGAAACTAAAACTTGGCAATATGATCCTAAAATAATTAATAATTATGATATATTTTATTGGCAAATTAATTTAAGTTTCTACAATAAATTATTAAATTTAGGCATATCTGATCTAATCATGTATGTGGAAATTTTTTGAGTTAATTTTTTTGATAAAATAAATGCTTTGTTGATTTAAATAAAGACTAAAATAAAATTCTATAAAAATGTAGTGATTCAAATTGTCTTATAGCTTTAACTATTAACCAAATTTTAACTATTAGCCAATTGATGATTATTAGCCACTAAAAAAATCAACACTTTTTAGTGTTTAAAATTTAGTCTCCTAAGTTGCAACAACTATTAAATGCACAATAATTCAAATAAAAAGTTATATAAAAGTACTCATTCCCTCTTTCAGCGTTCTTCCCTCCATCTCTCTTACTCTCTCTATTTCTTGGCCTCTCTATTTTTTTCTGCTCTCTTTCTTTTTCCCTTTTTCTCTCTACCTCTCTATATCTCTATCTCCCTCATAAATTTCTCCAAATTATTTAATTTTGAAACTAATCCAAATAGACAAATATTCTTTGCATATATTATAATTTCTTTCATGAGTCACAAAAGTGTTGTTTATCACCAATTCATGAAAAGCAATAACAAAAGTGTTGTTTATCTCTCTACCTATATGTCTCTTTATTTATATATCTCTACTAATAAAAATTGTAATGATCCTAATATTGTTTGTCAACTCAAAAACGCAATTATTGTGAATTTATACTAAAACTTCTTTCCCTTTTCCCCATCTTCCTCTCTCCCCCCCTCTCTCTCCATATCAGTGGACCCTCTATGAGCAAAAGAGGCATGGAACACCACCTAATGGTGACAACAGACAGTCCAATTTGACAAATGTCAATCTATTGTATCATCCCTTTCACTAGCATATTGTCTCCCAACGAAATAAACATCCAACACGCGAGTAGGTAGAGGAACTCAGCGACGTCTACCCAGCCATCAGGGTTCACATCTGACTGTATTTATTAATTAATTGAAAATAAAAAACACATTGTATTCTGATTTTCAATAAATTAATAAATACTTCTAACGTTCAAATCAGTGAATAGTAGAAATGCAGTATAATACCGAGTAAACGCCCATCTTCATACTTCAAGTATTTGCAAATCGTACAGAAAAAACTATAGAATAACATGAAAAGAAATCAGAAACATCTTAAGCTATATATTAGAAATACACTATTCACCTTAAATATTCTACGCGCAATTTGAAAAGAAAATATTTGACACCAATCCGTCGAACGCGCAATTTGTCCTTCTAAACGAATATCTTTTACGTTTGAAGACATAATTAAGTGTTTTGTGCCGGACAAAAGACGGACATATTGCTATAAACGTGAAAACAAAAATCTTTTGTATGCTTCCATGAACCTGAAATTGCATTTATAATTAATGGCATCTGTGAATATGGTAGATTAAATGGATTTAGCAAAAAGGCTTGTGTTTCATAAAAGAGGTCTACATAGTTCTAATACTAAGAAAAGAAAAGAAAATTGTCGCAAATAAATGTAATTTCTTTTATCATAATTAATTTATTAAATATTTAGTTTAATTATAAAATATTATAATTATAAAAAATTAAATTCATGTTTTTTATAGTTTAGTTATATTTTAATTAGAATGTCTTTAATGTAATGATTAGTTCGTTAGTGATATTTTATGTGAATTTAACTCATTGTATCATTGTATCTTAATTTTATTATCTTTTATTTCTAAAGAACGATGATGATCCTTAAATTCTATATTTATTACCATGAAAAGATTTATGGATATGAGCTTAATCTAGTTTATTTTTGCAATTATAGTTTTGAACTTAAAATTTTTTAAAATTTAAGTTTAAATTTGTATTTTGCTAACCTTTCACTAGCAATTGTGAGCAACCTAGTGTACATTTGTGTTCATTTGTGTAGTATGAACTATTGCATTTAAAGATATTCATTCGTTCTTTTAAAGTCATGTTGGAATCATCTATGGCAACATAATAATTTAGGAAGAACATTAATCAAAAACCATTTATGAGAGCATCAAAGCAACACTATAAGAGCATTACATCAGTATGCATCATCCTACATTAATTGATCAATCAATTAATTGATGCAAACTACATGATAAAAAGTTTTTTCAAAGAATTATCACCACTATTATCATATAATATCATTACAAAATTATGTTATGCATTCATTGTAGATGAGAACATAAATATATAGAAAATTTCTATGACATAAATGTAATAGCATAGTCAACGATCGCCAACAAATTCAACTCATTATTATGATGAAATAATCTTCAAATAAAATACTTGTGTGAATCTCCTTGTCCATTTCTTTGAGATCATCCATGCAAATCTATGGAAAAATAAATTGGATTGTGAGTGTATTGATGAAATGGGAGTCTATATATATTATCCACTCTCTAGCCTTATTTGATACAAGTTTTGTAGGAAAAGTGTTTGGGATTATCCTTTCATGAATGAGATCTCATCCTAAAAATTCTTTCACTTCCACATTCAACTCTACACTTATATCAAGGCTCATCCTATGTGACACTTTTGTTAATTAAATAAAAATTATAATTAGATCCATGTAGTGGGGTATATTGATGATTTTATGTGATTTCCAAACATTCCTTCTTCTATTGCACTAAAAAATTCTTGGAATTAAACCTCAACCTTTGGATCCTTGGAGCTACGGAACTCAATTTTATATCCTTTCATCCATGTGGGCCTAACTACTAGCACATAGTAGTGTAAAACAACTCCTCAAATATGGAATACAACTACACACTATTATTTGACAAATTCTACATAACTTTTTTAACAAGATACTATGTATAACACATGGTGAGTGATAGCTTTGAATCCCAACTAATGAACCATTTTTTATACTAAAAATATGGTATTCATGTCACTAATATGAATTATCAACTTAGAACAATGTATTCCAAACATACACTTAGTATAGAAGAAGGTTTCCCTCAACCAAAATTACTTTTTCATCATGGGAAAGTTTTCATAGAATGATTGCATCATTAAATTATCTCCATCCTTTGAGGTGGTTCTTTCTAAATCAGTTCTTAACACACATTCTTCACCTTATAAAACATGCACATGTTGTTCTACATTACCTTTCTCTCACATAATATATACACTCAAATTCTATATGACTTACTTGACCATATTTGAATCAAATCCTATTGAAATATTATCCATGGACTTCACCCCCTCTTTCTCTATACCTATCATGGAGTCTTTATCACAATTTGAGATATATCAAATAATTCTTCAATTAATAGTCTCCTTCTACATATAAGATAGCTAAAACCATACTGTGATGTGGAGATTGGCTCAAATCATACGCAATGTGGATATTTCCCCTTAAAGTATGGTAAGGCTAAAAACATTAGAAGGAAAGGTGTTTGCAAGATATGAAAACGGGGGAGGAAACAATACCCACCATGAACTCACCTAAGAAACTATGATAATTGTTTCATATGTATCATATATAACATAAATTTAGTGTATCGAAAGTAGGAAAATAAGTTACAAAAGGAAAGTGCTCAAAAAATAATGAATATAAAAAGAGGGAAACTTAAAATGGATACAATTGCATTAAATGAAAAATATGGTATTGATAAAAAGAGCCTAGATCTAGCAATAAAATCACTTGCTTTCCCCCAAGTCGTGAGATCCTACAAAATATTCACAAATAATGCTTCAATTTTTTGTAATGGAAAACCTTACCTAGTTAATGATTTTCAAAAGCAATGCCCAAATTATAAGAAGATTCCATATAAAGAAATGGAGGTAGATTAAGAGGGTGTATTTTCTAAATTACCAATATACATAATCTACATAGGGGATGTGAGAAAACATATTCATTTTCCCCTCATATAAATAAACCACAATGTTGAAGTTACAAAATCAACTCCATAGTACCCAAAAATCACCTATAGGCAACTATCTATCACAAAAGAGAAGATCAAAGGCACAATAGTGTTCAACAACTAGAGAATGTATTGATGTAAAATAACGTGAATGAATAATTACAATGAGAGATCAATCCTTATGAAAAGGAGATAGAAGCCCTAGATCTAAAACCCTAGGAGATGATTAAATTAACCTATGACAAATGTCCCAATCCTATGAAATGATACAACATAAGCTAATTTAATAATGAAAAAATAAATTCCTAAGTTTAGCTTAAGAGAATAAAGCAAAGGGGACCTAATTAACTAATCAGGATTAATTAATTAATTAGGTGATTAACCTACTACTCTAACACCCCCCCTTAAGGTGAACTTTAAAGGGAGAAGCTAAAAAGTGAAGAATAATGTAATGAAGAAGAAAAATGGGTCCTAGAAACAAGGCCTGATGAGGTACCCATGTACAAAAAAAAAGATCTCTTAAAAATAGAGAAAAGGAGAAAACCTCATGGGAAAAAATTCTCTCCAAAAGAGAGATGAAAGCATGAATAAAACATGAAGGAAGGAAGGCCTCATGAAGAACCCCCAAGGAAAAATTCCTTCACCCAAATAATTGATCACAATTGAAGATATCGATGTGATGCCAATGGTTTCATGAAGATGTCCGCAACCTACTCATTTGTGGGAATGTACTCCAAGATGAGAAAGCTATGTGAATCATCTTTCAAATGAAGCACATGTGGATCTTAATGTGTTTTGTCCTTTGATGCTCCACTGGGTAGCAATTAATGTGAATGAAACTAGATGATTGTTGCACCAAATAAGAGTGGGACTATCAAGAGGAAAACTAAACTCAATCATCAACTGACGAAGCCATAAAACCTCTTGGTTGGCTAAAACTACTACTCGATATTCAACGTTTGTAGATGATAAACCAATAGTAGATTCATTCTTGAAAGACCATGCAATGGGACCATAACCAAGGTAAAAAACAAATCCAGAAGTAGACTTCATGTCATTAACATCACCGACCCTTGATTTGAGTCAGTGAAGCCAACAATCTAAAAAGATCTTGATGTATAATGAATACCATAATGTGAGGTACTTTGAATATATATCTCAAAATAAATTTGAAAAATTGTCAATGACTCATGAGGATCATGGGAGAAATGAGAGACAAGACAAACCGCAAAAGAAAGATAAGGACATGAATGTGTCAGGCATAGAATATTGCCAACCAATTGTATGCATAATGTTGCATCTATTAACAGAGTAGTACAAGTGGAAGATAATTTAATACCTAACTCAAATAGTGTGGGGACAAGCTTGCAATCAAGCATGCCAAATATTTGAAGCATGTCAAGAGCATACTTCTGCTGAAATATGGAAATCTCATCCGAAGAATAAATGACCTATAAACAAAGAAAGCAGTGCACAAGGATGAGATATGTTATCTCAAACTACTCCATCAAAGCTCACTGAAAAATTTGTATCATGGAGGATGAGCCACCTATAAGAATAAAATCATCGACATATAGCATAAGAATCAAAATATCACCCTCCTATCTCTCAATGTATATTGTGGAATCAAAATGATAAGGTGTGAAAGCTAAAGAAAAAAGAAAATAGTCCATCTTCTCATACAAAGCCCAAGGGGCTTATTTGAGACCATATAATGAATGATGAAGCCTAAAAACAAGTGAAGACTCCTATAAAAGACCCTATGGCTTCTCTAAAGAATGTGCAAGACCATGATGGGCTAAAAAGTGGAAATAAGCAAAAAAACATGCTTTACTTCACCAAAATCATGAAAAAAAAGTCAAATATTTGTATGGGTCAAGTAAAATTTGAATTTGGTTTGGTAATACCAAACCAAAATGGATATCCATTAGTAACAGATATCTGTTAATAATGGATACTTTCTATCAATTTAATGTATTCAAAATGGATATCCATTTTCTCTAAGTATTTTAAATAATTTTATATTTTTAAAATGAATATTTATTTTGTAAAGAAAAATGGATATCTATTTTGTAAAGAAAAATGGATATCTATTTTGCAAAGAAAAAAAAAAGTATTTATTTTGTAAAGCAAAACGAATATCAATTTTGTAAAGAAAAATGGATATCTATTTTGTAAAGAAAAGCAGATATCTATTTTGTAAAATGAAACAGATATCCATTTTGTAAAGCAAAAGGATATATGTTTTGTAAAGAAAAATGGATATCTGTTTTGCAAAGCAAAACAACATCTATTTTGTAAAGCAAAATGAACATCTGTTTTGTAAAGCAAAATGAACATATGTTTTGTAAAGAAAAATGGATATCTGTTTTGTAAAGAAAAATGAACATCTATTTTGTAAAGAAAAATGGATATCTATTTTGTAAAGAAAAATGAATATATGTTTTGTAAAGAAAAATAGATATCTGTTTTGTAAAGAAAAATGGATATCCATTTTGAAAAGCAAAAAAATACACTTCAATAAAATTGGCATAACTTTTGTGTTACTTATCAAATTTTTGAATTTTTATAGGCGTTGGAAAGGTGATTTGGAGTTCTACACAATGAATTAGATAACTTTGATATATTATCCACCAAAAAATAACTATAATCATTTTAAATTCCTCCATAATTTTTGAAATTTTAAATTCTCATAATTCTTGCATACGAAGCCTTTTTTCATGTTCTTTTACAGTTATCATCCTAAATGACTTGAAATATTAATGAAGTAATAAATAATGAAAAAATTATATCTTTATAATAAGGATAGTAAAATATTTGCATAAATCATCATAGAATGCCTCCTTGTTGTCTTTGATCCTATGTGCATCTTTTTCCAAGTTGAACTAGGAGAACATATCTTTCGAGCTCTCTCACTCTATCTATTAAGCTATCTCTCACTCTCTCACCCTCTCATTGATTCACACTCTTTATCTATCTCTTCCCTTTTCCCTTACTCTACCTCTATCTATATCTCTCCTCTCTCTCTCTCCCTCTCTACCTAGCTCTCTCCTTTTCTATTCTCTTCTATTTTTCCCAGGTTATCTATATCTACATATCTCTTCCTCTTTCTATCTCTATATCTATCTCTATCTCTAATGCAGGGGCATCTAGAAGCATTCAAAATTTGAGGCAATTGACAGTGAAGTTCAGTTTAGCCAATAGCATGGCCAGCCCAGTATGTTGATGATTTGAGGTTTTGGTTAAAGGGTTTGTCATTGAGGATACCTAGTTTAACCATGTTAAGTTTTAGGGATCTGCATGAAGGATTGATCGAGTTGTGAAGATCTGTGTGCTGACATTTGTTCAGTTATTCTGGTTGGTGTTCTTGAGGGAGGATGATGCGATTCCAGTAAGTGGAGTTGTTGCAGACATTTCTATGGTGATTTGTGAGGCTCGTGGATGTTTCCAGATTGTGTATTGTTGGTCCACATTGATCTATGTGCCCATGATTGGTGAATTTCTTTTGTGAGTTTGTGTTTTCCATGTTCTTGGCTGACAGGGCATTGTAGCATGTTGTGGATCTTCGAGGAATAATTTAGAAGGTTTTTTCGTGATCGAGGATGTTGTTTTGGGTTATGGATTAGTTGTGACTGACCTTGGTTGATTTTCATTGCAAGCTATTGTTTGGGGCTGACCTATCTGAGTTGGCACATTATGTTACTAGCCGTTGTAATTGGGCTGACATGTTAAGGGTTAAACAATTCACGGATGGTATAAATCGAGGAGAGAGGATTTGTTAAGACAGACTAGAAGAGGGAGGTAGATTGACAAGGTGCTCGATAGTGTGAAGTATGAAGCATGGTGATCTAAAGTTTTCTAATCTTGAAGAATCTCATAGCAGAGAGAGTGTGGAGCAGAAAAAGAAGATGATGGAAAATTGTTCTTGTAGGAATTGTTTGTAATCCCTTGGTTGCGGCCTAAAATTTGTAAAGCCCTAGAGGCATATGTAATGTGTTCTGAGATTTAATATAATTTGGAATGAGCTTTGAAGGCTATATTTTTCCCTGTTAGGGTTTTCCCAGGATATATCTTGTGTCTGATGTGCTTGAATATCTTTTATCTTTTTGTGGATTAGCTGTTAAATTCCATTGCATATCTGCTTGATCATGGAGTTAGTAATTAGGCTGTAAGGTTGGACTATCCTTAATTGGATTCTCCTACCTTGACTGCATCAAATGGTATAAGAGCTGGTTGCGAGTCTGATTGTGAATCTGTTGGAAAGGAAGATGGTGTTGAAAGAAGTGTGAAGCCCTAGAGGAGAGATCAAGGCAAGATTTGGTTGTTTATCTGATTTGTTTCAATGGGGAAGAGTGGGAAGAGGATGAAGAAGGAAAATGAAACCCTAATGTGCGAAAGGGATACTTTGGAAGAAGAATTGTGTGAAATCAAGAAATATAATGTAGAATTGAGGGAGAGAAATGAAGAACTAGAAGCAAAGCTAGATATGTTTGGGGATTTTGAAAATAAATTTACAAGGTTGGAAAAGAGGAACTGAGATCTGGAGGAAATTTTAAAAGGGCTAAACAAGGAGAATAGTTTGCAGAAGAAGGAAATATCTGGTTTGAAGAAACATGTTGATCAGTTGGAGAAGTCAATTATTACATGCTAGAAGGAGATGAGAATTTGAGATCTAAACTTGAAGTGTATGATGTTTCCTGTGATACTAATGATTTTTGCGATGTTGCACAAGTTTCTTTAGGTGAAGTGGAAGGTAACAAGGTAATGAAGCCTGAAATTGTTGGTGATGGTATTGGTTTCAAAATCATGCAAAGAATGGGATATGAAGGAAAAGGATTGGGAAAGCATAAGCAAGGAATTACAGAACCTATTGAACTAATAATGAGATCAAAAGTGAAGGCCTTGGATATGGTAGAGGTAAGAATGTTATTGCAAGTTTGAATCAAAGAAGAGAAGGTATGTATTGTTCACATTGTAATAGGAATGGATATGAATAAGAATTGTGTTGGGATCTATATCCTTGTAAGTTATGTGGATTAAGGAATCATTCTGAGAAGATGTGTTGGAATAAGATGAGAAGGAGAAAGCCTATGACATGTTATGAGAAGATGGATTATGGATGGATTGATGGAGCAAAATGGAAACATGTTAAATTTGTGTGCTTAGAAGATCATATAGATGGAAGAACTCATATGCTAGAGGAAAAGAGGGATCAAGATGAAGAGAAAGATCTTATGCAGAGCATAGAGGAGTTTGGAAGAAGAAAGAATCAAGTGTTGAGTGTCATCAAGAACCTAATGAAAGAGAAGCAGTAAAAGATGCAAAGATAGTTTGTGCAGGTGAAGAAGAACATGAATTAATTTATGTGGTGGAAGGGGAAACTTTAGAGGAATCGGATTTCCTTGTGGAATTGGAAGAAGGTGAAGCATTAATCTTGAGGAGAAAGTTTAGTGAAGTGAATGTGAATGATCTTGAGGCAACTTGTGGAGAAGGCTTGCTCAGACCGTCAAACAGTGAAGCAGTGCAAGGCTTGCAAGTAGATCACCGAACCTTGACCTTGACAAGATGAAGAACTAGAGGCAACTTGAAGGGTCGGCTTGCTCAGACCACCGACTAGTGAGGCAGTGCAAGGCTTGCAAGTAGAACACCAAACCTTGGAGAGCTTGAGGCAGTTTGTGGGGTGGACTTGAATAGAACGCCGACCTTGAGACAGTTGCAAGTACCTATGGACAGATCACCAAACCCATTTAAGGAGACAAAATTGTATTTGATCCAATATAGACCAAAGTGAAGAGGCTCACTTTTCAAATAACCCCGAGAGTCTGATGCAGGGGCATCCAGAAGCATTCAAAATTTGAGGTATTTGACAGTGAAGTTCAGTTTAGCCAACAACACGGCTAGCCCAATATGTTGATGATCTGAGGTTATGGATTAAAGGGTTTGTCATTGAGGATACCTAGTTTAACCATGTTAAGTTTCAAGGATCCGCATGAAGGATCAATCGAGTTGTGAAGATTTGTGTGCTGACGGTTGTTCAGTTATTCCAGTAAGTTGTTGCGAATGTTTCTATGGTGATTTGTGAGGCTCATGGATGTTTCTAGATTGTGTGTTGTTGGTCCACATTGATCTGTGTGCCTGCGATTGGTGATTTTCTTTTGTGAGTTTGTGTTTTCTATGTTCTTGGCTGACAGGGTGTTTTGGATCTTCGAGGAATAATTTAGGTGTTTTCATGATTGGGGATGTTGTTTTGGGTCTTGGCTTAGTTGTGGCTGACCTTGATTGATTCACATTGCAAGTTGTTATTGTTTGGGGCTGACCTATCTGAGTTGGCACATTATTTTACAAGCCATTGTAATTAGGCCAACATGTTAAGGGTTAAACAATTCGCGAATGGTATAAATCAAGGAGAGAGGATTTGTTAAGACAAACTAGAAGAGGGAGGTAGATTGACAAGGTGCTCGATAGTGTGAAGTATGAAGCACGGTGATAAAGTTTTATGATCCGGAAGAATCTCAAAGTAGAGAGAGTGCGGAGCAAGAAAATAAGTCGATGGAAAATTGTTCTTGTAGGAATTGTTTGTAATCCTTGGGCTGCATCCTAAAATCTGTAAATCCCTAAATGCATATGTAATGTGTTCTGAGATTTAATATAATGTGGAATGAACTTTGAAGGCTGGTTTTTTCCCTGTTAGTGTTTTCCTAGGATATATATTGTGTCTGGTGTTCTTGAATGTCTTTTATCTTTTTGTGGATTAGCCGTTAAATTTCGTTGCATATCTGCTTGATCATGGAGTTAGTAATTAGGCTGCAAGGTTGGACTATCCTTAATTGGATTCTCCTACCTTGACTGCATCAATATCTCCCTATCTCCATCTATCCATATCACTCCCTCTTTCTATATCACTCTACTTCTTTCTCTATTTATCTCCCTCCATGTCCCTCCCTCTATCTATTTATATAATCTCCCTTTTCATCAAGTTATATCCAGATCTCTTTGTCACTCATATAAACACACACACCCTTTTTCTTCATCCCTATCTCTATGTCTTTATCAATCCCCCTCTCTCCATCTCTCACTCTCTCACTATTTATCTGTACCTCTCTCTATAATTTTCTTTATCACCTCCTTTACCTCTCACTCTTTCCCCTTTTATCTATATCTCCCTATCTCTCTTTTTATCTCTATCTCTATCTCATTATCTCTACCTCTCTCTTATTAATTCTTTCTGTCTATCCATTTCTATCCATACCTTTATCTACCTCTATCTTCTTATCTCTCTATCTCTCTCCCTATCCCTCTCTATCTCTCTATATCTCCCTCTGTCATTATCTCTCACTCTCTCCCTCTCCCTTTATATATTGATCTATCTCTCCCCCTCTTCTTATCTCTCTACCTCTCTACCTATCTCCCTATCTACCTCCTCTCTATCTAGAACCCACTCTCCCTCCCTCCTCTATCTCCCCCTCTCTATCTCTCCCTCTTTATCTCTACCTCTTTATCTCTCCCTCTCTATCTCTATTACTCTCTCTATCACTTTATCTTACCATCTATATCTCTTTATCTCCATATTCCTCTCTATTACTAACTCCCCATCTCTCTATGTTTTTATCTCTCACTTTACCTATCTTTATCTATACATCTATTCTCTCCCTCTCCCTCTATATTTCTCTCTACCTTTCTATAAAGAGAGAGAGGGTGAGTGGAGATAGAGAGAAGTAGAGAGTGAATGTTAAAGAGGTAGAGCAGAGAGAGAAGAGAGATATAGAAAGATATCTAAAGGGAGAGAGATTGGGAAAGATGGAGGGATGGAGTGAGAGGAGAGATAGAGAGAGGTAGAGAGGGAGGAAGGGAGGAAGGGAGAGGTAGAGATAGATAGGTAGGGTGGGAGGAATATAGGGAGAAGTAGGTAGAAAGAGAGGACGATGGAGACAAGGTATAAAGACAAGTAGAGATAGAGAGAGAGGTAAGGTGGGAGGGTGAGGGGATATATAGATAATTATAGAGGTAAGGGGAGAGAAAGGTAAGGTGGGAGGGGTAGAGTGAGAGGTAGGTAGAGAGAGAGAGGGTGAAGGGAGATAAGGAGAAGTAAAGAGGGATGGGGAGAGAGAGTGATACATAGAGAGGGAGAGAGAGAAAGAGAGGGAAGGGGGGAGAGAGGGAGGGAGAGGTAGGTAATGAGAGATAAGTAGGGTGGGAGGGATAGAGGAAGAAGTAGGTAGAGAGAGAGGGTGAGTGGAGATAGAGAGAAGTAGAGAGGGAAGGTGAAAGAGAGGTAGAGAGGAGAGAGACGGTGAAGAGAGACATAGAGAAACATCTAAAGGGAGAGAGGGGGAATGAGGGAAGGATGGAGTGAGAGGTAGGCAATGAGAAATAGAGAGGTGAGATAAAGAGAAGTAGAGAGGGAGGGAGGAAGGGAGAGCTAGAGATAGAGAGATAGGATGGGAGGGATATAGGGAGAGGTAGGTAGAAAAACATGAAGATGTAGATGGGAGATAAAGAGAAGTAGAGACAGAGAGAGATTTAATGTGGTCACCCTCCCTCTCTCTACCTACCTCTCCCTCTATCCCTTCAATGTTACATCTCTCTCTTTGTATCTACTTCTTTTTATCTCCCATCTACATTTTCCTCTCTATTTACCTACCTCTCTCTATATCCCTCCTCTACGTCTCTATATTTACCTTCCCATTCCTCCCTCCCTCTTTATTTCTCTCTATCTCCCCTTCCTGTTTCTTTCTACCTACCTCTCACTCCATCTCTCCCTCATTCTCTCCCCTTTTATATCTATCTCTATATATATCTTCACCCTCTCTCTCGTATCTACCTCTCTCTCACCTTCCCTCTTTACTTTTATCTATCTCCACTCACCATCTCTGTATACCCACTTATCTATCTATCCCTCCCACACTAGTCTCTCAATACCTACCTCCCCCCCTCTCTCTCAATACCTCTCTCTCTCCCCTTCCCCCTCTACTTCTCTCTATCTCCCCTCATCCTATCTCTACCTAGTTCTCACTCTATCCCTCCAACCTTACCTCTCTCTCCCCTTCCCTCTGTACTTCTCTGTATATCTCTAGATTTCAAGCTCGAATGAGGGGTATTTGGGGATGATAGAGGTTTTTTTTCTATTAGTTTGATTTACAAGATATTAATAGTGGAGGTAAGGTTTGGTTGGGGGGTGGTGGAAATAAAAAAATTATAAAGGGAATAAGTTAAACCCTGACGAAGAGGTAGAGAAGCCCCTTTGAAAGTAGGAGATTAATGAGGAAAGCATATAAAAGGGAATATTTATTCACTCTTTATGACATATGTGATTTAGAAATAGTAAATGCTAACCATGTATAGTCTTAAATATTCCTTTAAGGGAAAAATAACATAGGATGTGGAGACTTACTAGACTATAGTGCACATGCAACTTCTCCCAATAAAAACCATTTTGGAGCCTCATCAAGTTTTTCCCTTTTTCAAAGAAATTGTCAATGAATTTTTTATACTTGCCATTACTAACCTTGGCCACTTTGATTCCTTTACACTATAAACCTGTAGCTTCTACTATAAGATTAAGATGAGTGATCACCTCAAAATATATTCCTCTGATAGTGAGCTTGTATGCACATTCAAGGAATTGCAAAATTTAGAGGTGAGGTTATCGCCATACCCCTGCATGACCTGTAAAAAAGGAGTTAGGCCAATCCCTTTGAAGATTCTCCCTAGGTCAAATTTTTTTTTAGAGGGATACAAGAGAGGGGTTCAGAACATTTTCTTGGGCCTCTCATATTTCCAATAGAGTTCTTTCATGCAAGCCAAAGAAACACAAGAAGAATGGTAAGATTAAAACACAAAGTGCGATAGATGGTGTTTAAACAACGAAGGTAATTCTTGATGAAAAGGATTTTGATTAAAGAGGACAAAATGTATTTTGTGGCAATTATTTGACTAATAATGATATTTTCCCACAAAATGATCAACACCTCGAAGGTATAGCACTTGAGGGATGGCTCATGCATATTAATTATCCTCGAAAGGGTAGGAAAAGACTTTAAACTTGTGTTGCTAATTTGGAAGCCCTTTGTTTCCATAATTACATCTTTCCAAGAATTCGATAAGATTTGGAGGATGGAATAAAAACTTATTCATGTACTTCAGGGAAATGATTAAAATGAAAAATCTCTTTTCAAAATGATGGTTTAATATCTCTTAGTTTTCTTCAATTCTATAATAGCCAAACATCATTATTTTCTAGTTGGCAAAGAAATTATCCTTACCAAAACAACAAATGTTTTTCCCCCTTCCCATGACATGGAAAGGATAAATAATATTCAAAATAATTAAATATTCGATAAACATAGAATAGATTTTCTTAGCAAGCCAACAAAACATTAATCTTATTACACTTGGATCCCATCTAGTTTTGAGACTTTCATTCAAAATAACATCTTTTATTTTATGTGGGATATTATCAAACCCCTAGAAAACCCATTCAGGGCATGATATTCCTTCATTGGACATAGTATCAACCACCCTAATGCCTTCCCTATATGTGTGGATAATCTTAAATTGAGGGAAAATGCAAATTAAAGTTTTGCAATCTTCCATCATGTCACTAATCATCAAAGACACTATTGAAATAGCTTTCAAGATATTAATGAGGAACATGGAATCTCATTCAATAATGACTTTATCAAATACTTTTTCTTTTAATATTTTTACTCTTCACCAAGCTGTTGTAGCTTCAACAAAATTACTAGAGCAAACCCCAATATTTTTGATGAATTCTTCAATGAGAACACCTTTATGGTTTTTGATCACTCCTCCCATAGTAGCTAGGCTAGGGTTACCTTTAGAACATTCTTTGAAGTTAAGTTTAATCCAACCTTCCACAGGATGGATTTTTTTGGTTACTCTCCTACATAGGACTTTAGCCCAATTTATTTTGGTTAACTCATGCTTGATGCCCCATAATTGCTTAATTATGATTTCCCCATATGAAGGTGACAATTTGGAGAAATCATAATTATCCATATTTATATAATTGGTTACCACCAAAAAAGTACGCCTTTTCCTTCCTTGATTTGGGAATAATTAATGGTAAATTCAACTTAATATCGCCTTAATCTAGTATTGTGATGTGTTTTACACATCCACATTAGGTCGTGGGCCCTTTTTTAGCTAAATTAACCTAACTTTGGGGTGAAGCCACAATAGTGGTTTACAATTGAAGTGAGGAAGGAAAAATCACAAAAAAAATGCATGGAAAAAACTTGATTTTAGGGGTTCAGATGAACCTATTGGTTCGACCCAACCAATTAGGGGTTCGGTAGAACCTAGGTTCTCAAACACTCTTAATACTTTCCTGCCAAAAAGCCATCAAAACCCCTTATAGAAGGGGGGTTCAAATGAACCAAGGTTGAATGAACCCTGGTTCGAAGCGAACCCCTAGGGGTTTGTTCCCCTTTTATTCCTCCCCCACAAAAAAAAACTTGAATTTTGTCACTTCGAGCTCGGTTTGAGGATGAAAATGGAGGAATATTCACAAACCCAATTGGAATCGGTAGTCCTCTAACAAGCTATCCAACTAATATAATTTTAATATGTTTTGGTTTTATTATGTATTTGATATTTTAGTTTTATTAAACATAGGTTTTTCATCAAAAATGAAGCTCGCATGTGGAAAATAGTAGATTATCAAAAAAAAAAATTAAAATATGAGTGCACCAGATATTGAAGTCCTTGATCCAATAGAAAAAAATTTTGAATTTTGATATATACAAAAAAAGTTGTGTTATACGGTTGCGCTATGTCTGAATTATAATTGGTTTGACTTTGAAACTTGATTAAAGAAAAAATATTCAATAAAAAACTATCTAACCAAGTGGAAGCACTAGATATTAGAATTATAAATCTAAATTCGAAAGAATTAGAATTTTATAATTCATGGAAAAAAAGTTATACATTATACAGTGGCGTCACTTTTTAAAAATGTTGTTTTTGAAAAAAACCAGTTTTTGTGGGAGATGGAAAAAAAAGTGGAATCTGATTCCAAAAATTTTGAAAAAAATATTTTTAGAATTTGCAGAAAAAATGTGACGAGACTCTAGTTTGCATCATCTTCAAATTCTTCATGGTTTAGCCACTATAGTTGCCTAAATGTGAAGATTTAGTTTAAAAAAATAATTTCAGTGTCCAGTTTGGCCAAAAATTGTAAACCACTATTGTGGGATCACCCTTTGTCCTAATTTAATGTTGTAAAATGTGTTTATTGAAATTTTTACATTGAATTTAGGAGGTTTGTAAATCAAGTGGACCTATCTAGTTTTGTAATGTGTTTTACACATTCATATGGGATTTAGGGCCCTTCTAAGCTAAATAGACCCAATTTTGCCTTAATTTATTGTTGTAAAGTGTATTTATTTACACTTTCACATTAGATTTTGGGCACCATTAAATTCATGACCTTTATATCATCATTAATAATCCCCTATGACCCCATATTGTGCACCCCAAGACATTTTTTATTATCAAAAACCCAACAATATCAACATATAGACTCAATTTATGCATTCCCTGACACCTTAGCTAGCAAAATGGCCCCTGTGGGACCCATTCGCCACCTTGGGCGAATGAGTCCCATCCAGGTGGGAGTCATTTTCCCAGGATGGTGAATGAGTCCCATTTGAGCTATTTTCAAAGTTTGAGTGAGAAAAAATGGGTTTTAAGTTTAAATTTCTCCTATGGACCAGCCTTGGGGATAGAATTAATGGTCATGTGAATGGATTGCCTATATAAACAAGCTTCTAAACCATTATTTCATCATCTACTCAATTTTTCAGGTCAAGCATTCAAGAGTTAAGCATTCCAAGTCTTCACAAGGTCATCAAGATATCATTCAAGATCAATTCTAAGGCATTGAAGGGCTAATTATTCATCAATTGTTGCAGTAGTTCAAGATCCATCATCATGGAAAGGTTCTAATTGCACTACTTCATGTTCATACTTCATTGTCTTATTTCATCATTTGGTTTAATTACCTAAAAGGGGTTTGACAAAGGCAAACCCCTATTCCCTAACAATCAATATTTTCTCTCTTTCTTTGTGTGATTGCTAATCTAGGTACTTTGAAGACTTGGAGATCATTGAAGAATAGGTTATGAGCTTATTGGAAAGATTCCCCCATCTATAAGGTCATAATATTCACAAAAATTCACCTATAGGTCCAAAATTGGAAGTTTCAGATCTAGAAACACAGAGAAACAAGAAGAGCAGATATTAAAGACAAGATTTAGACCTTCAAGTTTCAAAAAAACCCAAGTGGAATCATTCGCCAAGATTGGCGAATGAGTCCAATTTTGGGTCAATTTTGAGATTTTTGCAGTTTCAGACACACTTTTCCAAGAAACTTGTTCCTGTACAGAAACCTTGATCTGGGACTGATTCACCTAGAATGGTGAATGAGTCCTAGTAGGTCAAAATTTCAAGATCAATAACATTTCTATTCTTCATTCAAACCTCTACAAGTTTCCAGGTTGACACTTTTTGTTTTGCAATTTTTTGTTTTGTTTTGTTTACTTTTCTAAGTCATTTTGTAGGTCATTGCTTTGAATTAGGGTTTTGTTTTACAAATTTTATTGCATTATCTTTTCCAAGTTTACACTTGGTGGTGAACCCCTTTCTTGTCTCACTCATATCCTAGGATAGTCCCTTAGTAGATCTCTTGCCTCTATTCCATTCTTGGGGTGAAGATCTCTAGGGAATCCTTGAATGTTAGTTGGAGAAAAGTAATGTTCTATGTCTTAAACCATAAATGATCCATTTTCTGATGAAATTGTATTTTCCTACAATTGTTGTTTCATGGATACAAAAACCTTGGTGTTGTTTCTTCTCCGATCCCTAGAGATTTTGTTGTTTCTTTCTCTCCATAGTCCCCAAGATACAAAAGGGAGATTTGTCTCCATAGATCAACTATGATGGATGAGAGAAAGGTCTATTATTCTAATTGTTAACAATGTCCTTAATGAAAAAGCGGAAAACCTAATAAACCAATAAAGACTTAAGGACATGGTTCTAAACTTTAGTTCAGGAGCAGTTTAAGAATAGATGATCTATGTTCTCAACATCTTCAAAAAATAGAGAGAATCTATTTGTATATTGAAAATTTTGTTTATTAAGGTTTATATAGTAAGAATATTTCCATGAATAACAACCCACCAGAAGCAGTTAATTTTAGGGATGAATTTAGGAATCCAAATGTATTTGCAACCAAAGTTGTTGTTAAGAAGGAATGACTATTTGAACATAATATAAGATGATTTGGTCAAGAATAGGATAGAGGGATTTATGCTTAAGATCCTTGTGTCCACCTTATCCTTAGTAAAAAAGGTGCAATCACCTATTTTGTTTCTTAGATTCTTCAAAATCTCTTCATCCCTTTGTTGTATGTCTCCACTTTGGAGCCTACCCCCAAAAATATGTTCTTCAAGGGTAAAGCCAAAAAAGTGGTTTACAATTCAAGTGAGGAAGGAAAACTCACAAAAAATGACCCAATGGAAAGAAAAAAAAATGATTTTAGGGGTTCGTACGAACCTACTAGTTCAATTCAACCCATTTAATTCTTTCCTTCCAAAAAAAAAACAAAATGCATTATGTAAGGATGGTTCACTCGAACCCCTAGGGGTTCATGCGAACCCCCCTTATCCCTCATTCTCCCCCTCAGATATTAAAAAAAGTCTAAATTTTTGCACTTCGAAGCTCAGGTTGAAGACGAAAATGGCAGAGACTTCACAAACCCAACTGGAATTAGGTAGTCCTCAGAATGAGCTATCTAACGAATATAATTTTAATATTTTTTGGTTTTATTATGTTTTTTTTTTAGTTTTATTAAACATAGGTTTTTCACCAAAAATCAAGCTCTCTATTCTGCACGTGGAAAAATAGCAGATTATCAAAAAAAAATTTGAAAAATTTGAGTGCATTAGATATTGAAGTCCTTGATCCAACAAAAGAAAGATACACAAAAAAGTTACATGTTATACGTCGCTATGTCTAAATTATAATTGGTTTGACTTTGAAACTTGATTAAAGAAAAAATATTCAATAAAAACTATCTAACCAAGTGGAAGCACTAGATATCATAGTTACAAATCTAAATTCAAAAGAATTAGAATTTTATCCTTCATGGAAAAAAATTATGCATAATGATGAGTGTCACTTTTAAAAATGTTGTTTTTGAAACAAAACTAGTTTTTGAGGGAGATGGATAAAGAACTGCAAACTAATTCCAAAAATTTTGAAAAAATATATTTAGAATCTAGAGACAAAATTTCATGAAACTTTAGTTTACATCATCTTCAAATTCCTCATGGTTTAGCCGCTATAGGTGCCCGAAATTGAAGATTTAGTTAAAAAAAAAAATTGGTGTCCAGTTTGGCAAAAAATTGTAAACCACTATTGTGGGATCACCCTCAAAAAATTTCCACTTCAAATGAACACCAATCCAATCTATATATTTATTGAGGAGTTCACCATTGACCTAAATAAGCCTTTCTTTAATATCATTGAATTGATTGAAGGATGAAATAGCAGGGCCTTTAGTCCAAATGTTGTCCTAGAAACTAGTATTCAAACCATTTCCCATTCTTCTTCTGATCCAATACTTAATGGAACTTATTTTTGCCAAGTTGTTCCAGATAATTGAGTTGCTTGATAGCTCATAGAACATGAAGTTCCTATGGTCTTTATTAGCAAGGTATTTAGCTTTCAATATAATGGCCCATTCTTTTTCCTCTTTCAAAAAGTTCCACCCTATTTTCGGAAGAAAAGTTTTATTAAAAAAATTTAACCTTCTAATACTTAGGACCCTAAACTTTTTTGGCATGCAAATTTTTTCCCCACTAACTAAGGAAAATCCTACACTTTTCTTTTGTTTTCGCCCAAAGAAAATTCCTCTAGAGCTACTAAATTTTGTAGGCTATGCAAGTGGGAATCTTAAACAAGGAGAGAAAATACATTAAAAAATTTTGAAGGGAATTTTTATGGAGTTGAATTTTTCTAGCTTGGATAAGAAAATTACCCTTCCAACCAACTAGTTTCTTATGTATTCTTAATATAATACCATTCCTGCAAGTATTTTGGGGCTTCTTTGTAATTAAAGGCAACCCAAGGTAGGAAGTTGGAAGGGTTGTTGATTGAAATCCTAGTATCCTTGTGACTCTATCTTTAACCATCTGATCTTTATTGATGAAGTAAATATTACTCTTTGTATCTAGTTAATGTCTTGTTCTATGATATGAGCATAATTTTTTAGGTTTTTAATCTAATGGGTAGCCTCCATCGCTGAAGCATTACCAAATAGAATTGTGTCATTCACAAATAGCAAAGAAGAAACTTGTACACCTTTAAGAATTCTCATGTAAAGCATTTTTTGAAAATTCCTCTCAATAACTTCAACCACCATTATGAACAAATAGGGAGAGAGGGGGGCCCCCTATCAAAGACCTCTCCTGCTAGAGAAAGATACCCTAGGAACCCCATTTACTAGAAAAGAAAAATTAAGCATTGGACACAAGATTTAATCAAAATCAAAATCCTTGCTTTGAACCCATACTTTTGTAAAATAGCCATTGGAAACTACAAAGAAACATTGTCACAAACCTTGGAAATATCCAATTTGAGGGCCGGACTCAGCTTCTTTCTATATTCCATAGAATTAATATACTCATGAGTAATCAAAGAATAATCAATAACATGTATCCTTGTTATGAATCCTTTTTGGTTGGAGGAAATTATTTAACGTAGAAACACTTTCAATTCAAATGTTGACTACCAATTTTGAGAATATTTTATAAAGTATGTTGCATAGACTTATAGGTTTATATTGAATAGCATAGTGAGGGTATCACCTTTCTTAGGGATCAACATGATTAACATATAGTACAGCTATTTTAGTGATTTTCCTAAAATGAAGAAATCTCTCACAACATTAAGGAGGTCCAAAGAAATCGTGTTCTAGAATTATTGAAAGAAAATTGGAAGAAATCCATCAGGGCTTGGGGCCTTGTAACCACCAAAAGAAAACATAACATTTTTTAACTCTTGATATGACACTAGCTTCCCTAAACACTTAAGATCTTGGTCAATGAAGATATTGTGAATAATGTTAATAAGATCTTTCATATTAGATAAGTGTTGATTTTGACCAGATAGGGAGTCAGTAAAGAAATAAGCAACAACATCGGTTAAGTATTTTTCCTCATTGAGGATAGCACCATCTTCCATAACTAGGGATTTGATCATGTTACTTTTTTTGTATCTCAAGGTGGATTGGTGAAAGAATTTAGTATTTTTGTCTCCCTCTCTTAGTCAGTGAACTCTCAAATTTTATTTTTTCTAGTAAATTTCCTCCCTTTCCGAGAGCTTGGTCCATTCCATTCTTAATTCCTTTTCTTTGGACTGAAGTAACCACTTCATTATCTCCTTCTTCCAATCTTTTCTAAATATCTTGAAGGCTAGAATAAATTTATCTATTGTCATAATTTTCTATCAGATATACTAACATCTATAGAGACCTTCAAATTTATCTAACAAGAACCTCCATTTCCCATACTAATATGTTCTCCACTTCATCCATGCTTAGCCTCCTATTCTCATCATATTCAATGCACAACATTTCAACCACACTGTGGATCTCCTACTTATCATAATTTAGAACATTATAAAAAATACCTCTTAACTATCAAATTTTGATGAGCTAAAGAGGATTTATGATGAATGGTTTATAATGCACAATACTTGTTGACAATTTAAAAATGGGGTAGCAATATAAGTTTGCTTGATCTTAGGATAAACTACATCACTAAGTGTGCTTAAGTCAAAGTAGTATTAGGATGGGTGACCTCCTAGGAAGTCCTAGTGCTTCACTCTTTTTCAAGCATCAACTAAATGCAATGAGTTCTAAGTGAATGATTAATTCTCATGAGATATTATTTTGTGTGAAAAACTATTCACGAAATATGAGTCAACAAGTCTAACGAAAGAAAATACACAGTTAAAGATTTCATTAGATACATATCATATACTAGATTGTGATCTTGTTATTAATTTAAATATTATCTAATTTATAAAGTTATATATGTTCTTCACTCTCCTTATGTGTTATATATTTTTTCTTAGAATATAAATTCTCTTAAAACATATATTCTCTTAAAATATCTTACACACATCATGATACATCCAATATATGGTGAAGGATGCAAGTGCAAAGTGGGATTCTCATTTTTACATCTAAGATACTATAATAATTAGATGCAAATAATAATTAAATAATATTAATAATACAATAAAACGTTTATGAAAAATTCCCCAATATTATCTCACTTTTCATATACCAACAATTTCAAAGAATTGTTATGGGTCAGAAGGCATATAAATTCACTATACCATTAAATATTATCAATTCTAACTAGATTTATTGAAAAAAAATTAACATTATACAAAGTATCAAATTTCTCTAAAAACTGCCTCTCATTTCCCACCATAAGATGAATAAAATGATACTAAAAATTAAAATGTGCCTCATTTATGTGTGAAATGTTTGGTTCTTTACTAATTTGATTACAATTTGATTTTCTTAGTGAATAACTAATCTCTAACTCTAATCAACATACAAATTATATTCTTACAAGACAAATATCCTCCTTACTAAAATGCATAGATACCATGCATTTCTCCTTTATAATAGATAGAGTAACAACTTATCACTTATCCAACTCAATACATAACTCCATAGACTAAACACATTACCATTAAAAGACCGTATATCAAGTAAACATCCATTACCCAATTTTAATCCATGTAACCATGAATATATATTGATTTATACATAGTCCTTGATATTATATGGGTGAAATTTCAAATTTGTATCACACCTTTATAAAGGAAATAGTTAACATGAATCTAACCTTTTTACTTTGATCACTAAAAATGATTTCTTAAAATTTAAATTAATGAAATGTAAAATTTTAGTGTAGTTTATGTTTGTAATTTTCAACTATTAAATAATTATTTGAATACATATTTTTAATAAAATTATCTATATCATTTTATTACTAATAAATATAATAATTTAAATGAGATTAAGAAGGCCTAAATTATTTAATAGTAAATTTGATTTTTTTTTGCATTGATAATTTGAAACTTTAGTGCATGCATTATTTTTTTATTTTTAGTAAAAAGTTATAATAAATATTTAAAGCCTTGTAGACTAAAAATGCAATTATTTTAAGGGGCCTTCACTTCTTTACTTAACTATTTATCATGTAAGAGTTTTGAAGCTCTAATACTATGTAAATTTTTTAAAGCCCTATTACCATGTAAGAGTTGATGAGAAACACAAAATGTGTAATATCCTAGAATGATGGTAGATGATGGAAAAAGGATTATGATGAAAATCCAAGAACACTCAACAATGTTCCTCCCCTAGGGAAGAAACAAAACCATGTATAGATTTTTAGAATGTCTTCCCATGAAGGAAGAAAGATCATGATGTATGATAATGTCTATAAGCTCTACTCAATTGTTTTCATACCAATATGCATGGATACAAAAATAAAAATAAGACAAGAAAAATCAATGAATAACGTGACAAACTAGGACCATATGGAAATAAATGAAGAAAAATATCCAAAGAAAAATATGATATGACAATAGCAATGTTAGGGTTGTTATCAAATAAGAGATGAACATTATCAAGTGTTTCTTTCAAGTATAAAATATTGAATATGAACACTTGGAGATGAATATATTAATGCTTGTGTAGTGTAGAAAAATGTATCCCTTTACATTTTCACACTTGTTTGGGTCCTCCCTGCTAAAATTATGCTTCTTTATGTCTTATTTGGTCCTATTTTGCATCCACAAGTCTTATTTAATGCATTTCTCTAAGGATAATCTTGACACTTAACTAATGATCAATCATAATTCATGTTTTTTGGGTTGTGTGTTCTAGATTTAGTGATCTGGGACTCATACGCCACCTTAGGCATATGGCTCCCACCTAAGTTTCGAGGCATGAACCTAAATTTGGCATAGAACTTAACTTTTCTTGAAATTTGTTTCCTAAGCCTAGGCTAGTGAGACTCATATGTCCCAACTGGCGTATAAGTTCCACTTAGGTTGGACATATTTTGAATTCAAATTCTTGGCAGGATTTTATTCTCCTAGATTTTATGTCAGCTTGCAATGTTGTAATTTCGAGAAATTTGGCATAAAAAAGTATAAATACAAGGTTATTTCACATCATTTCACCTAATATTTTTAAGAGAGCATTCATATAGCAAGTTTATGAGATCAATAAAATTCAAGAGCATTCAAGAGTTGATTATCAAGCATTTTGGATCTATATTTAAGATTCAAGCATCATGTGTGTTTTTGATCTAACATTTGTGATGTAGGTTTTCATGATTCAAGCAAGCATTCAAGTTAAGATTCACAACATACAATCAAGATTCAAGGTCTACATTCATGCTATCCATTTCATACAAGATTGTAGCCTTTTATCAAAGGGTTTGGAGAGTTGCAGCATAGCCTATTTGTTCATTCATCATTCCCTCATTCTATTTGATTTAATTTCAAGGTTTGATTACCAAAACGGGGTTTGACCAAGGCAAACCCCTATCCATTAACAAATCAACATTTTTCTCCCCTCCACATGTGTGATTGCAGATCTAGGTGTTTTGAGCTTGAAGATCCTTTGAAGAAAAAATTACAATATTGAAGAAAGTTGTCAAAGTTTTCAAGAAGTTGTCATCTTCATGGAAAGTCACCTACAGGTCGGAATTCAAAGTTTTAGACTCAGAGATCGGATAGGAGAGAAGCTATAGAAGATCACTAAAGGATATCAGAGTGTAACTTGTATTCCATTCTTGCAGATGGTACAATTTGACACTTAATTTGGACCTATTTTAGTACCCTTGCATTCATGACCCTTTAAACCATCATTAATAGGCCCCTAAGACCCTTTATTTCAGATCCCAAGGCTTATTTTAATTGAAATCCTGGCAAAATCAACAAAGAAATTCAATTTTCTAACAACTCAACATTTTCTCACCCTGGAAAACTAGGGTGGCACTCATACACCATCTTGGGCATATGAGTCCCCCTAGGTGGGGCCCATACGCCACAAGTGGCGTATGTGTCCCGTGTGGCCCCTTTTTATGGTTTGAGCAAAAAATTGAGGTTTCTAATTCAAAATTTTGGCTAATGTCAGCATTTGGGATCTAATAATTGGTTAAATTAGTTGAAGTGCCTATGTAAACAAGGTTTCAAATCATTATTTCACTTAGAGAATTTGATTTAATATCTAATCATTCATAATATCAACTTCAGCACTCAAACATACTTTCATAAGAGCATTCAAGAGAAAGGAGCACATAAATTTGAATTCTTGGAGCAACATTATAGTTTTTTTGCAAGTCTTCAAGCTCACTTTCATTCAAGATATAGCATTGCAAGGATTGATGATGGTTTCCTATGGAGAATCATGATGGCATCTAGGTTGGGGAGATGCAACTAGTCATTGAGCCAAGCCTAATGACTTGTTTCCTAAGTGATTCCATCCTCCATTATCATTATAATTTCTACCTAAAGGAAGGTACATGCATTATTATGGCTTGTTAGGGTGATTAGAGATATCCCATAGCGAGTCATCATCTCTATGTTCCATTCATGCATCTTATTCTAGCATATTAGAATAGGGTTGTATTGCATTTTAGATTTCCTAATCTTAGATGCACTTAAGATTAGGGATTACACTCATTTTTACTTTCAAGATCTATCATTTATATCAAGGTATAATTACCAAACTAGTGGTTTGACCAAGGAAAACCCCTAATAATAAAATCAATACAATATTATGTTTTGCATGTCTTTTTAGCAAGTTCAGATCAATAAACTAGGTTTGGAAGGAAATGCAGAGATAGAAGAATAGATTCAGATCTTAATTTTCCAAAAAATAAAAATGGGAATGATACTCCACTTGTGGCATATGAGTCTTGGTATAGCACTTTTCTCATATTTCGGAGGATTCAGACTTGTCACTGTGAAATTCGAATGTTTTCCTAGAAACCCTAAACTAGGACTAAATCACCTAGCTTGGCATATGAGTCCCAATACGCTTTAAAAGTCATATTTTTAGGATTTCAAACCTTGTTCCAAGCCTCTTCATCTTTCCAAGTGCACCTCTGTTTATCTCCAATTTGTTTTTTCAATTTAAGTTCATTTTCTAGGTCATATCATTAGGTTTTGCATACATTACTTTCATTACTTGTCTTTCCAAGCCTTTTCTTGGTGGTTAACCCCCTTATTGTCTTGAATCACACCCATAGGATACCTTAGGATACCTTATTATAGATCTCTTTCCCTCATTTCCATCACTAAATTTAGATCTCTAAGGTTTCCTTGAATGAAACTTAGAGGAAATTGGTGGTTCTATCTCCTAAAACATAGAGTGACAATTTTCTACATTTCATTTTAGAAAACCTAGCCATTAGAACACCTTATATTTTGATTTGGAGTGCATCATAGTTCTAGATTTATATTACATTAACTTTGCATTAGGTATTGCATTATTTAATTTGTATCTATATTTTCTAAATCTTGCATTAGTGAAAGTACATATAGGTTGTATTTTTTTACCTTGCATCATTGAAATTCACTTAAAATCTATAATTGTGCACTTAGTCTAGACATCATTCAAACCAGAAAACCTAACATTCACTCAGAATTTTTTGAAATTAGTCCAAAAACCCTAATCTAGGACTCATACGCCCCTCTGGGTGATTTAGTCCCAGTGCATGTGGTTTTGCCTAATTTTTAGGTATTTTGTGTGGATTGTTTTGCAAAATTTAAATCCCTGAAAAAACCTTGATTAGGAATCATATGCCCTTCTAAGAAATTTAGTCCCATGTCAGACCTAAAACTACATTTTATAACATTAAAAACCCTGTTTCTATGCTTTTGTTTGCTATTGTTAGATATTTGTTTTAGTTTACTGAGTTTTTGTTTCATCCATTTCATTACATCTAGCTTAATTTAGATTGTGGATAAAATTGAATTATTGTACTTTTCATTTCTAGCATTATTTCATAGTTTTAGATTACATTTGGAATTCATTAAAAAAAAAAACCAAAAAGACCTATAAACTGATGAACCACTTGGAGAAAGCATAGTTATTTGAGTATGCCAAGTCTCTTTTTCCATGTTAACCTAATCCTCAAGCCATTTAGTAGTGATCACTTTGACATGCTAGACATGAATCCCTTAAGGATTTCATCTCATAAGGTTCATCCACTAAGGCTTGTTATGAAAAACTGAAATAAAGAGAAGTTAATGTGATTCAAACTAAAATTATTCTATACCCACCAACAAAAAAAACTCAAAACAAACCTGTTTTCACCCTTGAACCACCTAAGAATAATGTTTTGAAGCAATCAAGTTATCATACCATTTCTCATACATATATAACACTAGAAACAATCCACAACCAAGACAAACAACTTCACCATCCTTACCTTTGCCTTAACTCATCTTGCCTAGTGCTCCTCGTTTGACTTCGCATAGTGGCAAGGAGTATGATCTTGTTGTTATAACTTAAGAATAATCCAACAAAGATATCCCTATGGGACCTAATTCAAAATTCACCTAACTATCATGCTATGCTTCAAACAACCTTACAGTTCAAGTTGTGATTCCCTCTAGAATACAAATGCAAGTTATGTAGCAGCTCTAATTCAAGGAATGAATATGATTAACGTAGAAATTACTTTTCATCAACATGAGCTACCTCCCTGGAGATGAGAAAAACAAATTATGCCTTTATGATAGTATCTATATTTAATAGGACAAGAATAAAAAGAACCCTTGTTGATAATGACTTAGTTCTTTATGTGTGTAGTGTGAATATTTTGGATAGACTTGGCATAGATAAATCAAGAATGGAACCTAATTCTTTATGGATTTGAAAATGTAGGAAAGCAACTGCTTGGTGTGATTACTTTGTCTATTACAGTTGGAAAGGATACCTTACAAACTCCTATTCATGTTATGCCTCATGATCTTTCATACAATCTTCTTTTAGAAAGACCTTGGATTCATGAGATGCATGCAGTGCGTTCAACTTTTCATCGTATCATGAAGTATTTCTACAACAATAAAGTATACCCAGTTGAAATAGACACCGAGCCTGAAAATTGCTTACAAGTTGAAAAAGGAATGACAAGTCTTCTAAACACATTAATTCCAACTTTGAACATAGAACCTATGAAAGAAGACAAGCATGAGATGGAAAAAGTGATGAGGTTATTACAAGATGATTGGGGTTCTTTAGAATTCACACTAACATTTATGGGAGAATACAAAATTACAAAAAAAAAAGAAAAAAATGAAAGAAATCAATGGTAATGTCAACGTAGAATTCAAAAGAAAATTCACAAGTATCTACCTCATCTACTCTAGAGGAAGACACAAGCTATACAAAAAAAATTAATGAGATAGACTATCAACAGCCACCAAACCTAAAATAAATGGGGAAACTTAATGGAAAAGGTTATGAGCTTATGAAACAACTTGGTTATAGTGGAAGAGGATATGGAAAGAAAGAACAAGGAATCCATGTTCCTATTGAGCCCAACACACAAGAAGAAAAAAGTGGTTTGGGATATTTCCCTTCTAAGCTAGCACAAGCAACTAAAAGACCTTTGTTAAATATAAACGCCATCATGTGCAATGCTAAACTAGCTCTCAACTTGAAGCATCCTGAATTGATTGATACAACTTGTGGAGAATAAATGAAATACTTTGAAGATGATGAAGCCTTGAAAGAAATGTTAGGAGTTTATGATAAACATTTTACTACTCCTAAAAAAAATGGGTTACATGTGTTGTGATTAGCACTAAGCAAGAAGACATAGAAAAGGAAAGTAATGAGATTGATAAAGACAATGAAGAGTACAACCCTGAATTATTGAAACAAAGTGCACTTCCTTTGGGAGAAACAATCAACATACCAATGGATATTAACAATTCAAAGAGAAAGTGATTAAGATAGGAAAGTGTCTTGATGAAGATGAACAAGAAGAACATGCAACTTTACTTCATGACTTTCCTAAACTTTTTGCTTGGACTTATTTGGATATGCTAGGAATTGATGCTAAGATAGTGACACACAACATGGTCCTTGCAAAAAATGCTAAACCAGTTAGACACAAAAGATAAGAAAGATGAATCCTAAGATAGCCTTATTGGTCAAGGATGGGATTGAGAAACTCCTTGAAGCTAGTTTTATATGCCCTATAGATTATTTTACTTGGATATCAAACATTGTTGCAATCACAGAACCTGATAACCGTATTAGGATGTGTATGGAATTTCGTGATTTAAATAAAACATCTTTAAAAGATGATTTTCCCCTTACTAATATGGACATGATAGTGGACTCGACTGTGGGACATGATTTCTTGTCATTCATGGATGGATTTTCTGGATATAATCAAATCTTTATCAACCCTCATGGTCAATACCAAAAACCATTTACTACAACTTGGGGAACATTTTGTTGGGTAGTTGATGAAAGCCTTCAAAAAAAATTCCTTGTTCCATGTTAAAACCCTTATTGCATTTTGATATAGGGTTGCTATCTACAAAAGCTTACAATGTTCTATTGAGCCATTGACTCCCTATTACCCATTGCCAGTTATTTTAAAGCATCTTTAATGATTCATTGTCACCTGGTAACCGGTCCTTCTAGCATAGGTCCAAACCTTTCTATTTTATAAAATTGAGTAAGGATCTTTTGGGCCCTCACATCCTTTGCATTTTGTAACTTATAATTTTTTGAGTCAATTATTATCCTAGGGAGTCCCCTTTATTAAGAATGACTAATGAGCACGTGCTTAAAAGGTTCCCACTTATGTCCCAATGGCCTTCATAGATATATCATGCATCTCTAATTTATTCATTGGTTCATACTTTGAATTAGTGACGAGTGATGGACTGATGTTTTCCCTTTAATATCGCTCATCGGGTATGTGCAGGATCATGATGGGCCAAAAAGTGGCAATATGATGTGTATGTGTAGGGTATGTGGCTAATGACTTTTTTTTACCCAAAATTGATGAAATGAAAAGGGTTTTTAAAGGAGATTCTCAGCTTTCCACCAATATAAATTATGCTTTACTTTGAATTTAATAAATAATTATTATTTATTTTCTATTTGAATTATGACTAAAGTCCTGATTGATAGGCTGATTGAAAAACATCTATAGCTTTCAAATAGTATCACATTTTTTGAATCCAAAACATGTGCCACATTCTATGCTTTGCATACTATAGGATTAAAAAAAAATGAATTTCATGAATTTATAACCAAGTTAAGGTGGTCAGACATACAAGTTTTTATATTTTTAAAAGTTGTAATAAAAAAATCATAATTAATTATTTACTTGAAAAAAATTACAAAAAAATATGCATCACATCGAGACATGAGTCCTCTACTTATATCTAAAATCTTATAAAAAAAATATTATCATTTTATTGTGGTTAGGGTGGTTAGACAAACACCTTATTTTTTCCCTGAAATTTAAGTACTACTGCATTGAAATTTCAAATTTTCACCAAATAGATTTTTTTTTTTAAAGAAACCTAGTAGTTTAGAAACTACATTCAATTTGCTAGAAATTATATTCTTGTAACATATTTTTGAAATAATATAGATAACTTATTCAAATTTTTACGTCAAGTTGCCTAACTCTGATTATTCTAAATTTCATCGCCACTTAAGGGCCTATTTTTTCCATGATGATCCTACACATACCCCATCGCTAATGGCTTTTAAGCTTTCAAAATTGTAATAGCGATGAGCGATACTTCTGTCTTTATGTTATTATCGCTCATCGTGGATGGCCATAAAAAGATAAACTTGGAATAGCGATGTGATGTGATTTCCTGTATATCGCTTGATCGCGGATATGTTTTGAATGTAAAGTCTCACATTAGCGATACGTGATGGACATTACAAAAGTTGTAAATCTTCTCATCGCTAATTGCTTACAAAATATATGAGGAGAATTAGTGATGAAAAAAGGCCATATGTTATAGCTTCATCGCTCATCGCGGATTTGTTTTAGAACTCGAGTTCTAAACTGGCGATAAGTGATGGATGTTCTCTAAAGTATTTTTCTTTCGCTAATGTGATATGATCATATGAGAAATATATTTTGTGATTTTTTTTTTTATGCAGGTTGTACATGTCCAATTTTGGTACTATCACAACATCTCTTGTCGCAGATAGAATCCTTAGTACAAGTTTTGAATTAACAATGCGCAATAGGAGGATAAGTGTGACCAATAGTCAAGCCATAGAACCAGGGGCTAAAGACCATTGTCAGGATGCCTACATTGCTAATAGAGTGGGGAAAAGATAAATTAGATAAGCGATAAGCGATGGTCACTGCATGGAATGGGCTATGTGGAAAAATCTTTAAGATTTAGCATAAAGCAAAGGGAAAGCAACGAGAAGACTGAGGAACCATTGATAAAGTTTTAAAGCAGGATAATCCAATGGACTAAGAATCAACACTTAAATACTTTCATCAAAATTTAGGATCAATGATGAAGCGATGAAGTGTATAAAGAAATTTTTCCTCTAAGAAAAACTAGTCTTGTGTACTTCGCCGATATTAATGAAAGCATGGATTAGGTTGGTGATACATGCTGATTGACAAATCACAACACTTGAGCTGACATCGCTATTTTCTATGACTAAGTTTCTAAGGACATAAAAAAAAGTCTCATATCACCATGGATGAAGTTTTAAGTGCTTTAAATGAAATGGCTTAGATTCAATCTTGATCTGTAAGTTATCAACTTGCTTGTGTAAGGAGATTTCAAGTCATTAATCTTGCATACTTCAAATTTCCTATTTAATGTAGATTACTTGATTGATCTTCTATGTCATAATTCATTTTTTAATGAATGAGGGTTGAAGGATGATAAAGAAGTGTGGGAATTGAATTCTCCTGAGAAGTGTGTAGACATTCTAGACAAGTAGGTTTTTCATCATGATTTGAGAGTCTGAGGGGCTGAGTTTGTTTGAGCTTAAGGGAGATCTTGAGAATAAAAGTGGAATACATGGAGCTCCTAATACGTCAAATGGAAGAGTAGGATTCAGGAAATTCAAGGAGTATAGTACCAAGGAAAATTACCATCCTAGAGAATAGATAGTTTCAAAAGAATTAGTCAAACACAGAGAGAAGAGGATGGTGAAATATAAAAAGAAGGCAAGGATAGAGAGTGAACATTGTAAGGCCTATATGAAGGAATGCAATTCTCCATTTTAGTTTTCTAATAACCCTTCAGATAGTGAGGGTGACATTGAATCAAAGGGTGATAATTATGCCCTCTCCCTTGTACTATTGAGGAATCCTAACAAAGAGGTGGTGATAGTTTCTCCAGTCCCACCATGAGCAAAACATGGGAAAATATCCTCTAAGGTTGATGATTCAAAGTGATAATTGTGCCCTATTTTTTTTTTGATGAAACCATTCCCTTTCTATTAGGATTGTCCTATTCAACACGCATGTGATTTCTTGTTTCATGTGCTAAGGTGGAATGTTTTCGGGCTGGTATGTAGAAGTGGCAAACTAGCTAACCTTGGCGACACATATATTGTTACATGGTTACAACAAACTCTGCCTTTCGAGGAGTTGTTACGTCTTCATTTAAGGAATGTGAAGTGTGGTCTTTTACTCTTCCATTTTCCTCAAATGATTGCATGTAACAAACTAGGAATATCTCAAATTTTGGTACAAATGAAATGAAATGTAAATGTAATTAAGCCTGATACTTATTGCTCCCTTATCCTATAAAAGGGATTTTAGGGCTTATTACAGATGTCGCATTCTGATGTCTTAATAGGGTTCTAGGTAAAAGTTAAGTTCAAAAAAGACACTTAGAATAGAATACTAAAGTTGTCTTGGATAAGAAGTCATGTATGTAATGATCTTAAATGAGTTTTATAGAAATTACTGATATCAAAAAAAATATCATTCAAGAAGTTGGTACTCTCCTATGTATGTTCATTATGGAGTTATGAATGAGAAATACTAATGGTGTTATCATTTGTCTTCAAATATTTCATTTGAATGTATTACTCTATTTTCAACTTTAATTCAAGGAATTAATTAAAATACTTGAATAGGGTTATAAACTTTGTAAGGAATGGCTTGGGATTGCTAAGAAGTGAATTTTTCTTGCATAGTGAGTTTTCGTAAATTCAAAGCAATACGAAAATAGTCTATTTCTTCTTTGAATGAGTAATTTGTAAATTACTGATCCTCTTGTGTACTTGACTCTGTTGCTCCAATTGATGAGACACTGGTCATTTTGTCAAAAAATATTGCATAAGATGAAAAAATAATGTTCCTCACCCTAGACTTATGAGAAGACAATACTCAAATTAAAAAATCTCTCCAAGGGTGGTAGAAGAGGAATTAACCCCAATTCCTAGTAGATAACTAATCCTTCATTTGAAAATCTACCAAATCTTTAGTGAAATTAATTTTATCTACCATAAATAGGAATTAATCTATGTATGAATGTGTTACTAATTGATTATATTGCATGAAAACAAAATTGGGATTACCCTCCTAGGTTTCACAGAGCCTAAAGTGAAGGAGTAGAGACTTTAAAATCCTATGCTCATTGTGTTGGCCACTAACCTAACAATTATTCATCATAGGAGTTGGCTACTTCTTAGAGGATTGTTCAGTTCTGCTAGAAAAATCACCAATAGTAGTCATGCCTTTTGGATTGAAGAACATAGGTGCAACATATCAATGAGCTATGACATTGATATTTCATGATTACATACATAAGATTTGGGAAGATTATCTTGATGACATTCTTGCCAAATATTTAAATAAACAAGACAATGTGAATATCCTTCAAAAGATCTTTGGGAAAATGTGAAAATATAACATGAGATTGAATCCAAAAAAGTGAGTCTTTGGTGTAGATAGTGGAAAACTTTTAGGTTTTATAGTATCTCACAAAGGCATTGAGGTGAACATGAAGAAAATCAATGCTATAGTTAACATGCCACCCCCTAGAAACATTTTGCAATTGCACACTTTGCAAGGAAGAATTTGGGTTATCTATCATTTTGTAGCATCCTAAGTGGAAGAAACATTACCCTTTACGCATCTTCTTAAGAAATAGGTTCAATTTAATTGGAATAAGGATTGTAAACAGGCCTTTGAGAGTTTGAAATATTGTCTTACTACTTCGCTATAATGTAGGAAATGCATACCATTGCATTTTCACACTTTTTGGGCCCACCTTGCTTTGTTTATCATTATTTACATATTAATTGGTCCTATTTTGCATCCACAAGCCTAATAAATTATATCTTTTTATGGCTAATCCCAACAAACAACAAAGGATAAATGATAATTTATTGATTCTAGCTGTGTGTCCTTGATTTTTTGACTAGGACTAAGACGCCACCTAGGGCGTCTTTGTCCTCCAAAGGTCTTGGGACCTTGACTTTAAAGGCACCTTAAAGAGGCCACTTTTTGGATTATGTGCCTCGAGTTTCAAGCCTCGAGACTAAGACACCACCTAGGGCATCTTAGTCCCCCTCAAGTTATTTTTGGTATTTAATTTTAAATCTTGGTGGGATTTAGCCTCCTTTAATTAATGAACTCATATGTTGGTTGGGTGTGGTCTAATTTTGGGATATTAAGCATGGATAAGTATAAATACAAGTTTCTTTCACTCATTTCTCATCTAGCAAGTTGAATGAGCATTCCTAATAGAAAGTTTGAGTTCACAAGAGCATTCAAGTGCAATTTATCAAGACTTTGGAGCCATCATCAAGATTCAAGCATCATGTCAAAGATACTATTGCATCATGTGTGTTTTTGACCTAACATTTGTGATGTAGGGTTTTGATTCAAGTAAGCAATCCAAGTCAAGATCTATCAAGTATTCCCTTGATTCAAGATCTACATTCAAGCTAGCCACGTCACACAAGTTTGTATATTTCATAGTAGGAGTTTGGTGAGTTGCAACATAGCACTTTGTTCATTCATCATTTCCATCCATGGGTATGTGCAGGATCATAATGGGCCAAAAAGTGGCAATATTATGGGTATTTGTAGGGTATGTGGCTGATGACTTTTTTACCCAAAATTGATGAAAGGAAAAGGGTTTTAGAGGAGATTCTTAGATTTCCACCAATATAAATTATGCTTTAATTTGAATTTAATAAATAATTATTATTCATTTTCTATTAGAATTATAACTAAAGTCCCGACGATAGGTTGATTGAAAAACATCTATAGCTTTCAAATGGTATCACATTTTTTGAATCTAAAACATGTGTCACATTCTATGCTTCACATACTATAGGATTAAAAAGAAAAATTAAATTTCATGAAGTTTTAACCAAGTTAAGGTGGTTTACATGAAGTTTTATATTTTTAAAATTTGTAATAAAAAATCATAATTAATTATTTACTTAGAAAAAATTACAAAAAATATGCATCACATCCAAACATGAGTCCTCTACTTATATATAAAATATTATAAAAAATATTATCATTTTATTATGGTTAGGGTGGTCCAGAACCTACTTCTTTTTTCCTTGAAATTTAAGTACTACTACATTGAAATTTCAAATTTTCACCAAATAGATTTTATTTATTTTAAATAAACCTAGTAGTTTAGAAACTATATTAAATTTTCTACAGATTCCATTCTTACATATTTTTTAAATAATATAGATAACTTATTCAATTTTTTACGTCAAGTTTCCTAACACTGATTTTTCTAAATTTTTTACCACTTAAGGCCCTTTTTTTTCCATGATGATCCTACACATACCCCAATTATTCCATTTAATTCCAAGGATTAGTTACCAACAAGGGGTTTGACAAAGGAAAACCTCCATTTACTAACAATCAACAAGTTTTTCCTCTCTTGCATGTTTATGTTTCTAGATTTAGGTTGAAGACTTGAAGATCATTTGAAGTGCAAAGTTGTAAAGTTTCAAATTTGCATTGCAAAGTTGTCATCTTCACAAAAAGTCATCTACAAGCCAAATCTGGAGGTTTCAGGACCTGAGATCTGAGAAGAAGAAATGCAAACATTGAGCCTCAGGATCACATTTAGAGATTTCAAAAATTCAAGATGGGATTAAGACCATAGTAAGGGCATCTTAGTCCTCCCAAGGGTATTTTGCAGGGATTCTCTTAGATTTTGTTTCGACATTTGAAGATTCCATGTTTTCCTTGAAAAACAATAGTGGGACTAAGACAATAGTAAGGGCGTCTTAGTCCTCCTTAGCACATTTTGACAACATTTTTGCACTTCCAAAATCCTTATCACATTTCTAGACTTCCCAGGTACACAACCTAAATTATTTATGCTTAATTTTATCATTTGTACTCATCATTTGGCTTGCATTACTAGGTTTTGTAAGTTGAATGGTAAGTTATATTTTCCAAGCTTTTGCTTGGTGACAAACCCTTTAAAGCCTAAAGACCCCCCTAGGTCTTCCTTGTTGAGAATTGACTTAGCTTTGTGTTGTTAGTCAATCCAATTTGGGATCCTAGGTCATATTTGAATGACAATTGAAAAATAGTGGTGTTCTATAACCTAGGTTATAAACCACCATGTATAGGAGAAAATTTGCACCCCTTATGCAAATTACCGTTTTACCCTTCCTCACTTTAGAAAACAAAATTCGAAGGCTAAATTCCACATAACCTTGTTGCCTTCATTGCACTTGGTGACTGTTTTGTGTGTCGACAAAGGAATAACTGTTGGGGATGCCCGCACGACACATAGACATCCATGTGGCACACTTATGTCCTTGGAAAATTCCTATGTCTGGAGCCTGTAGAGGCATTACACTTCCAATTGGAGGTCAATCTGTAACTCCCTCTTTGACTAACTAACCCAAATATGGCAATTTTCCTCATTCTCACCTTCAAATTCACTCTTCCTTCATGCATTTCAACTTCTTCAAAATTCCAAGCAATCTTCTAAGCATTCAGTTCATCTCTCCAAGCCATTATCTAAGCATTCTACACAACTTTTCTTTCATCCATCACACTCAAGCAACAGTTTGCACTAAATAGTAGCAACAATAGCACTCTGTCAACTTCATTGAGAAAGTGTGGAACAAACACCATTGCAACAGAGGCTTGAGTCCTCCTATTTTCTCCTCCACTAGCTAGTGAGCTCTTGGTGGAGGTTGTAAGCTTTCTACTCCTCTCCTCTATGATTTGGTTGGGTAGTACCTTACTGTTTTGTAGTGCTTTTGTTTTCTTTACTTCATTTCCTTCTTTATCATATATTTCTTCATTATTGCAAACTTGGTTGTCTGTGGAGGTAGAAAGACCAAAATGGGGGTTTAACTAAGGTAGGCCCCTATACAGGCCTGACAAATTTCCCTCTTTCTTGTGTGCAGGTAGATGTACATTTGGAGCTAGCTGGTGAATAGGCTCTTTTTGTGAGATCATTCTTGTCACCCTAGCTTTAATTTACTTTCTTTTCCACGTTCGTTTATATATCTCTTACTTCATAGTGTTATTTTTCTCTCCTAAAAACCATTAGCTAGGCCATTAGTCTTTTTTCTAGTGGATAACCTTTCCTTTTCAGTCCTCTATTCATACGGACACCAGCACACATGAGAGATGCCAACACACCGCGTTGTCATCCCAAAACTGTGCTTTCGTCCTTGTGCAAAGAGCTACTTGAGGCACAATGTTGAACCCAAAAATTGACTCACCTAGCCCCATTATGAGTTGTAGGTCTGTAGAGTGGTTGAAGGACCTCATTGTCCTCATCATTCTCATCCCTCATTTCAAAACACCCCTTTTAGATGAGGTAAGCTAGGGAAACCTTCCACTCTTGGCTCTTCGTGACCTGGGGCCTTGAATGTGGTTGGTCACCCTCTCTTACATTTTTGGTGAACCCTACATGAACCATTTTGGTTCTATTTTGCGATACTGAAAGTTCCTTTCCTTGTATTCTAGGAGTTTTGTAGGTGTGAGTGTTGTGAGGCTTTTGTCTCACAACTCAACCTGTGACCCCTTGTAGGAATAGTTGGGAGGTTTTGAAGGTGTTGCATAACGAAATCTTAATTGGGTCACCATCTTATCCTTTGACCTTTAGGGACTCTATGAAAGTATCATCTAGTGTGTGTAATGGCCTCTTTACTGCATCAATCTATCCCCTTTGCGCTACCTATGAACAATGGTACTAGTATAACCTTCACTTCATAGGACTTTCCGATGGGTTTTAATAGAGAACCATCTCCTTTCTACATCCCTGTGCGAATCAACAAAAACATCATAGCAGGTGTTCTCATTGATCCGATGTCTCAAGTGAACATTATAACTGAGGAGATCATGATAATCAACTTTTTACATAAAGATGGGTACGATGCACCTATGAGCTCCATCCACACACATGACATACTTTTCATGCCCACTTTGGGTAGTATTGTCCTATTGGTCTTGGTTGGACCTAAATCTTTGAAACTTCTGTTCGACATAATCCCTAGGTCTAAACTCTTTAGAGTAAAGTTGGGTATCCCCTAGTTAGTAGTTATGAATTTTGTACCCTTGGTCGTGCATAAATGTTTAAATTTTATCCATGAGGGTTATGTGCATGGGATTTATGACACCAGTTACAAACCACTAGTTGCTCGTGGTAGCTACTCTTTGGATTACTCTTGGTCTATGCCCATTGGTCCTCTCCCACCTAGGATGGACCTCTTGCACCAAACATGTCAAATTATAAGAAAGGGAACCTAAGGCCGAAAGTGAGATACCCTACGTCACCTTATGTTGTTTCACATAGGGCTTGCCTAAAAGATGATTGTGATGCTACCAAGGAACATAGAAGGGAAGAAGAGAAGCGGTCCTATGATCCTCCTTCTTCCTCTTTCACTATTTAGCTTGATGCTTTCTCTCACCCCACTAAGGTTCCATCAGATTATGTTCTACATTTGCAAGAGAATCCTATGGTGCCTGCTTGGCAAAATCCCAAGCATGGTTCCGCATTTGAGCTTCCTACTTTTCCCACGGAGCCTAGGAACGTTTGGTATAGTAGGAAGAAAGGTCCCCATGGAGTGTCCTCTTTGTATCAACTTTTGTGGCCTCCTACTACTTCTACTCCCAAAACAGTAAGCGAGAAGAGGCCCACTATTGAGGCACTTGAGTTGACTCCCCCCACTGCTTCTCAATCTACTCCTCTTGCTCCCATTCACGAGTCTGTTCCTTCATCGGAGATGACCATAGTGGAAAATACCATGGCTGAGCAAGAGCCTTTTGTTCCTTCACAGCCTCTGGCCTCTGGTTCTAATAGTCACAGAAACTGCCTTGCACACGAGTGCAAGCACAGATGAAAGACTTGTTACTAATGTTTTGCTTCCCACACAAATTAGTGAAGTTTTAGGGGAAGGTTATTTGCTGGGGTATACAAATTTTGATGTTAAGTCATCCAACGAATCCTTGCTTTCAGAATGAAAGAGTTTTCTTGTTTATTGATTTTTTTCAAATAATTCAAATAGTTTAGATTAAACTATTCAACAGTTTAGAGAAACCAATAAACAAGTTTCATTTGGAAAGAAGACATTCATAAAACGTTATGAAAAGCTGAATTATTCTTCTACAATGAGTGTTTCTCTTGATTATAAAAAAGGAAGTATAGATCTAAGAGAAATAATGTAGAAATAATAATTCATTTTGATTGCAACACATATGCTTTCAACAAATACAATAGTTATTTCAGATTATGTAAGTTAAAACTAATTCAAATTGGTACACAAGCCATTACATACTTTGAAGTAACTGATTTATTAAAATATATATTTATGTAACCCCACACAAGCCGTGGGTTATGACTAAGTTGATTAAATTCAGCAACAACTATAAACCATACACCTGAAGATCAATTAAAAGAAGAAATACACATAAAAGGAAGATCATGTTTGTCATTGCCTGGGAGGCTGATGTAGGGTTGATTCATTACGTTCCAGCTTCATCTTCAATGTCTTTAGCTCCCTTGCTCTTGAATTCCAAAACCTGCAGTTGATTGTAAATTTGTGTTAGAGATTAGGGCATCATATCCAATTACATTCTTATCAACAAATGTATGATTGATAATTATTATCAAGTTGAATCAACTTAGTCAACATCTAAAAGATAAATGTAAAACCGCCAAATCAAATCATCAGGAGAGATTATCAAATTCACTATTTTTGCTAACTTGTTTGCTTCATGTGCAGATATAGGAAAGGTATTGTTGTTGCTTTGTTTCATCAAAATTACAACATGTGGGTTAGAACATGTCTCCCACAAGGATTGAGCTCGGCATGCTGAGTTATCAAATAATCAACTTAATTGAGCTTATTTAAGAGGGAAATGTAATGTTTAAAGCCATTATATCAACTTTTCAATGATAGTGAACAAACATACATGTTAAATTCACAAAATATCTCTTCAAGGAACTACAAAGGGAAAAGGTAACAATGATATAAGCAATATGAATATCATGAAATCAATATGGTGTTTTGCAGAAGTTCAGAAAATAGCCTCATAAGAGAGAAATAATTGCATCATCACAATGCATTGTTTTCAACATCAAAGGATAACATTATTTCATCTACAGAACCTCTATAGTATCATGTCAAGTAACTCAGAAATGGAGGACAACTTAACTATTTTTTCAGTCACAAAGGAAAAATACACACTCTTCAGTTCCAAGTATAAGAAGGCTATCAAAAGAAGAAATATATTACTCTTTCACAGAAGCAATAATGTAAATTTTTATTTTTCTTATAATCTGCATATGAAGTAGAATTTATGTTATTTCAATAAAGCTTCAGGATACTGAAAAATTTAGAATGCAAAGGAGTCAAGTTATCAAAAGCTTGAAAAATCAAGATATAGTTACAACTATATGAATTTCTGTTTCAAAGCAATGCTTTGGTTTGTAGATCTCTGAGAAATAAGTGACAGTGGAAATAACAAAGTAGAAATATTTCCCATTGATTACTTATTCCTCATTAAATAGTGTTATTACTAAAAGAATTCTCAAGGAGATCTATAGGACATATGTAGGTACTTTTGCTATAGAATACATGGAGACTGAGAAATATGACAAAGAAAGTGTAACTTGAGTTTCTCTTAACCTTCAAAAATGAAGGAGAGTTTTATTTCTTTTGCCCAAAAAATGAAAACACAATCATGACAGCATGTAAAGTTATTGTTTCCTTTTCTTTCTTTCTACAACCACTTAGGGTTTCATTAGGACGAGCCCTACATGGCTTTCACATTTAAAGAATACATGCAATACTTGAAGCAGAGAGAACATAAACTCACATAGCGGCCTAGGGTTTCAAACCATTTATAATTTTTTTGTGAAGTTATAGGTAACTCATGACAACCGAGTTATATACACAAGCCGAGCAAAATATTACAAATGGTGGAGTTTTATTTCAAGAGAAACTCTTTCACAGCCATGGCCATGACCTTCTTTATGGAAGAAGCTCAAAATTTAGTTAGAAAAAGGGAAAAAATCATATATATTCCATTCAAGTGGTATCTAGATTAAAGAAGGGTAAGCTACAAAACACAAATTTTTTGTTCTCTTTTTCATAAAAACAAGTCGACATGAATAGTTTTGATAAGTAGGAGATATTTTTCCACAGCGTGTCAAATTATGATATTGCTATCAGGATTCAACCGTGTAGTTTCGAGTCAAACTCATTGACCCATGTTTCATGATTAGTTTGAAACATGGGTCAATGAGTTTGACTCGAAACTACACTGTTGAATCCTGATAGCAATATCATAATGAATAGTTTTGCTGTAGAAAAATAAAAGGAAATATCATCTTATGCATACCTAGATGAGGTCAACTTGCTAGTTCTTCAAAGATGAAGTTTCTATCTTCAAATATTAGCTAAAGAGTAAAATCATAGCATCCAAGTCAAGAAAACATAGTAGGAGGTCAACATAAGAAAATATCCACAAAAATATAGTCAAAACAAAAAAAAGGCTGTGACCTATAAGCTTGCAAAAAGGCTTTCAAAAAAGGAGACTTCTAGATTGAACCACAAGATCAAACTTACCATGTATCAAACTTCCAGAATTTGTAAACAATGGCATTGGAGGAGCTTTTCTAGCTTAAAGAACTCAACCTAGGGTTAGAGCATGGCGGCGTTTCTCATCAAGCTTCCTCATGGCAGCAAGTGAAATGAAAATAAAACTGAGTGTTATCTTTTGTTTTAGGGTTTGAGCCCTAAAAAGTGCGATGGAGGAGAGGCAATCTCTTTTGCTTAAGTTTTTAAAAAAAATTATTCACTTTCTTGTGGCATGGCATTATTTATGCCTTATAAATATCTCTAAAAACTTAATCATTTAAGTTTTTACTTTTGGCTTTAAATTTTTATGTTTATTTTTTCATTTCAAGAACGTATGTAAGACTTTATTTAAATGATGATTATAATCATTTTAAAAAGTTATTTATGGAAATGTAAAATAAAGATAGGACTTTATTTATTTTTTGCATTTAAATTCAAATGTAAATCTTTATTTAAAGTGATGATTATAAATCACTTTTAAATAAATGATATTATAAATGCAAAAGTAAAGTGCTTTGATTGAATAGTTCAAAAGGGAATCAAATGAAACATTCAAAGCCTTGCTCAAATCATTGAGATGGTTGAAAAAGTTATGCCAACATGTTGAGGGAAATTAGGGATTTTGAAGCATCTAATGATGAGTTTACCTTTAGTTTTGGGTTCCATTTGATTGGAGTTCAATCAAGGAGTGATTTGAGGCACAAAACTGAAGTTCACTTTCAGTTATAACCCTATTTTGGAGGGTTTTTCAGTTGCATACGACCCATGAGGTTGTTTTGAGTTTGACAACTCTTTATGCATGTTTTGAGGAGATACTTTTAGTTACATGCCTTGTTTGGGGGAGAAGGAAGACAACACATCATATTTTGGAACCAAGATTCAAATTCAAATTTTGGGAGGCTTTTCTATAAGTCTATCTTCTCTCTCATTTCTTTCTCTAGTTTTGAGTTTGGTGGCTGTAGTAGTAGATTATTCTTACTTTGTAACTCATTTTATTGTGAGTTCTTGAGATTTGTAATGAAGATATCTCCTATTTCTCAATAAAAATCTTATTTCCTTCTCCATATCTCTTTGTTCTTTAGTGTTAATTGTGAGTTACAAGATAGAGTATTGTGCTATCCTTTATTTTATCAGATTCCTTCAATGCTAAATATGAATAATATCATGTCATAGTGCAGGTCTATGTTAGTGTTGTCATTCCCTTGCATAAAGATTTGTGAAAACATCTCAGTTTTCCTTTTTTCTAAGCATTAGAAAATTCAGAGCCTTTCATTAGAATTATTTTTGCAGGCATGAATAACTGAGTTGTGATATTATGTGGCTTTATTTATTGAGTCTGTGTGAGATTTTAGCATTTTTCAAATCACTTATCAATTGGTGAATCACTTTTTTTTTCCAGTTTTTAGTTTATGTATTATCCTTCTTACCCTTTCCCTAAAATAAAATAAAATTCAAGAAATATCCAAAGGGAGGTAGCCCATAACTTAGAGGTTTATTCTCACCATAGGATACCCACGGCTTGAGAGTAGTCCCATGTGTATAGGATTTAAGAGTTTTTGAACTTGTCTTTGGGTGCAAATCCTTGTGTTAACAAGGATCTCATGCCCGAGTAGGCCGCCTTACAAAGGAAGGAAGAGGAGACAAACACCCCTATATCAAGGCCTCCTACCATGTCCTCCTCTCTCCTCCCCTTTGCTTCCATTCAAACTAGCTTTGTATTACTTCTGGCTTCTACTATGAGTGTGAATGCGCCTGACCAAAAAAAGGTACAGGTGTTCATCGCTCCTTCGATGGATCTGCCTCTGTTGATGTCCCTTCTGGATGTCCATCCTTTTCCAAAACCCGTAGATATGGAAAACATGTCAGTGGTGTCTACTGTGGTTCTCTCTACCTCCTCTTCCTCTACACCTCTAGCTTTGTCTGTGGGGAGTTCACATCCCCTAACAGAGCAGAAGGTGGAGATCGGTCCTTCTAGCAATAGGGGGCATAAGAAGATCCCACCTTCTCGAAAAGGTGGTCTCGCGCTGACTTGTTTTGTCCTAGTGATGGAACCAATCTAGGCTTATCTTGAGTTTTTCACCACTCCTAAATTACTCGATGAGCCTAGGGGTGAATCTCGGGCACAACCTTCTCCGTCCATTGAGGTGAAACATGACACTCCTGTAAAGTGCATGTTTAACTCTTTGGATGAGGTTCTAGTCTTGTTGGTGATCTTCATGAAGTTGTTGACCTTAGCTCCACAGGAGATTGGTGGAGAGGACCTTGTGGGGCCCTCTTCCTTAGCCCTTGTTGCAGGAGGGTTGGATGCTCCTCCTCTTAACATTCCACCACTATAGGCTCATCCTCCTTTCCGCTGCGATTATGTAGAGTGTAGAGTGGAGGACCTCTTGGTCGATCAGTGTTAGGGGGAGGCCTCTTCTTTATCTTTAGACTAGATGTGTGTGTGTGTGTATTTTTTGATGTGTTCCCCCAAGATCATGCTATGTGTGCCTGGATGACCCTTGTCACCCCTGTTGGTACTTGGATATAGGTGTGTTTTTTGTGTCATAAACCTTCCTCTATTTGTATCCTCGTTCTTCCATGTTTGTGACTTGATTTTTGATAAATTGGGGATGATGCAAAATGTTGGGGGCATTTAGGCTCCCCTTCAATGTTGACCCAATTTTTTATTTTTACTTTGTCTTCTCATGCATTCTTCACATGGTTTGATATAGTAGGGGGTTGATGATAGTTCATTTTATATACTATTACTATACATATATATATATATATATGAGTAGTTCTAACCCTAAAATATCAGGCTACCCCTGTGCCCTTTGTTTTTGTTTTGTTTTCTCTTTTTCTTTTCTTTTATCTTCCTCTCTTCTTGCTTGAGTTGTCCCTCTCATGTGTGACAATGTTACTTCTTTAAAATTTTGATTTTTAGAAAACACATTCATTTCCAACGAATCTTTTCTTGAAAATCTTCACAAGCTTCCTTTCAAGAATTGCATTCTCAACTTGAAACCCTAATGGAACATGTTTCCTTCATCATGGGTTCATAAAGAGAGAATTGCAGAATCTTCCTCTGAAGTGGGAACAACTTTGACCTTCCCCTCATATGGGGGCATCTTCCTCCTTTCGAATTCTCTGATGAAGTGAAAATCTGTCAAAAGGATTCCTTGATGATAATCAATTCGAGAAAGAAATATCTCTTTTGTGCTTTCGAATAGTGCATCCCTTAAGTGGACACCTTCTTCACATCGGGTTCCTGAAGAACCCCTTTGAAAGCTTTCCAATCTATTGATGATCTGTGTGACTGTCCGCTTATTTTCCTGTGTGGCCATTTGTTGACATGTTCTATCTGCGGGTAAATATGTCGCTTTACAAGTGCACCAGTGAAGCCGCTTTTTGAGAGCTACGAAGTCCACCTTCCTTTAGTTTCCTCCATGTGAGAGATCTTGGGGGATATCTCCATATAGGTTTGTGGGCCTGTAGGATGCTTCTTTTGAGCTTCCTACATGTGAGAGATCTTGGAGGTGGCTCACCTACAGGTCTGCAAGTATGTAGGACATTTTCTTTGGGTTCCATTCATGTGAGAGATCTTAAAGGACACCTTCCCTATAGGTCTACGGGTATGTTGGGCACTTTCCCAGCTTCCTCGATGTGAGAGATCTTGGGGGATGCTTCCTTGCAGGTATGTGCTTCTATAAGGAACTTTTATGGGTTTCCTTCATGTGAGAGATCCTAGAGGACACCTTCCTTGCAAGTCTATAGGCCTGTGAGATGCTTGCTTCTTGGGGGCTTCCTTCATGTGAGAGATCTTGGGGGTAGCCTCCTTGTAGGTTTGTAGGCCTATAAGATGCTTTCATTCTTCAACATCATAGTTTTGTGGGGCTATGAAGTCCTTTTCCTACCCTACGCTATCAAGTTCGCTAGATCGCGGTCTGCCTCCTCGATAGTTTAGGTATACATTTCTAAATCTACTACTTCTCTGATCTACTTTACCGAAGTACTCATTAGTATTCATGCTCACTAAAGTGGGGGAAAAATGTATAGGATCGAATTTGCACCCCTTATGCAAATTCCCCTTTTACCCTTCCTCACTTTAGAAAACCAAATTCGAAGGCTAAATTCCACATAAGCCGCTGCCTTTGTTCCACTTGGTGACCATTTTATGTGTCGGCAGAGGAATAACTATCGAGGACACCCACGTGGTGTGCAGACATCCACGCAGTGCGCTCACATCCCTGACAGATTCCTGCATCTAAAGCCTATAGAGGTGTTACACTTCCCATTGGAGGTCAAGTTGTAACACCATCTTCGACTAACCGACCTGAATATGAATATTTTCCTCATTCTATGGACTTCAAATTCACTCTTCCTTCATGCATTTCAACTTCTTCAAAATTCCAAGCAATCTTCTAAGCATTCAGTTCATCTCTCCAAGCCATTCTCTAAGCATTCTACATAACTTTTCTTGCATCCATCACACTCAAGCAACACTTTGCACTCCATAGTAGCAACAATAGCACTCTATCAACTTCGTAGAGCAAGTGTGGAACAAAAAAAATTGCAGCAAAGGCTTGAGTCCTCTCATTTTATCCTCCATTAGCTAGTGAGCTCTTGGTGGAGGTGGTAAGCTTTCTACTCCTCTCCTCTACGATTTGGTTGGGTAGTACCTTACTATTTTGTAGTGCTTTTGTGTTATTTACTTCATTTCCTTCTTTATCATATATTTCTCCATTCTTATGAACTTGGCTATCTATGGAGGTGGAAACACCAAAATGGGGGTCTGACTGAGGTAGGCCTCTATATAACCCCAAAAAATTTCCCTCTTTCTTATGTGTAGATGGATGTAAATTTGGAGCTAACTAGTGAACATGCTCTTTTGTGAGATCATTCTTGTCATGCTAGCTTTAATCTAATTGCTTTATCACATTTGTTTATATATCTCTTACTTCATAGTGTTATTTTGCTCCCTTAAAAGCCATTAGCTAGGAAGTTAGTCTATTTTCTAGTGGTTAACCTTGCCTTTTTAGTCCTCTAGTCATACGGATGCTAGCGCACCGCGTCCTCATCCTAGAACCACACTTTCATCCTCGGGCAGAGAGCTACCTGAGGTACAATGTTGAACCCAAAAACTAGCTCGCCTAGCACCATTCTGAGCTTTGGGTCTACAAAGTGGTTGAAGGACCTCATAGTCCTCATCATTCTCATCCCTTATTTCAAAACACCCCTTTTAGTTGAGGTAAGTTAGGGAAGCCTTCCGCTCTTGGCTTTCTATGACCTGGGGCCATGAACGTGGTTGGTCCCCTTCTCTTACACCCATTTTCCCATTAATCATTTTGGTGAACTTGACTTGCTGGACATTCAGTTTTTTGATTTGGAGTTCATTGAGGTCCTAGATCTAGGTTGAATTCATTCTTGCATTGCATCTTGCATTAGTGAAAGTGCATCTAGTGTTTCTTGTATTGGCATTAGTGAAAGTACATATAGGTTGCATTTTTTTCTTTCTTACATCATCTTATCTCATTGAAAAATTGAAAAGTCCATTTTCAATCATCCTAATTACATTTAGAAACATTGTTATTGCATTCAAAATTTAAAAAATTTGCATTCAACTTTGCATGTAATTGCTTGTCATTAGTTACTTTTTCTCGCATTCATTTGCACAGTTTTCTATTTCTAAACATCAAGTCCCTAAATAGCAACCTGGAAACACTGTAAACAATATAGATTTTGTTATTTTCCTAAACAAATCCTCTACAAGGACTAAAATGCCCTTATTGGCATCTTAGTCCCTCTATGGGTTTTTGGCTTAGAACCTTGTCTAAGTTGTTTGCTGTCTGTTCCAGTTTTTGGAACCTCAAAATTTCATCAGCAGGACCAAGATGCCCTTGCTAGCATTTTAGTCCCTATAGATATTGAGGTTGCAGTTTTCAGTGTTAAACAATGAATTTATGTGCTTCTATTTGCTACAATTGGTTATCTGTTTTAGTGGGTTGAATTTATGCTTCATGCATTTTACTAAATATAGCTTAAAGTGGTTCATTTCATGCATTTCTTAATTCCAAATTTGCATTTACAACATTTCATTTTTAAATCATTGAATAGTGTAATAAAAAAATTACCTTGTTTAAAATCTAAAAAAAATGCATTATCCTTTTGCATGTTTTCTCCATCATTTTTTCATTTCAAGCTTGTAGAACAATCATTACATCATGTTTTCATTGCAAAAGTCTATATTTATCATACTTCATGTTCTATTTTCAGATCTTGTTGAGTGTTGTAAGAAAGTTTTGTTAAGTGCATATAAATATGAGGTCCTTTCCCCTCTCTTTTTGTTCATCATTGATCCCTCTCCTAGTATCCCTTCTAAGAGCGAGGTTAGTCTATTGAAAGAAACCTTGGGTAATCATAACAATCACATTTGTTCTTCTCCTAATATCTCTCCTACTTGTGAAGAAGATATTGTAGCGTTAGAAGAACTAATCAATGAGAGTTTTGAGAACCCGAGTTGTTTCTATCCTCTTACCTCCCCTATTAGGCAAGACATTACTAAAAAATAGGACATAAAAATAATTAATCATGGTGATAACATAAGACAAAAAGAGACCATTGAAACCTACCCACATTCATCTCCCAACATCTTCTCCTCTTGTGATAATGATGAGGATATGTTGGTGTTAGATAATCAAACCTTTAAGATTTATGACAACCCTCTTTATGTTCCTTCCATTACTTTGGAGAACATTATAGGACAAAGGAGTGAAAATTTAGACAATGTTGACAATCACATTTGTTCTTCTCCTAGTATCTCTCCTAGTTGTTAAGAGGATACTTTGATGTTAGAAAATTCAATATATGAAGGTCATGAGAATCTTATGTGTCTCTCTTCCCCTAGGGAAAACATTATGGAACAAGACAACATCATTGATGAACAATAAAATTCAACCATTGATAATTCCCTTACGTGTGATGAAGTCATTAGAAGAACCAATCCTTGAATTTCAAGAACATTTGGTTTGTAGTTCTCCTAAAAACTCTCCTACTAGGGAAGATATAATGGTGGAAGAAAATTAGAACATTGACAATAATAATTCCTTAGATGAATATGATGAAGTAACATTAGACTCCTCTTCACTAAGAGATCATGAAAATAAGGATAAGTCTTCTGAGGTTATGCACATTAGATACCCCTTCGAGTACTCTCCTGAGCCTAAAATTATCACTTATCCACCCTCTCAAAAACCACAAGTTCAAAACAAACCCGTCCTTATCCTCAAACAACCTAAGAACAATGTTTCACAGCAACCAAGTTACAATACCATTGCTCATATATAAAACACTAGAAACAATCCACAACCAAAACAAACACCTTCAACATCCCTCCCATTTCCTAATCTTATCTTACCTAGCACCCCTCGTTTTCCTTCATAAAGTGGAAAGGAGTATAATCTTGTCAAACAACTTAAGAATACTCCTGCTAAAATATCATTATGGGACCTTATTCAAGCCTCCCCTCATTATTATAACATGATTCAAAATGCCTTACAACAAGTTCCTATCCCTTCTAATGTGCAACCAAATGACTAGCAACCATGATTCAAGGAATAAATGCTGACATTGTTTTCCATCAAAGTGAGCTCCCTCCTTTGGAAGTGCAAAAACAAAATGATGCTTGCATGATCATAGCTCAATACAATAGCATAGGGATAAAATGAACCCTTTTTGACAATGGCTCAACCTTAAATGTGTGTAGTGCAAACCTTTTGGATAAGCTTGGTGTTGATAAATCAAAAACCCAACCCACCTCTTTATTTGTTAGTGGCTTTGATAACATGGTAAAACAACCACTTGGAGTGGTCACGTTACCTATTAAAGTTGACAAAGTTACATTACAAACCTCGATCCATGTTATGCCTAATGATATTTCATACAATATTCTTTTAGGAAGACCATGGATTCATGAGATGCATGCAGTTCCCTCTACCCTTCATTGTATCATGAAATATGTCTACAACAATAGAGTTTATACAATCAAATCGGATCCTGAACCATGCAATTATTTGAACATTGAGAAAGGTAAAGATAATCCTTTGAAAACATTGACACCAACTACGCAAGTAGACCCCATGCAATAGAAGGACAAAGAAAACCATATTGAGAAAATTAGGAAGCTATTAGAAGTTGATTGGGGTTCCTTAGACTTTGAACAAACATTGGGAGAATACAAGATCATAAAGAAAGATTTAGACAAGGGAAAAGAAAAAGTGATAATGTCAATAAAAGATTTAGAAGACCCTTCGAAAGCATCCACTTCAACCACTTTAGCAAAAAAAGAAAATTACACAACAAAATTTGACGAAAATGACTATTAACAACCACCAAATGGGTATGTGCAGGATCATGATGGGCCCAAAAGTGGCGATATGATGGATATGTGCAGGGTATGTGGCTGACGACTTTTTTTTTAAAAATTAATGAAACAAAAGGGTTTTTAAAGGAGATTCTCAGCTTTCCAACAATGTAAATTATGCTTTATTTTGAATTTAATAAGTAATTATTATTCATTTTCTATTCAAATTATGATAAAAGTGTTGATTGATAGGTTGATTGAAAAGCATCTATAGCTTTCAAACGGTATCACATTTTTTGAATCAAACATGCATCACATCTATAGGATTAATGAATTTCATAAAAATTTGACCAAGTTAAGTGGTCGACATACGGTTTTTATATTTTTTAAAATTTCTAATAAAAAATCATAATTAATTATTTACTTGGAAAAAAAATTACAAGAAAATATGCATCACATCGGCATGAATCCTCTACTTATATCTAAAATATTATAATTTTTTTCATTTTTTGTGGTTAGGTGGTCGGGGAAATTTGATTTAGGTTTCTGAAATAAACTACGTCAAGTTGTCTAACTCTAATTTTTCTAAAATTTTTGCCACTTAAGGGCCTATTTTTTCCATGATGATCCTGCACATACCCGCTAACATTTGTGATGTAGGGTTTTGATTCAAGCAAGCAATTAAATTCAAGATCTATCAAGTATTCCTTTGATTCAAGATCTACATTCTAGCCACTTCACACAAGTTTTAGATTTCATAACAAGGGTTTGGTGAGTTGCAACATGGCACATTGTTCATTCATCATTTCCCTGCATTATTCCATTTCATTCCAAGGTTTAATTACCAACAAAGGGGTTTGACTAAGGCAAACCCCCATTTACTAACAATTAACAAGTTTTTCCTCTCTTGCATGTTTGTGTTTGCAGATTTAGGTTGAAGACTTGAAGATCATTTGAAGTGCAAAGTTACAAAGTTGTCATCTTCACGGAAAGTTGCCTATAGGCCAGTTATGGAGGATTCCGGACCTGAGATCCGAGAAGAAGGAAATGCAAACATTGAGCCTCAGGATCACATTTAGAAATTTCAGAAATTCAAGACGCTACTAAGACAACAATAAGGGCGTCTTAGTCCTTCGAAGGGCATTTTGCAGAGATTCTTTAAGATTGTGTTATGACATCCAAATATTTTTCATTTCCCCTGAAAAATAGCAGCGGGGACTAAGACAATAGTAAGGGTGTCTTAGTCCTCCCTAGCACATTTTGAAAGAATTTTTGCATTTCCAGAATCCTTATCACATTTCCCAACTTCATAGGTACACACATCCTAACTTATTGTTGCTTAATTTTGTCATTTGCACTCATCATTTGGCTTGCATTACTAGGTTTTGTGAGTTGAATGTTAAGTTGTCTTTTCCAAGATTTTTGTTGGTGGTGAACCCTTCAAAGCCTAAAGACCCCACCTAGGTCTTCCTTGTTTAGAATTGGCTTAGCTTTGTGTTGATATTCAATCAAATTTTGGATCATCGGGTATATTTGAATGAAAATTGGAAAATAGTGGTGTTCTATGACTTTGGTTATAAAGCACCCACTTTCCACCATTTTTCTTCCCCTTGTGTTAGAACCTACTATGCAAGATAAACCATTCATCCTTTATACAACAGCATCAACCCATTATCTTATAGAATTATTGGCTCAATAATACAAAAATGGTAAAGGAAACCTTCTTTATTATATTAGTTGAACTCTAATTGATTATGAAACACGATACACAATGATAGAAAAAAAATGTTTGGATCTTGTATTCGCTACTAGTAAATTGAGACATTACTTAATGAATGCTAAAATACATGTGATGATGAAATTTGATCCCTTAAAGCATCTTTTTGCCAAAATAGATTTATCAAGATGCCTAGCTAAGTGGGTTCCATTGTTAACTGAGTTTGGTCAACCTTAAGTTTGTCTTGCAAAAGGTAATTAAAGGACAAGCCTTAACTGACCAATTAGTCGACGCTCCCTCTCCCCTAGTGTTACCTAATAATGATTCATTCCCTGAGGATAATGTGTTGACAATTGAACCTAATACATGTGAGATATACTTTAATGGCTCTAAGTGTAGAATAGGCTACAACATAAGGATTATAATATTCCTAGCTACAGGAAATCATATTCCCTTGTCCTATCTCTTAAAATTCCTATGCATGAACAACACAACAAAGTATATAGCATTAATTGTTGGATTACTTGCCGATTTAACTATGGGAGCCTGAGACATTAAGATATTTGGTGATTCATAATTAGTCAAATGTAAGCAAATAAATGAAACATATCAAGTGAAGCATGAAAAATTATCAAAATATAAGGATATCACAATGACTCTGTTAAACACCTTTGATTCATATACCATTAATAACATCCCACGAAAAGATAATTGGCATGTGGATGCAATGGAAAGTGTGGCTTCCCTTATATCTCCTCAAGATCCTTCAAAAGATATCATATTTATTGTCCATACAATTATGAAACAATCAATAGAATGTATGGTCGAAGAAGTGTTATCAACCATCACGAAAAGTTCTATTATATGGTATATACACCAATATTTAATTATTTAATAGAAGGTATCTTTCCTAAGCCAAAAACTAAGAATACTCAATACCACCTTTGAAAACTCGCATCTAGATACATAATCCTTGCTAACGTGCTATATTGAAGGTCCTTTGATGGTCTTTTACTTAGATGCCTTAAAAAATCCAAAATCCCCATAACACTTGAGGAAGCTCATGCAAGTGCCCATGGAGGCCATTTTGGAGGAAGATCATTAGTTCAAAAGCTAATCTACATAGGATACTATTGGAGACATATGGAACAAGATTGCTTTGAATATGTTAAGAAATGTCACAAGTGTCAAGAACATAGCAATTTGATTCACACTCCCACTTCTGAGCTTCATGCCCAAGTTCCTATTTGGCCATTCTCAATATGGGGTTTGGATCTTATTGGAAAGATTTCACCACCATCTTCCGCCATACATACCTTTATAATAACCGCAACAAATTATTTCACAAAATGGGTAGAATACATTCCCTTCCATTCAACAACTCTCAATGTAATATGTTGTTTCATATTGGAACACATTATTTCTCACTTTGGACTTCCTTCCATATTGGTTTCGGACAATGGGACACCATTTAAGAATAATGACGTGAAAAATTTCTTAGAAACATTTAACATCCAACATCATTTTTCAACAGCCTACTACCCGTAATCTAATGGTCAAGCTGAATCAACTAATAGAACCCTTGAGAAAATCTTAAGGAAAATAGTAAGTAAGCATAATAACGATTGGCACACACGGATAATGTATGCATTATGGGCTTATCATACTAGTATTAGAGCATCAATTGGGAATACTCCTTGTAACCTTGACTATGGTACTGAGACAATAATGCCCTTGGAGTTAGAGATTCATTAATTAAGAATCACTCTTCAAGGACTTATTGATGACGATACTTATAATGAACAATGATTACATCAACTTGAAATGCTTGATGAATGACACATTAATGCTCTTGAGCATCTCCAAGGTTATTCCAAAAAAATTGCAATGTAGTTACAATGATCATATCATCCTTTGCTTATTTACTAAAGGTGATTTGGTGTTATTAAAAAATCAACATAACGTCAATGCCACCCCGACTGAAAAAGGAAAATTCAGCCCTAATAGTTTAGGACCTTACATAATAAATGAAATTTATGGGTCTGGAGCATACACATTAACATAAATAGATGGTACACCTCTTAAAGAACCTATTAATGTTGCACATTTGCATAGGTACTATTTCTAATCTTCTTGAATAGTATGAATGATAAAGAAATGGTGTTAGATTTAGTAGATGATATTCTATATTCTCTTACATTGCTTTGTTCTTGAAAAATAATAATTTGTGTGTCTTGAATATTAAAGTAATTATTTCAATTAGTTTTGGGTAGTTACTTTGGGTTTCATACTATTAAATTTAATCTTGTATGTTGTGTTAGATTACATCCTTATATGCATTTATTGTTCTACAATTAGATCATAGGTTCATTTAATTTAGCATAGCATACTTAATCATAATGTTGTTGTGTAGTGTAGGAAAATGTATCCCTTTACATTTTCACACTTGTTTGGGCCCTCCCTACTAAAATTGGGCTTCTTTATGCCTTGCTTGGTTCTATTTTGCATCCACAAGCCTTAATTAATGCATCTTTCCAAGGATAATCCTGACATATATCAATTGACCAATCATAAATTAATGATTCTTGATTGTATGGCCCATATTTAGTGATTTGGGACTCATATGCCACCTTGGGTGTATGGGTCCCACATAAGTTTCAGGGCCTAGATCTAAATTTGGCATTAAACTAAAAATTTCTTGAAAAATGTGTCCCAAGCTTAGCCTAATGGGACTCATACATTCCAACTAGCATATGAGTCTTTCTTAGCTTAGACCTAATTTAAATTCAAATTATTGGCAAGATTTTATTCTCCTAGATCTGGTGTCAGTTTGTAGTGTTCTAATTTTGGGAAATTTGGCATAAACAAGTATAAATGCAAGGTTATTTCACATATTTTTCTCCTAACAAACAATCATGTGACCTAGCAAGTTTACAAGTCATCTACTAATTCAAGTGAGATCATTATAGACCATTCAAGAGCATTAGAGAGTGATTATCAAGCATTTTGGAGCATTATTCAAGAATCAAGCATCATGTCAAAGTCATCATACATCATGTTTGTTTTTGAGCTAACATTTGTGATGTAGGGTTTTATGATTCAAGCAAGCATTCAAGTCAAGATCATTATCATAAAAGCAAGATTCAATATCCACATACATGCTATCCATTACATACAAGATTGTAGCCTTTTGTTCAAGGGTTTGGTGAGTTGCAACATTGCATATTTGTTCATTCATCATTCCTTCATTCTATTTCTATTCATTTCAAGGTTTGATTACCAAAATGGGGTTTGACCAAGGAAAACCCCTATCCAATAACAAAGGAAAATTTTTTCCCTCTCTTTGATGTGTGATTTGTAGATCTAGGTGACTTAGGTTGAAGATCCATTGAATAGAAAGTTTGGAGAAATTTTTCAAGTTGTCAAAGTTGTCATCTACATTGCAAGATCACAGAAAGTCACCTATAGGTTGCAATTCTGTGATTCAGACTTAGAGATTTGGTAGGAAAGAAGCTACATGAGAATGTAAGAGGATATCATAGTTTTAGATCAACCCTGATACTAGAAAAAAATCACCACTTGTGGCATATGAGTCCCAGTATACCTGATTTCAGACATTTCTAGTAGATCCTAAGTTACCAGTTCAAGATTTCAGTTTATGTCTGAAACCCTAATCTAGGACTAAATCACCCCTACTAGTGTATGCATCCCAATTTGAATTAAAATTCAATATTTCCAAGATTTTAGACCCTCATTCAAGCCTCTTTAGTTTCCACGTGCACCTCTATACTTTTTGAGTTTATTGTTCTGATTTGAATTCATTTCTAGGTCATTTATTCAAGTCTTGCATATCATTTATATTTATTGTCTTTCCAAGCCCTATCTTAGTGGTGAATCCCCTTTTATTCTTTAATCACACTCTAGTACACCTTATTTCAGATCTCTTTCCCCCATTCTATCCCTTGATTGAGATCTTTAAGGTTTCCTTGAGTGAAATTTGTAGAAAATTGGTTGTTCTATCTCCCTAAACATAACCCAAACCATTTTTGAGGTTTCATTTTGGTGAAGCTTCCATTTATAACACCTTAATTCTGATTAGGACTATATTATAGTCCCATATCTAGCTTACATTAACTTTGAATTAGTTTTTTCATTAGGGTATGTGCAGGATCATGATGGGCCAAAAAGTGCGATATGATGGGTATGTGGCTGACGACTTTTTTTTACCCAAAATTGATGAAACGAAAAGGGTTTTTAAAGGAGATTCTCATCTTTCCACCAAGATAAATTATTCTTTACTTTGAATTTAATAAATAATTATTATTCATTTTCTATTTGAATTACAACTAAAGTCCTAATTAATAAGTTGATTGAAAAACATCTATAGCTTTCAAACAGTATCATATTTTTTGAATATGAAGCATGTGTCACATTCTATGCTTCGCATACTATAGGATTACAAAAAAAAGAATTCATGAAGTTTTGACCAAGTTAAGGTGGTCAGACATATGAGTTTTTATATTTTTTAAAAGTTGTAATTAAAAATTCATAATTAATTATTTACTTAGAAACAAATTATAAAAAATATGCATCGCGGACATGAGTCCTCTAATTATATCTAAAATATTATGAAAAAATATAATCATTTTATTGTGGTTAGGGGTCTGACAGGACACCTACTTTTTTCCCGAAGTTGAAGTGCTCGCATTGAAATTTCAAATTTTCACCAAATAGTTTTTATTTTTTAAATAAACCTTGTAGTTTAGAAACTACATTAAATTTTCTATAGATTCTATTCTTACATATTTTTGAATTAATATAGATAACTTATTCAAAATTTTACGTCAATTTTCTTTGATTTTTCTCAATTTTATCACCACTTAAGGGCCTATTTTTGTAAGAGCTAAAGATATTAGCTCAACACCCAAGAACACCTGCAAAAACAATGATAAACCTTCCACAAGAGGATATGCAAGAATGAGCTTGCTTGATATTAAGACCTCACAAATGATGAGGTAAAAAGTATGATACAAATGTGTACAATAACCTTCCTTATATAGGAAAGGTTGAGATGCAAGATGAAATATGATGTAGCCATGTGTCATGATCTAACAACATGTGACAACATGTGAACCCTAACTACCTACCTAGGTAATGATAAGTTCTAGAAGGACTACTCATCTTCTAAAAGGTATCTTATCCCTACACATGAAAAGGGGAAATTATCCCATTATTTATGTTTTATCTAAAAATGCAACCTAGGACTAAATAATGTAAGACCTAAGTTAACTTATTCTAGTGTAATAATTAATTAATTAATTACACTAAAATTTTTTTCCATGATGATCTTGCACATACCCATTAGTTAATTTGCATCTAGGGTTTCTAAATATTGCATTAGTGAAAGTGCATATAAGTTACACTTTTGCATCTTCCATCATTAAATTTAATTTTAAATTTTTAATTGCACTTAGCCTAGACATCATACAAACCATAAAACATAACATTCACTAAAAAAAAATGAAATTTTTTCACAAAACCTAATCTAGGACTCATACGCCCCTCTGGGCTATTTAGTCCCAATACAGATGGTTTTTCCTAATTTCTAGGTATTATGTGTTGTTTTTTTATCAACATTTGAATCCCAAAAAATCCCTAACTAGGACTCATACACCCCTCTAGGATATTTAGTCCCATGTCATACCCTAAACTATGTTTTACAAAATTAAAAACTCTATTTTTGTGTTTTAGTTTGTTGTGTTAGTAATTTTTTTTTTTTTTTGAGTTTCTATTTTGTTCATTTCATTGCATCTAGATTTATTGGGTTCATTTTGTGCATTTCTTAATTTCAAAATTTCATTCTAGGTTATTACATTGCATTTCATCATGGATATGTGATTTGGTAAGCTTCAGATGTCCTTGAAATCATTAGTGGATGTGACAAGTTGTGCCTTTGGAAATGACCCTAATGAAATTGAACTTACTCATGCTCACTCAACTCCTGATGCATGTACTCCTCGTGATTTTGACATCATTAGAGAGGATGATGACAACATGAACATCTTCATAAACAATTTCCTTAACAACCTCAAGACTAATGCATCTGTTTATCCTTCACTGAAACAACCAACACCTCCCATCATCCCACCACTTGAGATGTTTGGTCTTTTACATCCTGAAATTGAAACACAAGTTCAACCTAAATTCCCTAAAATAGGTGAACCTAGTTCCTCTAATCAAGAAAACATTCAACCATCTTATGTTAATAAAGTGACCAACATTCCCATCAACTTAGAAGAAACATATGGAAAAGGATTCATGATCTTAAGTAAACAAGGATGTGATACAACAAGCGAACATGAAATTCATCAACTCTTAGTTAAAATACCAATTGAAGATACTAACGGATTAGGATATCAATATCCTCCTCTCGACATAAGTGTCCTTTCTAAAGAACAAGTGACACTTCCTAACAATGATAAGGATGATAGGATTGTCTTAGGTCCTCCACAACATCTAACTCAAGAAATTGGTGAATATAGAAAGAAATGAAGGCCTTACAAACTCAAGAAACTACAATTCCCTTGATCACCATCTGCAACTAAAAGAACTTTACATATGCTTCAAAGCCAAGGACTTATAACACTACCACCCATGAAAGAAAAGCTAAAACTATATCCTAAGAATGTCAACATTCCACATTGTCGATATCATATAATTCTTGGACATAATACTGATGAGTGTCATACTTTAAACCAAATATTTAAAAAAATTTATATCATAGAAATAGTCCCTTAAAGCATTTCCTTTCACTCCTTTCCATGTAATAGTTGTATGATCACAACATTCTCACTATTACATGCTTTACATTCATTGTAAATAATTTTAAAATGCAAGGAGCCCTTTCTCATCACCCATCTCATCTCATTCTTGTCTTGCACACAGTGGGGGCAAGAATTGGACAGCCTTGTCCTAGTCTGTCACTTGATATTGTCCCTTTGGTTAGTTTTCTACCTTCTATATAAGAAGAAAAAGATTGGGAGGCATACAACATGCTTTAGGTTGACTCACATCTGCCATACTAGTCTTTTTCATTATTTTATTTTTCATGTTTTGTGTGTGATTGCATGTGAATAATGTGATCCCTCGTGATATTCTATTTGTTGTGTCCCTCTCTCTTCATGAAATTCCTCAATTTGTATCTACATTCTTCTCTATGCTGTAAACATTTTTTTGTCTTATGTTTTCCTTTTGGAGATGACACAAGCCATCAAAACATTTAGGTCTCTTTCATGTTGACCTGAAAGGTCTTTCTTTGTTTTCACTCTCTTTGTGTCATTCTTCCTGTTTCATGAGTATTTTGGGAATGATGATAGTTTTGATCTCTCTAAAAACATTGTAGTAAAGACATACTGACTTCAAATCCATGGATCCCTTATGTGATTTTGGGATTTCATTTTGGGGGAAACCTTTTCCATTTTTATTGCGTAGCTTCATTTGGAAACATATGAGTTGGCATAGGGCTTTCCAAATAATCTCTCATGTCCTCTTTACTGCTAGCATCTATCATTTTCTACTTTAAAGTAATTTCTCACAACATACTATTTAGTAGTTTATTTAAAGTGGGGGCATACATTGGCACTATTCTTTTGCAATTCATGTTTCATTGTGTAGTCTTATTACTTCATGTGATGTGTATTTTTCTTTGTGGTCACATTGGGTGTGATGTCCCTCAAGAGAGTGATCTCTCTTAACATATTATATTCCTCTTAGTGGCTTTGATGTGACACACTACATCACCTAAGTTGTGAATGTTCTATTCTTTGATTGGTCTTCTCTTGGAGAAATTAGGAACAATGTTCCCTAAGTTAAGAGCTTACATGAAATAAGAAAAACTCCTTTGAATATACCTTACACTATTTTGCATTTACAATATCAGTTATATGGCCACCTTGCATAACACACTTTTCTTGCCTGTGGACCCATCTTGTTTGTTCATGAGTTTCAATCATACGAAGCTTTGCTTGCCTCATGAAGCTTGAAGTTCATTGTTCTGTGGCATCTTATCAAAGTTATTAGGAGGTATATCTTTGTTATGGTTGTACGTATGGGAGTTGAACTTAGGCATGACTTTCCTATAGCCACTTGCTAGTTTGTGTGAGCACATATCAGTCGTGTGTGTATGTGTCTCATTGGCGGATCACCTAGTGGATGACCTAAGGTTCCACTAGCCCTTGTGAGTATCCATTTGGTTTGCATAGTGGAAATCACGTTCCACTTGTAAACTTTCTTAAAAAAATATCCTAGATTTGATCCACAATGTGCAAGAAAAATGGTCAAAGCTTGATCCACCCCTTTTGTTTTTGTTTTTGTTTTTCCTTTTTGTCTTTGGTAGTGTATGCTTGTGCCTTATTATTGCTCCTTATATCATTTTCATGTGTGTTATTTTGTGCCTATGTTGGTTTTCCATAGGATCTTGATCCTGGGGGCTTGCACAACCCTCTTGATCATTGTCATCCTATCTCACTAGCATTTGTACGACTGGACCCCTCTTGATTTGAGTTTGTCTACTTTAGTTTGAGTTTGAAGAAAGCTCCTCCTCTCACTATTAAAGTGGGGGATAAATGTAGTGTAGGAAAATGTATCCCTTTACATTTTCACAATTGCTTGGGCCCTCAAATAAAATTGGTCTTCTTTATGCCTTATTTGGTCCTATTTTGCATCCACAAGCCTTAATTAATGCATCTTTTTGAGGATAATCCTGACATATATCATTTAAACAATCATAAATTAATGATTATAGATTGTATGGCCTAGATTTAGTGATCTAGGAATCATACACCACCTTGGGCATATGAGTCCCACCTAAGTTTTGGGGCCTAGATTTGAATTTGGAATTAAACTAAACATTTCTTGAAAAATGTGTCCCAAGCTTAGCCTAATAAAACTCATACGCCCCAACTGGTGTATGAGTCCCGCTTATCTTAGAACTAATTTAAATTCAAATTCTTAGTGGGATTTATTCTCCTAGATCTAATGTTGGCTTGTAGTGTTGTAATTTTGGGAAATTTGGCATAAACAAGTATAAATACAAGGTTATTTCACATTATTTTCTCATAACAAGCAATCAAGTGACCTAGCAAGTTTACAAGTCATCTAGCAATTCAAGTGAGAGAATTATAGAGCATTCAAGAGAATTCAAGAGTGATTATCAAGCATTTTGGAGTATTATTCAAGAATCAAGCATCATATCAAAGTCATCATGCATCATGTTTGTTTTTAAGCTAACATTTGTGATGTAGGGATTTATGATTCAAGCAAGCATTTAAGTCAAGATCCTTATCATACAAGCAATAGTCAAGATCCACATTCATGCTAGCCATTACATACAAGATTGGAACCTTTTATTCAAGGGTTTGGTGAGTTGCAACATTGCATATTTGTTCATTCATCATTCCTTCATTCTATTTCTATTCATTTCAAGGTTTGATTACTAAAATTGGGTTTGACAAAGGAAAACCCCTATCCACTAACAAAACAACATTTTTCCCTCTCTTTGATGTGTGATTTTCAGATCTGGGTGATTTAGGTTGAAGATCCATTGAAGAGAAAGTTTGGAGAATGTTGTCAAGTTGTCAAACTTGTCATCTACATTTCAAGATCACAGAAAGTTACCTACATGTTGCAATTCAATGATTTAGACTCAGAGATTTAGTAGGAAATAAGCTACAAGAGAACCTACGAGGATATCAGAGTTTCAGAACAACCTCGATACTAGGAATAAATCACCACTTGTAGCGTATGAGTACCATTATACCTGATTTTAGATATTTTGAGCAGATCCTGAGTTACCAGTTCTAAACTCCAAATTCTGTCAAAAACCCTAATTTGGGACTAAATCACCCCTATTGGTGTATGAGTCCCATTGTGCATTAAAATTCATTATCTACAAGATTTCAGACCCTCATTTAAGCCTCTTTAGTTTCTAGGTGCACTTATGTACTTTCTCACTTTATTGTTTTGATTTGAATTCATTTCTAGGCCATTTACTCAAGTCTTGCATATCATTTACATTTCTTATCTTTTCAAGCCCTAGCTTGGTGGTGAACCCCCTTTTAGTCTTTAATCACACCCTATGAAACCTTATTGCAGATCTCTTTCCCTCATTCTATCCATTTATTGATATCTCTAAGGTTTCCTTGAGTGAAACTTGTAGAAAATTGGTTGTTCTATCTCCTTAAACATAACCAAAATCATTTTCAAGGTTTCATGCTAAAACAAAGAAAATAGTTACTCTATGTTTTGGGAGATAGAACCACCAATTTCCTTCAAGTTTCATTCAAGGGAACCTTAGATATCTCAGTATAGGGATGGAAATGAGGGTAAGAGATCTGAAATAAGGTGTCCTAGGGGTGTGATTAAATATTAAAAGGGGGTTCACCACCAAGCAAAGGATTGGAAAGAAAGAAATGCAATGATATCTAAACCTAACTATGCAACTCAAGATAAGAAACTGAAAAAATCATAATACTGAATTGAGAAAGGATAGAGGGGCACATAGAAAACTAAAGAAGCTTAGAACAAGGTCCGAAATCCTAAAAATATGACTTTTAAAGCACACTGGGACTCATTCACCAGGTTGGGTGATTTAGTCCCAGTTTAGGGTTTCTAGTCGGAATCTAGAATTTGAAACTACTAAACTAGGATCTACAAAAAATGCTTGAAATATGGTATATTGGGACTCATATGCCACAAGTGGTGATTGATTACCAATATCAGTGTTGATCTAAAACTCTGATATCCTCTAATGTTCTCCTATAGCTTCTCTCTTATCAAATCTTTGAGTATGAAACATTGAATTGCAACTTGTAGACGACTTTCTGTGATCTTGCAGTGTAGATTATAACTTTGACAAATTGTAAACCTTTCTCCAATCTTTCTCTTTAATGGATCTTCAACTAGATCTGAAAATAACACATCAAAGAGAGGGAAAAATGTTGTTTTTTTAGGGAATGGGGGTTTTCCCTAGTCAAACCCTATTTAGGTAATTAAACCTTATGATGAAACAATGGAACATGAACAATTATACCTTGAATGATGTGTTGAAATGTAAATCTACAATATAACATGAAGTGGCCATGAAGAATGTAGATATTGATCTTGAATTAGATGTGGAACAACGCTTAACATGGATCTTGAATGCTACATCACAACACTAGCTCAACAACATGCTTGGTGCATTATGCATTTGACATTATGATGGATCTTGAATTGCTATAATAAAACTCTAATAATCTACCCTTGAATTCTCTATTGAATGATATTTAATGCTTTGTAATTCTCTTGTGAAAGTGTTCTTGATTTCTTATGAAATTTTAGGATTCCTTAGGATGAAACTATGTGAATTAACCTTGTATTTATACTTGTTTATGCAAAATTTCTCAAAATTGTAACACTGTAAGACAACACTAGATCTAGGATAATAAAATCCCACCAATAATTTGATTCAAAATAGGTCTTGGTTAAAGAGAGAATCATACACTAGTTGTGGCATATGAGTCTCAATAGCTAAATCCCAGGACAAATTTCTAGGAGTGTCTTATTTCATGTGCAGCTTGAAATCATCTAAATACCTAGGTGGGACTCATACATCCAAGGTGGTGTATGAGTCCCAAAACACTAGATCTAGAAAACATGACCCAAATCATTAAATTATGATTGGTTATTTGATAATTTTTGAGATTATCCATGGAAAGATGCAATTAATAAGGTTTGTGGATGCAAAATAGGACCAATTAAAGCATAAAGGAGTCTAATTTTAGTAGGGAGGGCCCAAACAAGTGTGAAAATGTAGAGGGATACATTTTTATACACTACATTTAGCCCCTACTTTAGTGAGAGGAGGAAGTTGCTTCAAACTCGTACTAAAGTAATCATTCAAGAGGGGTCCACGTGTACCAATGTGGATGGTCTAGGATAGAAAAGATCAAAGGAGGTGGTCAAGCCCCTAAGATCCAAGATTTGATATAAAACCAACATAAGCACAAAGGGACACACACAAAGTGTATGATATGCAACATCAAGATATACAAACATACAATGTCAATGAAATAAAGATGAAAGAAAAAGAAAGAAAAGGTGGATAGAGCTTCGAGTGTTTCTCTCGCACATTGTGGATCAGATCTAAGTTGTTTGTCTAAGAAACCATTTACAAGTGGAACACAATGTCCACTATGCAAACCAAATACATGCTCACAAGGGATAGTGGAATCTGAGGCCGTCCATTAGGTGAGCCCCCAACGAGACACATACACATGTGATCAGTATGCACTCACCCAAACAAGCAAGTGGCTATGGGAAAGTCACGCCTAAGTTTGGCTCCCATACATACAACCAGACCAAAGATATACCTCCTGATAAATTTGATAAGGTTCCAAAAAGTAATGAACTTTGAGCTCCATGAGGCAAGCAAAGCTTCATATGCTTGACGCTCATGAACAAACAAGATGGCACCAGAGGCAAGCAATGTGTGCTATGCAAGGTGGACATATAACAATTACTATAAATGAAAAATAGTGTAAGGTACATTCAAAGGGATTCTGCTTATTTCATGTAAGGTATCTTCTTAGGGAACATTGTGCCTAATGTCTCCAAGAGAGGACAAATAAAATAAATATCACACTCTTAGAGGAAATCAAACCAAATGACACCACCAAGAAAAAGATGCATCACAAGAATAAATAAAATCACTTAGTGAAACATGAATATAGATGTATTCCCCCACTTTAAAGTGGTTGCTAACACCATTGCTATGAGAAATTGCTTTAAAGTAGAAGAATACATGAGAGGTTATTTGGAAAGCCCTATTCCAAGTCATAATTTTCTAAATCGAACTACATCATGAATAATGGGTTTCCCCCAAAACTCAATACGTCACACATGAGCCAACTTAAGGAATGTCGTTGGCATCCCAAGCTTGCTCCTATATATACATGGAAGGCAGTCAACTAGCCAAAAGAGACAATGACAAGTGTCATACAAGGACAATGCTACCTAACTCCTCGCCCCCACTTAGTGCAAGACAAGGTTGAGCCGAGATGATTGATGAGAAACATTCTAGAGTGAAGATTAGTATCAATTAGAGGAATTAGGTGCCTCAACATAAGGAAGAGCACCACACTCCTTAAGATGTTAAATTTTATTACTCAAAGCCTTACATTCATTAGTAGAATGACCATGAACTCTATGATACACACAAAATAAATTCTTGTAGTAAAATTTCTTCTGTGTTCTTGGAGGGAGAGATATCAAGTGATCTTGGAGGAGTCTCGACAAGATACCATCTTGATCAATAGTAGAAGATGTTCTTGTATTTGCACAAGATGTCTTACAGACAGTAGATGATAAGGCCTTAGATGAAAATTGAGATAAAGGTGGTAAACCTAGATCTTTCTTGAAAGAGTATGGTATATACTTCACTTGTTCTTTATCATTTTTCTTCGTGTTTTCATTGTATCCATGTTTAGGAGGGAGTTTGTATCTAAGACCATAACAATCTTCCAACTTAGATGAAGAGGGTTTATGCTTCTAAGAAGGATCGGCTTCTTCATGAGAACACAAATCCTTTTTGGGTTTCTTAAACTTATGCATCATCCTCTCATGAGGGATGGGAGTTAAATAGCCCCCATCACCTCCATGGGGTAATGTTGTTGATGTAGAACCAAGTTAAGCAAATGAAACACAAGGTTGGTTTGGTTTAGATTGTGAGATTTTGGACTCTCCCATAAAGGGGGGCATAAAATCTAATGAACCCCATTCATCACTAGAAATTGCGTATGAAAATTAATCGTTTGTATATGACTCCTTGGACTTTGAGGGTGAGAATTTTGATTCTTCATTGGAACGGGGGGTAAAATATAATGACCCCAAAATATCACTAAAGAGTTGTGTTGTAGGTGAAAGAAAATTAGTATTAACATCAAACTTGTATAGGTTCAAATTTTGATTTTGGAATGAAAGTATTAGGGGAGTTGGAAGTGTTATGATCATATGATTTATAGCTTTGTTCATTTTCTTCAACTGTGTATATCTTGTTGTTGTATTCAAATTTCATCTCACGGCGAAGAGTAGATGGGACTCCTTTCATAGCATGAATCCATAGTCTCCCTACGAGAAGATTGTATGAAAGAGGTCCTAGCATGATATGGATAGGGTTAGGAAACACTACAAGTCTGACCTTAATAGGTAATGTGATCATTCCTAATGATTTCCTATTAACATTATCGAAGCCATAAATATTAACATCATTAAGTTGAATAAGCCTCTTGTCCACGCAAATTTTATCTAGGAGGTCAATGCTACAAACATTAAGACCTGATCCATAGTCTATGAGAGTGTACCTAACTATGGTTTCATTAATGATCACTTTTATCATCAAGGATTCTTTTTTGTTTTGAATCTCAAGTGAGGGTAATTCATGTTTAGGGAATGTGATTTTTTACTGTGTGACTTGCATATGATAAAAGGAAGATGCTACATCATTCAATTCATAGAAGATTGGATCTCCTCCTATTCTATTTGCAACATATCTCGGAATACCCAATTGTATTTAGGTGATGTTTGAACAAGATGCCATAATGATATATTAGCAGGAGTCTTTTTAAATTATTCAACTAAATTATGTAAAGGAAAACAAGGAATACTAGAAAAAATATGTTGAGGCAATGGTAATGAAGAGGGAGTGGTTTGTGGTTGCCTACATATTTGAACAATTGTATTATAACTTGGTCACTGTGAAACATTGTTACTATCAAATTGCATTATAGATTTCAAGAGTTCTCTTATTTTCTATTTATGTGGTTCACTAATGGTGATTTAGGAGGCTTGATAATTAAAGGAGATCCAATTTGTATTTCCATAATGTCAACAAACTTATCCTTATTTTCATGATCTCTTGGTGAAGAGGAGTCTAATGTCACATCATCATCTTCCTATAAGGATGCATCATTACTAGTGTTTGAAAGACATGTGCCAATTTTCACATTTTCTTGCACCATGATATCCTCCCTAGTAGGAGAGGTTAAGGGAAAACTACAAACTAAATGTCCATGACATTCAAAGGTTGGTTCTTCTAAAAGGACTTCATCACAAGTAAGGAAGTTATCAACGGTTGGATTTTCTTGTTTACCAATGATGGTATTCTCTTGTTCAAAAAAATTTTCCCTAGGAGAAGAGAGACACATAAGATTCTCATCACTCTCATTGGTTTGATCTTTTATCACCAAAAGGGTATGTGCGGGATCATGATGGAAAAAGTAGGCCCTTAAGTGGCAAAAAATTCAGAAAAATCAAAGTTAGGCAACTTGACGTAAAAATTTGAATAATTTATCTATATTATTTCAAAAATATGTAAGAATAGAATTTGTAGAAAATTGAATTTAGTTTATAAACTACTAGGTTTATTTAAAAACAAATTATATCTATTTTGTGAAAATTTGAAATTTCAATGCAGTAGTACTTAAATTTTAGGGAAAATATAAGAAGTAGGTGTCTGTCTGACCACCCTAACCACAATAAAATGATAATATTTTTTTATAATATTTTAGACATAAATAGAGACCTCATGTCTAGATGTGATGCTTATTTTTTTGTAATTTTTTTCCAAGTAAATAATTAATTATGAATTTATTATTACAACTTTAAAAAGATATAAAAACTCATATGTTTGACCACCTTAACTTGGTTAAAACTTCATGAAATTCAATTTTTTTAATCCTATATTATGCGAAGCATAGAATGTGATGCATGTTTTGGATTAAAAAATGTGATACGTTGAAAGATATAGATGTTTTCAATCAACTATCAATCAAGACTTTGATGCTATTAATTAAAATAAATGAATAATTAATAAAAGCATGATTTTATGGTGGTGAGAATCTCCTTTAAAACCTTTTCATTTCATCAATTTTGGGTAAAAAAGAAGTTAATACATACCTACAAAATACCCATCATTCATACTTTTGGCCCATCATGATCCTACACATACCCAAAACATCTTCTTTACAAGTAGTAGATGGGTATGTGCAAGATCATGATGGGCCTAAAAAGTTGATATGATGGGTATGTGTAGGGTATGTGCTGACCCATTTTTTACCCAAAATTGATGAAATGAAAAGGGTTTTTAAAGGAGATTCTCAACTTTCCACCAATATAAATTATGCTTTACTTTTAATTAATAAATAACTATTGTTCATTTTCATTTGAATTATGACTAAAGTCCCGATTGAGGTGATTGAAAACATCTATAGCCTTCAAATCATATCACATTTTTTGAATTTGAAACATGCATCACATTCTATGCTTCACATACTATAAGATTAAAAAAAAAAAATTTCATGAAGTTTTGATGAAGCTAGGTGGTCAAACATATAATGATTTTATATTTTTTAAAGTTGTAAAAAAAATTCATAATTAATTATTTTAATGGAAAAAATTACAAAAAATATGCATCACATTGGGACATGATTCCTCTACTTATATCTAAAATCTTATAAGAAAATATTATCATTTTATTGTGGTTAGGGTGGTCGACAAACACTTCTTATTTTTTCCCTAAAATTTAAGTACTACTACATTGAAATTTCAAATTTTCACCAAATAATTTTTTACAAAATTAAATAAATCTAGTAGTTGAGGAACTAGATTCAATTTGCTATAGATTCTATTCTTACATATTTTTGAAATAATATAGATAACTTATTCAAATTTTTACATCAAGTTGCCTAACTCTAATTTTTTTGAATTTTTTGCCACTTAAGGGCTTGTTTTTTCCATGATGATTCTGCACATACCCAGATATACTAGGAAATGAACAAATGTGACTGTCATGTTTATTTATGATTTCATCTTCTTTCACTAAAAACATCTCAAAAGCAAGGGATGAATGGAGACTAGGTAAGGTGATGTTTAGAAATGTGTCTATGATCTCATTCTCTTGTGCCATAATATCTTCCCAAGGGGGATGAGGAGAAGGACAAACAAGACCTTCATGATTCTCAACGATTACATCTTCTTTCACCAAGATACCTTTGTCACTAGTAGGAGAGGTATTGGGAAAAGAGCAATTATGATTATCATGTTTGTCTATACTTACAACTTCTTCTATCACATCATTCCCATAAATAGGAGAGATAGGATGGGGTGTAGATTTAAGGAAAGCATCAACATTTTCACTCTCTTGCACTAAGAGACTCTCATAACTAGGAAATGTATTGAATGAATGACTAACATGCTTATTGATTAACTTTTTCTTTGCAATCTTGGAAAAGATAGATAATAACATTTGTGAGAAGTAATATATACAAACTAAAAATGGAAAGAGACTTAAATGCAATGTAAAGACCTACAATGAAATGTGTAAATGCAATTTTTAGATTCTAAACAAGGTAATTTTTTGATTACACTATGAAAAAATTTGAAAATCAAATGTTGTAAATACAAATTTGGAATTAAATAATGCACTAACTGAACCAAATTATGCTAGATGTAATTGAAAGGTGGAAAATTATTTTGGTTCCTCCATAGGGTTTAGGACCTAGAAAGGACAATTTTCACTAAATTTCACTCAAGAACAAACCCTTGAGATCTCAATGCAAAAGAGAAAGAGATCTTGCAAGAGGGTTGTTCTAGGGGATGAATATGATCTAAAAAGTGGTTCACCACCAAGTAAGAAATTTGAAAAGATAATGAGATGTAAGATGCAATACAAAACCCTAATTGAATGCAAAGAAACACTAAATGACCTAGAAAAGTTAATGAAACAATATAGAAAACTACAAAACAAAATGTGTGCACCTAGAAATCTAGAAGTGGCTAGATGGAGGTTCATAACACTGGAAATTCAGACTTTATTATTGACTAGGAATCATTCGCCAAGCTGGGTGAATTAGTCCAGTTTTTGGAAAACTGTGCAGGAACAGGAATCTACCAAAAGGGTATCCAAATTTGCAAAAACCTAAAATCTGAACGGAACTGGGACTCATTTTTCCAAAGTGGTGAATCAATTTAGTTGGGATTTTTTGCAACTTCAAAGGCTGATCTTGATCTTCTCTATCTTCTTTGTCCTTCCTAAGTGATTTTTGGATCTGAATCTCTAATTTTTGGGATTGAAAAGAAGAATGAAAATGTTATTGACAATTCTATCCAAGGTTTACTCAAAACCCACATAAGGAGAGAAAATGCATCATAGGTAAATTTTCATTTATATTCATGGATCAAGTCTGTACAACAATTCAAGATAATATTTGTATATTCATCCAAAATAACTCACCACAACCATACTTGTCTATTCCTTTCACTATAATCGCATTATGACTGGCCTAGACCTATCCTGATACTTTCTATTATCTATTATTTTCTTTTCTTCTTCTCTTTTCTTCTTTTATTTTCTCCTCTCCCCTCTGCATTCGAGTCTTGAATTCCATTTATACTAACAGGGAGCAACAAGCTTTAGACCTGAATGCAATTACAATGTAGAATTATCATTTCATCAAAATTTCAGCTACATTTGATATGAATTTCAAAACCCACATGCTAAAACCGCAAAATCCAGTATAACAAGAAAGATCCTAAAATATAACCGCCGCTAGGGAAGAAAATGCAAAGTACCGCCAAAACTTCCCCTGTCACCATCTAAGCACCATGAACCAAGCAATCAAAATTCCACGAGGGCACCTGACCGATGTCAAATCATCAAAAAAAATCCATAAAGGAAAACCAAAGAGCCACCACAACAAAATCCACAAAACACAAGAGAAAGAAGATTTCAATCACCACGTCCCAAGTCACGTCCATGGTAAACCCAACCACTCCTTATCGTTGCAAGAGGAAGAGAAGAAACTTCAGATTCTTCTTCCATCTTTTCTTCTTTTGGTATGCTTATAGTATGCTGACTTGGGGTCTTCACGACCAGCGACAACAAGGGACTACCTCCTCATCTGAGGGCAAGCCCTCGTTCAACATTTCTAGGTACCGAGCATATGCTAAATCAGCCTCTAAATCACCATCTTCGTAAGATGTGCTCGTGAGGTTGATGGGAGAGTGCTAGCATTGTTTAATTCCCATTTGCATGGAAATCTATTAATTATTCTCCATGATTGTCTGCATTTTCCTCTTAGCATGAGTTGAGATCAACTCGATCACTCTACAGAGTGTAAGACATTAATGCAAGCTTGTCGTGCAGAGTAAAATTGACCATCAGGTGTCACCTGCTAGTTTGAATGAGATCTGTTGATCTTTCACCTTGGTGGATGATCAAACGACTAGCTTGTGTTTGACCTCCTTTGAATTCTAGTGGTGCCTTGCTAATGTTCTTTTAGACAATCGCTTCTTTCTGTGTCGAATGACACCATCGCCGCTTGTGGGCTCCACCATCTGAGTGAGTGAGGGATAGGTGTTGAGATCTCGCTGATATCGCTAGGTTTAATCTCTATTTATCTTCATTCAGTGAGCCAGCATAGAACGGTGAGGATTGTTCTGCCTAGTTGATCTCGACAGCTTGATGAAGGTGTTAAGGCATGGGATTGGTAGTGGGAAGTGGGTCCCGCATTGTATCTGGGACACGTGTTAGCTTCTCGCTAACCTCGTTGCTTTTATTTGGCATGAAATTTACTCCCACAAGATAGTGGGGTATGATTCATATTTCATCCCTGATTGTCGAATCTTGGAAGCTGCACAACACACGATGATAGCATTAAATGGAAAAGACTTAGGTTGGCCGATGGTGACATGACCGTAGGGTTAATGACTTAATCCCTAAGTCACCAAACTTAAAAAAAATTCACAACCTGACCTTAGGAAAACCTTGACATGATGGGGAAAGATGATCAGTCACTCAGACAAACAGGGCTGGTGAACAAACGTAATGAGTGGCTCAAAAAATAACTTAAGAAATAGATGACTAACTAAAAAATTCAACGTGAAAACATAACGTTGGAACATTTTTTGATTAAAAACCCTACTCACTTTGGGGACAAGGGTTTAGAATGGAGGCTAGGCTCATGAAGATTGAGCTGAAATTCTTCAAAATTTCACAAGCTCCACCAGTGGCTCATGCTCGGGGATGCATACCCCTGGTGGGTATGGTGAGAAAATAATCTCCAGTTGAAGCAGACCAGGATGAATGACAAAAAACCAAAGGACTTACCAAACTAGGAAATCAGACCCGACAAACCAAAGGACTTACCAAACTAGGAAATCAGACCCAATAGGAAAGCAAACACACCAGACCCACATATTTACAAAATGTACAAAATATAATTTTTCAAAGTAGAGCCTTCAGGCTCTAGAAATTTAGGAACAATTCTCACTCTGTCAAAAACTTTAGCCTGTTTTCCCTGTAATGAATGCATATGAGCAGTATGTGACTCCAAACAATTAGCATTGCTTTGAACAACATTGTTTATACCATCCAGGGCAACATTGCTAGCTTTATCCCTCTCTATTAAAGGTTCCTCATACTAAATCAAGAAAGTGAAACTTTCATATTCCACCTCACCATGAAGTATATGATCCTCAGGAGTTTGTTCATCAAATTTTAAGGCCTCATAGGTACTCTGGCTTTGACTAAGCCATTCCTCACTACATTCAAGAAAGAAAATGTAACCAAGTCTATTATCAATTTTCCCTCCATAACTATTAACCCCTTGAGGTGAGAGAAGTTCCATAATCAAATCCATCAGATATGGAGCATCTGCAAAAAATTCTAGTGTGGCTTCATATTGTCCTATATGATCCTCACAATCACCATTGCCCTTGAATTGTTTTTCATTTAAATGAGAGGGGACTGAAACATCAGCATATTCAACAGGGTCACAATGTAATTCCATCTTCTCAACATAAGGCACTATTGTGAGCTTATTTATGTAACCATCCTGTAGATCATGAATATTTGACCTTTTAGCTATTCCTTCAAGTGTACAATTCTTCTCCATAGGGAAATCAATGCAAGCATGTTCATCTTCATGAGTTCCCTTATCACATCTAGAATTGTTATCATACATAAGGGTCTCCTCATTGGTATTTATGCCTCCACACTTCTCATATAGTTTAGCACTCAGCAAATCAGGAATAACCTCTTTATTGATAAGACTACCTATCTCAACATTATTCTGATCACTATTCATAGAATTTTCTTGGTCCTTATCAGTGATAATCTCAAAAAGAGGATTAACCCTACCCCAATAAGGACTTTCATTTATAATTTCATCATCCCAAACATCTTCATCAAATAAAATATTTTTCCATGCATTAATTGAATGTATGTCATCATCTAAAACATTAGGATACAAGCAATTCAAAGAACTAGTATACTAAAAATCAGTACAATCACTTGAGGAACACGGAGAAGCAATTTCACAATTACATTCATCACTTATGTCTACAGTAATTGATCTATAGTTAGAACATATTTCACATGATGAGAACTGCTCATTGCCTAGGAAATTCACATTTCCAAGGCTGTTAACATATCCCCTACTAGAAGCAAGGGATTCCATCTCCATTTTATATGAGGAATCATATTCACTGGTTGATTCTTCAAGTTCAGTTTCATTAGCCTAACCTCTCGTGTGTGTCATGGCATTAGAATTAAGTACATTCCCTTGATTAGCAGAAGCTTGATGACTACTAGTTGCATCAATTTGGGAAGTTGCATCTTGTATTTCTTGTGTTTGCTCATAGTTCGAGACATCCCAAGGAGAATAATTAGGAATCACTTCTTTATTCTCACATTCTATGTCTTCATCTTCATCATTACTGTCTACTTTTGTTTCTAGATCATCAGTCAAATGACAACATTCAACAATTACTTGTTCTAGTTCTGATGTTTCTTCTTGATTTGATGGCCTTAGCCCATTTGCAATATGATAACTATTACTCTCCCGAGTACCAAATACAGGCACATGACCATGCTCCATTCTTTCCACAATATTGATCCAATCTACCACTCGGTCTAGGTTACAAGGTTTTAGATCCCTAGACCACTGACTAGATCCTGACATGTATGCTTCACAAAACACATTAATGGACATTTGATCACTAGGCCTGAAACTCCCAGGAATCTCCATCAGTATATCCAAGAATCTTGAAAATAAGTCATATGGTGACTCATTTGCATGTCTCCTTATCTCATGTAATTTCTTGATAGAGAGGATTATATCAGATTTTCCTCTCTTTGGCTGATGTGAAGCATTTGCATGTTTGTATTCTACATTTCTTGGCAATAAAGTAGACACAACATCTACAATTTCCATTTCATGACATATCCTTTTACCCTTTGAGTTACTTGGTTCAAAATTGGGGGTAGTGCTAGAACTGCTACTAGCAACTGCAAATCCTCTCATCATTGAGTATATCAAATTGTTCCCAATGCCAATGGCACTGTGATAAGCCTGGTGCAGAGTCATGGGTTCCTTATCTCTTAAAAAGAAACCCATCTTCTTATCAAAATGCTCCTAAGTATACTACCAAACATTTTGCATCGTTTGGTCTTATATCTTTTGGTATTTCTCTGATTTCCTTTGCAAATCAGAGATTGAAAGCAGGGACTAATTCCCTTTGATTTATATGGATCTCCATAAAGGATTTCCTTACCACACTTGGATTTACCCTTTCACCAAATTGGTCCATAAAAACTGTCATAAATTGACTCCATGAGGTAATGGAATTTGCTGGAAAATATGAATATCAATCTCTGGCATTATCCTTCAAAGTTTGAACAAAAAGTTTCATGACAACATCTTCATAATTCACCTAGAAATCCCCCATAACATCTATGAACATTTGTAAATGCTTAGAGGCTGATTCAGAACCTGGCCCTATGAATTTGGGCAAGTATTTCCTAACATCCTTAGGAATTAGGTTAGGGAAACCTTTAATACCAATAAAAACTAATGGCATATACCTCTCAATAACAAAATCCCTTTGAGGGGATGACATGATTTCTTCACCCTGCATACTTTAGTTTGATTCTTTACAGAGATGTTCTTCAAAAGGTGATGCTCAATTGAATAACATACTTCATGGATAATCACATATTTTACAGACAAGAAGTATGAAAAGAACTATTACTATTCCTTGTCTTAGTGCAAATCCATCTAGTAGGGAATCATTTATGCTCCTAAGCCTTGAAAATTTCTCATAAACCCTCTTCAACAAAGAAACACTTGCTTTAGATTTATGAAAGTACCTCAGAATTTTGTAGCAGTTGTTAGTCTTTCTTCCTGATTGAAAATTATGCAAATCTTTTAAAGATTCTTCACAATTTAATTGGTTCCTTGGACAGAGTCACCACCTCCTTTACAGAGGAATGAATTTCAAAAACTTGAAATTCCTTTCAGACTGAAATTTTGTTCTGGGTTTTCTTCAACAACATAATCATGATCACATCCTTTAATCTTTGCTACAATAGATCTTATCCAGGTTCAAGGTCTTTTCAATTATCTGAACAAAGATGTCCAAATCCACCAAATTATGAACAATAGGCGTAATGACTCTTTGCAAATGATATGACTCAATTTCTAAACTCTTCAATGATAATTTACTCAAGATTGGAATGACTCTATGATAAGACAATCTACAATCGGACATCTAAGTGCATCCCCAATAGAGTCGCCATTCCGTTGGTGTTTTTTTTCCTATGAACCTAAAGGAATATCTAAGGAATTTCCATTTCCTATACTCAAAACTCCTAAAAATGACTGGCCAACTGACAAGATCTAGTGACAGACTAAGATCTTCTACACTTTAGGCTCTATGGGGCCAAGGATGGTATTCCTATTGGTGTTCACTTAAGATGCATTTGGTGACACACATCTCTTTCAAAGATCATTTCAACTAAAAGGAAAATATGCAAAGCACAATATGAAATTGGCTAGTTTCTAAGTTACTTGCTACCATTCCAATAAATTCCCTCACATATGACCAATGAATATAAAATTTGTATAATGATTTTGGAAATTTTAAAATGAATTGAAATTATGCCTCTAGGTTGTCCACCATAGAATAATTTGATTAACCCCTTAGGAAAATCCTAAAGATACGTGCCTTATGTAATTGGGCGAGGGAGTCATATGCATATTACCAGTGATACAAAAATGATCTCAAATTATTATGGAAAGAATATCTACATAACAACTTTGTATTATGAGACTCAAGGCCTGTGATGCACAACTTCTTATCACATCCTAAGAAGATAATTGTAAATACATACCTCCTATTTAAGCATTTGATTGATTACTTGAATCAAGGCACAAAACAAAGATATACATTTGAATTGACACTCAAAAGAAGAATGAAAATGTTATTGACAATTCCATCCAAGATTTACTCTAAACCCACATAAGGAGAGAAAATGCATCATAGGTAAATTTTCATTTATATTCATGGATCAAGTCTGTACAACAATTCAAGATAATATGTATATATTCATCCAAAAAACCTCACCACAACCATACTTCTCTATTCCTTTCACTATAATCACATTATGAATGGCCTAGACCTATCCTGATACTTTCTATTATCTATTCTTTTCTTTTCTTCTTCTCTTTTCTTCTTTTCTCTTCTCCTCTCCCCTCTCCATTCGAGTCTTGAATTCCATTTATACTAACAGGGAGCAACAAGCTTCAGACCCGAATGCAATTACAATGTAGAATTATCATTTCATCAAAATTTATACTACATTTGATCTGAATTTCAAAACCCACATGCTGAAACCATAAAAGCCAGTATAACAAAAGAGATCCTAAAATATAACCACCGCCAGGGAAGAAAATGCAAAGTACCGCCAAAACTTCCCCTATCGCCATCTGAGCACCACGAACCAGGCAATCAAAATGCCATGAGGGAACACGATCAATGTCGAATTATAAAATAAATTCCACAAAGGCAAACTAGAGAGCCACCATAGAAAAATACACAAAACACAAGCAAAAGAAGATTTCAATCACCACTAATTCATTTACCCATCACATCACCATGTCCCAAGTCACATCCATGGTAAACCCGACCACTCCTTGTCATTACAAGAGGAAGAGAGGAAACTTCAGCTTCTTCTTCTGCTATGCTTACAGTATGCCCACTTGGGGTCTTCACGGCCAGCGGCAACATGAAGACTAGCTCCTCATCTGAGGGCAAGCCTTCGTTAAGCATTTCCAGGTATTGAGCATAGGTTGAATTAGCCTCTGAATCACCATCTCTAGAAGATGTGCTCATGAGGTTGATGGGAGAGTGTTGGCACCGTTTAATTCCCATTTGCATGGAAATCTATTAATTATTCTCCATGATTGTTTGCATTTTCCTCTTGGGACGAGTTGAGATCAACTTGATCGCTCTGTAGAGTGTAAGCCATTAATGTAAGATTTTCATGCAGAGTAGAAATGACCATCAGGTGTCACCTGCCATTTTGAATGAGATCTGTTGATCTTCCACCTTGGTGGATGATTAAACAGCTAGCTCGTGTTTGACCTCCTTTGAATTCCAGTGGTGCCTCACTGATGTGCTTTCAGCCAATTACTTCTTTCTGTGTTGAATGACACCTTCACCACTTGTGGGCTCCACTGTCTGGGTGACTGAGGGATAGGTGTCGAGATCTCACTAATCTCGCTAGGTTTAATCTTTGTTTATCTTCATTCAGTGAGCCAGTGGGGAACGGTGAGGATCATTCCACCTGGTTGATCTCAATCGCTCATTGAAGGTGTCAGGGCATGAGATCGGTAGTGGGAAGTGGGTCCTGCGCTGTCTTTGGGACATGTGTTAGCTTCTCGCTAACCTCGCTGCTTTTATCTGGCATGCACTTTACTCTCATGAGTTGGCAGGGTACGGTTCAAATTTCATCCCTAATCACCAAATTTTGCAAGTTGCACAACACACGATGTTAGCATTAAATGGAAAATACTTAGCTTGCCTGATGGTGACATGATCGCAATGTTAATGACTTAATCCCTAAGTCACTAGACTTAAAAATTTTTGCAACCCAACCTTACAAAAACCTTGAAATGGTAGGAAAATATGACCGGTCGCTTAGAAAAATGTGACCGGTGAACAAACGTAATGAGTGGCTCAGAAAATCACTTAAGAAACTGATGACTGACTAAACAAGTCAATGTGAAAATGTAATGTTGGAACATTTTCTGATTAAAAACCCCACTCACTTTAGGGACAAGGGTTTAGAATGGAGGCTAGGCTCATGAAGATTGAATTGAAATTCTTCAAAATTTCACAAGCTCCATAATGGTGTTGGGATTATTCTCGAAAAGATGCATTAAGTGGGGCTTTGTGGATGCAAAATAGGGCCAATTAAAGCACAAGAAAGCCTAATTATTAAAGAAAATCCTAGAAAAGTGTTAAAGTGTGGTACAACACTTTACAACACTTCAAATAAGGCAAGATTAATGTTAAAAAGAGGTTTATTAGGTGTAATTAATTAATAAGACCTTAGAAAAGTGTGAAAGTGAGTTACAACTCTTCACAACACTTTAGCAAGGTACCATTTAAATTTATTTGTTCACAAGGGCCCAAGACCTAATGTGAATGTGTTAACCACATTACAACACTAAATCAAGGCAACATTAAGCCCAATTCAGCAAGGAGGGCCCAAATAAGTGTGAAAATTTTCTTGACGATACTTTTCAACACTATAGTAATGAAATGAATGAAATAGAAACTCAACCAACTGAAACATATATCTGATCACAAGAAACAGAAGTACAAAATGATGATTTTAATTCTATAAAAGGAAATTTTAGGTCCGATCTGGGACTAATTTTCCCAAAGGGGCATATGAGTCCTAGTTGGGGTTTTTGAAGGGTTCAAATAATTCAAAATACACAACATAAAATTCCTAGAAAGTAGGAACATAACCTGTACATGGAATAAATTTCATAGAGGGGAAAATGAGTCCTAAATTAGGGTTTTTGCGCCTGTGGATGTGAAAATATGCAAATGGATAAAACTATAACACACACATTAGCATGGTTAGTATTTTAAAACAAAGAAAACATTCAACATACCTATTAAATAATGAAACATGTTAAATATGCAATGAAAGGAAACAAGGAAGCTAAACAAAACACACAATAACATGAATCAAACCCTGTCTCATAGTGGATTGGTGCTTCTTTGATGTGGAAAGAAGCCCTTTCCCAATCCTTGATAAGCTCCTAGATGATGTGATGAACAAGATGATAAGTAATCAAGTTGCCTAAGATTGTGGAGGATTAAATCAATAGAAAGGGTCTCTATTTATAACCAAGAAGGATGGAAGAATGCAAAACATGGAGGAATGTGGGATAAAAGATAATCCAATGGAATTGTGCCACTTGTTAGAATTCCAATGGAGGGAGGTTGAGCACATTTTGATCAATGTGCAAGTTTGAATTTGATGAAGTGACATGTTTAGGGGAGATGAAAGATGAGTTAAATTCCAAGTTTGACTTGTGTAAGAGACATGTAAGAGCTCTTAAATGCTTTGTTGGATGGACAAGTCATGTGGGAGGGAAAATTCAAATTGGGAGAATATTCCCTCAAAGAAACCATTTTGAATGAAAAGGAGGAATTAATAAATCAATTAAATTGATTTATGTGCACAAGTTGCAAAATCTAGAGAAAAGAGGATTAGGATTAGCATTAATCATGGTTTGATTAATTTAAGTGAAGATCAGGTGATTTGACCTATTTGATTTAGATTTATGGATTAAAATAAATCAAAAGGATATGGAAAATGATTTAGACTTAGTTAAATAAATATTTTGATTTATTTAGCTAAAGGGGATGATGTTAGTGTTAAATCAAATAAAGATGAATTTATTTAATTTAAATGGATTCCTTTAGGAGATTAATTAAATAAACTTGATTTATTTAATTAAAGAGATAAATTAGGAGATTAATCAAATAAACTTGATTTATTTAATTGATTAGGCGAATATGATTTAATTAAATATGAGGAATGCATGATGTCAATTTTGCATGTCTACATTTTTCCCCTCTTTGAACCAATGTACTTGCTACATTGGTTCAAAGAATAAACTTGCCATGATCAAACTTCAAAAAAATTCTAATTTTTTTGGATGCCCCAACAAAAAGTACATTGGTACATTGCCCCCTCGAGAGATCGAGCAAAAAGATTCGATTTGAGGGTCGATCTCGTGATAAAGAGGTTCAAGATGGACATATGGATGGTTATGATGATGATGCAAATGATAATGCAATGCATGTGAGATGGATGAGATGGATGATGTGATATGCTATGATTATGAGATTTATGTATGTTGATGATTTGTGGATGCAGGATGGATGCACTGGTGATGATGATTAACTGATCATGACGTGATGTTAATGTGGAAAAGAAGAAATGAGATGATGACAAGAGGATCCAACAAGCCAACTTTATGAGAGATGATGATGAGAAATGGATGATGATGATTTTCTTATCAGGGATTGGGACTTTAAAAGGGCTACTTAGCTTATGTTTGATAACACACATAGGCACGATGCATCAAGGTATAAAGAACTGGGATGGTGTTGTACCTAGTGCGATGGAATTTGACTCGACAAACAGATAGGAGTATTCTTGTTCACACTTGAAATATGGAAACCTTGCTAGGATGTACCTAACAAAGCAATTATTCACCAAGTTATATTACAAGAACGTCCAACAAGGACAATAGACAAAAAGATAATGATTGATGCCCCATTCCTTTCTCTATAAATTACTTTGATTAGACATCATCGAGAGGTCATTGGAATGATCGTAATAAGATAAATCAAAAAGAAAAGATCAAGAACACAAACAATTCAATCTTCTTCATACCTCTAGCCAAAGGGATTTATTTTGTTTAGGATAAGAACCAAAATGATTGCCAAAAGATAATGCCCATTGTAGGAAGGATACATCCTAGGACATGATGTTATCAGATGATTGATTGGATGATAAGCTATTGATACAAAGAGTTTACTAACTTGTTTACGTAGTGACCTAGACCTGAGACTTGACATTTCGAGTTTTCACTTTTCACAGGGCTAGACTTGTTTCCGATTGTTTTACCAAAGTTTAGGATAACGATCATTTATTATGAGTGATGTTTATTGCAGGTGAAAGTGAGATGAGACAGATGAATTTTTTCAAATATTTCGATGTTTTTTGGAATTTTGAAATGTTTTGAGGCTATTTTTTTTGGATTTTGGGTTTTCAAATATTTTTGTGTTTTCTGAGATTGAATGTTTTTTGGATTTTGGTGTTTTTCAAATGTTTTTGGGTTTTGTGTCTCGAGGGCTGATCAAAGATTAGCCTTCCCTACATTTAAGCTCAGAGACAACGTAGTTCGAATTACATGTTTCTGATGTTTTTTCTGACTTTTTGACCTATTTTTGGATTTTCTGATTTTTTGAATATTTTTGGATTTTTGGATGTTTTGATGTTTTTGGATTTTTTGTATTTTTTTGGATTTTTTTGATGTTTTGATGTTTTCAAATTTTTGCATGATTTTGACGATTTGGATATGGATATGTATGATGATATCAGTGCTTTGTTTTGGAATTTTGTGGAAAACAAAGCTAAGATTGATTGATCAGATTGATAAATTGATGATGATGACACTATTGAGGATGCACAACAATGCAATGATAGTGTTGAGAAACACAAGGATTAGGATGGATATCCCAAGATGATAAGGGATTGATGATGATAACATTCTTGAGGATACACAACAATGCAAGGATTTGATTGATTAGGATTGATGATGATAACATTCTTGAGGATGCACAACAATGCAAGGATAGTGTTAAGCAATACGAGGACTGGGAAGGATCTCCCAAGATGATGATGGATTGATTGGATTTGATTGATTAGGATTGTAGCTTGGTTTGAACAAAATATGTTTGGATGATTTGATGTGACATTTTGAAGTGAAAATTAGATGCGACTAATATTGATTGTTTTGATTGATGTTCAATGAAAGATGAAGTGTGATAAGGAATTTCTTCTTGTAAAAACATGCCATGGGCTAGTGATTTGGATTTTTGCTCACAAGTGTTTTGACGAATTTGATTTCAAGTTTTTGAATGTTCGGATTACCATATAAGTTGGAGGATATATCTCAAGATTTATTCCCAAAGCAAGATGTAAATATCTGCCCCTAGTGTTCTAGCAATGTATGGAATGCCATGGATGGATGATGGGATAGGTGTAGGGCTCGATGGATATGGATTATCTTGCAATAAGATAAGGTGTTCGGATAAAGAATGCTCATTTGGATAGTGCTTCATGACTCAAATAATGTTGGGTAGGATAGGATCAATGAAGATGACCCATGTCAAGATGTTTACCATAAGAAAGTGTAAAGTGTACACCAAATTTTTTACCAAGGTCAAGATAACTTGGACTATGGATGCAGATGGATGAAAATGGATTGGATCAGTGGTTTATGGATGAATGGATTTATTATGGCTGAAATGGATGGGATGAGATGCTTACCTGAACTGGCACACATAGATACTCAATTATACACATGACACATGTTTTCCAGGTTTTCATCATGGAACTTGTCCAAAGTGCCACCGTAGTGGTTTTCACTACAGGAAGATTTTTTTCTTTACTAATCTTAATCCTTTTTTTTGAATTTTTTTTTGGATTTTTATATTTTTTGATATTTTTTGTATTTTTGATTTTTTGAAAGATTTTAAGCTTAGGCTGAACCACTTGGTGGTGTCGATGTAGATGATTCTATCATAATGTTCCATCGATATCATACTTGAAGAAGTTACTTTTCCAAGATACATGCACTTGAATGCAACTTTTGAGATTATTGATCTGCTTTGTTGATACCGGATTTAACTTTGTCTTTGTGCACACATCGGGATAGAATGCCTTCTGAATCATTATGATAAAGGGTCATTGCAAATACATATTCAATTTGAGAATTGGATATCATGCGTGGAGGCATGGATGGAGTGTGTTTGGGAATAAAATATGGATTGGTTAATAGTTTGGAATCCTTGATTCTCCAAACTTGGGAAGATGAGTAATGATGGGTGGATATGGAAGTGTGCTTGGAATTAGGACCAACTGCTTGATATACTTTGTATGTTGCTTGAGAAGTCTTCTTTTTTCTTTGTGGACATCTTTGATGGATACTTTCCCCTTTTTTGTTTTTCCCCATAGTTTCTTTGACTAATGGAGTTGATAGGGATATTCTTTCTTTGTATTCTTTGGTATCCACTAGTATTTGATTTTTCCATTATGCTCCTTGGCTTCTTTTTTTTTGATAACTTTCTTTGTGCTCTTATTCAAATATTTCTTTCGATGTTGGTCCCAATTTTTGGATGGGGTGATGGGTGGATGGAGATTCATGACATGGCTAGTTGTAGTATTGACATCGGTTTCATCATAAGGACTCTTCGTGCTCCCTATGTTGAGATTTGCACTAGATAAAGTTGCCCCCAGTATGGTGGTAGTGGCACCTTCGTTCCTTGATTCTGCCTATTTCCAAAGTTCTTCTTTAGTAAGCCTTCTCTGATAAATGACCACTGTAGATGATTTTATTTCCATTTGTTGCTCTGCTGACTCCAGAATATCTTGTTCTATCTGACCTATTTCCTTGAGTGGATAATGTTGGATATCCTCATACATGATGTCCTTAGTCTGAATTTGGGATATATCTGATTTTGATGTTGACAACTCAGTTTGACTGTAGGAATCAATAACCTGCTCTTTTTGTGTAATAATATCAGGAGTAAAGGAATCATGTTCTGAATGAAGATCATCTACATGTCCATCCATAGAAAGCATCTCATGGGTAAATGGAAGAGTATGTGCTATGTGGATATGATAATCATTTGTGACATCTTGTATAGATAGGAGAGTTTCCATTAGATCTTTGTAGTATCTTGGAGATACAAATTCTTGATCTTGATTAATTTTGGAATTTCTTTTGACATGCTTTGGATCAAGTTCTTGACATGAGTCAATTTCAAAGGATGGATTGCTTATAAAAGGTTCTTGGATATCTTCATTAGGAATGAGAAGTGGCTCAATATCCTCTGGATCTTTGAGTGGACCTGGATCAAATGTTGAGTTGAGGGTTCCTTTAGTATTTGTAACCATGAGGTCAAAGGGGGTCAACATTTCCTAGAAAGGACCATTGCTAGACCTTGGTGAAATATTTTGATCTTTCTTTGGAATAAGTTATTGAGATACGTCCTCTAACTCATAAGGTGATATAGAGACATTTTCAACATGATCATTGGTCGATGGGTCATGGATTATGTCAATAGGATCAAACAAATCTAACACTCCTTGAAATAGATCACTAAAAAGTGGCTCTTGATGTACGGTGAGTTGGTTATCGGATGAGGTGGAAACATCTTCAATGTGCTCATTGACAGATAGGTCTTGATCATTGTTTTCAACAATTGTGGTGGAGAGATTTTCAATGCTATCATTGTCCCTAATAGTGATTATCTTTCGATCAATAAGGTCTTGGATGATATTTTTGAGTCAAATACAACTTGATGTTGTGTGTCCCTTTGTTTTGTGAAAATCACAATGGTGCTCCTTGTTATACCCTGGTGGTTTAACTAGTGATTCTTGATAGTTCCCATAGACGAGGAGCTTGATGAGATTTTACTGTACCAATTGTTGCAGGATTGATTTGATTGGTCTCCCAAGTGGTGTGTATTTCTATTTGTTCCCTTGTGAAATTTTTACTTTGAATTGACGATGTGGTGGTTGAGTCTGTAGATGTGGTGATTGATCTTTGAGATGTGGTGATTGGATTTGTTGTTGATGATGTTGATCTTGATATCCAACTTCTTGACATTGGAGATATTGTTCTTGATGTGGTTGTGGAAACAACTCAATGCTTTGATGGCATGGTTCAACCAATGGTAGAGTGTATTGATTTTGGAGTGAAGATGTGTCTTGGTGAAATGAGTCAATTATTTTGGAAAGTGAAGAAATTTGATCTTGTAAAATTTGATCTTGATTTTGATCTTGAAACCCTTGATATAGTTGATTTGGTTTTTGTTCAAGCGGATTTGGAATGCATACTTGTGGTGTTTGAATGGGGTCATGGACAAACTGATTTTGGATAATGTTCTAATTTGGGATGATGTTCAAATTTGGCATTATGGGTTGATCTTGAACATTGTTGTGGTTGGGAATCCCATTGCCTTGATTTAAGTAACTTTTATTTTGCATGGTGTTACCTTGACTTGTATCAATACATGGAGTCAATAACATCTTATTTGGACTTTGAACAATATTTGTGTGATTCGCGAGCATATCTATCCCAAAGTTTTCCAAGTGTGGATTTGAAATGTTCATGTTTGGAAAACTTGTACTTGGAATGCATGATTTGGTGGGATGATGTTGTTTGCTTGAAGATTCATGCATTTATTGTTTAGTTGATAGATTTCTAAGTTTGGACTTGGATCTAAATCTACCATTGAGAAAGGTGTTCCAAACTTTTGACTAGGTATACTCATATTTTTTGTACCATTGAGGTTTGTGGGAGATAATGACACCATGTACGGATTATATAAGTGTGATTTTTGATAATCCATTGGATTTGCAAGGATTGGATAGTTTGGTTAGATTATTCATGATGTATGGATCAAGTTTATATTCCATGTTCTTCTTGTGTTTTGACCTTCTTGCAAAAGTGACCTCTAAGGTGTTTAGGACCAATGATGAGATGAAGGATGAAAAGGGGTGAATGATATGGGTGTTTGAACTTTTAGGAATTTTGGATGAATGCTAGACTTAGGGTTTTTATTTTGACTGGTTTGATTTGGATAATGAACTTGTAAACCCTAAGATGTTAGATGTGATCTTTAGGATAAACTTGTTCAAAGAGGTGATAATTTAACTAAGTGTGTGAGGAAGGATTCATCCATACACACCTAACTAAACAAATGACTTTGATTTGGTTTAAGGACGTACACAAGCATAGAAAATGATGTTTCCAAAGCTCTTAAAATTGTTTGGTGGGATGGAGATGATAAATGTTTGGATGGACGAAGTGTTTGATTTTGATCCTAAATTAACCTAAGGAGAACCTTGTTTACAAGACCAAGATAGTGAAGAACATGATTTTCTCTAAGAGTAGTTCAAACAAAAAGACCAACGTTTGCATGAAAACCATATGACCAAAAGGGACCAAGCACATGTGTGGGGTCCAATTATTTCTTAGCTTTACTTAATGGATTATTTTTACCACAAACACACTTTCTTGATTATATTTTGAATTTATATGTCCAATGTCTTAACTTATTATCATCCCACAAAGTGTGTTATGTGGAAATCAAGGAATTTAAGGAAAAAATTACCTATTGTTGACTTTAGTAGAAGAAAATAGAGATGAAATTCAAATGCCTAGAACCTCTAAGGATATGAATCCCAAGGGAAAACAAGGGCATGTGAATTTGTTCAAGGATATTTGCTTCTCTTAAAGGGTTTGAGTTTTGATGCTCATGTTAAATGTTTGTTTCCAATGTTTATGAACAAGCAAAGTGTTTTGTAACCAGGAACAAGCACAATCCTATGGATATGAAAGACTATATTTGTTGAGTCCCCACTTGGACAAGTCTAGCTAGGCTTATTTTTAGTGAATGGTTAGATGCTTGAACCCACTGGTTCCCCTCCACAACACTCACTTCTTAGGGCAGCCAAGCATCAGTACCCATGAAAATCCCATGGCATACTTTCCATTTCTACTAAAAATCATAAAAGTGTGGGGCGGCTTCAGAACAACCGTTCTTGCACCAACAAATAGATGGGGATTTTGGCCTTTCTACAACAAGGGTTTTAATTCAGACTTTTCGTTTGTAGGATTTGAACCAATGTGGTGAGAGACCATTTCTGCCCTTCTCATCGGAGCCAACCACATGATACTGGCCTTTGTTCTAGTACCCACTTTTATATCCCAGTTGGAAATACTCTTGGCTTTAGAGTGTTACCGGTTGGTTCATTTCCTTAGGTGAGTATTTTTTCCCACAAGGAAGGCCCTCTAAGATAAACAATAGCGAGCAAACATATTCATAGTTCAATCAACCTTCATTTAGAAACAAAGGGAGAACACATGACATAGGTTCACTCACACTCGCACAATGTTTTGTTCAATTTTAAGCCCAAACTGAAGTGTGGAGGCAATCACTTTATCCCAACCTAAGATCATCAAAAAGCCTTTTGATTCTCAAGATCACCGTGAGGCATGAGAGAAGCACATAAATATTTTCAATGGCATTAGTTTGAGTAAGCAATCATAAAGCAAAGTTGCACATGTTCTTTTTAATCCAACAAAGCAATAATGACTTCTTTTTAAGCACCAAATGAAATGTGAAGATTATCTTGTTCAATTGTTAATCCTCAAACCAAATCTAGTGAGTTTTTCAAAAGTTCTTTTTAATCCCTTTTGTATCAAGAAATAAAAGTGTTCTTTTTAGAGCCCAAAATGAAATTTATTGAGTCCTAAAAGCATTAAAGATAGAAAATCCTTAGAAGAGGGATTATAATTTCTCCCAAAAGTGTTTAAAAACACTTGTTACTGTGTACCTTGAAATTTTACCCTATTTTCATGTGCAAAATATCTTAAAATGCAAATGATAAAACACTAAGAACACTTCAATGATTAGCCTAAGGAGTGATAAAACAAGGAAAATAGATGAAATAAATGCAAATGATTATACCTCCCTTGTTGTTGAAGACTCCTTGGTTGGCCCTTGATTTGGATGACTTTGTGTTCTCCTTAGATGGCTTTTGATGTTACTAGATGCAAGATTGATAATGCAAGATGATCAAAGTGGATGGCTAAATGATAGTGAATACTTGAAAATGCAAATTGACAGCATAAGGTTGCTCAAAATGAAAAAGTGTTGAAAATTCCCTTGAGGAGGGGGTATTTATAGAAGAATTTGAATTCGCTAGAGAATTCAATGGTTGAGATTCATCCAACAAAGTCAAGATGAAGGGCTATAGTGAGTTGAGAACTCACAAGCCCTCACATTTTGACATGTGGAATGTGAAGTGGCTAAGGGGGGATGAGGTGTAAGTGAGGTGGAGAAGAAGTACATGATGTGGAGGAAGGACAAGTACCTTGCAAGTACATTGGGAGATGGGAAGAATCTTGGGTGAATAAAAGTGAATTTTAAATTCACAATGATTGGAAGAATCTAGTGGATAAGACAATGTTCCCAAAAGGTGGGAGTTTGTCACATGTGACTTGATGTGACAAGTCAAAGATTCTAGAAGATGCATGGGAAAAGGGGATTCTTAGAGGAATAAAAAGGAATTAAAAATTCCTTGGGGGATGGAGAGAGTTGACCAATGTACTGATTAAGATTAATTAATCAGTAATTAGAAGATAAATGGGGATTAGAAGCCAACTTTCAAAAGTTGGAGGATGTGACACATCCTAATCAAGGATTAGGCATGTGCACATCCCTAATGAAGAAATTATGAGATGGATTAGGATTAGATGAAAATGACATGTGAGGAATTAAATAAATGCATTATTTATTTAATTTATTTGATGAAAGGAGAATTAAAAGAGTAAAGTATTTAATTATTAATTAAATACCTTAGGGTTTGGCAGAATTAAGGGTATTAATTAAATAAGAGTAATATTACTTAATTAACTCAGATAAGAGAATGTTTAGATGAAAAGTGATAAATTTGGATAAATTAAGTGTCCAAATTTAGATGTCTACAATTACAATCATGTGATAATGCTTTTTCTTTGACTTTCATGCTCCATAATCCTTTAAAACCTACAATAAAAGCTCCAAATGTTAGATGAAATCAAGAGACAAGAAGATATGAGGGTTAGATAAATGATTAAGCATAAAAACCCTAAAATTTAGACCAAGTTTAATTGTGATTTAACATTAGGTGAAAATTTAAAAAAATTAACTCTATAAAAATTTAGAAACACCTACATCATTGGATAGCTTATGAAATTATACCCCATTTCAAAAAAAAAATCTTTGAAAAAGACCTAAAAATGACCAAGATACGACCATTTTAAGTTTGAGTGAAAAGACAAGAAATCAAAAGCAGTGCAGTTTGCAGCGGCCCTATTTGGGTTCAAACAGCACCGCATATGCAGACAATGACACTGTTTGGGTTCAAATAGCGATGGTAGAACAAAAGAAACACTATTTGGAGTTTGAAACGGTGCTATATGGCACCGCTGGGCTGTCAACAACTCTATATGGCACCGCTGGACTATCAGTGGCTCTGTTTCCTGTATACACAAAAACAAATAGAAAAAAGCACAAAATTTGATGAAAAAACATGATTGAAACTTCTGGTTTTCCCTCCTTCTAGCACCATTATGTGGATGTGAAAATCTTCAAATGGCTAAAACTATAACACACACATTAGCATGGTTCATATTTTAAAACAAAGCAAATATTTAACATCCCTATGAAATAATGAAACATGTTAAATATGCAATGAAAGGAAACAAGGAAGCTAAATAAAACAAACAATAAAATGAATCAAACCCTATCTCATAGTGGATTGGTTCTTCTTTGATGTGGAAAGAATCCCTTTCCCAATCCTTGATAAGCTCCTAGATGATGTGATGAACAAGATGATAAGTGATCAAGTTGCCTAAGATTGTGGAGGATTAAATAAATAGAAAGGGGCTCTATTTATAACCAAGAAGGATGGAAGGATGGAAGAATGAAAAACATGGAGGAATGTGGGATAAAAGATAATCCAATGGCATTGTGCCACTTGTTTACATTCTAATGGAGGGAGGTTGAGCACATTTTGATCAATGTGCAAGTTTGAATTTTGAATTTGATGAAGTGACATGTTTAGGGGGGATGAAAGATGAGTTAAATGCCAAGTTTGACTTGTGTAAGAGACATGTAAGAGCTCTTAAATGCTTTGTTGGATGGACAAGTCATGTGGGAGGGAAAATTCAAATTGGGAGAATATTCCCTGAAAGATACCATTTTGAATGAAAATGAGGAATTAATAAATCAATTAAATTGATTTATGTGCACAAGTTGAGAAATCTAGAGAAAAGTGGATTAGGATTAGCATTAATCATGGTTTGATTAATTTAAGTGAAGACTAGGTTATTTGACCTATTTGATTTAGATTTATGGATTAAAATAAATCAAAAGGAGATGGAAAATGATTTAGACTTAGTTAAATAAATATTTTGGTTTATTTAGCTAAAGGGGATGATGTTAGTGTTAAATCAAATAAAGATGAATTTATTTAATTTAAATGGATGACTTTAGGAGATTAATTAAATAAATTGGATTTATTTAATTAAAGAAATAACTTAGGAGATTAATCAAATAAACTTGATTTATTTAATTGATTGGGCGAATATGATTTAATTAAATATGAGGAATGCATGATGTCAATTTTGCATGTCTACAGTGCCAAATTCAACAAATTCAAAGTTTTGCTTAAGGTTTCTAGTTTGTATGTTGACTTTGCTATTTGTTATTGTAGAATTTTAGTGAAACTGAATGATGTAAGATGCAAAAATACAACCTATATGCACTTTCAGTAATGTAATATTTAGAAACCCTAGATGCAAATTAACTAATGTAATACCTAATGCAATGTTATTGTAAGATAGATCTAGAACTATGATGCACTCAAAATCATAAAATAAGGTGTTGTAAAGGCTAGGTTCACCAAAATGAAATGAAGTAAAAAGGTTCTCTATGTTTTGGGAGGTAGAACAAATTTCCTTCAAGTTTCAATCAAGGAAACCTTAGAGATCTCAATCTAGGGATGGAAATGAGGAAAAGAGATCTACAATAAGGTGTCCTAGGGGTGTGATTTAAACACTAAAAGGGAGTTCACCACCAAGAAAAGGCTTAGAAAGAAAGAAATGTAATGATATTTAAACCTAACTATACAATTCAAGATAAGAAACTAAAAATTAGAACACTGAATTGAGAAAGGATAGAGGGGTACCTGGAAAACTGAAGAAGCTCAAAACAAGGTCTAAAATCCTAAAAATTTGAATTTTAAAGCACACTAGGACTCATATTCCAAGCTAGGCAATTATTCCCAGTTTAGGGTTTCTAGCCAAAATTTAGAATCTAAAACTGCAAAACCATGATCTATAGAGAATGATTGAAATCTAGTACACTAGGACTCATATGCCACAAGTAGCAATTTAGCTCTAGTATCAGGGTTGATCTAAAACTCTGATATCCTCTAAGGTTCTCTTGTATGTTCTCTCTTGTCAAATCTCTAAGTTTGAAATAGTGAATTGCAACCTGTAGATGACTCTCAGTGATCTTGCAATGTAGATGACAACTTTGACAACTTGACAAACTTTCTCCAATCTTTCTCTTTAATGGATCTTTAACCTAGATTTGGAAATCACACATAAAGAGAGGGAAAAATGTTGTTTTGTTAGGGAATGGGGGTTTTCCTTGGTCAAACATTGTTTAAAGGTAATTAAACCTTATGATGAAACAATGCAACGTGAACATTAAACATGAAAAATGAACAATGATACCTTGAATGATGTGTTGAAATGTAAATATGAAATCTAACATGAAGTGGACATGAAGAATGTAGATCTTGATCTTGAATTAGATGTGGAACAATGCTTAACTTGGATCTTGAATGCTACATCACAACACTAGCTCAACAACATGCTTGGCGCATTATGCATTTGACATGATGATGGATCTTGAATTGCTGCAATAAAACACTAATAATCTTCCCTTGAATTCTTTCTTGAATGACCTTGAATGCTCTATAATGCTCTCGTGAAAGTGTTCCTGATTTCTTATGAAATTCTAGGATATCTTAGGATGAAACTATGTAAATTAACCTTGTCTTTATACTTTTTTATGCCAAATTTCTCAAAATTGCAACTCTATAAACTGACATCAGATCTACGATAATAAAATACCTCCAAGAATTTGATTCAAAATAGGTCCTAGTTAAAGTAGGACTCATATGCTAGCTAGTAGCTAAAACCCAGGACACAGATTTCTAGGAGTGTCTTGTTTAATGTGCAAATTGAAATCAGTTCCCAAGACCTAGGTGGGACTCATATGCCCAGGGTGGTGTATGACTCCTAGATCACTAGATCTAGAAACCATATCCCAAATCATTGAATTATGATTGGTTATTTGAGAAGTGTTAGAATTATCCATGGAAAGATGTAATTAATAAGGCTTGTGGATGCAAAATAGACCAATTAAAGAATAAAGAAGCCCAAATTTAGTAGGAAGGGCCCAAAAAGTGTGAAAATATAGAGGGATACATTTTTCTACACTATAGTTGCATCTAAAAGGAAACTTGGATAGTTTTACTTAGATCACATAAACCATGTTAGATCATGGAGACATTTATTAAATAGTCTTACAAAGATTATTTCATAAATCACATTGCCATCTAACTTAAACACATAAGAATAAATAATGAAACAGAAATGATCATATATATATCACAAAATTTTAGAACATGTTAGAGAATATACAATGCTTGTGTGTCTTGTGGCTAGTAAATCCCTTAGGATCTGGTAATCGGATCCATCGAGAGAAGGTTCATCAAGAGACAGTATTATATGATCGTGAACTAATAAGATAATCTAGTGCATACTGTAGGCCCCTTGCTCTTCCAATAGCCATGGCCTCCCATCCAACGGCCTCTAGGCACTCTCACTCTATAGAGTCTCTATCGACCTATAGCTTTGAAACCTTTGCATAAAGTCTCTTGACCTCCTTTAGATCTTTAGATGATTGAAGCTCCTCATAGGAAGCCTTTAGTGCTAATAGATCACCCTCAACTCGATAAATGCACCTAGTAGTGCCCTCATATGCTCCTCTCAGCCTTGCAAAAGGATTGAAAAGCTCTGGATGCTGCTCCATGATAGGTGGGGGAATGTAGTTTGTGTTGATATCCTTGTCTTTAAGTAAAGGAGGTACTATCTCTATGGTTTCCCATTGGTATATATCATATAACTCTCTCTCGAACCCTAAAATATAGAAATCATAAAGCTAATCTATACACATCATGATATATATATAAATCAAAAGCATGAACATAAGCATAAGCATAATATTAAATAATGTGTCATCACCTAGATCTCTGGTTGGCTATGTAAAAATAGCCTCATCTTGTGTAGGAGGAATATAAGATGTGCTAGCCTCTCCATGCTCATAAGTGTTGGCACATGTTGTAGTTGCTAACTGTGATCTAGTAACATGGGTGGGAGTTGAATCTCTCCACTCATGGGAAAATGGACCCTAACCTATTGTATCACTTCCCTCACTCATCAGTTAGCCCTCATCCTCCTCCTCTTCCTCCTTGTCCTCCTTGTCCTCCTCATCCTCCTCATAATCCTCCTCCCTCTCATAGTTTGAGTATGCCTCCTCATCATAGTCTTTCACTATCTTAGCCACAAATAGTTCTGCAAACCTAACCCCTACCTCCTCACCTATCTCCTCCTCCTCATCCCTCTAATCTGGAGGAGGCTTCACAAAGCTTATAGGCTGATCCATAGGAAATATTGGAGTTGGTCGGGTTGTGACCCACCACTCCTCATATGCATCTATAGCACTGATGTCATCAACATTAGAGATTGGGGGAATGTCATGATATGAGTCATATGAGTCACAAAATATAGCATCATCAACTATGAGTCACCTCATATCTCTTGGCCTCTGAGCACTCTACAATGATCGCATATAAAATGGTCATGCTAGTGGTGGCACATGTACCTATCTAAATTGTCTCATGACATGATCATAGTAGAATGGTCTTATTACATAAGCATGTCTCCCCATAAAACCCTATCTCTCTACATCCACATCAATTGGTAGGTCTCATTTGGCCACTATTGTTTCAGCTAGTAGGGTCTCTCCAAGACCTCCTCCTAATGTAGGAAGTCAAATATGACTCTCCATAATAAAAACTATCCATACTGCCACACTCGTCTCAGTGGATAACTGAAAGAGCATGGGTATCCAAGGGTGAATACAAAAGGAAATAAAGTCAGCCTAGTGCATGTGATATGCTCTAAGCACCAAACCTATAGTAGTGTACAATGCACCATGCTCTCAACCTCATGATAAGCGAATCATCCTAGATCATAGTAAAGATATGAAAGCATGTTACGATTCTATGCATAGATGTTATTGTGATGCTCCATCTCCTATATCATGTGAATTAGGTCTCCATCGAGGTGTGCTCCTTGAACATCTGGTACTAGTACTAGTGCTATGGTGAAAATCATAATACATCTCAGAAGTGGCGATCATGTGTAGAGTAGCAAATATAGCTCAATATGTGGCCCCACAATTTCATCTTGAATCAGACCTCCAAGGCAGTACTGAATTTCATACCTCATCTCATGGTAAGATCAGTCATCTTAAAAATGAGCATTCTTTCCTCAAATGGGAACTCAAAGAATGTGATTTACATCCTCTAGAGTGATTTTCATCTTTCTCATCAATAGACAAAAGCGGTAGGCATCTGCATACCTCCTCTCTGCTAATGGCATTAGCATGACATCATGGTATCTCATATGAGGCATGAGATATGCCTAATATATCTTAGTAGTCTAGGAAGTTTTTGTATCCTCCTTCGACTGTGTTGCAACTAGGTCTCATAATTGATAGAATAATTTGCTGCTGAGACGTCGCAACCAAGGAGAAATCTAACAAAAAGAAAAAATATCATCTATAAGCATTATTAAATTTTATATCTATACATCAAAAGTAAAAAAGTGCACTAAAGTTTCTCTAGGGTACTTTTCTATGGGTCCTAGACACTTTATTCCTTTTTAGGGACACTTCACAAAGAAATGAGACACTTTGCAAAAAAGTGGAACACCTCACGAAAAAGTGGGATAGTTTGCAAAAAAAGGGGACAATTTGTGAAAAAAAGGGATGCTTTGCAACTTTCTCTTCCACGGTCCTAAATATATAGATAGAATGCATAAAAGCATAAATAAAATGCATAAAAGAAAAGCTAAGGTAGAGAAGAATCCACTCACCAGATGTTTTAGGTAACCTCGCGCTAAATCCTTGCGTAGGCTATCAAGTCTCAAAGGCACATATGCTTATACACTAGACATTATTACTCACTCTCCACCGAAATCAAGCTACAAGAAGGTAAAAGATAAAATGATTACAAGTTACTCCACTTTTTACTCTTATATATGTTCAAATTAGGTAATTTTCCTATTAGGGTTGAAAGTGCTTTTCATTCAAACTAGCATATCGGGGGCCAAGGAGCTCTATTTTTTATGCCATTTGTTGTGTTGGATTCATGATTTCGCTTGCGATCTCATAAAATGTATATCACTATGTGGTATGGTACTTGAAAATAAACTATGATACGACTTATATAATTCAATGAGGTTAGATTGCTTCCTTGATTCCACCTCCATAAAGCAAGTGGAATCAAGGGGGGATACATCAACCCCTAACTTTGATTTCCTAAAGAAGTTAGATAAGAGGATTTTTGAATGAATAATGAATTGGTTTTGTAAGATGTGGTTCCTAACATTGTGGTTTTGTAGATAACTATAGTGGGGACTGCATTCTCCCATTCTTATAATTAAATCCATATGAGTATCCTTTTATGAAATGAAGTTTATTGTTCGAATTCCATTTTCTTGCATATGCACGTAGTTTCATATGGGAGGTAAAGTGGGGGATAAATGTAGTTGAACCATTGGGGAATGGATAATGTATGATTTAGGTCATAGAACACCACTCTTCCCCAACAATCATTCAAAGATGCCCTAGGATCCCAAATTGGATTGACTATCAACACAAAGGTGAGTCAATTCTCAACAAGGGAGACCTAGGGGTTCCTTAGGATTTCAAGGGTTCACCACCAAGAAAAATCTTGGAAAAGATAACTTAAAATTCAACTCGCAAAACCTAGTAATGCAAGCCAAATGATGAGTGCAAATGACAAAATTAAGTAACATCAAGTTAGGGTGTGTGTACCTGGGAAGTCTGGAAATGTGATAAGGATTCTAGAAATGAAAAAATGGTGTCAAAATATGCTAGGGAGGACTAAGATGCCCTTACTATTGTCTTAGTCCTGCTGCTATTTTTTGGGGTAGATGCAGAATATTTGGGTGTCAGAATAAAATCTCAAAGAATCTCTACAAAATATCACTCAGAGGATTAGAACACCTATTGATGATGATTTTATTTGCAACAAACAGGACGAATAAATTCTTCACAGACAAGACCGCAAAGAGCCTATCCTTCTTGAAAGATATGGAACAAAGACAACCTAAGGGGGAATTGTGCATTATAGGGAAAAGATAACCAGGTCATGGTTGCACTATGGTCGTTCTTAGGTACTGATGTGATATTGTTGTTAATCTCAAAGGGACTATCATTGTTCTTTGAATAATTTAGGTGTAAATTCCAAATTGAAATAATAAGTTCAAACATAATGAAACAAAAATATTTGTGATAACATTTCATGAACATAACCGATTCTTTGCTATCACTTAAGTAGACTTAGCATTAAGCATTCAACAAATTTATGGAAAACAAAAGATCTTCAATGAAATTTTTTCCATTCATTTAAATTTTGGATAATTTTCAAATATTTAAGCAACTATTCTAAAACAAAGCATAAAAATACTAAAAATTAAAAGTTTCTCCCGGTTATTCTCCATGGATGCCCCAAAGAATTAATTAAAACAAAGAAAACCACTTTATACTTCACCAGATTGCTTCACAGCTACATATAAAATGATGCAAGCTTTTAAAGAGAGGGTTTCATTTCTTGACACCGAGTAGGTTCTATATGCACCCTTAAACTGTGCAACATATAGTCTTGTTCGGCCAAACTAACAAAACCAGCTACAAAAGATACTGAGATAGGTAGCTATCTAACAAGCTCTGATATTAATTAATGTCTACATGCATACAAAGTTTTACACCGAAATGGTTCAGAAAATAGGAAAAAGGAACAAAACTTAAAATTTTATGCTCCTCCGACATCTACAAATTCTTAACTTAAAATAAAAATGAGGATCCTTTGGCCTTTTATAGAACACAAGGCTCAAAAAGGATAAGACAAATACATGAGAGGGAATCCAAGGGACCAATCTCATCAAGGCACGTGGAATATTATGACCAATAGGAAAATTGTACTTGAAGTCAATGGAAGTCAATTCCAATCGCACATTGAAGCTCTTTGGGTTCTACTTTTTCATCTTTGTCAGGATTCCTTCTGAAATCAAACAAATCTAGTCAAACAAAATATAGGAACTTCCTCTAAAATTAGAGTGATCAGGTGGAAGTATTATTCCTATATTTTAGTTTCCTTCTCAATTTGAACAATCCAGGAATGGACCACCCCTGGAATGAGTACACTTCTGCACTACATTCTTGAACTCCAGCATCATGGTATTCTGGTATCTAGAACATCGTTGCAAAGAACTTTGTTCCAGCATGAGATTGTAAAGTGTACTGTTGAACTTGGCAAAATCATTAGATTTGTTCACAAATATAATTTCCCTGACTATCCATACCCGAACTTTGCATCACAATTTGCATCTCCTGCAATCACAAATTCCATACATTAAATCCCTTTAAATAAAAAAACATTTATAGCATCTCATGTAAATAAAACCTTTATTCAAATGTGAGTAAAAAAATCTTATAATCAACATGCCTTTCAAAAGCATATCATGAATCCTCATACTCACATACATATATACTAGATTACCAGGATCATTAGATAAATTTAAAATTTTAACATTTTTCTTCACATTGCAACCCGATACCCAATATTCAGCTTTACCCACTTACTTTCCCGGACCTCAGTTATACCGAAACTCCATTATACTGGAACACTTCATACTGAACAAGAGCCTTCCACTTGAACTCATATTACCTTTTTCCTTTTGCATGTTTTCGGTACTCGGTAACCAGTGCCCGAAACACTTTCCTTAAGAAGTACTTTTGTTATCAACGATGTTCTCTTTTCACTTCCGATGATCTTTCAATTTGCTAGCTCCTGCCATAAGAGTTATATTTTTTCACTTAGGTCCCCAAGTCTTTTCAATCTTGGGGCATGTTGTGAGACTACACAACAACTTGTAACCAATAAAACCAAATTTAAATCAAACTTGAAATTAAATCATGAGTTGTAAATTAAAACTTATGCATATTTTAAACTAATAACTTCTACCTTCACCTAGACTCTGGCATAAAGAAGTAGAACTCCACCAGAAACATCTATGTGTGCTCTGATTAATTCTAGCTTTTGAAACTTAGTAAAAAGAATCAGTTCATTAACATTGAACTACATAATATAGTAATCCTCCAAAGCCAACCAGGGATAGAGTCTTGTTGCTAGTCAAGCGTCCATAGCCCCGACAAGGTTATCTCCATAATTTCCCCAAACATAGCTCTTCTACCAGTCAGGCGTCCATAACCCCGGTAGAGTTATTTGAATAGCCTAAAGAGTTGATATCTTTATTTATTTATTTATTTATTCTGATATAGAAATGATAGCTCATTTATCAACTTTCAAGCAATGAAGCACCGCTATTAGGTTGGCAATTAAAATGGTAGCGAAGGTTACTTTTTTATTTTTGATTCAATGTAAATCCCTTCATCAATTCACTACTTCCCAAAAACTCATTTAACGATTCCCTTTAAGTTTGTGTTTCCAGCTAAATTTTACTAATTTATGCCAAATCCTTGCTAACTATAGCACACTATATGATTAAAAAATATGCATAAATTAAATTTAGCAATAGAAAAATGAATCACCAAATTTAAATCTAAATTTAGAAACATCAGTTACCACCCTTTCAATTAAATTTTATGGCAACTAGTAAAATTTCTGCTAGTTATTTCAACTTGACAGTGTTGCACTTCATTAATGGATCGAAAAATATCATGATTACCTTGAAACACGATCACATTATTTTGCATTAAATTCACACGCCTCATTCAACACATATTATCTCTTCAACTTACTTAGGTGATGACATGTATTGCCTTTCCAACTTCATTTCCCTTTGCATTCCACACACATACCACCTCCATAATTAATACAACTCTTTTGAACAATGTGAAATGACCACTATTAATTTCAAAATCTTCAACTTGCTTGATTCACAATCTTCGTACTGCTAAAATTTGAAGCAACTTTCTACCAGATATGTGTAATAAATTAATTTGATTTAACATTTAACTCTGAAGATAATTATCCAACTGCCACCTCACTTACGATTTCCCAAAATAAAATTCACTCAAGGCAACTATGTACTGCAACTTTCTTGCTGCTCTCTATAAATTCATGCATTTCTTCTCGAATTCTCCACATTTTTCCTTTTTCTCTTTTTTTTCTGCTTTTTTATGCAATTCTTTTATGTGTCTTTGAATTTTCTTCTTAGCCATGGATACTCCAATTTTCTTAGGTTGTTCTTGTAGACATAATGTTTTCTTAGGGAGCATCACATATCAAAGGCTTGAAAAGGTCTTCTTCATTAGGACTTCCAATTTCATTGTGCTAAATTTATGCTTAGTCCTTGGGGAAAAATATGTTGCATCCAACTGCTACTTTCATTTTTTATTTTGACATAGCTTTTCACTTTGTAGCATCACTTCTAGACATTGGGCTACTTGTTGAAGACATTTGTGCTACTGCCAACTTGATAGTGAAACCTAAATTCTTGGAGAATTTGGATACCATTTTAGCTATTGCACATCTAACCATTAGGATTCCCTCCATGGATGATATTCCTCCATTCCTGGAACACAAGGAAGTAGTTCCACTTTGGCTTTTTCTTACTGATCTCCATATCCAAGACTTTGAAACTTACCAGGAACTTTCCTACATAGGGTATTTAGCCCTGATAGAAGAGGCGTCCCACATCGACTGAATGGCTACTATCGTCTGTAACTTTGCTCACCAACTTTTGAATTTTTTATTTTTTTATTTTTTTAACAAGGATTCTGATATCTGATGTATATACGTCACACACACACACACATATATTTCTCTTTTTAGTACTTTTTCAAAGTGTGTTTGACTGTGTATGGCTTTATTATTTCTCTTTCTCATTTCAATTTTACAAATGTTTAAATTTACTCTCATGTGTAAGATAAATTTAAGCATAATTTGTTAATGCAGAGGCTAGACAAAAGAAAAGAACAAAAATGAAGAAAGAAACAAAAACAAGCACAAAACCCTACAAAAAGAAAACTAGCCCTAACTACCCTAACTCTAACATAGAAAAAGATTAATTATAATAAAGCAATTTACTTCAATTTCTATGGCTATTTCTTTTACAGTTTTGGTACGAATTATAGCAGGTTTGTCTTTAAATTCACTTATCAAAATTTTTAGTATTCTACTATAACAATGAATTATCTTAAATTTTCTACGTTTAAACATCGTAAATTCAACAGTGTACTTACCCATAATTTGGCTCAAATGTATGAAATATATCTCATTAGAGATCGATTGCACAAATTTCACCTGATGTGACCATACTGTACCTTCCTCCAACCTTGGTCCATTTCCATGAATAACTGTGTTTATTTCTCTGCTTCCTCCTCGTTTGAAAATTTTCATATCTTCAGCCCTGTTTTCAATTTGCATTTCGTTAGACCAAGATACATCAATATTTTTATTGCTATCAGAGAGAGAAAAAGTAAAAAATTGATATTTTGTATCATGCATAAAATCAGGAAAATGTCTTTTTATAGGTTGTGAATTTCCAACTTGAAGCACAATACACGCATTTCCCGCTAGATTTTCACACTTCTCATTATCTGCATTTTCACGTATACAGGAAATGATGATTCATCAATGTTTTTTCCTTGTTTGTGATAAAATATCTATGAATCTCGACATTCTCGCCTCTTTTCCTGTAAAGCATTCAAATTTTCTTTATAATAATCACAATTTTCCAACTGTTTTGGTATATCAGTTGATTTTTTAATATTTCCAACTCCACTAGGGAAAAACATTTTTCTCGTTAACAATCCTTTTCTTTTAGCAGTTAAAACTTCCTCTGTTAACGAAATCACTTTACTTATGGCCAAACTCACCCTAGTTAAAAAAATTTCACATTGAAGTTCAATGTGATCAGTTGTATCATGAATTCTACACTCGGTGACTCTTCCAAAAGTAAACAAGCTCAAAGGATGCAACTTTTGGTTAAATATTTTCCTAAGTTTTTCAACTTCCATAATGAAAACCAGCTTGCAATTCAATTTCTCATTCAAAATCTCCTTATTAAACTTAGAACTAGTGTTTTGAAACATAATTCTCTAATTCCAGGGAATGATACCTAAAATATTAAATGGAGGCCCTCCTTCTAGTGCCAGTTCTCGTTGATGACAATTTTACTTGCAGTAAACAGGGCGTATAAATTCTTCATAGACAAGACCGCAAAGAGCCTATCCTTCTTCAAAGATATTGAAAAAAGACAACCTAAGGGGGAATTCTTAATTATAGGGAAAAGATTGGCTTTTGTTCAATCCCAAGTCTCTGATAACTAGGTCATGGTTGCACTAGGGTCGCTCTCACGTACTGATGTGATATTGTTGTTAATCTCAAAGGGACTATGGTTGTTCCTTGAATATTTTAGGTGCACATTCCAAATTGAAATAATAAGCTCAAACATCATGAAACCAAAAGATTTTCCATAACATTTCATGAACATAACCAATTTTTTTCTATCACTTAAGTAGATTTAGCATTAACCATTCCGAAACTTTATGGAAAACAAAAGATCTTCAATGATTTTTTTTTCATTCATTTAAATTTTTGATCAGTTTCAAATATTTAAGCATCTATTCTAAAACAAAGCATAAAAATACTGAAAATTAAAAGTTTCTCCTGATTATTCTCCATGGATGAGCCGAATAATTAATTAAAACAAAGCAAAGCACTTTATACTTCACCAGATTGATTCACAACTACATATAAAATGCTACAAGCTTTTAAAGAGAGGGTTTCATTTTTGGACACTGAGTAGGTTCTGCATGTACCCTTAAACGGCACAACATATAGTCTTGTTCAACCAAACTAACAAAACCAACTACAAAAGATACTGAGAAAGGTAGTTATCTAACAAGCTTTGATATTAATTAATGTCTACGTGCATACAAAGTTTTATGCCGAAATGGTTCAGAAAATAGGAAAAAAGAACAAAACTTAAAATTTTATGCTCCTCCATCATCCACAAATTTTGAACTTAAAATAAAAATGAGGATCCTCTGGCCTTTTATAGAACACAAGGCTCAAATAGAATAAGACAAATACATGAGAGGGAATCCAAGGGACCAATCTCATCAAGGAACATGGAATATTATGACCAATAGGAGAATTGTAATTGAAGTCAATGGAATTCAACTCCAATCACACATTGAAGCTCTTCAGGTTCTACTTTTTCATCTTTTTCAGGATTCCTTCTAAATCAAACAAATCTGGTCAAACAAAATATAGGAACTTCCCATAAAATCAAAGTGATCAAGTGGAAGTATTATTCCTATATTTTAGGTTCCTTCTCAATTTGAACAATTCGGGAATGGACCACCCCTGGAATGAGTACACTTTTGCACTACATGCTTGAAATCCAACATCCTGGTATTCCGGTAACTGGCACATCTTTGCAACGAACTTTGTTCCAACATGAGCTTGTAAAGTGTACTATTAAACCTAGCAATATCATCAGATTTTTTCACAAATACAATTTTCCTGACTGTCCATACTCGAAATTTGCATCATAATCTGCATCTCCTGCAATCACAAATTTCATACATTAATTCCCTTTAAAAAAAAACCATTTATAGCATCTCATGTAAATAAAACCATTATTCAAATATTAGTACAAAAATCTCATAATCAACATGCCTTTCAAAAGCATATCATGAATCCTCATACTCACATACATATATACCAGATTACCAGGATCATTAGATAAATTTAAAATTTAAATATTTTTCTTCACATTGCAACACGGTACCTAGTATTCAACTTTACCCACTTACTTTCTCAGACCTCGGTTATACCAGAACTCCATTATACCAAAATGCTTCATACCAGACCAGATCCTTCTGCTTGAACTTATATTACCTTTTTCCTTTCACATATTTCCGGTACCTGGTATCTGGTGCCTGAAACACTTGCCTTACGAAGTACTTTTATTATCAAAGAGTTTCTCTTTTCACTTCTGGTGATCTTTCAATTTGCTAGCTCCTACCATAAGAGTTATATTTTTTCAATTGGGTCACCAAGTCTTTTCCGTCTTCGGGTGTGTTGTGAGATCACACAACAATGCACTTACTGTCAAATTAGTCCCGATCTAAAATTCTGCAACTTCAAAATGTGATCTTGAGGTTCAATGTCTACACTTCCTTCTTCTCAGATCCCAGGTCCTGAAACCTCCAAATCTAGCATGTAGGTGGCTTTTCATGAAGATGACAACTTTGCAATGCAACTTTTCAACTTTAAAACTTTTCACTTCAAATGATCTTCAACCTAAATCTAAAAACACGAAAAACACAAGATAGGAAAAACTTGCTGATTTTTAGTAAATGGGGGTTTTCCTTGGTCAAACCCCTTGTTGGTAATCAAACCTTGGAATGAAATAAAATAATGGAGGGAAATGATGAATAAAAAAAGTGCTATGTTGCAACAGACCAAACCCTTGTTATGAAATCTACAAACTTGTGTGAGGTGGCTAGCATGAATGTAGATCTTGAATCAAATGAATGCTTGATAGATCTTGACTTGAATTTCTTGCTTGAATCAAAACCCTACATCACAAATGTGAGCTCAAAAACATGCTTGATGAATTTCTCTTGAATTCTCTTATGAACTAAATTATGCTATTAGGAATGCTCATTCAACTTGCTAGGTGAGAAATGAGTGAAAGAACCTTGTATTTATAATTATCCATGCTTAATCTCTTGAAATTACACCACAACAAGCCAATATGAATTCATTAATTAAAGGAAGCTAAATCCCACCAATATTTAAAATTAAATCTCGAAAATAACTTGAAGGGGACTAAGACACCCTAGGTGGTCTCTTAGTCTTGAGGCTTGAAACTTGGGGCACAGACTCCAAAAAGGGGCATCTTTAAGGTGCCTTTAAAAAGAGGGTCCCAAGACCTTTGGAGGACAAAGATGTCCTAGGTGGCATCCTAGTCCTGGTCCAAAAATCAAGGACACACAACCAAGATCATTAAATTATCATTTACCCTTTGATGTTTGTTAGGATTAGCCATAAGAAGATGTAATTTATTAGGCTTGTGGATGCAAAATAGGACCAATTAAGACATAAATAAGGATAAATAAATCAAGATGGGCCCAAACAAGTGTGGAAATGCAAGGGTATGCATTTTCCTACAATACATTTAGCCCCCACTTTAGTGAGAAGATGAACTTGCTTCAAACTCACACTAAAGTAGCGAACGATGCAATCAAGAGGGGTTCAAATGCACAAATGCTAGTAAGATAGGATGAAAATAACCAAGAGAGTGGCCAAGCCCCCAAGATCAAGATCCTATGACAAACCAACATAGGCACAAAGGAACACACTTGAGGATGATATATGAAGCCATAACCAGATCAAAAACATACACTATCAAAGATAGAAAAAGGAAAAAGAAAAAAGAAAAATGCATCGGATCAAGCTTCAACTGGTCATCCAACACACTGTGGACCAGGTCTAGGTGATCTATAATTACAGTTTTACAATTAGAATGTATTTAACCTTAATTACAATTATTCTTGATCTGACAAAATTGTGTGACTATGTTGTTTAACCATTGAAATTATAGACTAGGTTCACTTTTACATAAATTAATGAAATTAATAATTACTAAAATGTTGTAATTAGATACCAAATACTAAATTGAAAAATAAACTGAAATGAAATAGAGAGAAAATTAGACTGAAGATAGAAGAATAAGATGGAAGATAGAAGAATAAAATGAAAGATAAAAGAATAAGATAGAAGAGAAGTTAACACATGAGATTGATAATGGATTTCATCCAATAAGGACTACATCTTTGGGTCTTCCTCTGAACATTGGACCACTTTCATTAATATCGCCAAGCAAAAAAATGCCTTGTTACAATATCCAAGCTCCAAACCTGCATAAAACTCTCCTGATAGTCTCTCTCAACACTTGAAGACAATTCAAACGTCTTTCTGTTTACAAAAATATCCTTCGAAAGAATTATCTCTCCTCAAACTCTCACAATTCCAATAATTTTCCCCTATCCAACTCACCATCTACCCCCTCTTTTATACATTAAGTTTCCCAATTTTGTCCTAAAACCATTTGATTTTGCAAATATTGCATATCTCCAATTTACATATGCAAATCTTCGAAAATCCCCCCTATTTACATTTAAAAATCACCAATATCCCTTACATTCACTAATAACCCCTTAATATTCTTACAATAATATTTTAATATCCTTTATTAATTATTTTCACGTCATTTTAAAATTTACATTTTTGGGCTTTACAATTAGGGATTGAATTTATTTTAAATTTGGATGGTTAATCTTTTAAAATAGGAGGGAATTGGCTTTAATTCTTCATTAAAACTAACCCAGGCCTTGTTTTTACTCGGAGCCTCATGATGGCATAGTGGTAGTGCTTAATTTAGGGGGCGGGGAGGTCAGGTGTTCGACCCCCACCCCATACTATTTTTAAAAGGAAATTAAAAAGTTTTAAATATCAAAACAAATAGTTGCCATGTATGAGATAGAGTGAAAGTTTTTCCACATTGGTAGGCATGGAGAGTTGCAACCAAAAGGATATGGGATCGAATCCCATCCAATATTTTTTGTGGAAGTTGAAACTGACACGCCTAGGGAGTGTCCTACATGGGTGCCACATGGCATCCAATGATTGGGCCATGTGGCATCCAATCATTCGCTAAACTTGACACATCATCTTGACACATCAACCTGACGCGTCAGTCTGCCAATAAGCCTGCCACATAAGCATGTGCAGACTACCACGTGTCATCTTCTCACTAGCCAAAACTTGACACATTAGCATCAATGTTGACTATACTTTTTTTGACATCATCAAGTCAACCCATTTTGACTGAATTTTGACTAGCCGTATCTTACTCATTCAGACTCTATTTTGCGTGAAATGAATGGTGTTGGAATCATGGCGAGGAGCTCTACAACTTGGTTTCATTTTTTCCTCATTTTGAGATGATCAATTTTCTTCCTTTTTCATGGCCCCCTGATTTTCCTATTTGACCAGACCTTTGACTGCTCATAACTTCTGCATACAGACTCCTTTTGAGCACGTTCAAGTTGCATCAAGACTGTGTCAGCGAGCTCTATGTGATGAAGTTGTTTTTGTCGGATTTTGAGACTATGAATTTCTAGGCTTCCTAGATCCACCTAGATCATTCCTCCCCATTGAGAAGCTTTTTGACCTCCAAAAGGTCTATTTTATGTACAATTTGAGCTAAGGAAATGCCACCCCACTTGCCTAGTATCATCTTTCCTTCCTGCTAAAATTTTGAACATCGGACCCATCACAAACACAAAGAAATATGAGATAGATTTGTTGATACAATCAACTGCATGTTCATCAATATTCACGTTCACATTCATCATCCACATAGAAATAGCTTGCAAAATAACAAGCAACAGTACTGAATACACTGATGAGAAGGAAATAGTATCAACATTTTGAATCTCCTAAATAGGAACATTATTAGAAAATGAAACATTCAAATCCTCTTTTACCACCTCTTCCTGAAGGCCTAACCTTGCTTGCAACTAATCCTCACACTGTGTTGTCTATGACACCTTATCATGATTCAAATCTTCATGCTTAGTATCACTAGTTGTTATAGACATGAGGGTTAAAGTATTTCTTGCATTTACAATCATCTTCAAATGCCCTGTGTTTATAACAGATCTATCATTCTTCATGTGATGAGATTTTACAATATATTCAATTCCATCCTTAAACAAATGATGCTTGTTATGTTACCTATAGAAAATGGATTTTCTATAATACAAGTAAGGACTACCTAGAACCATCCCACTGATGTCAAGTGGAATTACATCTAACTCTACCTCATCTACAAACTTGGATGTGATTGCAAATCAGAGTTTACATTGCTTTGACACATGTAGTCAAGCATTATCATGCACCCAACCTAATGGATATGGCTAAGGATGAGGAGTTGTTTTTAATCCCAATTTCTTAACAACTTATTATGAGATAAGATTAACTTGTGACCCACTATCTATTAGTGTATCAATCTTAGTTTGTTTAGAAATAGCCCTTATATTAAACAAGTCATTCCTTTTACTTTCAATGGGTACTTTATTACAGCTTAGAGAAGAAGCATAAGAAATAGTACTAACAATAGGAGTATTACTGTTTGATGTAGAGTTAAAGGAAGACACTAACTCTCTCAACTTCAATAGCCACAACTTAATTTACATATGAAATCAGAGTTCCAAAAGTACATTAGATCCATCAAACACCATTATCTCAAGGATTCAAAAGACTTCAATAGTGCACCCTCCAATGCATTGAATCAATCAAGAACAAATAAGTCATATCGAATAGTCCTGACACAAACATGAACACAACATAGTATTAACACTCACCAAGAACCCTAAATCCATCAACACAACCCATTAGCATCACTCTGCCCACCATATCCCTTAATTCTTCAAGATTGTCCTAAAGCTTTAGGCTAAAAATACTCTGTCCTTAAAGGAGAGACACCCACAATCAACACAAGACTTGTATCTTCAAGAAATAAAACTTGTAAAAGATTCAAAATCATGTGAATTTCTCTATTGAACAACTCTTTGATGAGTTTATGACTCTTACAAACATAATAACTATGTTGCTCTGCCTCTTGTGGATTTTGGTAACCGTGTTTACTTAGGACAGTCTGAATCATGATAAATCTAAACTTGTTTTCCCCACTAAATGTTGAAGATAATGACTCTTAGTACTTCCTTACACCTTTACCAAACACTGCCACAAGAAGGAAATTCCTTTTTAATCATCAAAACATGGGATCAAGGACTATCTATTGTCTTTTTTTTTAGTTTTTAGTGAAAAACACATACTAGGGCTTCCTTGCACGCATCCAAAATCATAAGCTATGGATCCAAAACTCTAAAATCTAAAAGATATCCTAAAAACAGTCCTTCATGCAAATTTTTAGATGATTTCACCAAGCCAATAAAGAGAAAAAAAAATTCTTTTATCCACTCCTACCCTAGCAAGGGTCTTAGACAGTTTTGAGAAAAATGACTATATCTTGCACAATTCTTAACTAAAATGCATGAAACAAGATAGATTTGGAAGGTTATTGATAATATCAACTTTCAAGAACATTCTTACACATTTTCAAGTCCATACAGGCTGTACATAAGCTTGAAAACAATCAATTTTCTGGAAAATGTGCATAAAATTAGAGTTCTTTCATTATTAGATCTAAGGATTCAATCACCAATGACCACAAAATGATTACAAAATCCTTTTTAAATGAATTTACACTATGTACTATCAGTTTCTAACCTCCTAACTTCCCTCAACCTACCAAAACCTCATTAACCCCCTAATTGCAACTTTTACACTCTTTGCAAATTGACATTATTTGTTGACAATTTTACATTTTTTGCCCAATACTCATCAAATGACTTTGAAATGACTTCTACAAATGGAAAATGGAATCATCTAAAAAATAGAACCATGGAGGTGAAAAGGTGCTCCTGCACCACCTTTGATACCCACAATTGAAATCTTGGTTTCATCATCAGAACCTAATCCAAGATCCTGCACAATAGTTGCAGTCTTTTGCTTACCTTTTCGATCCTTGAAGCACTTTGACTTCTGATCGGGATGTTGTTTCCAACATCTTGCATATTTGTGCCCTTTCTTCTTGCAATGTGAGTAATAAGGCTTCTCATCCTCTTTCTTTACAGTAGCTATTTGTTGTGATTTCTCTTTCCCTTTCTTGCATCTTTGTGCCCTTTCTTCTTGCAATGTGAGTAATAAGGCTTCTCATCCTTTCTCTTGTCTTAATTATTGCAAATTCATTACTGCTTTGTGCATATGACCTAGTGGATAGAACTATTTCTTTAATGTAGTTATAAACTCAAACCAAGAAGAAATAATTTTATAATATCGGCTTAGATATTCCTGAGTTCTACACTCCCACTAGATTAAGGTTGTGCCTCCAAGGCGAAGAGTGGCTAAATGGATTTTTTGAGAACCTTGATAAACTTCTGAATTCTACAATAAACTTCAATTTTTTAATCCAATTATCTAGTTAATATGCATCTAGTTCTCCATTATAGATTAGCAAATGAAGTTTAACATCCAGTTTTAACAAAGGTGAATTAGTTTGCACAGGTTATTTCTTTTTACAATCTAGTTAGAAGAAGAAGAAGAAGAAGAGGATGAATAAGATGAAGAGGACATGGATGGAGGTTCAGGAGGGTCATGACCACCTCCTACTCCTTTATCTTTGTCTTCTTTTAATGAGGATTCAACTTCCTCCTTTCTAGCCTTTCCTTCCTGTCTCTTCTTTCTCTCTTGTATCTCTTGGAAAAGAACTTCCACCATAGCCTTCATTTCGAGAAATGCTTTCTGGAAAGCTTTCTCATCTAGCTATGTAGGACTTTGTTCAGTTACCATTTCTAATCATGGAAAATACCTTCATTTTCCGATCTCAGGATTGAACTCTATAAGTGCACCTTCTCCTTGTTTCAATTTCAACCTGGTTAACATTCACTTTTGCAATTTCTTGTTAAGAAGCTCTAATACTAATTTGATTTATAATTAGAGGTTTACAATTCAAATGTATTTAACCTTAATTACAATTATGCCCGATCCAGACAAAATTGGTGACTATTTGTTTAATCGTTGAAATTACAGATTAGGTTCACTTTTACATAGATTAATGAAAATATTAATTACTAAAATGTTGTAATTAGAAATAAAATACTGAATTGAAAAATAAATTGAAATGAAATAGAGAGAAAATTAGACCAAAGATAGAAGAATAAGACAGAAGATAGAAGAATAAGATAAAAGAGAAATTAACATAGGAGCTTGATAACAGAGTTTGTCCAATAAGGACTACGTCTCTGAGTCTGCTTCTCAACATTGGACCGCTTTCATTAATATCGCCAAGCAAAAAAATTCCTTGTTACAATATCCAAGCTTCAAACCTACATAAAACTCTCCTCATAGTCTCTCTCAACACTTGAAGACAATTCAAACATCTTCGTGTTTACAAAAATATCCTCTGAAAGAATTCTCTCTCCTCAAACTCTCATAATTCCAATAATTTTCCCCTATCCAACTCACCATCTACCCGCTCTTTTATACATAAAGTTTCCCAATTTTGGCCTAAAACCATATAATTTTGCAAATATTGCATATCTCCCATTTACATATGTAAATATTCGAAAATACTCCCTATTTACATTTAAAAATCACCAATATCCCTTACATTCACTAATAGCCCCTTAATATTCTTACAATAATTTTTTAATATCCTTTTTTAATTCTTTTCACACCCTTTTAAAATTTACATTTTTGGGCTTTACAATAAGGGATTAAATTTATTTTAAATTTGGATGGTTAATCTTTTAAAATAGGTGGGAATCGACTTTATTTCTTCATTAAAACTAACCTAGGCCCTATTTTTACTCAGAGTTTCATGATGGTGTAGTGGTAGTGCCTATTTAGGGGGCAGGGAGGTCGGGTGTTTGACCCCCGCCCAATACTATTTTTAAAAGGAAATTAAAAAGTTTTAAATGTAAAAAAAAATAGCTGTCATGTATGAGATAGAGAGAAAGTTTTTCCACATTGGTAGGCATGGAGAGTTGCAATCAAAAGGATATGGGATTGAATCCCATCCAATATTTTTGGTGGAAGTTGAAATTGACATGCCTAGGGAGTGTTCTACATGGGTGCCACATGGCATCCAATCATTCATCGGTGAAGACATGTCATCTCGACACATCAGCCCGACATGTCAGTCTGCCAATAAGCTTGCCACATAAGCATGTACGAACTGCAACATGTCATCTTCTCACTGGCCAAAACTTGCCACATCAGCATCAATGTTGACTGTACTTTTGCTGATGTCATCAATTCAACCTATTTTGACTAATTTTTTACTAGCCGTATCATGCTTGTTTGGACTCCATTTTGCGTGAAATGAACAACGTTGGAATCATGGTGACAAGCTCTACAACTTGGTGTCATTTTTACCATATTTTGAGATGATCAATTTTCCACCTTTTTCCTAGCCCCCTAATTCACTTTTTTGACTGAACCTTTCACTGTGCATAACTTCTACATATAGACTCCTTTTGATCCCGTTCAAGTTGCGTCAAGATCGTGTTAATGAGCTCTACGCGACGAAGCTGGTTTTGTCAGATTTTGAGACTGTGAATTTCTAGGTTTCCTAGATCCACCTGGATCACTAGGTTGTTTGTCCAAGAAAGGTTTACAAGTGGAATGTGCTATCCACCATGAAAAGAAAATGCACGTTCATAAGTGATGCAAGGCAAGGTGATATTTGCTTCAACCAATCAGATTCCAGCTTGTCTTGGAAGTCTCAAACCTAGTCTAGGGTATCTTCCTTCAATATCTCACCTACTTGCTTGTAGGTCACCAGACACACTTATTCACCTATATCTTCCATAGAAGGTCATTTAGGGACTTGCCACAAACATTTTTAGAAACCCAGTTTCCTCCCATTCAACATATCAAACCCTTACCAATATCAGACCTTCAATGTTGTTTCTAGGCCTAATTAGGCCTCTTTTCAAAAGGAAGTCCTTGGAATTCTTCACAAAAAACTTGAAGCAATTCACCACCACCTTTAACCAGTCCCAAAACTCATAATCCCATTATTGGATTCTACAAAACACATCAATTTTTCGTTGTCCTAAGCAAAAACCAGTAGATTCAAGTCTAGCACTCAAACTTGTTAGACTATGGCACATACAAAATCTCCTCTAACACTATCACCCTACCCTACAACAATTAAATCTTAAAGAACACATCTAAGAGGCTGATTCCACCAACCTACAAAATTTCCTATGGTGGAATGGCCTAATTTTTCATGATTTTCAACAAAACACTAGAAACCCTAAGCAACTATGCAACTTATAGAAAATTTGCTTTATCTCCTACAAAACTGAATGCAAATCACTCTAAATGGATTGAAAATAAATCTTATTCAATTCCATGACTGATCATATAGGTTTCACATTGATATCTAACTGCACAGAGTCGTATAGGTTTTGAAATTGCAAGAATATACATAAAATCACCAAAAAATAGAGCAACAATGTATTACTTCTTCAAATCTTCAACAATCCAACCTCCCTCAATGATGTGAGAGGTATTATATCATGTTTTACAAGAGATACCAATGGTCAACCAACATTTGAAAAGGTGACCGTTCATATTCTAAATAACCAACAAAATGACAAAATATGCAAAATGCAACTTTTGCAAAGTTGCTCCATTATTGACAACAATTTGACGCTACCCCTCTAGGACTCTAGACAACTTTAATTACATCACATGTTGGTAAAATTGACCTTATTACATCATGGAAAGACTAAACTCAAACCTAGACTCAAAAAATGGATAAACAAGCCAAAATGTGCAAGGGTGCTCCTACACCATTCAACCGGGGACGAAATTATTTCATCCTCCTAATGAAATGAGTTCTTTAATAGAGGTAACATGCTGCTTAATGTCATCCTCAATCATCCACTGGGAACTTCAATAGGTAGATCTTTCCATTTAACTAAATGCTCATTATACACCTTCTTCCTAGTTCTTTTGACCTCCCTTGTATCTATGATTCCTTCAAGTTTCATAGGCTAGCTAGGAGGTAAATCCTTGACCGATTCATCATCTTCAACATCTATAGTACCTACAACATCATGTGCATTCACAACACCTTTAAAAGGATAGAAATTAGCAACATTGAAAATGGGAGAAATGACAACTCCTGGAGGTAGCTCTATTTCATAGGCATTCTGACCAAACTTGTGCACTATCCTATAGGGACCTATCTTCTTCATCATCAGTTTAGTATATTTTCCCTTTGGACATCTTTCTTTCCTAAGGTTTGCAAGAACTAAATCACTAACTTTGTATTGAACATCTTTTCTTCTCAAATCTACCCTCTACTTATATTTCTCCACACTCTTCTTCAAGTTCTCTTTGACCTGATCATGAATGTCTTTCATAGCAATTGAAAAGTCTTCTCCTATTTCTCTCCTTTTCTCCATGTCTCTCAGGTCTCTAAGTTCATAAATTCCTCATGTATTCACCCATAGACCACTTCAAAAGGACTTTTTCCTATAATTTTGTTTATAGAGTCATTGTATGGATACTCTGCTTAAGGAAGAAAAACATCCTATGACTCACCATGATCCTTAGTCAGAAATCTCAACAAGTTTCCAAGAGACCTGTTAACAACCTCAGTTTGGCCATTTGTTTGGGGATGGTACACTGAATTGAATTGCAACTTAGTAGCCAAATTTTTCCACAAGGTCCTCCAAAAATTACCTATAAACTTTGAATCTCTATTAGACACAATGCTTAAACATAGTCCATGTATCCTCACAATTTATTTGAAAAACAAACCAACAATATGAATTGCATCATTAGTGCTTCTACATGCAATAAAATGTGCCATCTTACTAAATCTATCCACAACCACAAAGACACTAGCATTCCCCTTTTGTGTTTTAGGTAGACCTAAAACAAAGTACATGCTTATAGACTCCCATGGATAGTTAGGAACATGTAAAGGTTGATACAAACCCGCATTTGAACTTGTCCCTTTTTCTCTTTGGAAAATTCCACATCCCTCTACAAACCTTTTAACATCAACATTCATCCTAGGCCAATAGTAAATCCTCTTAACCTACTCCAAAGTTTTGTCAATTCCAAAATGACCACTCAAGCTTCCACTATGCTTTTCCCTTACCAAATTTTCTCTCATGGAGCACTTAGGCACAAACAACTAATCCCCCTTGAATAAAAAACCATTTTTCAATAAAAAATATGCATAATCACTATGTAAACTATCTTGAAACTGACTCTAAACAGAATAGGCTTCTTTAAAGTCATCATCATGCTCATACATAACTTTTAGAGAGTCTATTCCAACACTTTGAAGTTGTACCTCTTGCACCATCATAGTTCTTCTGCTTAGGGCATCAACAACCTTGTTTTCTTGTCCTTTCTTGTGCTTGATTGAAAAAGTATAGGCATGCAAGTACTCCATCCACTTCATGTGCATCTGATTCAATTTGTCCTGGGTATTCAAGTAACATAATGCATGGTTATCTGCGAATACAACAAACTCCTTTGGAAATAAATAATGTCTCCATTTCTTGAGAGATTGAACCATAGCATAATTTCAAGGTCATATGTTGAGTACCTTCTCTTAGAATCATTTAGTTTCTCATTGAAAAATTCCACTGGTTTTCCATCCTGGCTCAAAACTGCCCCTATAGTAGACCTACTTGCATCACATTCCATGGTGAAAAATTTGTCAAAATTAGGGAGTGTGAGGATTGGCATTTGTGACACTCTTGACTTCAGCTATTCAAAACTCTTATCTACATTTGTAGTCAAACAAAACTTGTTCTTCTTCACCCCCTTGATGGTGTCAATCATTGGTGCACATATGTGACTGAAGTTCTTAATGAACTTTCTATGGAAACTTTTTGATCCATGAAAACTCTTGACTTCTCCAATTGAAGTATGTATTGGACAACTAATCATGGCTTCAACTTTTGTAGGATCCATCCTCAAAGTCCCCTCTAATATCACAAACCCTAGGTAGATTAATTCCCTCTTCATAAAATGACATTTTTTTAGATTGATCATTAACTTCTCCTCATTAAGCTTATTCAAGACCTTGTCGAGATGATCCAAGTGATCTTCTTTTGTTTTTCTATACACAAGGATGTCATCCAAGTAAACTACCATAAATTTTCCTATGAAGCTCTTCAACACCTCATTCATTAGTCTCATGAATGTACTAGGCGTGTTTGACAGTCCAATTGGAATCACTAGCCATTCATATAAGCCTTCATTGGTGTTAAAGGAAATCTTCCACTCATCTCCTTCCCTTATTTTGATCTGATGGTATCCACTTTTTAAATCTATCTTTAAGAAGTATCTTGCACCAGCCAAACTATCCATTAAGTCTTCCATCCTAGGTATAGGAAATCAGTAACTTATGGTGATCTTATTTATTGCTCTGGAGTCAGTACATAACCTCCAATCTCCATCCTTGTTAGGTGCCAATAATAATGGCACAACACATGGACTTAGGATTTCTCTTCTCAATCCTTTATCTAACAACTCCTGGATCTACTTCCTGATTTCCTCATTCTGTTGAGGGGTCATCTTATATGCTGCCTTGTTTGGAAGACTTGCACCCGGTATCAAGTCAATATGATGACTTACATCCCTAATAGGAGGTAATGCATTAGGAAACTATCTTGTTCCAATATGGTCATACTCGGAAACTATCTTGTTCCAATATGGTCATACTTATCCATCAAAACCTGAACCTCACTAGAAACCTCCACTTGATATGTTGCAGCATCAAAAATGGGATTTCCTACAATTGCAAACCCAACCTCTTCATTCTCCAAGTCTTTCAAGAACACCTTTTCTTTAAACACCATCACACTAGGACCTTCATAGACTGAATTGCCATCCTCTAGCATAGGTTCCAAGCTGATTGACACACCATCATTCTCAATGAAATACTCATTCTTATAGCCATCAAGTTGATCCTTTCGATCATATTTCCAAGGCCTGCCAAGGAGTAGGTGGCACACATCCATGAGCACAATATCAAAAAGAATTTTGTATTTATAAGGTCCAATGGAGAACTCTACCCAAGCCTACTCATTCACAAGCACTTGTTGTCCCTTGTTGAGCCATGAAATATTATATGCAGTTGGGTGAGGTATTCTTTTCATCTTAAGTTTCTCTACCATTTCCAAAGACACTATGTTATTTGTTGAACCAGAATCAATGATGACTTTACATACCTTACCTTGGGTATTGCATGTTGTCCAAAAGAAAGCTATCCTTTGAGGGGGTTCCTTGGTTGTTGGTACTTTTATCAGTGTTTTCCTAATCATCAAAGCCTCTCCCACTTTTGGTGTTGCACAAAGAGATGGTGAGTTCACACTTTCTTCATCTTCTTCATGAACAAGTTGTGTCCTTCTTTCTCCACTGTGTGAACTTGTACCCTATTTTTCCAAGAACTTCCAAGCAAGATGTCCATATTGATTACTATTATAACACCTTCCAGAGAAGTTATTAGACCCCCTTCCTTGTCCAGTAAATTTTCCCCTACCTCTTGGCCTTCTACCTCTGAAATTTCCTCTTGTTTCTCCACTAGACTCTTAGTGCTTTTTTCATTTGTCCCTCTTTGTGAGCCTCTTCCACTAGGGTTACCTCTGCCCCTAAAACTCTTTCCTCTTCCCCTTGATTTATTTTCCTTCCTCCTCTTAATCTTCTCTTTAGCCGTAATGGCTATTTGGAAGCACTCCTCCACGGTCCTAGGAGTGGCAAGGTTGATTTCATCTTGTATTACATACCTCAAACCATTCAAGTATCTAGCAACCTTTATTTTTCATTTTCAATATGGCCTAATCTTATGTTGAGTTTATGAAATTCTTTAGTGTATGCTACCACATCCAACTCTCTTTGCTTCAAATTTTGTAGTCTCCTAAACACTTGTATTTCATAGTCAATAGGTAAGAATTGTCTCTTTGTCTTAGCCACCATCTTGTCCCAAGAATTGATCTTTTACTTTCCCATCTTTGTCCTCTCATCTTGAGTGTAATTCCACCATATAATTTTTTGTCCCTTCAACTTGGTTTTGGAAAACTTGACCTTCTTATCTTCAACTATCTCTTTGAACTCAAAATAATTATCTAAGGCATCTATCCATTCTATCAATTCTTCAACATCTATCTTGTCACCATACATAGGTAGCTCCATCTTCACATCTTGTGTCTCTCCCCTCACAACCTTGAGCACCTGAAGAAATTTATTCTCTTCTGGATCCACCTATCTTTGGGATCCTTCTGGGGTATTCTCCTCTTCACCCTCTTCCACATCTTTAGAGTCATTCTCATCTACAAGAAATTTGTCTCTCCTATCTCTCTTCTCCAGTTCTTTCATCCTAACTTCCATGGCTTCTTGAGACTCTCTTAGGGCTCTCAACTCCCTAGAAATAACAATTGAATTAAATTTTGGAGGCATCTCCAATACTTTGACTTAGAACTTTTCAACTTTCCTTCTTCCAAATCCAAAATTTCTTGCAAATGATCTCAACCTAAGCTTTGATACCACCTAATGCAAGGAAAGGTGATATTTGGTTCAATCAATTAGATTCCAACTTGTCTTGGAAGTCTCAAACCCAGTCTAGGATATCTTCCTTCAATATCTCACCTACTTTCTTGTAGGTCACCAGACACACTTATTCAACTATATCTTCCAAAAAAGGTCATTTAGGGACTTGTCACAAACATTTTTAGAAACCCAATTTCCTCCCATACAACATATCAAACCCTTGCCATGGTTTTTTTTGGAACGTCTTTCCAATATCAAACCTTCAACGTTGTTTCTAGGTCTAATTAGGCCTCTTTTCCAAAGGAAGTCCTTGGAATTCTTCACAAAAAAATGGAAACACTTCGCCAACACCTTCAACCAATCCAAAAATCACAATCCCATCATTGGATTCTACAAAACACATCAATTTTATGTTGTCCTAAGCAAAAACTAGTAGATTCAAGTTTAGCACTCAAACTTGTTAAACTATAAGGGCACATGCGAAATCTCCTCTAACACTATCACCCTGATCTACAACCCTAAAAATCTTAAACCAAACATCTAAGAGGCCCATTCCACCAACCTACATAAATTTCCTATGGTGGAATGGCCTAATTTTTCATGATTTTCAACAAAACCCTAGAAACCCTATGCAACTATGCAACTTATAGAAAATTTGCTTTATCTCCTACAAAACTAAATGGAAATCACTCTAAATGGATGCAAAATAAATATTATTCAATTCCACGACTGATCACACATGTTTCACATTGATATCTGACTGTATGAAGCCGTACAAGTTCTAAAATTGCAAGAATATACAGAAAATCACCAAAAAATAGAGCAACAATGTATTACTTCTTCAAATCTTCAACAAGCCAACCTCCCTCAATGATGTGAGAGGTATTAAATCATTTTTTACAAGATATTCCAATGGTATTCAACCACCATTTGAAAAGGTGACCATTCATATTCTAACTAACCAACAAAATGACAAAATATGCAAAATGCAACTTTTGCAAAGTTGCTCCATTATTGACAACAATTTGATACCACCCCTTTAGGACTCTAGACAACTCTTATTACATCATGGAAAGACTCAACTCAAACCTAGACTCCAAAAATGCATAAACAAGCCAAAATGTGCAAGGGTGCTCCTGCACCAACAAGGTCTAGTGAAGCTAGTTGTCCACTAGGTGATCCCCAAGAGATCCATATCAAATTCATACCCCCATGACTATGATAAGGACAAAAAGAAAATGCATACGCACAAGGGCTATTGAAGCTAGTTGTTCACTAGGTGAGCCCCAAGAAACCATATCAAAGCCATACCTCCATGACTTTAATAAAGTACAAAAATGCACACTCACAAGGGCTAGTGAAGCTAGTTGTTCATTAGGTGAGCCCTGAGGAACCATATCAAAGTCATACCTCCATGAATTTAATAGGGTACAAAAATGTAGTTCTATAAGAAAGAGTGATGTTTGAAGGAATTTTTGCTTAGTTCACATGAGGTATTAATCTTAGGAGACATTGTTCCTAATGTCTCAAAGATAGGACCAATCAAAGGATAAAAGATTCACAACTTAGGGAATGTGGTGTGTCGCATCACCAGTAAGAGGAATGTAATATGCTAAGATAGAAAAATCTCTTAATGGACATTACTACCAATGTCACTACAAAGAGAAAAACACATCGCATGAAATAAGGAAATAACATCAAGGAACATGGAATAATGCAAATGAAATCATGCCAAAATAATGCCAAGATAATGCCAATGTATACCCCTACTTTAAAGAAATTTCTAAACACCATGTTGTGAGCAACTACTTTAAAGTAGAAAAAAATGAAAAAGGAAAATAGGGTTTCCCCTTAGAAACACATAAAGGATCTATGGATTCAGGGTCATTATCTATCTTTGTTGCAATGATATTATAGAGCTCGAAACTGTCATCATTCCCCAAATACACATAGAACTAGAAGAATGACACGAAAAGAGCGAAAACAAATAAAAACCTTTTGAGTCAACATGGAAGAGAAATAGGGTGTCTCGATGCCTTGCATCATCCCCAAAAGGAAAACACAAGACAAAGTGAAAGAAAAAGAAAAGATAATGAAAAGTCTTTTGGGTCAACATGGAAGGGACATAGGGTGTCTTGACACCTTGCATCATCCCCAAAAGGAAAAAATGGGACAAATATGCAAATGAAAGATAAAAACCAATGAAAAGGAAAGAGCTTATGACATATAGAATAATTTAGGTACAAATAGAGGAATGCACATAGAGAGAGGAAACATCAAAAAATATGGGGGATCACATTACACACATGCAATGAACCAAAAAAAAAGAAAAAAGAGTAGTAAAGCACATGTGAGTCAACCATCCAGTAGGTCATCCACATCCCAATCTTGTTTAATATATGTGGAATGTAGTTCACTAGCGAGAGGGACAACATCAAGTGTTGTACTAGGACAATCACCAGGTTCAACCTGTGGTGCATCACTCGGTTTAGGAGGATCACACAGTGTTATCGTCTAAGATCATTGAAGAGGAAAATAAAAAATTCAACTCATTATGTACTTGCTCATCAATTTTAGTAGTTTCTTTATTGCCATCCAAGTTAACCATAGCAAGGGGATGAATGATAATATCCATAGAAGGTGTTGGTCCTTGTTGTGTTGGAGACATAGGATCTATTGGTTCTGGTAATGGAGGAGACTCGTCATTTATTGCTTCTATCAAATTTTGATTTTGATTTTATATCTTATTCTCTTTGCTCATTTTTTGAGCAATAGCACTAAATCTACATCTACGCTCTCTAGCACATTTGTTTCTTTTATTACGGTTTTCAAGTTATGTTTGTGTAGGAGCAGGTTTTCCAACCACAAGTTCCTTTTCTTCATGTGATGGAAGAATGAAAGAAAACATGAAAGGTTGATCAACCACTTTCTCTTTGGCTTTAAAAATTTGTTTAGGAGGTAGATTAGGACTCTTTTGGTTTTCTCTTGGCCTTTTGTAGGAAATAGGCAAGGGATTTTTTATGGATGGGTCTTCATTAGTCACAAAGGTTTTAAGCTCAATATTGTTTTCTTCAAGGAGCAGAGGTTTGATCATGGGTGGAGGCGAATTTTCAAGGGATAACTTGGCTATGGATTTTTCTTTAAACTTTTCATAGGATAGGAAAAGGAAGTCCTCACAGGGTCTTATAGGTTCCATGGGCTCAGGAAAAAATAGTCTAAGGAAATATTTCCATGAGAAGACGAAGGTCTAAATCCACTATGGTTCATAGTGAATATGTCATTGCCGATTGGAAACTTTAAGCACTTATGGACAACGAATGGGACCGCATTCATAGAGCGAAGCAATTTGTAGCCTAAATTCACATGAAATTGATTTGAATTAGAGATGATAGAGAATGGTACATTTAATTTCTTTGGTCCTACTTGTAAAGGGGGTGTGATCAAGTCCATCCTAGCATGAGCAAAATCATCATGCATTTTAATCCATGCTTTTAGTTTATCATATCTATCCTAAGTGAGTTCATGCACATATAATAGTTCCTATGTGATCACATTCTCTCCATAGACGGTATCAATCAAAATCCCAAGTGGGCCTATAATTGATTCTATCAGATATGTAAAGAGGACCATCAAATGCATTTTTGATTGTTTCTTCTGAAGAGAAAGTAATGTCAATGGGAATTATGGTCTGTTGTTTATGAGGATCAATTTCAATCACTCCTATAATTTTACTAATAGGACTTTGGTAATTAGTATCCATAGGATTTTGTTCATCATCATCCACATGATTTTGTTTGTTATTGTTCAAGTTATCATCATCTGTGTCAACGTTCATCACATGGGGCTTAGTTTCACTAGCCTTAACAAATGAAATATTGTGGTTAGGCATGGGATTGGTAAATATTTGCAAGTTTTGGTTAGGAGGAGCTATAGATTTATTACCATTTCCATTCACACCTCCAATTTGGATATGATTGGAATCAATGAGGTCTTGCACAAGATGTTTAAGACGCTTGCAATTTTCTATATCATGACCTTTTTGTTATTGATAAGCACAATTGGCATTGTGTCTAAAGCTCAGAGGCAACAACTTGCTAGGGTTGAGAGGTCGAATGGGAGGTAAGGTAAGAATGTTCTTGTTTATTAGATGAGTCATGATCTTTTGAAGTGTGTCAGGTAAGGGAGTAAATTGTCTTTGCGGATCCCCAAAGATATAAGGATTAATCTTCTTTATAGTAGCTACTTGGGTATCAACTTGTGGGGTAGGTTGGGAGGTAGAATTTAATTGAAGGAAACTTTTATTTTGTATTCTGAAAGGCTTGTAGATGTTCTAGTTTAAAGATTCAAACTTTTCAGGATGGGTAGAGGTGTTTTTTGGTTCACAAATACCTATGGAATTTTGATAATCTTGGAGGGTAGTACATAAGTGAATGAAGGAAGGGAATTTCATCATGGTGAGCTTTTCTTTTATCTTTGTAAATTTTCTATGAACATCTTTTGAAGGTTAGAATCAGGAATCTTCACACTAATTTGTGAATAAAGCGATTGGTACTGTGAAATAAAGTCAATGACTTTTTCACCCTCATTTTGTTTACATCTCATCAAATTAGATAATGTCATTTCAAGAACCATATACACTTGGAAATGGTTAATAAAGGCTTCAACAAGTTCATTAAATGAAAGAATTGAGTTATTCGGTGAAACTAGTCCAAGACAATGTCTTTCAAGGATCGGGGAAAAATCTTAGCCAAAAGTTTGTCCTCAAGGATAAATTCACTACACAAAGTTGTAAAGGAATTAACATAATTAGTAGGATCTCCCTTTCCTCCATATTTCTAAAATCTAGGGATCTTTATACCTTGTGGCACCAGAGTTCTCAATATCTCCAAAGATAGTGGGTTGATTTTAACATAATATGAAGGTGGACCATTTTTATTTTGATTTATGGTGGAAACTTGACATTGCATGGACTAAAGGCTTTGTAAAAGGTGGTTAATGATAGGGTCATTGTTTGTGTTTTGAGATGGAGGTGAATATGGCAGTGGTGTGTATGTGTTGGAAGGACAACTTAATGGATAGCTTACAGGAGGAAATATAAGGTTAGATGCCAGATAGGTATAAAGAGGACTAGTGGAAATGTTTGAGGTAGGAAGGACACTGCTAGTTGGTTGCATCATCGAGGTCACTTGAGGATTTGTATAGGTTGTTGGAATATGTTGTCATTGATGTAAAAAGGGGATTAGAGGAGAAGTGTGTTGATCCCGTGCAAAAGTGCATATAGTTGTCATTGATGTCAAAAGTGTAAATCAGGAAAAGGAGATCATTGGCATGATGACAAAGGATGAGTGTGAGAGTAGTAGATCTGATGATGAATTTGGTGGCAGTTTTGTGATGGGATTTTCAAGAGATTTCAAGAAGGTATTTTGCAAGTTGTGATGTCAATGGAGATGTCTATATTTATTGGTTCATGCTCTTAGTCTAGGGCCAAATATTATAAGTGGAAATCATGAAATGGACAGTCAGGGTAGATATTACCCCTTTAATTTTTGAAACTTCATGAGTATCATTTTGTCGGGTTTCAGCTCATTATCGGAACTTAGTTTAGGTATCATAGCATATGGGACATCCGATTGGATGATGCTCGATGGTTTTTAGTGTCAAAGTCTTTGTTGTATAAAAAGGGCCCCATCCTTTGTGTTATTGGGAAGTTGACTTAGTCAAAGTTTTAGCCTATAATATCTTGTGGGATTTGAACCTAATTTTAACTCGATTCACTGATCACTCGATAGTCCAACCTCTGATACTAGTCATTCCTTTGGAGTCTGTCAAAGGGGTCCTCACAAGTCCATAATATCGGTCGATCACACTTTTAGGATAATATTGCACATACCTAAATGGTCTAATGGCCCGATGGTCTGATGGCACGATGGTTCGATGGAGCGATAAGCAGTACGTAAGCTTCATTGGTGAAATTACATGTCATCAGTGGGACCTAGATCTTCTCCTCTCAATGCAGTGATGAGAAGGAAACATTTTGTAGTGGGACCTAGGTATAATGGTGTTGTTGATAGTGATGGTGATGCTAGCATGTGGCATGGCGAGATTGGATGTACTGTAATCCACATCCTTGTTGTGGACTACAAAGCATTGACATGGATGATGACGGTGGAGACATGAGGATGACAAGTGGAGTGTGGACCCCACATGGAGTATGGAAGCCTTATCGCCATGAGTGAACATCATTGGTAGGACACTTAAGGTTGTCCCTCTGATACAACAATGAATTTCCTATTGGATAGACAAAGTGATAACACCAGGACCTTGAAGAAGGTCTCTCTGATAGAACAATAGAAGAATGAATGTCGATTGTGGGACTGACCACGATAACACTAAAAGCATATCATTGTGACATAGGCACATCGGTAGGACTGGGGATGGCGTCCTCCTGACAGAGCGATGAGGTGCTATGTGGGACCCGATCAGATGATGGTGATGGTGGATTGTGACCGAAAAGTACAGGTGGTGAAGAATGATCGCTCGATGTGCTAATTTGCATCATTTTTGTGAATTAGGTGATGATGACATGTAGGATTGTGGGCACAAATAGATACCAGTACAAGCGACATGGCGGTAGATAATTGATCTATTTGGAAATTTGCATCCTTTTTGTGAATGGTATCGGTGTGACTAAATGGTATCACCACAACCTTGAAACAATTCCTAGCGAGGGAGTGATGGGTGAGTGTATATGCTTCATTGGTGTTATAGTGGTGTATTGGCATGACATTGATGGATGTACCAATGATGGAGCAATAAGGTAATGTTGACATGTGAGAACAAAATTGAAGGATGACACATGGCATAGGTGTGACAATGCCAAGTTGGTGGGAGGTGACCTGGTGTCCCTCTAATAGACCGACTGTATGGACAATGTCTAAGAATGATGAAAATGAAGGTAGTATATTCGGTGGACAATAGCAATTGGTGCAATGTTGTCTATGATGGATGTTAGCGATATGTGGGATCCTCTGCTCAAGAAAGTAATGTATGTAGAAGAGACTTGCAGGTATCTAAGGGAGATGTGAATGAGTCTCTCTAATAGAATGATGAAGACGGTGACCGACCATGTAAGAGACAAAGTGTTGACTAATGACATGCATAATGAAGGCAGATATTTGGCAATCGATGATTCATTGTTTTGTATCCTTGTTGCAAAACAACACTTGGTCAAGGCAAGTCTTTAATGATGGTGTTCTATGGTGAATACCCCTAAGATCGACAAAGGAGATTTGAATAACCACTTATCCAATAGTCAGGATTTAAAGACATGGCAGTGAATGAGGATCACAGGATCATGGCACGAAAGGAGAAGATCAACAAATAGAATTCAAAGGTAGAGATTTGTAATGAATCAACAGTGTGAACAAGGGTTCTTGACTAGTAACCAACATAGAGAAAAGAATTAATTGGTCTAGCTACACAAAGTGACCAATTGAATAAAGATCTGAGTTGTTAGGTCGTAGAATAGATTGCAGATGAGATTGAGATAAAATTAGATCAAATTAACAATAGAGAGCATTAACTACATAATCTAATTCATAGGGTTTGATAGGAAGAGAATGAAGGAAATTTCTTTACACCAGATTTAATTATCTGCAGCTTGACGCAAGATATGGTGATTTTTTATCAAATGTCTTTATGATGAGTTGGACAGTGGTGTGGAGCTCGAGGTATAGGTAGTTTTCTGGTGAAGTTTGCAAGCAAGGAAAACCCTAATTTGATGTGAGTTGATCTAGACAGTAGTGAGAATATTGAGGGAGAGATTGCTGATCAGTTGTGTTAAGTAAAAAAGTGAAGACTATCTGATTTGTGTTGATGAAGTTGGATTTGTGGTAGGTGTGAGAAGTTTGCAAGAGCACAAGGTGCTTTTAAATAGAGTTATGTATTGCTGAGTGTGCAATATATTTAGAGAGAGAAGAGAGTGTATAGTGTAGATATATGAAACACTATAGAACAGGGAAGAAGAGCAGAGTAGCGAGATAGAAGAGTGATTGTTCTATGTGCAAAGGAGTGTGCAAAGTAGAGGTATGTGCTATTGAGTGTGAAACTTCAATAGGAGAGTGTGTGTTGCAGTGAAAGTTTTAATTTACTGAATGTAATTATTTATTATAGGTTGTGTAGAACCAAATTGTATGCATATATGAATTTGTAATTTTGTACTGAGTTGTGGCTCAGATCAGGTGATTGTAGGCTCCTTGAAGTTGTATTTTCTAAATGAGGGAGTTGAAGCTTCCTTGGGTTGCAACCCTAAACCTTCGAAAATGAAGGAGTATACCCAAAAGGAAAACTCATTTTTGCTCTAAATGAGATTAAAATTTTGAAGAAGGAGAATGAAGAACAAAATCTGCAATCTTAGAAAAAGATAGATAGATTGACTAAAATCCTAGAAGAATTTGATCAAATGATAGTTAGTCTGAAGACTCAAGTTGAAGAAGCTAAGATGATAGAACATGTAGTTCAGACTAAACTATGGTATAAATCATAAAAGTGGATAAAGTTGAAAAAAGAAGTAGAGGCCTTGAGAAAAGATTTAGCAATTGCTAAAGAGTAGATTGATAAAGGCCTGAAGTTAAAGGGTGGCTTTGAGATACTTGATGAACTAGTTAGATCACAATAGCCATCAAAACCTAAAGAGAAGGTTGGCCTTGGATTTGAGAAAGGAATGAGTTCCTCTACCAGTACTTCTACAAACTTGTATGACAGATTTAAAGTAGAAGGATGTTGCACAAAGGAAGAGGAAGGTTGCAGAAGTTGCTCCAGAGAAAGTACCTCTGGAAATGGAAGATCAAAGAAAGGCACTACTGGAGTGAAGAAAGGAAAAGAAGAAAAGAAGACCACTTCCAATAAGAAGAGAGTTGAAGATGAAGAGAGACCTATTGCAAACAAGAAAAGGAATAATTATTCAAATGTTGCTTATCAAAAGAATATGACTGCAATAGGGAAGAAGATGAAGAAATCAGTTTCAAGGTATCAAAGAAAAGGAAAAAAATATTATGGGAGCTAATGAGAATGGAACCCCAAGGATGAGATATGAAAAGATGTCAAATCAGAGAAGATCTCCTCATCCTACACTAGGTAGAGTTATGACTAGGTACTCCCCATGTTTTAATGGTTATTGCTATGCTTGTAATCAGTATGGTCATAGAGCTAGAGAGTGTAGAGTTGCACCTAGAAGGAGGAAAAAACATGTAAATAGAAATTCATTTTCTCCTATAAAGAATATGCATGTAGTATGCTACAAGTGTGTAAAATTTGGTCACATAGATAAAGACTGTAGATTAGATCTTGAGAGATGAGCAATACATAGCAAGAGGAAGAATACAAGGAATGATACATCTTCTAGAGTGAACAATAATTCACATGGTGTTGAAAAGAGGGCTGATGTATCAAAGAAGATGCACAAGATGGTTTTGAGAGAGAAAGACTAGAAGGAAATGCTCCATGAGGTTACTTTTTCCTTACATCACTAATTTGTAGTGATGGGGAATGAGTCCAGGGGGAGCTAAATTAGTGTTTCATTCATCCTTGGAAATGAAGAAAGAGATCAAGTTAGGTAAAAAAAAAATTACAAATTTCTAATGACTTGATGGTTACAGATTTATGGTCACATTCTTTCTCCTTGAAATACTTGTTAAGGTGTAAGAAAATTAGCAGATGGTGGATAGTTTTCTGCAGAAATTGATATCAATCATTGGTATCATTGTTTGAAAAAAAAGTGGTGTAGATGCTTTGTCAAGAGAAATTCTTCTTGCCTGCAAGAAGAAGAGTTATGGCTAAGAGGAAACTATTATGTATATTTGTTTTTAAATTGGTATCAGACCATTATATATTGGTTTAGAATAGGTTAGTTGGTATAGAGCCCCTAAAATGAAGCTAGTGAATAATGGAGCAAGGTATAAGGGGGAGTTGCTATTGTTATCAAATCAGTGTTATACTTGATATAGTGCAGTCCTAGATATCATTTAGTACAATATCAAAATGTGAACAAATGCACAATTGGAATCATAATGATAATCGGTGTCAGGGCATGATATCATCAATTGGTGTCAAGTATATGATTCAACTGGCACTTCAACTAGCATCATATTTTTTTTTAATTGGTACAAATTAGTTGAAGCATATGGGATTTCCATTGTAGTAAAAAGGTTGAATGCAAAAATTGGCATAAGAGAAAAAATTATTTTGAATTGGTATCAGTCAAAGGGGGAGAAATGTCCCTTTTTCATTGATGTCAAAGGGGGAGAAAGTATGTAAATGCTCAAGTATTTGAGAAAGAGAGACAAATTCATGCATATGCTCATAGAGAAGCATTGGAGGAAGCTACAATAGAAGTAGAAAGTAATGATGATACTGTCACAAATGTTAAAGTGATTAATTGGTATCATTGAGAATTTAAGTTTTCCCATCAATAAAAAAGGGGGAGATTAATGGAATATGTTGTCACTGATGTCAAAAGAGGATTAGAGGAGAAGTGTGTTGATCCTATGCAAAAGCGCATATAGTTGTCATTGATGTCAAAAGTGAAAATTAGGAAAAGGAGATTGTTGGCATCATGAAAAAGGATGAGTGGGAGAGTAGTGGATCTGATGGTGAATTTGGTGGAAGTTCATGATGGGTTTTTTGAGAGCTTTCCAGAAAGGTATTTTGTAGGTTGTGACGTCAATGGAGATGTCTACATTCATTCGTTCATGTTCTCGGTCTAGGGCCAAATATTATAAATGGAAATCACGAAGTGGAGAATCAAGGCAGATATTACCCCTTTAATTTTTGAAACTTCGTGAGTATCATTTTCTTGAGTTTCAACTCATTACCATAACTTAGTTTCGGTATCGTAGCATATGGGACATCTAATTGGCTGATCCCCGATGGTTTTTAGTGTCAAAGTCTATGTTGCATATAAAGGGCCCCATCCTTTGTGTTATCGAAAAGTTTTCTTAGTTATATTTTTAGCCTATAATATCTTGTGGGATCTTAACCTAATTTTAAGCCCATTCCCCAATCACCCAATAGTCCAACCTCTTATACTAGTTATCCCTTTGGAGTCCATCAAAGAGGGTCCTCACAAGTCCATAATATCAGCCGATCACACTTTTAGGATAATATTGCACACACCTAAATGGTCTGATGTCCTGATGGTCTAATGGAGAGATAAGCAGTGTGGAAGCTTCATTGGAGAAAATGCATGTCATCAGCGGGAGCTAAAATCTTGTTCCCCTGACGTAGCAATGAGAAGGTAGCATTCTGCAATGGGACCCAGTTATAATGATCTTGCTGACAATGATGGTGATGCTAGTACGTGGCATGGCGAGATTGGATGAGCTATAATCCACATCCTTGTTGTTGACTATGAAGCATTGAAATGGATGGTGATGGTGCAAACACAAGGATGACAAGTGGAGTGTGGACCCCAGGTGGAGTATGGAAGCCTTATCGGCATGAGTGAACATCATCGGTAGGACACTTAAGGTTGTCCCTCTAATACAACGATGACCTTCCTATCGGATAGACACAACAATATTGCCAGGACCTTGAAGGTCTCTTTGATAGAATGAAAGAATAATGAATGTTGATTATGGGATTGAACAATTGTTGAGTGTCCTAATTCGCATTGTTGTTGCAAATTAGCTGGTGATGACATGGATGACATGTAGGATTGTGGGCATGATCAGATACTAGTGAAAGCGACGTGGCAGTAGATGATTAATCTGTCTAGAAATTCACATCATTGTTGCGAATGGAATCAGTATGATTGAATGGTATCGCCAATACCTTGAAGCATGTCCTAGTGACAGAGCGATGGGTGAGTGTATATGCTTCATTAGTGTTATAGTGGTGTATCGGAAGGTCATTGATGGATGTCCCAATGATGAAGCGATAAGGTAATGTTGACATGTGAGAACAAAATGGAAGGATGACACATGGCATAGGTGTGACAATGCCATATCGGTGGGAGGTGATCTAGTGTCCCTCTGATAGACTGACAATATGGAAAATGTCTAAGCATGATGACAATGAAGGTAGTATATTAGTGAACAGTAGATTTTTGGTTCCTAAGTGCTTCTCTTGCTCTTCTAGGGTTTTTCATCTAAAAGGAGAGAGAAAGGGCCCAAAAATGCTAAGGGTTCATTCGAATTATGTTATATATGATGTTATTTTGGAAAAATAAAATGATCTAAGTGCAACTAAGCTATGGAATTAATCAAATATGAATGCAAAACCCAAGAAACAAGTGATGTTTGATAGCACATTGTGTAATGCAACAATGAACTAGAAATGAATGCAAAACTTAACAGAAATGAACCAAAGTGAAAGTGTGCACTTGTGATATGGATGAGGACTGGAAATGACTTTTGGAATTCTGCTGATGCTAAAATTTAGGCATGGTGGGACTCATTCACCCTTCTAGGCGAATTAGTCCTAGTTCTGGAAAACTGTACTGGGGCCCATTTTATCCAAATGGGTGTCTGAATCTCCAAAAATCTTCAGGAAACAGGTATAGTATGACTCATTAGCCACTTTGGGAAAATTAGTCCATTCTAGATTTTCTAAAAACTCAAAAATGGAATCTATAGCTTTTGGTCTTCTCAATTTGCACCTCCTGGTGTCCCGGTCTAAAACCCTAATTTTTGAAGTTGTAAATGACTTTTTGTGTAGGTTTTGGCCTTACAAAAGTCAAGATGACTTTAAAAAGTTTGTAAACTAATCTTCAATAATTTCCAAGCCATTCAAGCACCAAAATTTGCAAACACACAATGAAAGAGAAATAAATGGTAAATGTTAGGGCATAGGGGTTTGCCTTGGTCAAACCCCTTTTTAGGTAATTAAACCAAAATGATGAAAATATGTAATGAACCATGAAAAAATGGAGTTTTTACCTTGCCGTGAGGATTGAACTTAAATGTTTGCAGCAAAATATGAAGATTCTACCCTTGAATGTGTAAAACGTGCTACCTTGGTGACTTAGAATGACAAAACCCTAGCTTGCTTGACTTGAGATGGAAGATAAATGATGAACGAAGTTAAGTTATGATTAATTAGGGTTAAAAGACTTATATTTATAGGAGATCCTCATAATTTACCCATTAATTGGATCCCTAAGGGCGACATGGAGAAAAATTAAACTTAAAACCTAATTTTTCCTGCTCAAACCCCAAAAATAGCTCAAATGGGACTCATTCGTTACTAATGGTGAATTGGTCCCATAGGGTCCATTTTTGCTAGCTAGAATGCTAAGAAATAAGAAAATAAGGTTTATATTATGACTATGTTGGTTATTTGATCAAATTATGCCTTGGAATGCACAATATGGGTTAATAGGGCCCTATTAGTGATGATGTAAAAGTCAATTGGGGCTTGGGACACAAAATTAAATGTGAAACTTTGATTAAATACACTTTACAACACTAAAATGAGGTCCACATAGCCTAGGAAGGCAAAAGAACCAATTTGAATGTGCAAGACACATTACAACACTAGTTTAGCATTAAGTTTAATTCACAAGCCTTCTAAATTGTTGTGATAATTTTCTTAAACACATTTTATAATGTTTAGTTAGGGTGAAATAGGTTCATTAAGTCTAGAAAAGTGTGAAAGTCCTTTACAAGACTTTACAACACCTTTACAAGACATCGTTAAGAGCATGTTATTCAATTTACAAGGGTCCAAGACCTAGTGTGGATGCATAAAATGCCTCACAACACTTGAATAAAGGCCTTATTAATTCCATTTTATCATGAATTAATCCCATGTCAAGCAAAGGGTCATTTTTTCTATGGCACATTTAGCCCCCACTTTATTGAGAGGATGAACTTGCTTCAAACTCACACTAAAGTAGACATTCAAGAGAGATCTGAGTGTATAGATGTAGATGAAAAAGGATGAAAAAGATCAAAGGAGGTTGTGCAAGCCCCCGGGATCCAAGATCCTAAGTCAAACCAACAAGATACAAAATCATGCAATGGCAAGAAGAAGAGAAGAAAAACATAGTGGAAAAGATGTACTCACTCTAGGGCCACAAAACTTCAGGTCATCTGGTGGGTGAGAACTCCATAATATACTCACTCTAGGGCCATGGAAATTTTGATTGTCCACAGGGTGAGAAATCCCAAAAGGTGAGAAACATATGGCAGTTGGTATGCACTCACAAACACAAAGGTGGCTATGGGGAAATTCATGTAGCTAGATGGGCTTCCCGCTCAACCATATCAAAGTTATACCTCCTGATAACCTTAATAAGGCACCGCAAAGGGAAAAAGATGGTTCGAGCTCTATGAAGTAAGCAAAACTTTGCATGCTTGACACTCATAGACATTGTTAATGCAAAATAGTGTAAGGATTGTTCAAAGGGATTTTTCTTTGTTCGTGCAAGGTCTCATCTTAGGGGACATTGTGCTTAATGTCTCCAAGAGAGGATGTGTCAAAAGAAGTATCATGCTCTTGGAGGAAATAAAGCCCATTGATTCCACCAAGAAAATAATGCATCACAAGAAGAAAGGAATTGTGCAATGAAATGTGAGTGGTGATGTATGCCCCCCACTTTAAAGCAATTGTGAGCACCCGTACAGTGAGCAATTGCTTTAAAGTATGAGAAGAGAGAAGAAGACATGAGAGCTTACTCGAAAATCCCTATGCCAATTCATATGTTTCTAATAAGCTACATCATGAAAAATGGGAGTATGTCATATGCGAGCCAACCTAAGGAATGTCATACACATCCCAAGCTTGCTCTTAAGTATTCATGAAAGGTTAACAACTAGCCAAAGGAGGCAACAACAAGTGACATTCAAGGTCAAGGCTACCGAACCCCTTGCCCCCACTTAGTGTAGGACAAAGGTGAGCCAAAATGATTAATGAGATGCATGCTAGAGTGAAAATCAATATCAATTAGAGGAATGAGGTGCCCCCACATAGGGAAGCATACCAAACTCCTAAAAATGTTGTATTTTATGACTCAAGGCATTACATTCATTAGTGGTGTGACCATGAACTCTATGATATGCACAAAATGAAGTCTTGGAATAAGATTTATTTTTAGTTCTGGGAGGGAGGGTGATCAAGTGATCTTGGAGGAGTCTCAAAAATATACCCTCTTGATCAAGAGAAGAATGTAGTCTTGTGATTTGTTTCACAGATACATCTTGTTTAGTATTGGATGTCATACTTACACAAGACTGTTTAGATTGCAAGATTTTTCTCTCTCCATTATACAAGGATACAAAATATAATGAATTCAAATCATGATTATTGTGCGAGATAACATTGACATTAAGTGAAGGTGTAATTATGTGTTGCATGTTTGATGAAGGATGATGTTCAAGACCATTAGTTGTTAAGGATTATTTAGAAGGGTCTTGTGTGATATTTTTTATGTTGGGTGGAGGGTTGGCGATCTCTATTATAGGACAATAACTGAGACCATGAGTTGTTTGTTGTGTGAGAGGATTGATAGGGTTGTGGATACCTTGTTCTTGAGCACCACATCCATTTCCACTATTTCCTTGTTGTTTCATAAGCTCATAACATTTTCCATAAATCATTTTCATGGATTTTGGATCAGGTGGTTGTTCGTTATTGTGTTCGTCAAAGGTTGTTGTGTAGTTTGCTTCTTTGTCTAAAGTGGTTGAGGTGGATGCTTTCAAAATGTCTTTTGAAGTTGGTGTTGACATGATTGTTGTGTATTTCCCATTTTTTGAATCTTTGTGGATGATTTTGTATTCACCCATGAAGTCATGCTCAAAATCCAAAGAACCCCAATCGTCGTCCAATAATGTAGTGTTTCAATGTGTTTGTCATTTTGTTGTGTAGGTTCCACTTGTCTAGTTGGTGTTAATGTGTTCAAGGGATTTACTTTAGTTTTGTTAAGTTGTAAGACACTATAAGGTTCAAGATCAATGTCAAGGGTGTATACTTTGTTGTTATAGATGTATTTCATTTTACGATGAAGAGTGGAGGGCACACCATTCATGGAATGAATCCATTATCTGCGTAAGATAAGATTGCATGAAATTTCATAAGGCATGACATGGATTGGTGTATTTAAGGTAATCACTCCAAATTTAAGAGGAAAAATTATTACCTTGAGTGGTTTCTTGTTGACATTATCAAATCCTTTAATAGATAGAGAATTAGGTCGAATGGTCGATCTACGAATGTCAAGCCTATCCAAAAGACTCATACTACACACATTAAGAGCAGAACCATTTTATATGAGAGTTCTCTATATGCATGTTGTGTTGTATTGAGCAATGATCATGAAATCTTTGTTTTGTTTTCATAACTCTAAATGAGGGAGCTCTTGTTGATGGAAAGTAATGGTGAGATTCATGCTATGGATTAAGGTTGCCACATCATTCAAAGTTGTACTAGGAGGGACTGCAATTTGTTGTAAGGCTATTTGAAGAATAGTGTGGTAATTTGGTGAGTTCTAAAGTAAATCCCAAAGGGAAATCTTTGCAGGAGTATTTTTTAATTGTTCAACAAGATCATACTCCTTTGTATGTGGGATGTAACGAGGATCACTAGGCGTATTGGGTAAAGGTAAAGAGATTGGGGTTGGTTGTGGTGGTTGTGGATTATTTTGAGTGTTATATGTATGAGCAATGGTATTATAACTCAATTTTTGTGATACATTATTCTAAGGTGGGTAGAGGATGAATTTAGGTTTATGTTGAGGTTGTGCTTTTTGTGAAGGTGGGTAGAGAATTAGAGGGTTGTTAGGATGTCCCACGGGGTATGTATGAGGTCCATTGATCGAGGGGGATCTAATGGACACTTGCACATTCATAACCTTAGCAGTCTTGGTTTGGTGTAGCTCTAATGAAGGGAAATCAATAACCACTTGTCTATTAAAGGAAGATACTCTATGACTGTTTCCATTTTCTAGCATCATGAGATTATACTTAGAAGGAGAGATTTTAGGAGAACAACAAGCCACATATTTGTGACAAGTAGGGATCGATTCTTCCAAAATGACTTCATCGCTAATAGGGGAATGATCATGGATGGTAGTGTCAAGAGGGGGATGATTAGGAGAAGGTATTAGTTGAATTCCTATTGTCTTGGATATCTCATTCTCTTGTGTTATGTTATCTACCCTATTAGGAGAGCTTGTAATATGTTCATCCAAGTTTGAAGTGAGGGAGGTATCAAGAGAAGGATCACAATGCTTTTCAAATAGATCATCCCAAAGGGGAGAAGCATTAGGGAAGGGGGTGTCAAGATTCTCATGACTCTTAATAGGGATGTCTTCTAATACCAACCTATCCTCTTGACATCGAGGAGGGATATTAGGAGATGGAAAAGTTTGGTTGTCATGGTTATAAGGATTAGGTAAGGTGGTATTTAGGAATGGTTCTATGTTTTCATCGTCTTGTTTGCTAACATCATCCAAAGGGGAGTAAGAAAATGGACAATCAAGAATCACAATGCTTGTAACTTCCTTCACCAAGATACCTTTGTCACTAATAGGAGAAGTATTGGGAGAAGAACAAGTATGTGTGTTATGATTGTCTACACCTCCATTCACACCAATGGGTAATGTAATATTTTGGTTTAGGCTATGTTCCTCATAGTTGTAATCAAAATCAAACTCATAAGAGGGGTTGTTATGCTTATAAAATCCATGTTTAATCAAATCAAAGGGACATTTAAAGAACATGTTATGCAAAAGTAAATAAAGTGCAATGTAATTTTCAGATGTAAAACAAAGTAAATTGCTGATTATAGTATGGAATAATCAGAAAAATGAAATGTAGGAGATGTAAATGTGAAATTAGACAATGCATGAAATGAGCTAATTGAAGTGAGATTTAAAAAAATGCATGCTACAGAAATGCAACTAACTAATATATAAAAGTTAAGGAACCAATCAGAAGCCTAAAAAACAAATTTCTGAGTTCTATAAAGTGCAGTTTTAGGGGTCAAAAAGGACTAATTTTCCCAGGGTGGCGAATGAGTCCTAGTATAGACTTTTTTTAGAATTTTCAGAAAATTTTAAATGGTTTCTATAGTTTCTAAGTGATATGATGTAGACCTAAATGAAAAATGTAGAATTTTAGAAAAGCTAAATGAATTTAGATGCCAACAATGCAACCTAAATACACTTTTTGTGAATGCAAAATTTAACACGTAACATGCAAATCCTAATGCAAGCTAGATCTATGATGATGAAAGGACTCCAAATAAGTCAAAAAATCATTCAAAAATTAGGTTCACCAAAATGAACCATATATTTTTGGTTCCTAAGTGCTTATCTTACTCTTCTAGGGTTTTTTACTTAAAAGGAGAGAGATAGGGCCCAAAAATGCTAAGGGTTCTTTCAAATTATGTTATATATGATGTTAGTTTGGCTAAATGAAATATTATAAGCACAACTAAGCTATGGAATTGATCGAATATGAATGCAAAACCCAACAAACAAGTGATTTTTGAAAACACATTGTGTAATGCAACAATGAACTAGAAATGAATGCAAAACTTAACATAAATGAACCAAACTAAAAGTGTGCATTTGAGATATGGATGAGGAATGGAAATGACTTCTGGAATGTTGTTGATGCTAAAATTTAGGTATGGTGGGACTCATTCACCATTCTGGGCGAATTAGTTTGAGTTCTAGAAAACTGTATCGGGGACCATTTTAGCCAAATGGGTGTCTAAATCTCCAAAAATATTCAAGAAACATGTACAGTGGGACTCATTCACCACTCTGGGTGAATTAGTGCATTCTAGCTTTTCTAAAAACTCAAAAATGGAATCTATAGCTTTCAATCTGCTCAATTTGCACCTTCAGGTGTCTTGGTTTGAAACCCTAATTTTTGAAATTGTAAATGATTTTTTGTGTAAGTTTTGGCCTTACAAAAGTGAAGATGACTTTAACAAGTTTGAAAACTAATCTTCCATAATGTCCAATCCATCCAAGCACCTAAATCTGCAAACACACAATGAAAGAGAAAGAAATGGTAAATGTTAGGGCATAGGGGTTTGCCTTGGTCAAACCGCTTTTTAGGTAATTAAACCAAAATGATGAAAATATGTAATGAAGCATGAAACAATGGAGTTGTTACATTTCCATGATGATTGAACTTGAATTTCTACAACAAAACATGAAGATTTTTCCCTTGAATGTCTGAAAAGTGCTATGTTGGTGACTTAGAATGACAAAACCCTAGTCTGGTTGACTTGAGATGGAAGATAAATGATGAATGAAGTTAAGTTATGATGAATTAGGGTTAAAAGACTTATATTTATAGGTAATCCTCATAATTTACCTGTTAATTGGATCCCTAATTGCAACATGGAGAAAAATTAAACTTAAAACCTAATTTTTCCCACTCAAACCCCAAAAATAGCTCAAATGGGACTCATTCGCCACTAATGCTGAATGGGTCCAATAGGGGCCATTTTTGCTAGTTGGAATGTTGAGAAGTAAGAAAATCAGGTTTATATGATGACTATGTTGGTTATTTGATCAAATTATGCCTCAGGATGCATAATATGCCTTAATAGGGGCCTATTAGTGATGATGTAAAATTCAATTGGGGCTTGGGAAACAAATTCAATGTGAAAGTGTGATTAAGTACACTTTACAATACTAAAATGAGGTCCACATAGCCTAGGAAGGCACAAGAACCAATGTGAATGTGCAAGACACATTACAACACTAGTTTATCATTAAGTTTAACTCATAATCCTTCTAAATTGTTGTGATAATGTTATTAAACATATTTTATAATGTTTAGGTAGGGGGAAATAGGTTCATTAAGTCTAGAAAAGTGTGAAAGTCCTTTACAAGACTTTACAACACCTTTACAAGACATCGTTAAGAGCATGCTATTCAATTTGGAAGGGTCCAAGACCTAGTGTGGATTCATAAAATGCCTTACAACACCTGAATCAATGCCTTATTAAGTCCATTTTATCATGAATTAATCCCATGTAAAGAAAATGGTCCTTTTTTCTATGACACAATTAGGTGGATGATAGCGATTGGTGGAATGTTGTGTATAGTGGATGTTAGTGATATGTGGGACCCTCTGCTCAAGAAAGTAATGTATGTAGAAGAGACTTGGAGGTATCGAAGGGAGATGTGAATGAGTCTCTTCGATAGAATGATGAAGACGGTGACTAACCATGTAAGAGACAAAGTGTTGACTGATGATGTGCATAATGAAGGCAGATATTTGGCAATCGATGATTTGTTGTTTTGCATCCTTGTTGAAAAACAACACTTGGTCAAGGCGAGTCTTTAATGATGGTGTTCTATGGTGAATACCCCTAAGATTGATGAAGGAGACTCGAATGACCGCTTATCCAATGTTCAGGATTTAAAGATATGGTAGTGAACGAGGATCACATGATTAGGGCACGAAAGGAGAAGATTGACGACTAGAATTCAAAGGAAAAGATATGTAATGGCTCAACAGTGTGAACAAGGGTTCTTGACTGGTAACCAACACAAAGAAAATAATTAATTGGTCTAGATGCACAAAGCAACCAACTGAATGAAGATCTAAGCTGTTAGGTGGTAGAATAGATTACAGATGAGATTAAGATTGAATCAGATCAAATGAGTAGTAAAGAGCATTAACTATGTAATATGATTCTTATGGTTTGATAGGAAGAGAATGAAGAAAAATTCTCTGCACCATATTTAATGGTGTGCGGCTTCATGCAAGATATGGTGATATCTAATTAGATGTCTTTATGATGAGATGGACAGTGGTGTGGATATTGAGGTACATGTAGCTTGTTGGAAAAGTTTGCAAGTGAGGAGAACCCTAATCTAATGTGAGTTGATCTAGACAATAGTGAGAATCTCGAGGGAGAGATTGTTGATCAATGGTGTTAAGAAAAAAAGTGAAGACTATCTGATTTGTGTTGATGAAGTTGGATTTGTGGTTGGTGTGAGAAGTCTACAAGAGCACAAGGTGCTAAATAGAGTTATTTATTATTGACTGTGCAACAAATGTAGAGAGAGAAGAGAGTGTATAGTGTGGATGTATGAAATACTACAAAAGGGGAAAGAAGAGTAGAGCAGCGAGATAGAACAATGATTGTTCTATGTGTAGAGGAGTGTGCAAAGTAGAGGTATGTGCTTTTGAGTGTGCAACTTCACTAGCAGAGTGTGTATTGGAGTGAAAGAAACAATGTACTGAATGTAGTGATGCATTATAGGTTGTGTAGAACCAAATTGTATGCATATATGAATTTTTAATGTTGTACCGAGTTGTGGCTTAGATCATGGGATTGTAGTCTCCTTGAAGTTGTAGCTTCTAAATTAGCGAGTTGAAGCTTCCTAGGGTTGTAGCCCTAAAATTTGTAACAAAGATTTGGATTGTGACATTGGATTTGAGCAGTAGACTTAAGCAGCGTTTGTCACCGTGGTTTTTCCCACATTAGGTTTTCCATGTATATATGGTGTTATGTGATGTTTTTGTGTGCATGCATATTTCTGTATCACATGATTAATATCTTTACATTAAGGGTTAAAGAAAGTAGTCTACACAAAAAATTTTAAGAGCTAAATTCTTAATATCTACTAATTCACCCCCTCTCAGTAGATCATTGTGTTCCAACATAGGTGGGAATGAAGGTTATGGTTGAATGGGGGGGAATTTGAGTTCCACCCTAGTTTTGCACATTGTTTGAAGTTTGAACCATTAATTTTGGTGAACAATACCTAAGGTTCACCAAAATGAACCATTAGGGAATGGATGCTTTATGATTTAGGTCATAGAACACCACTCTTCCCCAATAGTCGTTCAAATATTCCCTAAGATCCCAAATTCGATTGGCTATCAACACAAAGGTGAGTCAATTCTCAACAAGGAAGACCTAGGGGGTTCGTTATGCTTTGAAGGGTTCACCACCAATCAAAAGATTGGAAAATACAACTTAACATTCAACTCAAAATACCTAGTAATGCAAGCCAAATAATGAGTGCAAATGATAAAATTAAGTAACAAGTTAAGGTGTGTGTACCTAGGAAGTCAGAAATGTGATAAGGATTCTGGGAATGCAATTTTTTTGTCAAAATATGCTAGGGAGGAATAAGACTCCCTTACTATTGTCTTAGTCTCACTGTTGTTTTTCAGGGTAGATGCAAAATCTTCAAATGTTGGAGAATCTCAAATAATCTTTGCAAAATATCACTCAGAGGACTAAGACGCCCTTCCTATCAACGTAGTCCTGATCTAAATTTTAGTAACTTTGATGTATGATCTTGAGGTTCAATGTCTGCACTTCCTTCTTCTCAGATATTAGGTCTTGAAACCTCTAGATCTGACTTGTAGGTGGCTTTCTGTGAAGATGACAACTTTGCAATGCAACTTTTCACTTCAAATGATCTTCAACCTAAATCTACAAACACAAACACACAAGAGAGGAAAAACTTGTTATTGTTAGTAAATGGGGGTTTTCCTTGATCAAACCCCTTGTTGGTAATCAAACCTTGGAATGAAATGTAATAATGGAGGGAAATGATGAATGAACAAAGTTCTATGTTGCAACTCACCAAGCCCTTGTTACATGAAATATGAAAACTTTTGTGAAGTGGCTAGCTTGAGGGTATGTGCAGGATCATCATCGAAAAAATAGGCCCTTAAGTGGCAAAAAAATTAGAAAAATTAGAGTTAGGAAACTTGACGTAAAAAATTGAATAAGTTATCTATATTATTTCAAAAATATGTAAGAATAGAATCTATAGAAAATTGAATGTAGTTTCTAAAATAGTAGGTTTGTTTAAAAAAAAAAAAATCTATTTGGTGAAAATTTGAAATTTCAATGCAGTAGTACTTAAATTTCAGGGAAAAAATAAGTAGGTGTCTGTTGACCACCCTAACCACAATAAAATGATAATAATTTTTTTATAATATTTTAGATATAAGTAGATGACTCATGTCGATGTGATGCATATTTTTTGTAATTTTTGTTCAAGTAAATAATTAATTATGAATTTTTTATTACAAATTTTAAAAAATATAAAACTGATATGTTTGACCACCTTAACTTGGTCAAAAATTCATGAAATTCAATTTTTATTTTTTAATCCTATAATATGTGAAGCATAGAATGGCATTTTTGGATTCAAAAAATATGATATTGTTTGAAAGTTGTAGATGTTTTTCAATCAGCCTATCAATCAGGACTTTAGTCGTAATTCAAATAGAAAATGAATAATAATTACTTATTAAATTCAAAGTAAAGCATAATTTATATTGGTGGAAATCTGAGAATCACCTTTAAAAACCCTTTTCGTTTCATCAATTTTGGGTAAAAAAAATCGTCATCCACATACCCATCATATTGCCACTTTTTGGCCCATCATGATCCTGCACATACCCTTGAATATAGATATTGAATCAAATGAATGCTTGATAGATCTTGAATTGAATTTCTTTCTTGAATTAAAACCCTACATCACAAATGTTAGCTCAAAAACATGCATGATGCAAGAATATCTTTGACATGATACTTGAATCTTGATGATGGCTCCAAATTCTTGATGAATTGCTCTTGAATGCTCTTATGAACTCAATTATGCTATTAGGAATGCCCATTCAACTTGCTAGGTAAGAAATGAGTGAAATAACCTTGTATTTATATGTATCCATGCTTAATATCCCAAAATTACACCACAACAATCCGACATATGAATTCATTAATTAAAGAAGGCTAAATCCTGCCAAGATTTGAAATTAAATCTTGAAAATAACTTGAGGGGTACTAAGATTCCCTAAGTGGCATCTTATTCCCAAGGCTTGAAACTCGGGCCATAGACTCCAAAAAGGGGCCTCTTTAAGCTTCCTTTAAAAAGAGGGTCCCAAGACATTTGGAGGACAAAGATGCCCTAGGTGGTGTCTTAGTCCTGGTCCAAAATTCAAGGACACACAACAAGATCATTAAATTATCATTTACCCTTTGATGTTTGTCAAGATTATCCATAAAAATATGTAATTTATTAGGCTTTTGGATGCAAAACAGAACCAATTAAGACAAAAATAAGGATAAATAAAGCAAGGCCGGCCCAAACATGTGTGAAAATGCAAGGGTATACATTTTCCTACACTATAGTAGTTTAGAAAATTATAGCCCTTCTTGGAGATGGTACAATTTCACACTTAATTTGGACCTATTTTAGTACCCTTGCATTCATGATCCTTTAAACCATCACTAATAGGCCCCTAAGACCCTTTACCTTCGATCCCAAGGCTTATTTTGACTAAAATCCTGATTAAATCAATAAAGACATCCAATTTTCTAACAACTTGACATTTTATCATCTCGAAAATCTAGGGTGGGACTCATATGCAACCTTGGGCATACGAATCCCCCTAGGTGGGACCCATATGCCACAAGAGGTGTATGAGTCCCGTGTGGCCCCTTTTTAGGGTTTGAGCAAGAAATTAAGGTTTCTAATTCACATTATTGGCTAATGTCAACATTTGAGATCTAATAATTGTAAATTAGATGAAGTGCCTATAAAAATAAGGTTCCAAATCATTATTTCACCTAGAGAATTTGATTCAAGATCTAAGAATTCATAATATTTTAGTGTAGAAAAATTTCATCCTTTACATTTTCACACTTAATTTGGGAATGATTAACATTAAAAGGAACCTAATGTTTCCTTGATCTAGTGTTGTAATGTGGTTTACACATTCACATTAGGTTTAGGGACCTTTTCATCTAAATATACCTAATTTTTCCTTAAGTTAGTGTTGTAAAGTGTATTTATTTAAACCTTCACATTAAGTTTTAGGCCCTCTTGCATTTATTACCTTCATATAATCATTAATAGGCCCCTAAGACCCTTTATTATGCATCTTGAGACTTATTTTAATTGAGATCGTGACATCATCAATAAATACACTTAAAATATTAACTCCTTGACATTTCCTTAAGCTAAAAAGGCTTGGTGGGACCCATACACCACCTTGGGAATATGAGTTCCACCCAGATGGGACCTATACACCACAAGTGGTGTATGAGTCCCATTTGCTCCCTTTTTAGGGTTTTGAGTGGGAAATCAGGGTTTTGAACTCAAATTTCATGAATGTCAACATTTTGGATCTAATAAACTGTAAATTAGATGAGGTGCCTATATAAACAAGATTTAAAATCATTATTTTACTTAAGCAATCATAATATCATGCTAGCAATCAAGAGTTAAGCATATAAGACTTCACAATAGCATCATAGAGAGTTTACAAGAGCATTTTAAGGCATTCAAGAGTAGATTTCTTCATCATTTGTTGTGGCAAGTCAAGATACATCATCATATCAAAAGCATAAGGCATTAAGCATGTTGTTGAGCTAGTTTTTTGATGTAGCATTCAAATTCCAAGTTAAGCATTATTCTACATCTAACTCAAGGTCAAGATTTGGGTATGTGCAGGATCATCATGGAAAAAATAGGCCCTTAAGTGGCCAAAAATTCAGAAAAATTAGAGTTAGGAAAGTTGACTTAAACATTTGAATAAGTTATCTATATTATTTCAAAAATATGTAAGACTAGAATCTGTAGAAAATTGAATGTAGTTTCTAAACTACTAGGTTTGTTTAAAAAAAAAAGAAAATCTATTTGGTGAAAATTTGAAATTTCAATGCAGTAGCAGTTAAATTTCAGGGAAACAATAAGAAGTAGGTGTCTGTCTGACCACCCTAACCACAATAAAATGATAATTTTTTTAATAATATTTTTGATATAATTAGAGGACTCGTGTCCCGATGTGATGCATATTTTTTTGTAATTTTTTTCCAAGTAAATAATTAATTATGAATTTTTTATTACAACTTTTTAAAAATATAAAAAACCTCATATGTCTGACCACCTTAACTTGGTCAAAACTTCATGAAATTCAATTTTTCTTTTTTGAATCCTATAGTATGTGAAGCATAGAATGTGACACATGTTTTTGATTCAAAAAATGTGACATTGTTTGAAAGCTATAGATGTTTTTCAATTAGCCTATCAATCAGAGCTTTAGTCGTAATTCAAATAGAAAATGAATAATAATTACTTATTAATTTCAAATTAAAGAATAATTTATATTAGTGGAAATCTAAGAATCTCCTCTAAAAACCCTTTCAATCAGAGCTTTAGTCGTAATTCAAATAGAAAATGAATAATAATTACTTATTAATTTCAAATTAAAGAATAATTTATATTAGTGGAAATCTAAGAATCTCCTCTAAAAACCCTTTTCATTTCATTAATTTTGGGTTAAAAAAAAATCGTCAGCCACATACCCATCATATTGCCACTTTTTGGCCCATCATGATCCTGCACATACCCATCTACATTCTACATGGCCACTTCATGTTAGATTTTTGATTTACATCTCAAGACATCATTCAAGGTATCATTGTTCATGTTTCATGTTTCATATTTCATGTTTCATGTTTCATATTTCATGTTTCATGTTCATGTTTCATTGTTTCATCACAAGGTTTAATTACCTAAACGGGGTTTGGCCTAGGTAAACCCCTATTTCCTAAACATCAACAAGTTTTTCTCTCTGTCTACATGTGTGATTACAGATCTAGGTGTCTTGGAGCTTAAAGATCCTTTGAAGATAAGGTTACAAGATTGGAGAAAAGTTGTGAAGTTTCCATCTACATTGCAAGATCATGGAAAGTCACCTACAGGCTGTAAATCAAGGTTTCCAATTCAGAGATTCAGTAGGAAGGAAGCTACAAGAGATCACTAGAGAATACCAGAAGTTCATCCAAACCATAATTATGGGACTAAATCACCACTTGTGGCGTATGAGTCCAAGTACTACCATTTTTCAGGTTTTAGGAGATTCAAATAAATCCTTGAGAGATTCCAATTTTTGCACAAAAACCCTAGTCTAGGACTAAATCACCCAGACTGGTGTATGAGTCCTAGTGAGAATAAAATAGTAGGATTTTAGGGTTTTGGAGCTTTTTTGACCTCATCCTTCTTCCAGGTGCACCTCTTCTCATTCTTAGTTTGTTATTTTGCATTTTAGTTTCATTTCCTAGGTCATTTAGAGAGGTTTTTCATATCTCTTACATTCCTTGTCTTTCCAAGACCTATCTTGGTGGTGAACCCCTCTTTAGTATTTTATCACACCCTAGTACTACCTTTTGTAGATCTCTTTCCCTTATTCTATCCTTGGATTGAGATCTCTAGGGTTTCCTTGAATAAAATGTGGAGAAAACTTGTTCTATTCCCCAAACATAGAGCGACAATTTTCAGCCTTTCATTTTAGTGAACCTAGCCTTTATATCGCCTATTTTTGATTTTAACTGCATCATAGTCTGAGATCTATCTTACATTAACTTTGGATTAGGTCTTGCATTAGTTAATTTTCATCTATGGTTTCAATTTTTTGCATTAGTGGAAGTTCGTATAGGTTGCATTTTTGTGTCATAGATCATTCAATTTCACTGAAATACTGCAATTACAAATAGTCTAGACATCATACAAGTTACAAAAATTAGAAACAACTTAGAATTTTCTGAAATTGGTGCAAAAATGCTAATATGGGACTCATATGCCCCTTTGGGCGATTTAGTCCTAGTACAGGTTGTTTTTCCTACTTTCTAGAAATTCTGTGTTGTGCATTTTTCACCATTCAATCCTTCTAAAAACCTTGACTAGGACTCATACATCCCTATGGGAGAATTAGTCCCATATCAAACTTGAAACTACCATTTACAACATTAAAAACATCATTTTTGTACTTATATTTGTTATCATTTGATAGTTGTTTCAGTTTGTTGAGTTTCTGTTACATGCATTTCATTAGTTCTAGCTTAATTCAGTTCATTTCATGTATTGCTTAATTTCAAATTCGCATTTACAACATTTCATTTTCAAGTTGTTTCATAGTGTAATCAATAAATTACCTTGTCCTAAAACTGAAAATTGTATTTACACATTTCATTCTAGGTCATTGCATTGCATTTTAAGTCTCTTTCCATTTTGAATTTGTATAGATTAATTTTCACAAATGTTAGTATCTATCTTTTCCAAGTTTGCAAAGAAAAAGTTAGTCAATAAACATGTTAGTCATTCATTCAATACATTTCCTAGTTCTGAGAGTCTCTTAGTGAAAGAAAGTAAAAATGTTTATGCTTTCCTTAAATCTACACCCCTTCCTATCTCTCCTATTTTTGGGAATGATGTGATAGAAGAATATGAAAGAATAGAAAATCATGGTAACCATAGTTGCTCTTCTGGCAATACCTCTACTACATGTGATGAAGGTATTTTAGTTTTAGAAGATGCACTCAATGAGAATCATGACGATGTTAAAATATCCTCTTTTATAAACTCTCATACATGGGAAAATATTATAGCAAAAGAAAATCATATCATAGACACATTTCTAAACATCACCTTACCTAATTTCTATTCACCTCTTTCTTGTGAGAAAATTTTAGTGAGAGAGGATGAAATTATAAGAATCATGACAATCATATTGTAAATGAAGACGATAAGTTCCAGTGTTAGATGAGAAAATATTTAAGGTCTATGACAACCCTCTTTATGTTTCTTCCTCTAACTATCCAATTTTGAAAAATATTATGGGACAAAGGAATGAAATTATGAACAATGTTGACAATCACTTTTTTTCTTCTCCTAGTATCTCTCCTGGTTGTGAAGGAGATACTTGGATGTTAGAAAATCCAATCGATGAAAGTCATGAAAATATTATTTGGCTCTCTTCCCCTAGGAAAAAAATTATTGAACAAGACAATCCCATCATTGATAAGCAAGACAATCCAACTAGTGATAACTCCCTTACTTGCAATGAAGTCATTTTAGAAGAACCAACCTTTGAATGTCATGAAGATCTAGTTTGTAGTTCTCCTTAAAACTATCCTTCTAGGGAGGATATCATTGTGCAAGAAAATGACAACATTAAAAAGAGTAATTTGGCTCCCTTAGATGATGGAAAAAAGATGACACTAGACTCCCATTCATTAGAAAGACATCAAATCGAAACCACTAAGGTTATGAATGCACAAGTGTCCATTAGATCCCCCTTGATTAATGGAACTCCTACATACATTGTGGGACATCCTAAGAATCCTCTAAATCTTTACCCACCCTCACAATGACTATAAACTCAAAACAAACCCAAACTAATGATTTACCCACCTAAGAATAATGTTTAGCAATAGCCAAGTTATAATACTATTGCTCATACATATAACACTAGAAACAATCCACAACCAAGACAAACACCTTCAACATTCCTCCCATTTCCTAACCCTATATTTCTTGGTCCTTCTTGTTTGTCTCCACATAGTGGAAAGGAGTATGATGTTGTTAAACAACTAAAGAATACTCCTACTAAAATATCATTATGGGACCTTATTCAAGCCTGCCCTCATTATAATAACATGATTCAAAGTTCCTTACAAAAATTTCCTTTCTTGTCTAATGCACAACCAAATGACATAGCATCCATGATTCAAGAAATGAATGCTAACATTTTTTTCACCAAAGTGAGCTCCCTCCTTTGGAAGTGAAAAAATGAAACAAACCTCTCCCGATAATAGCTTGATATAATAGAACAAGGATAAAGTGAACCCTTACTGATAATGCTTTTTCCCTTAATGTGTGTAGTGTAAACCTTTTAGATAGGCTTGGTGTTGATAAATCAAAAATTCAACCTACCTCTTTATCTTTTAGTTGGTTTGATAATGTCAGAAAATGACCGCTTGGTATGATCACTATGCCTATTATAGCTAGAAATGCCACATTAGAAACACCAATCCATGTTATGCCTCACGATATTTCATATAATCTTCTTTTAGGAAGACCATGGATTCATGAAATGAATGGGGTGCCTTTTACTTTTCATTTTAAAATGAAGTATTTCTACAACAACAAAAGTGTACACACTCGACACTAATCATGAGGTGTATAGTGTTTTACAACTCGAAAAAGTCAAGGAGAATCCTTTGAAAAATAGACACCGACTACACAAGTAGAACCCATGAAAGAGAAAGAAAAATAAAAACATAGTGATGAAGTCATGAAGCTTCTAGAAGATGATTGGGGTTCCTTATATTTCACATCATTAATGGGTGAATACAAGATCATAAAAAAGGAATTCAAAAAGGGAAAAGAAAATGTAGTAATGCCAACACAAAATTCATAACACCTTCGAAAGTATCCACCTAAAAAACTTTAGAGAAAAAGACAACAAATTGCACAACAAACTTCGATGAAGCTTATTATGAACAACCATGGAATCCAAAAGAAATGAAAAAGCATTATGGAAAATGTTGTGAACTCATGAAACAACTTGGATATAGTGGAAAAGCATTTGCTGCTAGAGAACAAGGTATTTGTGTTCCTATAGAGCCTAGCATGAAAGGAATGACTAATGGTCTTGGTTATTGTCCCTTGGAAGAAATAAACAAGCCTTCACTTAATATCAACACTCTTACAAAAAATCCTTCTAAGACAACTTTAACAATAGTACATACTAAATTGTTAGACACTACTGGTCTAGATTATTATCCTTTTCAAAAGAAATGAAATAAACAATGAAATCCTCGCTTAACATTAATTTCATCATGCAAAACACTAATGATTCCAATTCGATAGATTTTACACCCTCCTGTAAAGGAGAGTAAAAAATCTCGCAATCTAAAGAGCCTTGTGTAAGTTTGACATCTTGTATTAAGAAAGAGATATCTTTGTCAAAAAATAAAGGAACATCTTCTACTTTGGATCAAGAGAGTATCTTGTCAAGACTCCTCCAAGATCATTTGATATCCCTCCCTCCAATAACATGAAATAAATTTTACTACAATACTTAATTTTGTGCATATCATAGAGTTCATGGTCATTCTACTAACAAATGCACGACTTTAAGTAACAAAATTTAACATCTTAAGGATTATGGTGCTCTTCATTGTGTTGATGCACCTAGACACTCTAATTGATACTAATTTTTAAGTTTCTCATCAATCATCTAGGATCATTCTGGTCTTGCACTAAGTGGGGGCAAGGGGATTAAGTAGCCTTGTCCTTGTATGTCACTTATCATTTTCTCTTGTGTCTATTTGAATGCATTCCATGTATATATAAGAGAAAGCTTTGGATATAGGTGACATGCCTTAATTTGGCTCACATGTGATGTATTGATTTATCTATAGTTGTTTCATTTTGGAGAAAACCCCTTATCCATTATGTAGTTTCATTCAGGAACATATGACTTGGAATAGGGCTTTCTACATAACCTCTCACGTCTTCTTCTACTTTAAATCAATTGCTCACATCAATGGTGTTAGCAGCCGCTTTAAAGTGGGGGCATACATTGACACTCATGTTTCACTATGTGATTTTTTTTATTCTTGCAACACGTCCTTTTCTTGGTGGTGTAATTGGGCTTGATATCCTTCAAGAGTGTGATATTTATTTGATTTTTCCTCTCTTGGAGACATTAGGCATGATGTTCCCTAAGAAGATACCTTACATGAACTAAGACAAATCCCTTTGAATGTACGTTACACTATTTTTGCACCTACAACATTTGTTACATGGCCACCTTGCATAACATGCTTTGTATGCCTATAGAGCCATCTTGTTTATTCATGGGTGTCAAGCATACAAATTTTTACTTGCCTCGTGAATCTTGTTGCTCACATTGTCTGGTACTGTACCAAATTTATCAGTAGGTATAGCTTTGATATGGTTGTACTTATGGGAGCCAAACTTAAGCATGAATTTCCCATAGCCACCTAATTGTGTGTGTGAGTGCATATTGTCCATTTGCATATGTTTCTCACCTCTCTAGGGGCTCACCTAGTGGATGTCCTAAGGTTCCACTAACCCTTGTGAGCATGCATTTAGTTTGCATAGTGGATATTGTGTTCCACTTGTAAGCCACCCCTTTTGGATACTCACCGAGCGAACAGTCTAATGTTTTTTTGCGTCAGAGTGAGCATGCATTTTTGGAAAAACAACTTAGATCTGATCCATAATGTGCGGGAAAAAAATCAAATCTTGATCCACCTTTTCTTTATTTTTCTTTCATCTTTATGTTTTTGACATTGAATATTTGTCTATATTATTTTGTTGCATATTATACTCCTTGTGTGTGTCCCTTTGTGCTTATGTTGGTTTGAAGTAGGATCCTAGATCCTGGGGGTTTGACCACCCCCTTGATCTTTTTCATCCTAGACCATCCACATCGGTACATGTGGAACCCTCTTGAATGTCTACTTTAGTATGATTTTGAAGCAAGTTCCTCCTCTCACTAAAGTGGGGGTTAAATGTAGTGTAGAAAAATCTTTACATTTTCACACTTAATTTAGGAATGATTAACATTAAAATGAACCTAATGTTTCTTGATATAGTGTTCTAATGTTTTTTATACATTCACATTAGGTTTAGGGCCCTTTTAAGCTAAATAGAAATATTTTTCCCTTAATTTAGTGTTGTAAAGTGTATTTATTTACACCTTCACATTAATTTTTTGGGCCCTCTTGCATTTATGACCTTCATATCATCATTAATAGGCCCATAAGACCCTTTATTATGCATCCTAAGGCTTATTTCAACTCAGACCCTGACATAATCAATAAAGACACTTAAAATATTAACTCCCTGACATTTCCTCAAGCTAAAAAGGCCTGGTGGGAACCATATGCCACCTTGGGTGTATGAGTCCCACCTAGATAGGACCTATACTTCACAAGTGGCATATGAGTCCCACCTAAATGGGACCTATACACCAAAAGTGGCATATGCGTCCCATTTGGCCCCTTTTGTGGTTTTTAGCGAGAAATCAAGGTTTTGAATTCAAATTTCATGAATGTCAGCATTTGGGATCTAATAAGTGATAAATTAGATGAAGTTCCTATATAAACAAGAATTCAAATCATTAAATTTTACTTAATAAATCATAATATCATGCTAGCAATCAAGATTTAAGCATCCTAAGACTTCACAAGAGGGTCATGGAGAGTTTACAAGAGCATTTTAAGGCATTCAAGAGCATATTTCTTCATCATTTGTTGCAGCAATTCAAGATCCATCATCATATCAAAAGCATAAGGCATCAAGCATGTTGTTGAGCTAGTGTTGTTATGTAGCATTCAAGATCCAAGTTAATCATTGTTCTATGTCTAACTCAAGGCCAAGATCTACATTCTACATGGCTACTTCATGTTAGATTGTTGATTTACATCTCAAGACATCATTCAAGGTATCATTGTTCATGTTTCATGTTTCATATTTCATATTTCATGTTCATGTTTCATTGTTTCATCACAAGCTTTAATTACCTAAATGGGGTTTGCCCTAGGCAAACCCCTATTTCCTAACAATCAATATGTTTTCCTCTCTCTCTACATGTGTGATTTTAGATCTATGTGTCTTGGAGCTTAAAAATCCTTTGAAGACAAGGTTACAAGATTGGAGAAAAGTTGTGAAGTTGCCATCTACATTGCAAGATAATGGAAAGTCACCTATAGGTTGCAAATCAGGGCTTCCAACTCAGAGATTTGGTAGTAAGGAAGCTACAGGAGAGATCACCAAAGAATACCTGAATTTAACCCAAACCATAATAGTAGGACTAAATCACGCATTATGGCGTATGAGTCCCAGTATTGTCATTTTTTAGGTTTCAAGAGATTTAGATCAGTCCTTAACAAATTCTAGTTTTGGTAGTGAAACCCTAGTCTAGGACTAAATCACCCAAACTGGCATATGTATCCTAGTGAGCACCAAACAATGAGATTTTAGGGTTGTGGAGCTTGTTTTTACCTCATCCTTCTTCTAGGTGCACCTCTTCTTATTCTTAATTTGTTATTTTGTATTTTGGTTTCATTTCCTAGGTCATTTAGTTAGGTTTTGCATATCTCATACATTCCTTGTCTTTCCAAGCCCTAGGATGGTCGTGAACCCCTCTTTATTCTTTTATCACACCCTTGGACAAACTTTAGTAGATCTCTTTCACTTATTCTATCCTTGGATTGAGATCTCTAGGGTTTCCTTGAATGAAGCATGGAGAAAACTTGTTCTATCCCCAAAACATAGGGCGACAATTTTCAACCTTTCAAATACCAACTTGAGCACTCAAGAATAATTTCACAAGAGCATTCAAGAGCAAGGAGTACATAAAGTTGAAGTATTGTAGCAACATTATAGTGTTTTTATAGGTCTTCAAGCTCACTTTCATTAAAGATCTAGCATTGTCAAGGATTGATGATGGTTTCCTATGGAGAATCATGATGGATTCTAGGTTGGGGAGATGTAGCTAGCTATTTATCCAAGCCTAATGACTTGTTTCCTAAGTGATTCCATCCTCCATTATCATTTTAATTTCTACCTAAAGGAAGGTACATGCATTATTATGGTTTATTAGGGTGATTAGATATATCCCAAAGTGAGTAATCATCTCTATGTTTCATTCATACATCTTACTCTAACACATTAGAATAGGGTTTTATTGCATTTGAGATTTCCTAATCTTAGATGAACTGAAGATTAGGGCTTGCACTCATATTTACTTTCAAGATCTATTATTTCTATCAAGGTTTAACTACCAAACTAGGGGTTTGACTGAGGAAAAACCCCATAAGAAAATCAATACAATATTCTATTTTGCATGTCTTTTTAGTAGGTTCATATCCAAAATCCAAATTTGGAAGGAAGAGAAAATATAGAAGAATAGCTTCAGATCTTAGTTTAAAAAAAAAGAAGAACGAGACTAATATGCCACTTGTGGCATATGAGTCCTAATGTAGCATTTTTCCTAGATTTCAGAGGATTCAAACTTGTCATTTTGAAATTCTAGTTTCTACCTAGAAACCTTAAACTGGGACTAAATCACTCAGCCTAGCGTATGAGTCTCTGTAAGCTTTAAAAGTCATATTTTTTAGGATTTCAGGCCTTGTTTTGAGCCTCTTTGGCCTTCTAGGTGCACCTCTACTTTTCTATAGTTTTTTTTTTTTGATTTAAATTCATTTTTTAGGTCATATCATGAGGTTTTGCATGTTACTTTCATTACTTTTCTTTCCAAGCCTTTGCTTGGTGGTGAACCCCCTTTTTTTTTAATCACACCCCTAGGATACCTTATTGTAGATCTCTTTCCCTCATTTCCATCCCTAGATTGAGATCTCTAAGGTTTCCTTAAATGAAACTTGGAGGAATTGGTGGTTCTATCTCCTAAAATATAGAGCAACAATTTTCTACATTTCACAAAGTTTTAGCCAAACCCTGATATTGGGACTAAAACGCCACCTTGGGCATATGAGTCCTAGTATACCACTTTTCATCCATTTTCTATGGATCTTGGTTTGTGATTTGTAGATTCCAAATTGAGCTTGAGACCCTAAATAGGGACTAAATTGTCCAACTTGGCATATGAGTCCCAATGTGCACCAAAAGTCATAATTTTAGGATTTTAGACCTTGTTTGAAGAATTTCCAGTTTTCTAGTTGTACCTCTATTTATCTCTAGTTCATTATTCTAATTTTGAGTTTCCTTTCCTATGTTACATAGCTAGATTTTCATATCAGTTGTATTTCCTTCTTTCTAAGCACTTGCTTAGTGGTGAACCCCCTTTTGTCCTTAATCACACCCAAGGAAACCATCCTAACCCTAGTCCATTTCTCAATCAATTCAATTGGTTGAGGGATCTTGGTTTCCTTTAATGAACTAGAGTGAAATAGGCCACTTACCCCTTTTTCCATCTCTGAAAAGGTGGAACCCTATTTTCTATTGTTCAAATTGAATACAAGAGTCGTCAACCTTAAAATAATGAATCAAAGATAAAGAAGATGAATCCTCCAAATCTAAATTAGTAGTCATAGAATCTAGTAAATCATTGAAAGAATCATATGGTAAGTTATGAAAATAATAAGTGGAAAGGATAAGAATATCCATAACAAGATGTATAATAAATGGATAGTGATATGGATCTTTATAGATCCCCCAAATTCAGGTGTAATGTGTGCATGTGAACTCAATCTTAGAGAACATTTTTGTGATCTCCCAAAAAATTCACCGTTAAGAGTAGAACTAGTCAATCAAAGGAAATAACCTTTTATTTTTTCTCATGATATCTTTCAATTATGTGTACATAGTTTAATGAAAAATCCATAAAGATGGGAAAGGAGATAAATCCCTCAAAGGTGTTTCAAGATGTCATATTATAAATACTCAAAGTTCCCTTTCCTTAGGATGATTATGGAAGGATGAATTGAAAATTATAATTTTACAGTGATAGAATCCTCATATATATTATATATCAAAAGATATGAAATTGAAACCCTTGTAGCATAACAGTAAACCCATTTTTTATAAAAATATCCAAAGTAAAAATAAAAAAGAAGACTTCAAAGTAAAATAATAGTTACTTGGGATAAAATATGAAAAAGCACATAGATGAATATGAATCACATAGAATTAGATTCCTAATACATAATTCTTTAAGATCTAATATTATAATTCATATTTATGGCTTTTAAAAATAGTAAATTTATGTGATTAAAAATAGGCCATGCAACTATGTTTTAGGTTTGATGGCTACAATTCCGAATTATGTTTAGTAGTGGTGGCTATATAGTAAAGGTTAGACCAATTGGAGTATTTTATGATGGTTTGGGTAGAGACTCAATGGAGTTAGTAGTGTAGCAGAACAATACCCACAAGGGTGGCACTAGGTAGTGAAAATGGTGTCTATGCCACCCACTATAGCCAAGTCCTCTAGAGTTTAGAGGAACTAAACTTTCATGCCCCATAGGACTATGTGCTTTCAAAACCTATGTAATATTGAATCCCTCATAATGTGAAATAAACACCTACAAAAAACATACAACTAGTGAATTAAACACTTTTGTACATTTTATATCTGTAATCTAATGTTTAAAAATGAATAATATTCCAATGTTATAACATGTATCTTAATCTAAAAAATAATAGCTAGTACAATAGCTATACACATGGTAACAAATATCTATATCAATCCATATAGATATTTGAATTTTTAATAGCAAATTTTAGTAAACCATCCCAAAAGTAGATATTTTTTACTTAAAACCTTGTCCATTTATAGGTTATTGGGTGTTATGGACTTAATAGTGATTTTCATTTCACTTTATATAAAAAATCATTGCAAAACAAATGTCCAAATAAGGAAACAAAATTACAAATTTTAAGCTCTAATACCATTAAAGATTTATAATGCTCTAATACCATGTATGAGTTGATGAGGAACACACATAGACTAATAATCAATTACGACCAAAATAAATTTCCACACAATATAAAAGTAATGAGAATACTATGAATCCATAGAGTTGATTGGATACATACAAAATGACATAATGAGAGGACCCTTAAATATATAAATGAGTGAAATTCTATGAAAAACTAAGATCATGAAAAGTTTTGTATTCATATGATATGAGATACAAAGTAAAAGACATGAGTAAGCTTAAGTATTCAAGTTTTATAATCCTTTTTGGAAAGAGGAGCTGAGAAAAGTTATAGGGGCTACCATAATGTCAATACCATAAGAGATAGATGGTATACACTATTAGATAAGTGATGAACATCCCTTAGTAGTTTTTGTTAACTCACTCATTCCAAGGATGATGATAGATATAAAAATAATCATAAAAATGGAGTCATATATGCAAATAGGAGGTTCATGGGCCAAGAAAGCTTTCATATTTAGTGAATGTATCATTGAAGAATTATTTAGAGGATCATGACTCTCAATATATATGATGAGGGGGGCATGAGTATCATTAGGGTACTAGGAACAAAAAGGAGCCTATAAGAAATACCATGATATGTGGAACCCATTATTTGAGCTACATGAACCATAAAAAGAAAACCAAAGCTTGAAGTAGGTACATATTAGAGAAACAACAAGAATCTATAGCCTAAAGATAATAAATAAAAGATAATTTAATGAATCTTGTAGTGTAGAAAATTTTGTACCTTTACAATTTCACTCTATGTTTGCATCCTTTTAATTAATTGAACTTAATTAAGCCTCTAATAGACCAAATTATGCATTCCAAATCCTTATTATTCCTATTTTCTAAAAGGGAAACCTATATTAAAAAATTGCTAACATTAATTAAACACCTTGGAAATTGAGTGTCTCAGGTTTAGGTCCTAGGACCCATTTTCCCAAGCGATAATGGGTCCTCTTTAAGTCCTAGGACCTAATTTTTAATATTCTTTTGATAGCATTTTAATGATTCAAATTCACATTTCAATGTCGGCTTTTGAAATCTAATTTTCAAGAAATTAGATAAACACGTATAAATACAAGGTATTTTTATCAATTCAAATCTAACTAGAAAGAAGACACTATATGAGAGAAATCCTATAGAAAATATTATTGTCAAAAACATTGTAGAGTAGATTTATTAGTCATCTATAGTAGAAATGAAGATCATATCATGTCAAAGTTCATGTGTGTTCATGTTCATTTTTTAGAGCTAACATTGTGATGTAGGTTCTAAGCATTCAAGAAAGAATTCAAACATCAAACAAATCAATCGATCAAGCCAATTCATGCAAGATCCAAGCCTCAGAGTGATGTGTTTGACTTCAATCCTCTAAGGGAAACCATTAAGGGTTTTGTGATTTGTAACAAGCAAGTGTTCATTCATCAATTCTATCATCTTGTCGTTATTTCATTATCAAGGTTTAATTACGAAATTGGGGTTTGACCAAGCCTAACCCCCATTCACCCAAAAACTTTTTTTTTTGCTTCTCTCTTTGTATGTGCAGATTTACATGTGGATAAGGATTCAAAAGACCTTGAAGGAGAAATTTTGAAAAGTTGCATTTGATGTCAACATTTTTTTCAAGACATGAAAACTCATATACAAAATTTATTTCCAACTTTCTAACATTAAGACCTACATCAATCTAAAGCTTAGATCTGTCACCAGAGGACCGCAAAAGTTGAGAAAAACCCCTAGGTAAAGACCCATTCTCCCTTAGGAAAATGCGTCCTTGTAGGAATCTCAAAACAAACTTTTCAGAGAAGGTTTGCCATTCTCTGCATTTCCCACATCTACATGCAAATTGTCATTTTTTTATTATCATACAATTATTCATTTTAATTATTAGGTCATATAATTTAGTTAGTTAATGCACTTTAAATCATCTCCCAATATTGCAAATCAGTTATTTTTTTCATAAGAAAGCAGAGATCTAAGGTCCAAAATAGGGTTGAATCACCTCAAGGTTGCAAGTCAATCCCAGATTCCTTTGTGATCTTCTCTCTTTCTAATGAAATTAATGAAAGGTGTGTTTGAATCTTATGTCATTTCATTATTCCACATTGATTGAATTCATTCCCCTTTTTTAATATTTAAAATCCATCTAATATCATCCTAGATTATTCATAGTGAGTGTCCACAAAACAAACTTCATTTTTTTTACTCATGGGAAATCTTTTTTAAAAGGTGGAAATCACAAGGTAAAAGTATAAAACTATCCTACACTTTATGCCAACTTATTGGCACAAGTAAATTTAACAATTTCTAATTATAAGTCAATTTTCATCTTACATATTATCTAGCTATATTTATTATAAAAAAATTGAATATAGACCACGGATTTTCCAACTAGAAGTATCCATTAAATGTATATTTTGCACCACTTTGGCGCTAATTTACCATAAAAACAAATTATTCAAGAAACTTATTGAACCAAAGATTTTTGTTTAGGGGTCTCCCTTACACTTCTAGGGTTTTGAACCTAAAAGGAGAGAGGTAAAAAAATCTTTATGGATCACTCAAGAAAAAACCCTTGAGATTCCAATGCAAAGGAGATTGAAATATATCAAAGGGGATTGTCCTAAAGGCTGCGAACTGGTAAAGGTGTTCAGTACTAATGCAAAACTTATAAAATGCAAGATAGATCTTCAAAATTCATGTTTAAGCCTAGCCAATGGGAATCATTCACCACTAATGGAAAATCAGTCCACCTCTGGATTTTTAGAAATTCAAAATAGGAAACTATAGCCTTCAGTCTACTCTTCTGCTCCTGATTTGGATTTGGGTCCGTAATTGTCAAATTCAACCTGTAGGTGTTTTCCAAGCTTCTCTTAGGGTTTTGACAACTTTGAATAGCTTTGATAATTTGTTGATAACTTTTCCAATATTTTTCTTTGATAAATCTACAACCTAGACCTTCAAATCACATGCAAAGAGAGGGAAAATTTGTTGTAGGATTAGTGAATAGGGGTTTTCCTTGGTCAAACCATGGGTTGGTAATTAAACCCTTGGAAATGAAATGAAATATGCAAAGAGAATGATGAATGAAAAAAGACAATATTACAACTCACCAAACCCTTGAAGTAGAATGTTGTAGACATGCAAGTAATTGCTCCAATGGATGTAGACTTGAAAATTCTTGAAATGCTTAGAATGCTTGATAGATAGATTGATTAATTGGTTTGCTAGTTTGTTTTGGGTGAAATAAGTAGAAAAACCCTATATTTATACTTAATCATGTAATAATTCTTGAAAATACATCACAGGATGACCTTAGATTTTAGAAAATAAAAACCACCAAATATTTGAATTGATTTTGAATTTTGTTCCAAAGGGGACTCACTCACCCCTAATGGCGAATGGGTCCCACCTGAAGGCATTTAAATTGGGTTTCAGAATTTAGATATTTTAAATGATGTTTATTGGGATTATTCTCAAAAATATACTTAAGTAAGGCCTACAAGTGTAAAATGGGGCCAATTAAAGCATAAGAAAGGTCCAAATATTAATGACAAGCCTAGAAAAGTGTGAAAGTTTGTTACAACACTTTACAACATTTTGAAATAAGGCTTGGTAAATGATAAAAAGAGGTTATTTAGGTGAAATATATTAATAAGATCCTAGAAAAGTGTGAAGGTGTGTTACAACACTTCACAACACTTTTGCAAGGCATCATAAAATTCTTATTAGTCCACAAGGGCGCAAGACCTAATGTAAATGTGTTAACCACATTACAACACTAAATCAAGGAAAAACTAAGCCAACATCCAGAAGAAGGACCCAAATGAGCATGAAAATCTACAAAGATCCAATTTCCTATGTTACATTTAGCCCCCACTTTAGTGAGAGGAGGAACTTGCTTCAAACTCACACTAAAGTAGCCAAATACACACATCAAGAGGGATCCGAGTGCACCCATATTGGAAAGATGAGAAAACAACAATCAAGAGGGGTGATGAAGTCCCCAGGATCAAGATCCCATGGAAAACCAAACATAAGCACAAAGGAACACACGTGAAAATGATATAAAGAGTAGTGAAAAGGAAAATAATACACTTCCAAAGATGAAAGGGAGAAAAGGAAAGAGAGAAAAAGAATAGAGAAAATAATATCAAGATTCAATTGTTTGTCCATCCTAATGTGGATCAGATCTAGGTTGCTTGTCCGAAAAAATGCATACTCACTATGAGGTGATGGAACTCATGGCTATCTGATGGGTGAGAAGTCCTAGAAGGTTAAAAACATACACTCATAGCTGGTATGCACTCACACACACGCAGGTGGCTATGGGGAAGGTCATGCCTTGGAATAGGATTCCAACTCAACTATACCAAAGTTATACCTCCCAATAACTTTAATAAGGCACCACAAAAGAAAATGGATTTTCAAGCTTCATGAGACAAGAAAAACTTTGTATGCTTGTAGCTTATGAACAAATGTGATGGAACCACAAGCATGCAAGCTTTGTTATGCAAGGTGGCCATATAACAATAAATGCAACATGAAAAGAATGTTCAAAGGAGTATTGCTTAGTTCATGTGAGGTCTTTAACTTAGGGAACATTATGCCTAATGTCTCCAAGAGAAGACTGATCAAAGAATGGAAAATTCACAACTTATGGGATATAGTGCATCACATCAAGCCACTAAGATGAATGTAATATGCTAAGATAGATCACGCTCATGAAGGACACTATATGCAATGTCATCCACAAAGTGACAAACACATCATATGAAGTAAGAAGGTTGCACTAAGAACCAAGAAAAGGAAAATGAAAAATAATAATGCCAATGTATGCCCCCACTTTAAAGGAATTGCTAACACCATACTGTGAGAAATTATTTTAAAGTAGAAAATGAAAAATGAAAACAAAGAAGACATGAGAGCCAACTTGAAAATCCATATATGCCAAGTCATATGTTTCTAAGTAAAGTTGCATCATGTAAGAGAAAGAAAAGAGAGGGGTTTCCCCCAAAATGAAAACACCAAACACATAAGGGGTCTATGGATTTGGGGTTAGTATGTTCGTTGCTACAATGTTTTTTAAGGAGCTTGGAACTATTATCATTCCCCAAATACACATAGAACTAGAAGAATGACACAAAGAGAGTGAAAACAAAGAATAAAACATTTTGGGTCAACATGGAAGAGACAGGGTGTCTCAACGCCTTGCGTCATACCCAAAAGGAAAACACAAGACAAACGAAAAAAGGAAAGGTAAAAGAAAAAAGAAAAAAAGAAGGAAAATCTTTTGGGTCAACATGAAGGATACATGAATGTATCAATTCTTTTTATCATCCCCAAAAGGAAAAAACAAGCTAAAAATAAAAATACAAGCGAAAAAAGGTAAAAGAAAAGAAAAAGGCCTTTTGGGTCAACATGAAAGAGACATGAATGTCTCAATGCCTTGTGTCATCCCCAAAAGGAAGACATTAAAAAAAATGAGAAAGATAAAAAATTGAAAGAGATGCACGACATAGAGAAGAATGAAGGTACAAATAGAGGAATGTCACAAAAAGAGAGAACATAAAAAAAAAAACATCGTGGGGGATCACATTACACACATGCAACCACACAAACGAAAATGCAAAAGACTAGTAAGGAAAATGCATGTCAATCGTCAAGCAAGTCATCGGCCTTCCAATCTTAGTCTGTATAAGCAAAAGGTGAATAACACAGCCAAGGGATAGTGACAATTGCATTACTAGGAAAAGGCTAACAACTTTGTGCCCCCACTGAGTGCGAGATAAGAATGATCCAAGTGAGGTGATGGGAAAGGTAATGTAAAAGTGAGAAGAGAATGCTCTTCAACTATTACATGACAACAAGTGAGAGAGTATGTTATGGGATCACTAGATAGCAATTATTGCCATCAAAGTGATACTTGCTCAATATTTCTTTCAATGTACGACACTCATCACTACTATGTCCAAAAATGCGATGATATGCACAATGTGGAACTTTGGAATCTTTAGGATATATCACCAACCTATTCATAGGTGGTAATATTATGAGTTCTTTGTTTTAAAGTATTTGTATTTTCTTTTCACTTCCAGGTGGTGGGCAGAGAGGAAACTTTTTTTTTGTGACTTGTAAGGTCTCTTGCGCTTGTTGGACTCACCTTTGTCTCTAATTGAAGGAGGAGGACCCAATGGGATCCTATCATCATTTTCATTGTTATTAGTCAAGGGTTGCTCTCTAGGGAGAAGGGAATTCAGGTCGGGGGGAGAATCAAAGATCACTGTACCATCATCACAAAGCCTTAGATATTCTTGAGGAGGCTTACTGTTATGAGGGGGATCTTGATAGCCTATCCCCTTGGTATTTTCATCGGTTAGTAATTGCTCTAAGAGTTGATGAATTTCATGTTCACTTGTTGTATCACATCCTTGTTTTCTCAAGATTGTGAAGCCTTTTCCATATGTTTCTTCAAGGTTGATTGGAGTGTTGGTTACTTTGTTATCTTAAAATGGTTGAGTTTTTGCTTGTTTAGAGGAACTAGGTTCACCTTGTGTAGGGAACTTAGGTTCAAATTTTGTTTCAGGATGTAAGTAACCAAACATCTCAAGAGGTGGTGTTGTAGGAAGGTCTTGTTGTTTCATGGATGGATAAAATGATCCATTATCTTCAAGGTTGTCAAGGAAATAATTTAGGAACCTATTCATGTTGTCATCATCTTCTCTAATGATGTCAATAGATCATGAGGAGAACATTCATTAGGAGTTGAAGGAGCATGAGTGAGTTCAATGTCATTAGGATTAGTTCCAAAGGCACAACTTGACACATCCACTAAGGACTTTAATGACATTCAAATCTTATGAAAATAGATATCCATGATGCAAATTTTAGATTGCTCAAGATGAATAAAATTAAACTAGATTCAATGAATTCAATGAAATAGAAAATTTGGAAACAAAAACAGAAAGGTATCAACATAAAACATAAACTCAGAAAATGAAGATTAATTGCCAAATAATGCAATGTAGAATGTGCAAGGGGATTGATTCGCCCTCAGTGGTGAATGAGTCCTGGTAATGATTTATTTTCAAAATTTTCAGCATTTTTGAATTGATTTTTATGCTTTTTATATTTTCTAATGTAAATATAAAAATGCAAAATTTTACTATTGTTTTTAATGAAATTAAGTGCAATAATGCAAGCTAAATAAACTTTTCACTAATGAAAATTTTAAAACCCTAGAATGCAATTTAAACAACGCAATGCAAGCTAAATCTAGGATGTAAATGCACTCTAAATCACAAATATGATGCTCTAAATGCAGGTTCACCAAAATGAACCAAAGATTTTTGTTTAGGGGTCTGCCTTACACTTCTAGGGTTTTGAACCTAAAAGGAGAGAGGTACAAATATCTTAATGTCTCACTCAAGAACAAACCGTTGAGCTTCCAATGCAAAGGAGATTGAAATATATCAAAGGGGATTGTCCTAAATGCTGCAAACTGATAAAGGGGTTCAGTACTAATGCAAAACTTGGAAATTGGAAGATGTATGAAAACACAATGTGATATGCAAAAAGACCTAGAAATGTAAGCAAACTATAACATAAACTTATGAAATTGAAAGTGTGCACCTAGAGACTGGAAAGAGATGGAAAGGAGCTCTAGAATCCTGAAGAATTCACTGTTGATTCCAATTGGGACTCATACGCCAAGTTGGGTGACTTAGTCCCGCTTCGAGAAGACTTTGTCAAAATAGGTTTCAGACAACTGGGTACTCAAATCTTCAAAATTCCTATTTAAGTCTGGTCAGTGGGACTCATTAGCCACTAATGGCGAATCAGTCAACCTCTAGAATTCTAGAAATTCAAAATAGGAAAATGTAGCCTTCAGTTTTCTCTTTTGCTCTTGATTCAGATCTGGGTCCAAAACTATCAAATTCGACTTGTAGGTGTTCTCCAAGATTCTCTTAGGGTTTTGACAACTTTGAATAGATTTTATAATTTGTTGATAATTTTTCCAATTTTTGTCTTTTATAAATCTCCAACCTAGACCTGCAAATCACATGCAAAGAGAGGGGAAAATTGTTGTACGGTTAGTGAATAGGGTTTTTCCTTGGTGAAACCCTGGGTTGGTAATTAAACCCTTAAAAATGAAATGAAATATGGAAAGAGAATGATGAATGAACAAATACAATGTTACAACTCACCAAACCCTTGAACTAGAATTCTGCAGACATGCAGGTAATAGCTTCAATGGATGTAGACTTGAAAATTCTTGAAATACTTATAATGATTGATTTATTGATTGATTAATTGGTTTGTTAGTTCGTTTTGGGTGAAATGAGTAGAAAAACCCTATATTTATACTCAATTATGCAATAATTCTCAAAAATACATCACAGGCTGCCACTAGATATTAGAAAATAAAAACCCGCAAGAAATTTGAATTGATTTTGAATTTTGTGCCAAAGGGGACTCATTCGCCCCTAATGGAAAATGGGTCCCACCTAAGACATTTAAAGTGGGTTTCATAATTTAGATATTTTAAATGATTTTTATCGGGATTATTCTAAAAAATACACTTAAGTAAGGCCTGTAAGTGTAAAATGGGGCCAATTAAAACATAAGAAAGGTCCAATTATTAATGACAAGCCTAGAAAAGTGTGAAAGTTTGTTACAACACTTTACAATATTTTGAAATAAGGCTTGGTAAATGATAAAAAGAGGTTATTTAGGTAAAATATAATAATAAGATCCTAGAAAAGTGTGAAGGTGTGTTACAACACTTCACAACTCTTTTGCAAGGCATCATAAAATTATTATTAGTTCACAAGGGCCCAAGACCTAATGTGAATGTCTTAACCACATTACAACACTAAATCAATGCAAAACTAAGCTAACATCCAGAAGGAGGACCCAAATGAGCATGAAAATATCCAAAGATCCATTTTTCTATGCTACACTTGTTATTTCAACATCTCCTACTCTTCTAAATAATTTGTTTTTAAAATATAAAAATATAGCTTTGTAGATATATAAGTGTAGTTTCCAAAAATATAATTATTTAAATAGTTTAAATATTTTTTATATTTTATATTTTATTTTTACTAAAAGTAGGTCATCAACACAAATATATATATAAGTTTGATTATCTTTTTAAGAAAAAGAAAACTTAAAAAAAAAAAAAAAAAAAAATATGATGCACTAGAGAAAATATTATATTTCACGATGATCTTTTTTCTCTATGGTTTTTTAAATAGTTCAGAAAAAGGTGATGCCCCATGGAAACTAGTTTTTTTTAATGCATGTAAGTTTAAATATTTATTTAAAAATATATATTTATCAAAATGGGAAAAAATGGATTGGGTGGAACTGGGCGGCGCTGATGCGAAATTGCGAGATCATCAAAATCCGTGCTAAGGAGGCATTCCAGGTGTGTTCTTTCCTGCGTAGGTTAGGATTTTATGAGCATTTATGTTAAACTTATCATCATCCTCTTCTCTCTGTCGCTCAGTAGAGGCCGTACCCCCTAACCCCCCTTCGGCGGCTCCCCTAACATTTATGGCGTCTGACATCGTTAGCCCTAACATTCCCGATTCTTCTCCTCTGCCATCGAGACCCAAGACTTTCTCTGAAGCGGTGGCGAAGGCGGGGGTCTCCATCGACGCGGGTGCGAGGTTTTCCATTGCTAACCCTAATGAAACCACCGAAGAAGGTAAAAATTGTGGGGTTGTTCCCACATCTCTCTCCATTTCTCCAAATCTCGAAATGCTTGCTGAAATTTGTAAGGAGAAAAATAGACTCAAAAACTCTGCTATCTTTTTTTCTGCTGTTGATTTAGATAAATGTCCGCCAAGGAAATTTATGGATGATTGGTTTCATAATTTATGGAATTTGAAGCTGGGATTCCATATTTCATTTTGTAGACAGATTCAGAAAGGATTGTTTGTTATCTTTTTCACCTCCCATGAAACCCAAATGGAAATTCTCAAAAAGCAATACTGGACCGTCAGAAATACCTCATTCCGCGCCATCGTGTGGTCGCTGGAAGCCATCCATGAGGAAGTCCTCACGCTTTCGGCCCCGCGTTGGATTGTGATCAAACAGATCCTGCCTTTCTTATGGCAGTTTCTCCCGCAGTTTCTTGAACCTCTTGGTAAGGTCATCCGTATGGATGATACTGTTAGACTGGTCCCTCACATGGATGCTAGAGTGCTTATTTCTCTGAACCCTAGTTTTGAAATCCCCCCTAAAATCAATATTTTCCTTTTGGATGACAAATTTGTGTGCCCCGTGGATATTCTAGGGGGTCTAAATGCTTACTTTCTGTGCAGAAGGGAAGGGCATCTAAGGAGAGATTTCCCTATCATAAAGAAGAAATCCCTACCCGCCAAAACCCCGCATCCCCACAGTTTGCCAGCCGCTAGAAACCCTAACCCAGAAAAGTCAGTGGACAATTCCCCTCCGTCAGAGCCGCCCGCAAAACTCGATGCCCCTGTTACGTCTTGCAACACATCCACTGCCTTTGCTCCCCCGCAATCTGGTCCCTAGGGTGATCCCTTCCCTCCTGTGGATAGAGCTCCTAATGCCGCCTTCACTGCGGTTGCTAAAACTTCTAACAAGAGACGTAGAAGGGCCAATAAGTAGGCCAATATGGAAACTGAAGGTTCTCGGACCCTTTGCTCTCAATCTTACCCTATCACAGTCAACTCCGCCGTGTCCGAGCCTAAAGAACCACTCCCCAGCCTCACCCCTTCAGGTTCAGATACGATGGAATGCTTCTTCAGATGTCAGGACCCGCCCCTGTCCTTAATATTCCCTCCTAAAGTGTTACGCGAACTTGGTGATGATTGTATGCTTGAAATCATCCTGGCCAATAATTTTTCCGAGGCCTCGACCTCTCTCATCTAGAAGCATTCTAGTGATCAGGAGTATATTTCTCATGAGGATTCTGAGAATGACGATGATGGTAGAGATGTTTTTCCCATGGCCAAGCAGAGGGGGAGATGCCTAGGTTCCAAAAACAAGAACCCTTCAAAGAAAAAAATGGGTGAATCCCAAGGGCTTTCGGTGGCTTCTTTGGCAGGCACATCTGAACTCAGCGTACCCTCATTAATTACTCCTCAATGAATTGTGTTTCTTGGAATATCTGGGGGCTCGAATCCCCTAACAGAAAGTGGATCATTAAATGGTTCCTTGACACCTGCAACTCTTTGGATTTCCTCATGTTATAGGAAATTAAGGCCACAAGGTACATTTTGGATGTCAATCTCAATTTTCTTTGGAAAGATGCTAATAAATTTTTTACCAACCACCCTAGAGGTAGGGGGGGTGTTGCACTTCTGATTAGCAACAAGTGGACCAAGTTTATCACTGGTAATGGTTCCTCCCCCTACAACAGGGCGGTTTGGGTCACTCTCAATGTCAATAACCTTATTTTTGGAATTTGTTTTGTTTATGCCCTGAATGATTGCAAGGAGAGAGCTTGTCTCTGGGATTGGTTAACTGCTCTCCCTAACATTCCTTGGTTTGTTGGGGGAGATTTCAATATTATTGAGTCGCAGGATGACAAACTTGGTGGCCGGCCGTTTGTTTGGAAAGACTCTCAAAAAATGCAATGGTACAAGATGTTAAATTCCAAACATTTGTTTGATCCTTTATCCGGTGCTAAGGACTCTCACTCTGGATTATGGCATACCTGGTGTAATTTCCAGCAGCCTCCCTATAGGATTTACTCCAGACTGGACTGCTTCTATGCCAGCAAGAACTTTTTCTCCTTTCTCCCTAATAATCTTGGGCGTACAGTCCTGGTTACCCCCACCTCTCTCTCCGATCACCACCCTATCTCTTCTTGTATCAGGATCAATAGCTCCCCTTATCCTTGCGATAGTCCTCACCCCAAATTCTTTCTTAATACTAATCTGCTCAATGATGAAGATACCCTGTGCGCCATCTGTATCATTAGCATCGTTAACAGGAAAAGTTTCCCTGACATGTCTCACTTAGACAGATGGAACCTGAATCTGCTTTCTTGGCAGAACCTCTTGTGGACCATAGGTCAAAAAAGGTCTAAAGACTATAGGTTTGTGGAAAAGAAGCTATCCTCTGAGCTGCAAACTGCCGAAAAGAATATCCAGGCCAACCCTGTTGATTGTGAGCTTATCTCTCAAGTTGTGAAGGCTAAAGATGCCCTTAGACATCATCAGCAGGTCAAGGTCAAGGGTGCCATGGTCAGATCCCGTGTGCACTGGCTTTTGTGTGGGGACAGAGGTTCCAAATTCTTCTTCAACCTCATCAAACAAAAGCAATCTAATGAGAATATTGAAAGACTTGTTGTTGACAACTTTGAAATTAATGAGCCGGATAATATCAAGGCCTTTGCCAACTTTTATTGCAACCTTTTCACCTCTGAGGATTCAGAGGATGCTACCCTCTTAAGAGACCGAATTCATTCCCTCATTCCCAATAAGATCTCCTCGATAGAAGCTAATCAGCTATCCAAAGAGATCTCTCTTGAAGAAATTGAAAATGTCATTAAGGAGCTCAATAATGACAAGGCCCCTGGCCCGGACGAGCTGCCTGTTGAGTTCTACAAGGCCAATATTGATTGGATTTGTAAGGACCTGCTGGATATTTATTCTGAGGCCATTGCTACTGGTTCTTTGGGTCCTTCTATTAACAGGGGAATTATCAAACTGCTCCCCAAGGACGGGGACAAAGCTCTCATCAAGAATTGGAGACCTATTACTCTCCTCAATGTTTCCTATAAAATTTTTGCCAAAATTTTGGCCCTCAGAATTAAGAATATTCTGCCTAAGTTTGTGTGCCCTACTCAAACGGGATTCATAAAAGGAAGATATATCTTGGAAAATTTGATTACCGGCTGGGAAGCCATGAATTGGGCCCATGCTTCTAAACAAGATTTTGTCATGTTCCTTCTGGATTTTGAGAAAGCGTACGACAAAGTGGAGTGGAAGTTCATTTCCATGATGCTCGAAGCCTTTGGTTTCCCCAGTATTTTCTGCAATTATGTGAAAACTCTTTTCAGAGAGGCCTTCGCGCAGGTTGATGTGAATGGCTTCCTTACTGACTCTTTTCCTCTTGAAAGATCCATCAGACAGGGATGCCCCTTGGCCCCTGCCCTGTTTGTGATCGCGTCTGAAGCCCTCTATTACATCCTTAGAGACAATTCTTTCTCCCCGGCTGTCAAAGGTATATCTCTTCCCGATGATAGTGAGCTCATCAACTGTCAGTTTGCTGACGACACTGTGATCTTCCTTGAAGCAACTGCTGATAACTTTGAAACCCTCTATCACAAGCTCAACATCTTCTGCAAAATCTTGGGAGCTCGCCTTTCCCACCTTAAGTCTATCTGCCTTGGGTGGGTTGAGCAGCCAACCAACTGGTTCAAGAGCTATAACTTTCAATGGGGTGGCCCTAACAAGATTGTGAGATATCTTGGTATTCCCTTCTCCATCGACCCTTCCCTTAAAGATATGTGGTTCTGGGTCAAAGACAAGATTGTGAAGAAGCTCCATAAATGGCATAACAGGGCCCTGTCGCTGGCCGGTAGAGTGCAGGTTTGCCAGAAAATTCTGTCATCTTATAATATTTATTACTCCTCAGCTTGGATGTTCAGTAACTATCAAATCTATGAGATCCAAAAAGAGATTAGGAAATTTCTCTGGTTTGATGGCAAAGGCAAGAACAAAATGCATGTGGTTAAATGGGACTGGTGTCACACCAACAAATTTCTTGGGGGGCTTGGCCTGAAGGATCTTAAGCTCCAAGGAATTGCCCTGGCCGCCAAGTGGATCTTTCACTCTCTTGATGGTGATGATCCCTGGAAGGTCTTGGTTAGAAATAACATAGAGAGGGGTATCCCCAAGAAAGCCAAGTCTTGGAAGAATCTTCCTTTTAGTGATCTTGTCCTTGGTGATTTTCCCATGAGTGTGCAAGGATCTGCTATTTTTAGAACCATCTGGAAAGCTTGGAATTATGTGAAACATTTTATAACTAACAGGTCCTTCCATGATGATGCCCATCTTTATGGTGAAAGGTCCATTTGGTGGAACCTGAATTACTCTGGCAAGCCCCTCGCCCTCTCTCAGGGCTGCTCTGCTAGGCAATGGAATAGCAAAGGTATCTCCCAATTGGCTGACTTATTTGAGCATGACAGATTAATTGAGTGGGAGGCTCTCAGTAACAAATTTGACCTGCCTGACTCCCAGAAGAAAACGTACAGTATGATCCGCAAGGCCACCAGAAATCTCCTGACCTCCTGTCAAATTGACTCCCACATATTTCTTCGCATTAAGTGGCCTGATGGGACTGTTCTTAACAAAATCAAAGCCAAAAACATTTACAACACTATTGGGCACTCCGAGACCGTTATAGATCACATTAACAAAATCTGGCACTCTTCTCTTGACTCCCGTGCGTGGAAGAACATATTTGAGATTCTGTGGAAAGGGCCTACTGAGCCTAAGATTAAATGTTTTAACTGGTTGGTCATTCTTGATAGACTCCCTATCAGAAAAGATCCCCTTGGTACTGATATTTGTCCCATGTGTAGGTTACCCGAAACTGGTAGACACATTCTCTTGGACTGCTTGTTTGCTAAAGAGATTTGGCATATGTTTGACATTATGTATCCTTCTTTCTTTAACAGCTTTGAGATTATTACCGGGCATATTGTTGGCTTGAAAAAAGATACTAATTTATTTTGGAAAATCCTCTCCTCTGTGATTTTGTGGCAAATCTGGAAATGTAGAAATGAAGAGAGGTTTCAGAATAATCCCAGAATTCTTACTGAGTCTTTTCGAAAACTCATCTACCTAAAATTTTTTTTGCAGGTCCGCACTACCATGGTGATTGAAAAAGAGAAGCTCAAAAGGTTCCTCAAGAATGGCTCCGCCACGTTCTTCATATACGAGATGCAAGGAGGTTATGCTTGGAGGAAGACTATGGACAATCTGCAGCTTTTTGAGAAGACGTGCAAGATCCTGACCCAAGAAGTGAAGAACAACAGGAAAGTCAATAAGGAGCAGGTTCTCATGTTGGCTCAGATTCAGGATTCCAAACGCATCGTCTGGATGGAAGGCGCCTTGGGTTGGGTGGCTTGGGTTGACAACATCGAAGACACCTTATGCTAGTGTCTGCTATGTTTCGTAACAGCTTATACTTGTACTGTGCGTAGGATGTATATATTTTTTTTTGTACTACTGTTCTTTGTTTTGCTCTTGGTTTGAGGCCTAGCTTCTCTTGAGCTGTACTCTTCGGTGCTCCCTCGAGGCTTATTTTTTTGATCTCTCTATATATAATACAAAAAAAAAAAGGGAAAAAATAATCCATGCACTAAAGTTTCAAGTTATAAATACACATTAAAAAATGAAGGAAAAATAAAATTTATTATATAGAATGTGACATCCTATTTAACATCATTTTTCAACATTTTATCACAACCTAAATTGTAGTGTCTATTTTATTAAAAAATATATTCAATTAATTTATGAGTTTTTATAATAAAAAATTATAAAAATGGAACACACTAAAAAATGCATTTCATTAGTTTGCATCATTTCAAAATTCAAAGCATATATGTTGACCACTTTCTAGTGATTCAAATTTTAAAAAATGATCAATGTTGGTCATTTCCTTTATAAAAGCATGACACAAATTTGTAGTTTTACCCCCTAGAATATTATCGATAAGTCTTAGGGTCAAGCTACCAAGACAATATCATGTTGCAACTATTAATTATCCAAGATGTCTAATGGTTTTTCAACTTCCATTCCTTGATCCACTAGAGAAGAAAGTTATTTTTATTTTAAATATGTGTTTGGAAACATGTCATGGGTTGAGATGTCCCAATATTTCTAGGTGTGATAATCCATTAGAGTGAAATGAAGTGACACAATAGGAAGGGAGAAGATAATAATAGAAAATAAATTTCCATGGAAGAAAACCTAAGTAGGTGACCAAAAAACACATCATAAGAAATATTAATTTCCTTTTGATGGTAAAATCTAATTTCTAACTTTATGAAAACCAAGTTACACCTAAATGGTGTTCACTCTTCTTCAAAGATTACCAACTATGGAAAAATTGTGTTCAAGTTGAGTAATAATATCTAGGATCCTAATATTAGGGTAGAAGTATTGAATCCATTTATCTAATATGAGGAAAAATTGACACTATGTGAAAATTGTTGGGGCTCTAAGGTGTGATAAATAATATTCTTATCTATACACAAACTCTTTGATATGATCTTGATTATTATAATGAGTGTTAGATTTAATAAAATTTCAAAAGAGATACAAGTGTGAACAATCATACAAAACATGATTTACCTAACGATAAATATTAGAGGAACCAAATTTTAGAGTTTTGACTAAGATTAGAAAAGGTTGTAGAATTTTCTAACTTTGAGATACAATTTATTCATTTCCATTTCTTTAACATGTGATTACAAAAAAATATGGTCATTTATTCAATATACTTAAATGGTTGTTGGGCCATCATATAATTAGGTAGGAATTTGAGAGAAACTTACTATCTATTATTTTTTCCCTTGATATTAGTATTAATAGATAAATGTGAAATAAAAAAAAATTCTTGGTTAGATCTCATCTTAACTATAGAAATAAAATATTTTTACTAGGATTTCAACATATCAATGCTCATGTGACAACTAGAGGCCTAAAAATATATTTTTAGATAGTGTGAGTAGGATAATCTTTTCATATCATATTGGAAATGATAAGCTAGATAAGTTGAAAGATTACTTTGGGGAAGTAAAATATTTAGTGAGGTAGGAGTTGATTGAGGTGAACATGAACTTGAATCAAAGATTAAAAAATATTTTTCAAATAATAAATAATTAAGAAACATGAAAACATGTTAATTGAGGTGAGAAAACCCTTCGATGATTTTTTTTATAATTATTTAATTGTACCTTACTATTTAAGTTTTCCTAGGAAATTTATTTTTATTACTTAGGTAGGATATTATAGTTTTTTTAGATAAAAGGTAAAAATATTGAATATTATTAATAGTATAAAAGTTCTAAAATTACACGTATATAGCATAAAAATATTACAAAAAGTTTACAAAATAAAAAGATGAATAGGGGGCCAACACAAAACTAAAATGCTCCATATGCTAGATGCTTGATGCATGGAAGCCAAAAGAAGAAAAAGCCTAAGATCAGAAAGTGTGATAAAAACATAGAGAAGGTATATTTTATGTAGGGGGTTGGATGTACTCCTCATACCACTTCAAGGGTGGCATGGAAATCCACAATCCGTTGGATATTTAACATTGGCTCTAGATTGTTTACCTTCCTTAAAAAACTACTACCCATACATGCTAGAGATCTGTGTTGTCCTATTGACACCATGAAAAAATTACAAAGGAATGGAAACCATTCCACTTTAGCACCATCCACACACACACACTAGATATCCCATGACCTCGGGATACCAACACCTAGCCTTGCTACTTCTAGGGTAACCTTAAGCCTGCGTAAGTTGTGCTTTTTGAACAATTTTGTCAGTAGAACCCACACAAACTCCTTTTATTCTCCTAAATCTAGGAGGGAAGGCTTAAACCATCATCCAATATCCATGTTCACCCTATAATTCTCTATATCCCTTAGGAAGTAAGTGCCAAGTATCATAGTTACCACTTTTAAGTACCTTCCTATGGGATGTTTCATTATCACCTTCAATAGAAAGTTTGTAATGAGACTTGTGAGGGCTATTTGGGGTCGTCAACATGTGAGAAAAATTGGAGTATCCATTCTCAATATGAACTCTATCCAACTATGAGGAAAGAATAATAATGAGGATATCACCCTTCCACTTTAAATAAAACAAGCTTCTTCATTCTCCCGTGCTTCAGGTAGAAGGAATTTATTTCTATATTTATTTCTCGTTAGTACCTAAGATACTAATACAACTTAAAAGAACTTTATTACCATTTTGGTATATACCAACTTGTCGTTGAAGTACAATGTAGCCACCTGGAGGAAACTATTTCTAGATTTACTTCCCATTAGGAGGGATATTGAAGCAACTTCAAAGTGATTTATTACCATTTTAGTACATGCCAACTTGCCAATTTAGTATTGTGTAGCCACCTTTTCTTTAATGATAAATCCCTTAAGCAACTGGCGATTAGATGGAACTTGTTCTAAAATGCAGCCAAGCAATTGACTATATATTAAATTGCAAGATAATGATGGCATCGCATTGATCATCATTATTAAATACAAGTCCCATTAGCAAATTTTGTTAAAAATGCTTCAATTTTGGTTTTAAAATGGAATGCACATAGCCCAAAACCAACACTTCCACATGTCAAGTTTGCACAACTTGAGGAAACCCATGGTTTGGAGGGGAACTCAAGAGAGCACAGTGGTGCCGCATGTTTAAGTGTCGAGATAGCAAGTGCATTATCTAAGTTAAGTTTAGCACTAGCTTTAGTAAAACTTAGAAACTTGTGAGTGGTCAGGAATTCCTAAGATGGACATTTGACCTTTGAAGAATGATTAGATGATCCTCACAATCACCAAATTTTTTACCATGTGGTGGATGCACCAAAAATTCCCATTCAATCGCACAATATTTTTTCTCGACTAGAAATATCAACTTTTGCAACCTGCACAAATACAACATGTGTGGTGTAGAGCACCTTATTGTTCAGTTTAATGAAAAGAGTCTAGATAGGTAGATAGAGTCATAATAATTTTGAATAAGTCCATGTGAGGCCCTTTTATAATGTTTTTGTGGTCCTTTGAGTTATTGAGGGGTTTATTAGGTAGATATCGATATTTTGTAAAAGTTGTCAATTTGAAAATATTGTAAAAGTGCCAAAAATGCATAAAATGTCCATATGTGGAAGCCCAATGGTAATGGGTAGTTATAGAGGAATTTTTAGGCATTGGTAGGTGTCATTTGAAATACAAATATGTTATGAACTCATTGAAGGAGGTTGTTGAAGGTTTGGATGGAGTTCAATAAAATATCACTGTTTCAATTCTATTTTCTATGTATTTCTTCAGTTTCAATCACTGTACGGTTCTGTACAGGAGGATATTCATATGAAATGTATGTGAATTTATTGAAATAGGTGTTGGAAACATTTTCAAGTTGATTTGAGTACTTTATTTTTAGTTTTAAGCATTTGGTGGTCTGATTTTTCTAAGTAGGCAGAAAAATAGTGGTAAGGGTTTTGTTTGTTCAAATGAACTAAAAGGCCATTCCACCTTTTTGTAATCATTGTTTCTTGGTGGACTAGGCCTAGTAAGTGTATTCCTAGGTGTAGGAATAGAATTTTAGGTTTAGGAAAAGATATTTAGTGAGTTTCTCTATGCTGCCCTGGTAAAAACTCAATTTTTGTGCCTTTTGAACAAGGCTAGAAAAAGTGAATTTAAGAAAGGGATTGAGAACTTGTTAGACCCTCTTGAAATCTATGAGGATAGGTGTTTTTAGATGAGTGATGGAAGTATGAGAGGTTAAGAGAGGTAATTTATGAGAAAGAGTGAGAAACCCTAGTTGTAAAGGGTGAAAACAAGTGGAAAAAGTGAGGTTTTGTATAAGGTACTAAAACATAGATTTTTGGTTCCTATGAACTTCTCTAGCTCTTCTAGGGTTGTTCACCTGAAAGGAGAGAGATAGGGCCCACAAATGCTAAGGGTTCATTCAAATAATGTTATGTGTGATGTTTTATAAGCTAAATGAAGTGATCTAAATGCAAGTGAATGATTTAAATGAATGAATTTGAATGCAAAACTAAGATTTATGCTATGTTTGAAAACACACTATGATATGTAAACAATGAACTAAAAGATGAATTAATGCAAAACAAAAAGAAATGTAATGAAACAGAGTGCACCTGGAGGCTTGATGAGAAATTTGGAATTGTCTGAATGTTGTATGAAGTTATTGAAATTCCACAATGGGACTCATTTTCCCAGGGTGGCGAATTAGTCCTACTACTAGTGAAAAAGTGTTGGAAACATGTTTCTAACTGTCAGGATCTAGAATCTGAAAAAATTCAGATTTTAAGTCCTAAGGTGGGACTCATTTGCCACTGGTGGCGAATCAGTCCTCTCTCAAAATTATGAAAAATTAGGAGACAACTCTGCAACACAAGATTTGGAAATGTCTGCTTGTCAGGTTGTCGAAGTCAATTATGTGGGAAATGGACAGAAAACATTTCTCCAAGCTTGAAATATGGTTGATTTGACTTGAAGCACCTAGTTGACTTGTTGACCAATCTTCAACACCAAAATTCTTGCTAAATTTGCACACAAAATTCTGCAAACACACATGCAAGAGGGGAAAAATGGTTGAGGGTTAGAAAATAGGGGTTTTCCTTGGTCAAACCCCACTTTGGTAATCAAACCCTTGATAAAATAATAAAATGGAAGAGAATGATAAACTAACAACATGCAAATTCTATCAACTTACCAAACCCTTGATGATGCAAATCTTAAGATCTGTCAATGGTTTCCTTTTGAATGATTGATTGATGGTTGATTTGATGTTGTAAGACGCTTGAATGCTTGGATGAGTGAATGAATGCTTGAATGAGTGAGGAGATGTAAAATGAGGTGAAAATCATTTATTTATACAATCTTGTGCCTTAGTAACCCGTTCATACCTCATCACAGGCTGACATCAAGTATTTTTGAATAAAAACTCGAAAGGAAATTTGAAATATTTTGAATTTGGGGCTGAGGGGGACTCATTCACCACCCATGGCAAATGGGTCCCACCTAGGACCTAAAAACAAGTGTTGGAAAAAATGTTGTATTTAATGTTATTTGTCGGGATACCATTAAAAAATACACTTAATTACAACTTATGAGGGCATAAAGAGACCAAATAAAGCATGAGAAGGGTGTAAATAGTGAAAATATGCCTAGAAGAATGTGAAAGCTTGTTACAAGACTTTACAACACTTCAAAATAGGGCTTGTTGATGAGTAAAAAGGTGGTTTTTAGGTAAATTGCATTAAATAGTGTCTAGAAGAATGTAGAAATGTCTTACAACACTTCACAACTCCTTCACAAGACATCGTTCTTTGAGTTTTAGTACCTAAATAAGCATGTTCAAGCCATGTTACAACATAAAATCAAAGCAACATAGTTCCAACACCGTGAAACAAGACCTAAAAGGCCATGAAAATGACAAGGGGCCATTTTTCTACAGCATAGGTACTTGAGGGAAACATAATAGAAAGATGAAATGAGCATGTGCATGCATAGTAAAGTCTATTGGAAGTGGTTTTGAGTTTTTGGAAGGATAAGGCATGTGATTTTCAATAATCCTAGCAATTTGTAAGGAAAAGGAGGGTTTTGTGGACAAGGGTCTAATTGAGCGAGCTGTGACCTAAAAAGTGGATATTATATGGTTTTGATGGTTGTCTAGTGATTGTTTGGAGGTTTCAAGATTTGGATGTGTGATTTGAGAGGTGTCTCTTTGGAAAAGACGCCTAATTGAGGGTTGGTTCAACATTAAAAGCCAGGTTTTGATGACCTGGAAAGGAGTTGGTATTGAGTTTGTGATATGTGAAAGTAGGCCTTGATGGGTGCCTAGTTTGGTGATTTGTTGAAGAGTTTGTTTGGAGAATTTGAAATTTTTGATAGGAAAAGTGGGTTGGACCCCTTTTGGATGATGATGGTAATTTGTTTTCCTACCTTGTATTGCATCATTTGGTATGAAAGCACAGCTTGAAGATTCCTGAAGAAGATTGATTGAAGGTTGCAATTGGAAGTTGAAAAGACAAATCATCATGGTGATGGAGATCAGAGAAGCAACACAAAGGAATGCAATATTCAAGACCACTTGAAAATGTCAAGGTAAGGTATGTACTGTGTTGGTTGATTCAAGAAGTTTAGACAATTTGGTATCTCAAGAAATGGTAGACAAGTTGCAATTAAAGAGGGTACCCCATGAGTCACCTTATTCTATTTCTTGGGTGAATGGTGAGCATGCTTTGTTGGTCAAAGAAAAAACTTGGGTTGAGTTTCATATAGGTGCGTATAGAGATATAACATTGTGTGATATTGTGCCTATGAGTGTGTGGCATCTATTGTTTGGGATGCCATAGATGCATGATATATTTGCTCTATACGATGGAAGAGAAAGTAGTTAGAAAATAAAGAAAGATGGAGTTACTTCTAGTTTGATTCCTTTGATAGAAGAAGATGAGAAACAATGCATGACAAAGAGAATTCTAATGCAAGGTAGTAGAGAGTTTGCGAGGCATGAGAAAAGCAAGAATAGTGAGGAAGCAACCTTTGAGAAAATGGAAAATGTAGGGACAACAAGTGAACACAAGAGTAAGATGCTAAAGAGAAAAGGAGATGATGAGTTAGTGAAGGTAAAAGAAGAGATGACCTTAAAAATTCAAGACAAGAATGGAAAAAGTGATGAAGACAAGAAAATATTTCAGTTGCAAGCAAGGAAGGTGTAGGGCAGTCAAGTATGGTCAAGCCAGCAGAGAGCAGATCTGATATGATAGAGTTGGATACAAGGAATTGTGTGATGAAGATTCTTGAGGCCCAGACCCTGATAAGACATAGAGAAGAAAAGTATGCAAGAGGTTTTCCTAGTGCAAGGAAAGAAGCATTTGGCAAGGACACCATGGAAAAGGAAGTTGTCCACTGATTGGACAAGCACACAAAGTGCAACAAAAGGAAGATAAAGAGAATGGAAGGTAGAAGGAGCTTGATCAGGAAGGATATAGAGTGCAACAGATGTTTGATGATAGAAATCCTAAAGGAACAGAGGTCTTAGATGAAGATATATTGAGGATTGAGAAGATGAGTAACAGTAAAGTGAATGAAGAGCTTGTGAAAAGACATGAAGGGCTTGAAAAGAGTGAAGAAATTATAGTGGAAACAATGATGTGTCCTTTGAAAGGGAAAGAGGATGATGAGCAGCCAAGTACTGCTATGATAAACTTGATTAAGTCAGAAAATACAAAGGTTATGATGGCAGAAAGTTTGAAGACGAATATGAGGATGAAAGATGAAGAAATATAGGACAAAAGGCTAGTAAAGGAAGGTATGATAGATAAGGAAGAAAAAAAGATCAAATAGATCATGGAAAGAGTGGCAAGTTTTCCATTGAAGGGACAAGAAGACAAACAATCTAAAAATACAAAGATGATAGAGAGTTCAGTAAAAGACAAGAATTCAGAGAAAGTATTTGTGAAAGAGTTTAAAGAGTATGAGGAAAGTGTAGGCACCATGAAAAGTGAAGGAAAGGTAGCAAAGTGTTTCCAGAGTGTCTCAGAGATGGAAGAGACTAAGAAAAATATGTTGACAGAGGTTTCCCAAGTGAAGGCTAGAGGTAAAGTGTTAGAAAAGTCCTCAAATGAGATGGAGTAGAGAACAAATGATGTGGTTAGGACATTGGATTGTCCTAGATTGAAAAAGTTATTGATGTGGCAGTTGTATGTTGTTGTGACAATGGTTCTAAGCATAGGGAACCTGAGAATTATTGTGAGAAGAAGAGACAACCAATGAAGGGAGTCATGGGTTACTTCCTTGTTTTGATGATTATGCTGATGAGAATCAAGCCATGGGCTAAGATGAAGCAGGACAAATAAAGTGTGGAATATTTTGCAAAGAATGAAGCTAAAGAACAAAGCAAGTGCAGATGGAAGAAGTTGGTAAGGAAAAATCAGAGCATAGAGTTGTTGGTCTAGGTTGACAAGACAAAGAGAAGACCATATTGTGTGGAAAAATATAAGCCCAAGGTCAAGATGAAGGAATTGCAAGGACAAGATGGAGCATCAAAAGTTGAAGATCAAGAAGATATTGCAGGTTCAAAGCATGAAGGCTTCCAAGGGACTTCGAAGGAATCTTGTGGCCGGGTGAATGGTGCAGAGTACCTTATTGCTCAGTTTAATTAAAATAGTTTAGATAGGTAGATATAGTCATAATAATTTTTAATAAGGCCATGTGAGGCCCTTTTATAATTTTTTTGTGGTCCTTTGAGTTATTGAGGGGTTTATTAGGTAGATATTAATATTTTGTACAAATTGTCAATTTAAAAATATTGTAAAAGTGTCAAAAATGCAAAAAATGTCCATATGTGGAAGCCCAACGGTCATGGGAAGTTACAAAGGTAGTTTTAGGAATTGATAGGTTTCCTTTGAATTATAAATATGTTATGAACTCGTTGAAGGAGGTTGTTGAAAGTTAGGAAGGAGTTCAATAAAATATCACTATTTCCAATCTATTTTTTGTGTATTTCCTTTATTTTGAGTTTTAAGCATTTGGCAGTCTGATTTCTCTAAGCAGCTAGAAAAATTAGGGTAAGGGTTTTGTTTGTTAAAATGAACTAAAAGGCCATTCCACCTTTTTTAATGTTTTTTTCTTGTTGGAATGGGCCTAGTAAGTGTATTCCTACGTGTAGGAATAGAATTTTAGGTTTGGGAAAAGATATTTAGTGAATTTCTCTATGCTACCTTGGTAAAAACTCAGTTTTTGTGCCTTTTCAACAAGGCTAGTAAGAGTGAATTTAAGAAAGGGATTGAGAAATTATTAGACCCTCTTGAAATCTATGAGGATAGGTTTTTTTATATGAGTGATAGAAGTTTGAGAGGTTAAGAGAGGTCATTTGTGAGAAAGAGTGAGAAACCCTAGTTGTAAAGGGTGAAAACAAGTAGAAAAAGTGAGGTTTTGTATAAGGTACTTGAGGGCAGCATAATAGAAAGGTGAAATGAGAATGTGCAGACATAGTAAATCCTATTGGAAGTGTTTTTGAGTTTGTGGAAGGATAGGGCACATGATTTTCAATAAGCCCTAGCAATTTGTAAGGAAAAGGAGGGTTTTGTGAACAAGGGTCTAATTGAGCGAGTTGTAACTTGAAAAGTGGATATTCTATGGTTTTGATGGTTTTCTAGTGACTTTTTGGAGGTTTCAAGATTTGGATATGTGATTTGAGAGGTGTCTCTTTGAAAAAGAGGCCTAATTGAGGGTTGGTTTAGCGTTAAAAGCAAGGTTTGGGATTGATGGCCCAAAGGAGTTGGTATTGAGTTTGTGATATGTGAAATTAGGCCTCGATGGGTGCCTAGTTTGATAATTTGTTGAAGATGTTGTTTGGAGATTTGAAAGTTTTGACAGGAAAAGTGGGTTGGAACCCTTTTGGATGATGATGGTAAGTTGTTTACCTGCCCTGCATTGCATCAATGTGGCATGTCGTGGAAGTAATCATTTGGTGAAAAGGAGACATTACTTACCCTTTTTTTGTTTGTGTTATGTGGGGCTGTAATGTGGCACCATAACCATTCCCACTATTCATTGTCTTCCAAGGCGTGAGTCACTCGTTTATGACATGCTTTCCAATGAAACGATCCAATCTCATAGTATTTTTTTTTGTGATACTTGTGCAATGTTAGCACAAATTAGCAACTTGATGTGGATAACTATTGTTGCTTTATTTGATTGTAATCTAACTAAGGAATCTCATATTTTTCCTTAAATTCTCTTTCTTTTCTTTCTTAGATAAGTTTCCTGCTTTATTGGATAAGCTTTCTTAGATAAGCTTTTATCCTTAAATAATCTTTCCATTTTATTGCACAAGCTAACTCTAGTAGAAATCCATGCTTTATGTGAGAACTTGGGTTACTTCATGCTTTTCCTTGCTCAGATATAAATCAATGGGGTGTGCAAGAAGTTGAGTCCACTTTTTGGCCAAAAAGTGGAAGTGTCTTCCCTAATTTCCAGAATTTGACACATTTGACCTTAAAATTTGAAGCACTTAGAAATGGAATCTTCAAAAAATTCACTAATCATAAAATGTATTACTCAGAGTCTAGTTTCCAAATATGTAATTTATTTCAATACCCAAATTGTAAAAATTTAGTTTCAATAGGCATTTCTAAAAACCACTGTTTTAAAGTAACTTTTTTATACCATACCATGCACATGTACGACATCCATATTTTGACCTAAATTATCATATTTTTCTAAATCCTTTTGGGAAAATATTTGTGACTCACTGAAGCTTGTTTTCGATATTTTTTTGTAATTTTTTATTGAATATTTTGTTTTTTGTTGAATTTTTATTAGGCACCTTTGTCATTTTGAAAAATCGTCGTGTACGACACACATAAGATGACCTAAACTTATCCATTTTTGATTTTTTTTAAAAAAATTTGAAAAGAATTGTCTAAGTTTGTTCTCATGCAATCCATTCATCAAAATGTTATGTTGATCAAAAGTTATTAAAATACTAAAAAAACTAATAATTCAAGTTTATGGACTAGTTTCATTAGAAATTAATTGAAAAATAGAAAAATTAATCAAATTATTAAAAAAATTACATATTTGGAATCTGCACTATCTCATCTATAATTAGTTTTAATTTCATAAAAAAATTCTGCAAAATAGGTCTTCAGATAAATGTCCAAAGTCACTATTTTTTTGTGACATTAACAAGACCTTCAAGTTGGAGGTCAAACCAGGTCCAAAGCTTAGGTTCGGGTCCCCAGGCCATTTCCCGAACCAAAAAACAAGACAAAAACCCACCCAAAAATTCATAATTTAAAAAACGGGATCCTGTTTTAAAACGGGATCTCATTTCATTAAAAAAACGGGATCTTGTTTTAAAACGGGATCCCGTTTCATTCAAAAAATGGGATCCCATTTCATAAAAAATAACATTTTTTATGGTTCTAAGAAACGAGATCCTGTTTTGTAAAATGGGATCCCATTTTGAAAATTACCAAAAACGGAAAGTTTCCAATCTGTTTTGAAAACTTTCCATTTTTGAAATTTCCGTTTTGGAAAAATTTTCATTTTGAAAATTTTTCAAAGCGGATCCCGTTTGAAAACTTTCAAAATGGAAATTTCCAAACGGGATCTGTTTTTGAAAAATGGGATCCTATTTTTTAAATTTAGGCTCGAGATCCTGAACCTAAATGGGATCCCATTTTTTTAAAATGGGATTCCGCTTTTTAAAAATGGGATCCTGTTTTTTGCAAGCCGAATTATTATTTTTTGCCTAAGGCAAAAACTTCCACGTTTCATGGACTCATCTTCTTGCATTTACCCAATGGATCTTTGCATATTTTATATGCATGCACTTTCATTTGATATATAGAATATGATTTATTCTAGCATATTTTTCTGTCATGCTTTTCTAATTTTTAATTGTGCAATTTTTGTAATTTGTAATTCAGCTAGAGTTCCTGAAAATTCTAACATGGTATCAGAGCATAGGCTAGTTTGAGTGCAAATTCATTTTATATTGTAGGTTGGAAATCATGGAGGCAGATGTGAACATTCATCTATGCATGCACTATTTCCTCTTTGCATGTATTAGGTGTGCATTTTCTTTTTTATCTCTACACATCAATTATGTTCTAGATAATTTTTCAATCATTTGTTGCTTCATAGATTCCAGAGTTATACCAATTTGCTAGTTTTCAAGTGTTCCTTGGCATTGGGTCTACTATTGCTTTATCATGATTCCAACTTGAGTCATTCAGTGGCTCTAATATGGTTTCTAGAAAATAGAGTATCTTTCCTTGCTTTTTAGATTAAGGATTCGAGTGTTGATCCACAAGTGTGCTTCTAGTGCTTCTTTGCAGTAGATTATTTCATTATGCAGGGGATTGTTTCGCCTGCCATCCTTTGTGTGGATAGAGATTGATTGGATTTGTGATGGATATCAATATTGTATGTTTTGGTTAGGAGTTTTTCCCACCGGTTTTCTCCTTTACTCTTTGTAATTGGGTACCTAACATGGCCTTGTGGCTAGGACCCATTCATGTTTTCATGCATCCATACTTGGTTACTTTCTCCTTAGTTAGACTTAAGGGGGGGTGTTAGCACAAATTAGCAACTTCACATGGATAACTATTGTTGCTTTATTTGATTGTAAGCTAACTAAGGAATCTTTGATTTTTCCTTAAATTCCCTTTCTTTTCTTTCTTAGATAAGTTTCCTTCTTTATTGGATAAGCTTTCTTATATAATCTTTTATCCTTAAATAATCTTTCTTCTTTATTGCAAAGGCTAACTCCAGTAGAACTCCATGCTTTATGTGAGAACTTGGGTTACCTCATGCTTTGCATTGCTCTATATAAAGCAATGACTCTTTGTATATTTTATATGCATGTACTCTCATTTGATATATAGAATACAATTTATTCTAGCATATTTTTTTGTCATGCATTTCTAATTTTTTATTGTGAAATTTGTGTAATTTGCAATTCAGCTAGAATTCCTGAAAATTCTCACATGCACTTCCCTAAACTGTGTTAATGTGACACGTGGCATTGGCACGGTGGTGGGTGCTTGGTATGACCAAGCGATGCTAGACACCTAAGGATAGAAAATGTTACCACAATGTTTACATTTTGGGTTGGAGCCACCAGGCTCAACAAAAACTATGAAGCTTTAACTAGTGTGAATATTAACCATCAAGGGCTCACAGATTAGAAGTGAATTCCCACCCAATGGCTTGCACAACTTGGAGATAGGTATTACCGGTGGAACTCATAAACCCACAACCAACTCTTAAGCCTATTAGTGTGTTTTAGAGTGTGAAATCCTTAATTTTTAAAGCTTCAAAGCTTAAGAAAAAATTGATCCACTAGCAAAAGAAAAATCCCAACACTTTGGTACTGGAACCACTCAAATTTGCACTAGGATTTTTTTGTGATTCTTGAGGACTTCACTAAACTATGCTATTTTGGCACATGGTGTTGAAGGGAACAACCAAACATTCAAGGATACCACATGTCATCACAAAACTTTACAATTTCCATTTAGGCATCTAAGCACAACATAGACTACACAACTTCAAAAAAAAAAAAAACTTAACCATCAAGGCCTAATAGGTAGAAGAAATTTTCCACCCGAGGGCCCGCAAAGCCTAGAGATGAGTAATATTGATGGAACTCAACATCACATTGACCTCACACTTGAGATAGTTGGAATGTTAGCTCAATTGTCTTTTATTGGATGTAATTCATTATTAGTTATGCATGTAGGAAAGGATAGTTATCAAGATCTTTTTAATTAATTTGTAATTCCCAAGAAACAAGATCACACCCCATATTTTCCAGCATGTAGATGCTACTTTATTACCCTCTCAAAATAAATATGAGAGTTTGTAACAATCAAAATATTTTCATTTTTAAGTGTTAGGTTAGGATGACACTTAACATCCAATTGACTAAATTTTTTTGCTTACATATATTGATTATGACCATGGAATCTCCTTCAATTAATATACATTTGATGCCTATTGATTTTTCCAATTTCAGACCTATGAGTAATGCTTATGTCTCAACCTTATTATCTATACCATCTAACAATTTTAGTGTGAGGGAACCAATAATTGTACCTACATGGTTCCTCAGTACACAACCAACACCTAATGCACCTAGGTTCCCACGAGAGGCTCCATCGAATTTTATTTTTGCCACATTCATTGGAGGTGCAATCCATATTATACTTTTATGACTAGGATTATTTTTTGGTAACCATGATCCTAGATTTGGAGAATGGATCAATTCCAGCTTTCAATATATTTTCACATCCTAATTTGAATAGGTTTTTCCTGAGGCATATGATTTATATGCACTAGGCATTACTAACTCAAATATTAAACATTCTATTTTAGATATTGTTGTCAAAGAAGAAGAACTTGCTACTATTTTAGTAACACCATGGTCCAATGTGGCATGAACATCAAGAGGATTATCTAATGTCAACATCTGAAAATGAAATAACATTTTGTTCAATTACCAAAACTACTTAACATTGTTTTACAAAATCATTATTGAATAAAGGTTACCTAGGTGAAAGTTCATCGATGGTGACTACTATGAGGTGTTCATGTCAAAGGTCCACCATAAAACTATTTTCCATCCAAAGTGAGTTATGATAAAGTCATCCATATAAGGTTCAACTATTCCCATGCAATAATTATATTTCTATATTGGTTACATACTTGTGGACTCGACGATATCATAAAATAGGGGGCTAGGGGAACATTGAAATTAAAATGAACACTCTAACCCTTAATTTTTATCGTAATCATTTTACTAATTTATTTATTTCTACATTTCAAAATAAATTTAATAAATAAAATTAAATAAATTTGTTTAAATTTACTTGAGTGTCAATATTGAATGTTTCATTCAACAAATATTATTTCATAATCATCCCCTATGTAGTTGATGTATCATGTGTAGTTGCATCCTAACTACTCTTAGGATCATAAGTGCAAACAACACCACAAGATTGACAAAAATGGACTGGAACTCTAGGCCTAGAAGACTTTCCCACATCGCCCTGTACTAGAGGCCTTGCATACTATATAAGGCTCTAGGTGAGTGAGCTAATGGAGTCTAAGGCTTCCACCTCAACACTATCCTTCACAATGGAAGGAATAGTCACATGCTCCACAACAGGTCTACCCAAGGGTCTTAGTACCAAGTGTGGGTTACATTGTTTCCCCACTTTATCATGTGAGGAGCCTCCACCACTACCCTAGAAATATATAAAGTCAAAATAGTTTAGAATCTCATTGAGGAAAAATTCACAATAGAGTTTCCTCAAAAATTATTACGGAACCTTGTAATTCTTGCACAAAGGATGATAAAAAACCATCCACCACCTAGCCAAAAATTAAACTTTATCCCTTTGTGGTGACACCAATGGATAGGGAACTTCTTGCATCTATTTACTAAAATTTGATTGGTTCGTGGGTTTGTGAAAAGGGCACACAAGTTGGATTTGTTGAATTTTTTTCTTTAGTTTCTTATAGGATAGTTTGTTTGCATTTAAAGCTATTTTTTTCTTCCCTCTTATTGAACCATAAACTAATTTTTGCACTCATTGATGCTACATGAGACATAATAGATTGCAGTGATTCAAGAAGGCTTTTCCTATGAGGGTTTTTTGCAGCATGATCTTTCAGTCTTGTAATCAATTCCTCAAGATATTTTTAACTGTCTTCTATTTTCCCCAGTATGCTTTCTTTTGTTCCTGGGGGATGTCTAGGAATTTTTGGAGGTGTTTTTTGTGGTTCTTGTTTATGAGGGTCTTCATGAAGAGTTGATGGAGGATTTTGATGCAAATAAAAACACATACCCATCCACAAACTCACAAAACAAAAAATTTGAACAAGGAAAATCAACTACATTCAAATCTGAAAATGATGTGCAACCATATTTAAACAATTACAATATTTATTCAATCATATGATCAACAAAATATTTTCTTTCAATCTTTGGCTCTCCATGGCCATTCTCTCTCACTTGTCAAACTCAATCTTCATCTCTAATTCTTTCAAGATTTGAAAATCTACTCTCAAAACTTCCATGTTGTTGTCCTTACCTCCACTACTTCCATGAAGCCCTCCAACTCTCCCTCTCTCCTTTTTTCTTAAGAAAAAAAATCAGTGAAATCTAAATTAAAAATAATTAAATGCTCTCCCAAAGTGGCATCCCACTCCCTTAATTATAATATACAATTTAAATCTCTGTTGGAATCTTCTATGTTTGACATTCAAATCTTCTCTCACATTTTTTTGAAGATGCTCTCCAAAATGGAGGTCTAAACATAGATTTTTTAATCAATAAGGTCAAAAATACTTGCCTCTTACAAATCCATACCCCTAGGCTTCAAATTAATGATGCTATCCACATCTTCAGCTCTAATTTTATCTTTGTAATAGCTGAAAGAAATAATTACCATTTCTTGTTTTACTAGGAGAAATTACATGGACAAAAGGTGAAATTACGCCAATAATTTAAAATCCTCCACCACTGCCCATTTTGACTTTTCAATTTTCTTCAAAATATGAATTTCAGATAAATAAATTCCATTAAACATTACCTTCTGAGACTACATAGATAATTTGGAAAAAAAATTCTAACATCTGACTTCGACGTTGCACAACTAGTGTTGAAAACTGACTTTTTGCATAACTCTTACACAGAAGCTCATATTCACATGAAACTTTGTCAAGATATGAATAATATCATTCAGATGATTCCCTCCAAATTATTTTTCTCCAGCATTTAAAAATATTGAAACTTAATTATTTATGTAAAACTGCCTATAGGAGCCTTAAAACTACGAGAAAGCAAAAACTCAAATTTTGAAAATTAAATCACATGAGAGGTTTTCAATGCTAAGAGATGCCAAATGAACCCCAAAATACACCAAAATGAAAATCCAAACCAGAATTTTGTTTTTGGTTGATGTTGATTGCCAGTCTGTCCGGATGCTCCTGCATCAAATTTTCAACATTTGGGGGTGGAATATCGTTTCCTAAAAATTTTAAAAATAATAATTAAAAAACATAATTTCATCATAATTTAATCAAATTTTGAAAATAAAAAAGAAAGGATACTTACCTCTTTGACATCCTCGGTGGCATCTCGATAAATATTTCATAACCTCTAGGTGAAAAATAGCAATATATTTTGGCGAGAATAGGTTGAGGAGTAGAAAATATGTAGGTCACAACTTGAAGAGAAGAAAAATGAGAAGAAACTTTGGTTTTTTCTTCTTATAATAGCATTGGCATTTGGAAAGCACCAAATATGGAGATTATTTTGGCGAGAACAGGTTGAGGAGCAAAAAATACATAGGTCACAACTTGAAGAGAAGAAAAATGAGAAGAAACTTTGGTTTTTTCTTCTTATAATAGCATCGGCATTTGGCAAGCATGAAATTTGGCACTCGCCATATTTGGTGCTCACCAAACTTGGTTTGGAATGACCAAGCTTGAAGCTTGGTCATCTGAACCATTTGGTGAGCACCAAATTTGGTTCTCGCCAAATACTCATTTTGGGAACAAAAATAAAGTTGCATCTTTTTTGTGTAACATCTTTTTGCATATACCCTTACATCCTAATTTTAGGAACCCAAAATTATATTTTTAAGCTGTCAAATAGAAAATCTCAATTTGTAGGCTATAAAAGGTCTTTTTTCCATAAAAATTTCAAAATGGGCCTTAAATAGTTCCCTAATTTAAGGGATGTAGATCTCTTTGAACTCTAAATTAAAAAAAAAAATCTCAAACAAATTTCTAGATCAAAACTTATGTCCTCTAGATGTTGGGCCTCCCACATAAAGCATGAATGAACATTCAAGACACATAAAATAGTTATAAAAAAGGAATCACAATTGTTGACCAGCTAATGAAACAAGTTATAACATGTCATAATGTATACTTGAATTGAGATAATGGATCCAAAATAATCTTCTAGAGTTAGTGAGCTGATTATGATAAACATATGGAACGTGGAAGGAATATGTTATTTTTGCATGTGGACTCATAATGAGACTTGGGATTTTGAGTTTTAACTAGGTATTTGGGCATCACATTTTTTGTGGTTTTAGTTCATGGTTTCCTAATTACCACATTATAGTTTCATGTATTCCTCCTCTTGTTTAATTGGTGCTCAAGATTGAGGTTTGCATAAACGAATTGTAGGTATTGTTTTTGTATAAGAATTTCTCTAAATGTCTTCTTGGTGATACAACTATTAAGGCTTAGACTCTTCAAGTGTATTGTAACCATTGAAATAACTAAATAATATATTGAATTTCCTTGGAGTGTTTGGTTTTAATCTTGAAAGGAGTTCCCACGTAAATCATTGTGTTATGATATATCATTTTTTCCATTTGAACCAAGGGAAATAGGGTGTCCCACCGTTTAGGAGATGGAACTAGAAGGAAGGACCTATTTCACTCTGAGTTCATTAGGAAACCAAGATCCCTCAAACAAGTGACTCAATTGAGGGAAAGGGAACACACAAAAAAAAGTACAAGGGTGTGTGGGTTTCTATAGGTTTGATTAAAAGGGGGTTCACCATTAAAATGCAGCTTCAAAGGAGAAATGCAAACAATCATGCACTAAAACATAGAAACTTAAGAGAATTATATCAAACTGAGAAATGAAAGTTATAAAGAAAGGAACCTAGTAAGCTGATGGATTCCAAGCAAGGTTTGGAACTCTTAAATTCTAATTTTTGAAGTGCATTGGGACTCATACACTAGGATGGGTGATTTATTCCCACTTCTGGAATCTAGGAAAATTCTAGAATCTTCTGCTGACAAACTAGGATCTACAAAAAACTATTGAAAGGGGTTTACTGGGACTCATACGCCCAAGGTGGTGATTTAGTCCCTGTATTATGGTTTTACTGAAACTTCTATATACTTGAGAGATCTTTTGTAGCTTTCTTCTTGTCCAATCTCCAAGTCTGAAAGTCATAATTCTAGTCTATAGGTGAGTTTCTATGAAGATGACAACTTCTTGACAACTTTGACAACTTTCTTCAATCTTGCAACTTTTTCTTCAAAGGATATTCAAGCTCCAAATCACCTAGATCTACAATAACACATGAAGAGGGAAAAATGTTGTTGTGTTACAGAATAGGGGTTTGCTTTGATCTAACCCCGTTTTGGTAATCAAACCTTGAGATGAAATGAAATAGAATGAAGGAATGATGAATGAACAATATGCAATGTTGCAAATCACCAAATTCTAGAAATAAAGGCTGCAATCTTATGTGAAGTGGCTCCAATGGATGTGGATCTTGATATGAAAAATGTCTTTGAATGCTTGCTTTAATCATGAAACTTACATCACAAATGTTAGCTCAAAAACACACATGATGCATGATGACTTTGACATGATGCTTGAATCTTTAATCCTACTCCAAATGCTTGATAATTTTCTATAGGAATGCTTGCATAAAATTTTTAGCTTTGATTAGGAGAAAGTATGTGAAATAACCTTGTATTTATACTTGTTTATGACAAATTTGTCAAAATTACAACACTACAAGCTGACATCAGATCTAGGATAATAAAATCCCACCAAGAATTAGATTTGAAATAGATCTTGGTTAAAGCAGAAATCATACGCTAGCTTAGGAATATGAGTCCCTGTGTCTTAAACATGGGACACAAACTCCAAAAAGTATCTTGTTCAATGCAATGTTTAAAATCAGGCCCCAAGACTTAGGTAGGACCCAAATGTCCAAGGTGGTGTATGAGTCCCAGATCACCAGATTGGAACACAACCTCAAACATTGAATTATGATTTGTCATTTGTGAAATTTTGGGATTATCCACAGAAGGATGCATTAAATAAGACTCATGGATGCAAAATAGGACCAAATAAGGCATAAAGAAGCCCAAGTTTAGTGAGGGCCCAAAAAAGTGTGAAAATGTAAATGGATACATTTTTCTATACTATATTTAGCCCCCACTTTAGTGAGAGGATGAACTTGCTTCAAACTTACACTAAAGTAGAAAAACTTTCATCAAGAGGGTTCTGAGTGTACCAATGCTAATAAGATAGGATGACAATGATCAAGAGGGATGATCAAGCCCCCAAGATCAAGATCCTATTGCAAACCAACATAAGCACAAAAAAACACACATGAGAATGATGTATGGAGCAACAACAAGGAACAAGCATACACTGCCAAAGATATAAAGAAAAAAGAAAAAAGAAAAAGAGGGAGGGTGGATCAAGCCTTGATCATTTTTCCAACATGATGTGGATCAGATCTAAGATGTTTGTCCAAAAAATTTTACAAGTGGGACATGATGTACACTATGCAAACCAAACACACACTCACACTGGCTAGTGAAACCTCAAGCCATCCACTAGGTGAGACCCTAGCAAGACACATACACATGTGGTCGGTATGCTCTCACACAAACAAGAAAGTGGCTATGGGAAAGTTAGGCCTAAGTTTGACACCCATATGCTAACCATACCAATGATATACCTCCTGATAACTTTGATAAGGTTCCACACAACATGAACAACAAGAATTCACAAGGTAACCAAAACTTTGTTTGCTAACACCCATGAACAAATAGGATGGCTCCCTAAGCAAGCAAGGTGTGTTATGCAAGGTGGCCATATAACAATTATTGTAAATAAAAAATATTTAGTGTAAGGTATATTCAAAGGAGTTTTTATTAGTTCATGTAAGGTCTAAACTCGGGGAACATTGTGCCTAATGTCTCCAAGAGAGGACCAATCAAAGAATAGAAGATTCACAAATTAGGGGATGCAATCTGTCACATCAAGCCACTAAGAGGAATATAATATGCTAGGAGCTATCACACTCTTGAAGGACATCACACCCAATGTCACCACCAAGAGAAAAATGCATCATATGAAGTAAGAAGACTACACAGTGAAACATGAGTTGAAAAAGAATAATGTCAATGTATGCCCCCACTTTAAAGAAATAGGTAAACACCATGCTATGAGAAATTACTTTAAAGTAGAAAATGATAAATGCTAAAAATAAAGAGTACATGAGAGCTTATTTGGAAAGCCCTATTCCAAGTCATATCTTTCAAAATAAAGATACATCATGAAAAGGGGTTGCCCCCAAAATGAAATCCCAAAATAAAACATAAGGGATCCACGGGATCCACGGATTCAAGGTCAGTATTTCTTTGCTACAATGTTTTTATAGAGCTCAAAAATGTCATCATTCCCAAAATAATCATGAACCAGGAAGAATCACACCAAGAGAGAGAAAACAAAGAAAATATTTTGGGTCAACATGGAAGAGACCTAAATGTATCGACACCTTGCATCATCCCCAAAAGGGAAAACACAAGGCTAGGAAAAGAAATAAAATGTTTGTCATAGAGAAGAATGTAGATACAAATAGAGGAATGTCACAAAGAGAGAGATACATCAAATAAAATGGTATGAGGAGATTACATTATGCACATGCAATCACATACATAACATGAAAATGAAAATAAAGGAAAGACTAGTAAGGCACATGTGAGGCAACCTATAGAATTTCGTTCATATACCAATCTTGTTCATCGTATACAAAAGGCAGACAACAAGCCAATGGGACAACAACAAGTGTGGTACTAGGAGCATCACCAAGCTCAAAACTCTTCCTAATAGAATTATCATTTAAGCTCATAGAAGAGGAAAACAATGTATTCAACTCAAACGAAGAAAATTGTGTTCTATCTTTGGGATATGGAACTAAAGAGGAATTAGGGTTCCTCCACCCATTTCCTTCAAGTTTCATTCAAGGAAACCTTAGAGATCTCAATCTAGGGATCGAATGAGGGAAAGATATCTGCAATAAGGTTTCCTAGGGGTGTGATTAAAGATAAAAGGAGGCTCACCACCAAGTAGATGCTTGGAAAGAATAAGATGCAAATGATATGCAAACCTAACTATGTAACCTAAGATATAATACTGAAAATTAGAATAATGAATTGAGAAAGGATATAGGGGCACCTCAAAGACTGAAGAAGCTTGAAACAAGGTCTACATTCCAAAAAAAATTGATTTGTAATGCACACTAGGACTCATACACCAGTAGGGGAGATTTAGTCCCAGTTTAGGGTTTTTGGCCAAAGAATTTGAAACTGCTAAACTAGAATCTATAGAAAATGCTTGAAATCTTGTATGACTCATATTCCACAAGTGGTGATTTAGTCCTAGTATCAGGGTTTCTTTGAAACTCTGATATCCTCTTATGTTCTCTTCTATCTTCTCTCTTGTAAAATCTATGACTCTAAAACATTGAATTGAAACCTATAGGTGACTTTTCATGATCTTGCAATGTAAATGACAAATTTGAAAACTTTTATCCAATGTTGCTCTTCAATAGATCTTTAACCTAAATTGAACCCTTAGAACAAAGGCTGCAATCTTGTATGAGATGGCTAGCATCAATGTAGATCTTGACTCTTGATTGTACATTATGGATCTTGATTTGAATACTTGCTTGAATCATAAGAACCTATACCACAAATGTTAGCTCAAAAACAAACATGATGTATGATGACTTTGACATGATGCTTGAATCTTGAATAATGCTCCAAAATGCTTGATAATAAGCTCTTGAATGATTTTGAGTGCTCCTGAATTATCTTGAATACTCTTGAATTTATAAAATGCTTGAATGCTTAGGTAACACTTACTCATGAAAATTGCTAGATGACTTGTAAACTTGCTAGGAGAAAATATGTGATATAACCTTGTATTTATACTTGTTTATGCCAAATTTCCTGAAATTACAACACTACAAGTTGACATTAGATTTAGGAGAATAAAATCATGCTAGGAATTTGAATTTAAAATAGGTCCAAGCTAAGCAGGACTCATACACTAGTTGGGGCATATGAGTCCCAATAGGCTAAGCTCAGGACATAAATTTCAAGAAATATTGAGTGCTATGCCAATTTAGGATCTAGGCCCCAAAACTTAAGTGGGACCCATAAGCCCAAGCTGGTGTATGAGTCCTAGATCACTAAATAAACCTAGTAGTTTAGAAACTGTATTCAATTTTCTACAGATTATGTTCTTACATATTTTTGAAATAATATAGATAACATATTCAAATTTTTATGTCAAGTTTCCTAACTCTAATTTTTCTAAACTTTTCACCACTTAAGGGTTTGTTTTTTCCATGATGATCCTGCACATAACCATAAAGAAGCCCGATTTTTGTAGGGAGGGCATAAACAAATGTGAAAATGTAAAGGGATACATTTTTCTACACTAAATTTATCCCCCACTTTAGTGAGAGGAGGAACTTGCTTGAAACTCACATTAAAGTAGACAAACTCGCACCAAGAGTGGTCCAAGTGTACCAATGCTAGTGAGATATGACAAAACTGATGAAAAGTGATGATCATGCCCTGATGACCACTATCCTATGGAAAAACAACATAGGCACAAAAGAACACACATGAGAATGAAATAAGGAGCAACAAAAAGACACAAGCATACACTGCCAAAGACATAAAGAATAAAGAAAAACAAAAACAAAAAGGTGATGGATCAAGCCGCAACCATTTGTCCTGCACGTTGTGGATTAGATATAAGTTGTTTGTCCAAAAATCGTTTACAAGTGGAACACGATGTCTACTATGAAAACCAAATGCATGCTCACAAGGGCTAGTGGAACCTAAAGCTCTCCACTAGGTGAGCCCCCAGTGAGACACATGCACGTGGTTGGTATGTGATCATACAGACAAGTAAGTGGCTATGTGAAAGTAACACCTAAGTTCAACTCCCATATGTACAACCATACCAAAGCTATACCTCCTAATGAATTTGATAAGTCACCACACAACACGAACAACATGATTCATGAGGCAAGAAAATCTTCATATGCTTGACACCCATGAACAAACAGGTTGGCTACACAAGCAACCAATGTGTGTTATGCAAGGTGACCATATAACAAATGTTGTAAATGAAAAATAGTCTAAGGTACATTCAAATTAGTTTTTTATTAGTTCATGTAAGGTCTTAACTTAGGGAAGATTGTGCATGATGTCTCCAAGAGAGGACCAATCGAAGAATAGAAGATTCACAACTTAGGGGATGTAATGTGTCACATCAAGCCACTAAGAGGAATATAATATTCTAAGAGAGATCACACTCTTGAAGGACATCACACCTAATGTCACCACAAAGAGAAATATGCATCATGTATGAAGTAAGAATAATACACGATGAAACATGAATTGAAAAAGAATAATGCCAATGTATGCTCCCACTTTAAAGAAATTGCTAAACACCATGTCGTGAGCAATTAATTTAAAGTAGAAAATGATAAATGCTAAAAATAAAGAGGACGTGGGAGCTTAATCAAAATTCCCTATGCCAAGTCATATGTTCCCAAGAAAACATCATGAAAAGGGAGGGGTTGTCCCCAAAATGAAACTGCAAACACATGAGGGATCCATGGACTCGAGGTCAATATTTCTTTGCTACAATATTTTTAGAGAGCTCAGAATTGTCATCATTCCCCAATTACTCATGGATAGGAAGAATGACACAAAGAGATATAAAAATAAAGAAAATATTTCAGGTCAAGATGGAAGAGACCTAAATGTCTCGACGCCTTGTGTCATCCTCAAAAGGAAAACACAAGACAAAGAAAAGATAAAATGTTTATGACATTGAGAAGAATGTAGGTACATATAGAGGAATGCACAAATAGAGAGATTATGCACATGTAATCACACATATAACATAAAAAAGAAAATAATGCAAAATACTAGTAAGGCACATGTGAGTCAACCTATTAGCAAGTCACCTGCATCCCAATTGCAGTCGATATATATGGAAGGTGGAAAACTAGCCCAAGGGACCACATCACATGCCAAAACTAGGAGAAGGATAACTAACCCCTTGCCCCCACTAAGTGCAGGACAAGGATGAGCCAAGATAGGTAATGAGAATAAGCTCCTTGCGATAAAGATAATGATTTGCAATGAATGTATAACATGTAATAGTGAGAATACTAAGATCCTACATCTATTACATGGAAAGGACCAAGAGGGAATGCTTTAAGGGACTATTTATATGATATAAAACTTTTTAAATATTTGTTCAAAAGTACAACACTCACTAGTACTATGTCAAAAAATTCTATGATATCGATAATGTGATGTGTTTGTATTCTTAGGATTTGGAAAAACAAATTCTCACTTGGGTGGTAATCTAATATTTACTTGGCTCAAAAGTGGATGTACAGCTCTTTCTGTTGCACATGGTGGACAAGGGAACTATAGTTTCTTTAGTTTGTAAGGCCTTCATTGCTTGCTAGATTCACCAATTTCTTGAGTTAGATGTTGAGGAGGAGGACCTAAGATGATCCTATCACCCTTATCATTGTTACAAGGTATTGGTTGTTCTTTAGGAAGGAGGATACTTATGACTGGAGGAGGATCTCAATATCCTAACCTTTTGGTATCTTTAGTTGGTATTTTCTCTAGGAGTTGATGAATTTCATGCTCGCTTGTTGTATCACATCCTTGTTTGCTTAAGATTGTGAATCATTTTTAAATTGTCTATTCTAAGTTGATGGGAGTGTTGGTCACTTTGTTAACATAGGATGGTTGAATGATTGCTTGATTAGAGGAACTAGGTTCACCTATTGTAGGGAACTTAGGCTCAACTTTTGTTTCAATTTTAGGATGCAAGAGACAAAACATATCAAGAGTTGTTGGTTGTTTCATAGAAGGATAAAAGGATGCATTATTCTCAAGGTTGTTAAGGAAATCAATTATGAATTTGTTCATGTTTTCATCATCTTCTCCAATGATGTCAACATCATGAGGATGACATGCATTAGGAGCTGAGTGACAATGAGTGAGTTGAATTTCACTAGGGTCATTTCCAAAGGCAAAACTTGATAAGTCCACTAATGATTTCAAGGACATCCAAAGCTAAAATAGAGATCTAACAATAGCAAACTCAGAAAGCTAAAATAGAGATCTAACAATAGCAAACTAAAACATAGAAATAGGCTTTTTAATGTTGTAAAATGTAGTTTCAAGTCTGACACAAGACTAAATCACTCAGAGGGGTGTATGAGTCTTAATTAGGGTTTTTCAAGGGTTCAAATGCTGAAAAAAAGTCCACATAAAATACCTAGAAATAAGGTAAAACCACCTATACTGGGACTAAATCACCCAGAGGGGTGTAGGAGTCTCAGATTAGGGTTTTTGCACTAATTTCACCAAATTATGAGTGAATGTTAGGTTTTTTGGTTTGAATAATGTCTAGACTACATGTAATTATGGATTTCAATTGAAATTCAATGATGCAAGAGGAAAAAAGGAAAAATATATGCACATTCACTATTGTAAGATTTAGAAACCCTAGAAGAAAATTAACTAATGCAAGACCTAATACAAAGTTAGTCAATAACCTAGATCTAGGACTATGATGCACTCCAAATTGGAAATAAGGTGTTCTACAGGCTAGGTTCACCAAAATGAAATGAAGAAAATTATGTTCTATCTTTTGGGAGATGGAACTAAAGGGGAATTAGGGTTCCTCCACCAATTTCCTTCAAGTTTCATTCAAGGAAACTTGGGAGATCTCAATCTAGGGATGGAATGGGGTAAAGATATCTACAATAAGGTGTCATAGGGGTGTGATTAAAGATAAAAGGGGGTTCACCACCAAGAAAAGGCTTGGAAAGAAGAAGATGCAAATGATATGCAAACCTAACTATACAACCTAAGATATAAAACTAAAAATTAGAATAATGAACTAAGAAAGGATAAAGGGGCATCTAGAAGACTAAAGAAGCTTGAAACAAGATCTCCACTCCCAAAATTTTGACTTTTAATGCACACTGGGATTCATGCACCAGTAGGGCGATTTAGTCCTAGTTTAGGGTTTTGGGCCGAAACCAGAATTTGGAACTCCTAAACCAAGATCTATAGAAAATGCTTGAAATCTGGTATACTAGAACTCATATGCCACAAGTGGAAATTTAGTCCCAGTATCAATGTTGCTCTAAAACTCTAATATCCTCTAATTTTCTCCTATATCTTCCCTTTTGTCAAATCTCTGAGTCTAAAACATTGAATTGTAGCTTGTAGGTGACTTTCCATGATCTTGCAATGTAGATGACAACTTTGAGAAATTTTATCCAATCCTGCTCTTCAATATATCTTCAACCTAAATTGAACCCTTGGAATAAAGGCTGCAATCTTGTATGAGATGGCTAGCATCAAGATCTTGACTCTTGATTGTATGTTATGGATCTTGATTTGAATACTTGCTTGAATTATAAGAACCTACATCACAAATGTTAGCTCAAAAACAAAAATGATGCATGATGAATTTGACATGATGCTTGAATCTTGAACAATACTCCAAATTGCTTGATAATGAACTCTTGAATTCTCTTGAATGCTATTGAATACTCTTGAATTGCTAAAATTCTTGAATGCTTAGGTTACACTTGCTCGTGAAAATTGGTAGATTACTTGTAAACTTGCTAGGAGAAAATATGTGAAATAACCTTGTATTTATACTTGTTTATGAAAAATTTCTCGAAACCACAACACTACAAGACAACATCAGATCTAGGAGAATAAAATCTTGCCAACAATTTGAATTCAAATAGGTCCAACCTAAGAAAAAATAATATGCCATTTGGGGTGTATGATTCCCAATAGGCTAAGCTCGGGACACAAATTTCAAGAAAATATTAAGTTCTATGCCAATTTTAGATCTAGGCCCCAAAACTTAGGTGGGACCCATACACCCAAGGTGGCGTATGAGTCCCAAATCATTAAATATGGGCCAGTAATCCAAAATCATTATATTATGATTGGTTATTTGATATGTGTTAGGATTATCCTCATAAAGATGCATTAAATAAGGGTTGTGGATGCAAAATAGGACCAAATAAGGCATAATGAAGCACAATTGTTGCAAGGAGGGCACAAACAAGTGTAAAAATGTAAAGTGATACACTTTTCTACACTACATCAACTAATTATGGACTTCTTCATCAATTTTAGCAATCTCATCATTATTGTCTAAGTTAATCACAATGGGAGGTTGAAAGATAATGTCCAAAGAGGGTGCAAGTCCTTGTTGTGGTCATGATATAGGGAGACTCATCATGTATTGCTTAACTTAAGTTTAGATGCTAATTTTCTTTGTTGTTCTCTTTGTTTAACCTTTGTACAATAGCATGACGTCTCTGCCTATGATCTCTAGCATTTCTATTTATTTTTGTACTATTTTTAATTTGTGTTTGTGTAGGAGCATGTTTATCGACCATAGCTTTCTTTTCTTCAAAAGGAACCATGGGAGGTTTTTCAACCACTTTCTCTTTAGCTTTATAAACTTGTTTTATCTTAGGAGGCATGACAAAAAAAATTTGGTTATCTGTTGGTATTTTTAGGAGGTAGGAAAAGCATCTGTCCTAGGTTGGTCTTGGTTATTTGGAATGTATTTTGGTTCTATCATGGTTTCATCAAGGATAGGAGCCTCAATCATGGGTTGAGGCATGTTTCAAAGGGATAGTTCTACTATACATTTCACCTTAAAATTTTGATAGGATTTAAAAAATAAATCTTCATGAGGTTTAATAGGTTCAATAGGCTTGGGAAAAAAGAAATCCAATGAAAATTTTGCAAGAGAAGACACAATATTAAAGCCACTATGGTGCATAATAAAGATTTCATTGTCAAAGGGAAACTTTAAACATTTATGCACAACCGACGGGATGACTTCCATGGAGAGTAGCCATCTGTAACCAAGCTTCATGCAAAATTGATCTGATGTCGGGATGATGGAGAACAATTCATCTAATTATTTCAATCTAAATTTTAAAGGAAGGATGATTGAACCAATCATAGGGAAAGCAAAACCATCATGTTTTTTTATCCATGCTTTCAGTTTATCATATGTTTCCTAATAGAGTTCATGGACAAGTAAGAATTATTTAGTGATCACATTCTCTCCACATATGGGATCAATTAATATCCCATTAGTGGGCTTGTCATTTGTTTGGCTTGCTATGTAAAGAGGACCATTGGGTGCATGTTTAAGTATGTCTTTTTGTGAGAAAGTGATATCAAGAGGCATTTTAGTTTGACCCTTATGAGATTGAGTTTTGATCAATCCAACCATACTATCTATAGGAATTTCTTCATTAGTATCTATGTTGTCATCATCTGTGTCAACATTCATCACATCATTCTTCTTAGTTTCACTAGTTTTTCCAAATGAAATATTATGATTTGGCATAGGATTGGTAAAGACTTGCAAGTTTTGGTTGGGAGGGGCAGTAGATTTATTACCTTGATCATTGAAACCTCCAATTTGAATATGATTAGAATCAACGAGGTTTTGTACAAGATGTTTAAGATGTTTACAATGTTCTGTATCGTGTTTATTTTGTCGATGAAGATAGCAATAGGAATTTGATCTAAAGTTTGTAGGTAATGGCTTATTAAGATTAGGAGTTCTAACGGGAGGTAAAGAAATCCAATTCTTTTCTACAAGTTGTAACATGATGTTATGGAGGGTATCAGGTAAGGGAGTAAATTGTCTATCTGGATCCCTAAATGTAAAAGGATTTGTCTTCTTTATAGCACCCACTTGGGTATCAACATGTTGTGTTGGTTGAGGGGGATTTAGTTGCAGAAATCCTTTATTCTATTTCCTAAAAGGTTGGTAAGTGTTTTGATTCATGGATTCATACTTTTCAAGATGGATAGAGGTGGGTTTTGTTTCACGACTACTAACCGAGTTTTGATAATCATGAAGGGTAGTACACAAGGGTATGTCCAGGATCATGATGGGCTAAAAAGTGGCGATATGATGGGTATTTGTAGGGTATGTGGCTGAAAAAAAAAATTAGCCCAAAATTGATGAAATCAAAAGGGTTTTTAAAGGAAATTCTCAGCTTTCCACCAATATAAATTATCCTTTACTTTGAATTTAATAAATAATTATTATTCATTTTCTATTTCAATTACAACTAAAGTCCTGATTGATAGGCTAATTGAAAAACATCAATAGCTTTCAAATGGTATCATATTTTTTAAATCCAAAACATGCATCACATTCTATGCTTCGTATACTATAGGATTAAAAAAAAAATGAATTTCATGAAGTTTTGACCAAGTTAAGGTGGTTAGACATACTTTTTATATTTTTAAAAAATTGTAATAAAAAATTCATAAATAATTATTTACTTGGAAAAAATTACAAAAAATGCATCACATCCAGACATGAGTCTTCTAATTATGTCTAAAATCTTATAAAAAATATTATCATTTTATTGTGGTTAGGTGGTCAGACAAACACCTACTTTTTATTTTTTCCCTAAAATTTAAGTACTACTACATTGAAATTTCAAATTTTCACCAAATACATTTAAAAAAAAAAAACCTAGTAGTTTAGAAACTACATTCAATTTTCTACAGAGTCTATTCTTGCATATTTTCTAAATAATATAGATAACTTATTCAAAATATTACCTCAAGTTTCCTAACTCTGATTTTTCTGAATTTTTTGCCACTTAAGGGCCTGTTTTTTCCATGATGATCCTGCACATACCCACAAGTCTATGAAGGAAGGAAACTTCATCATACCAAGCTTATCTTACATCTTAGTTTGACATTTCTCTATAAACATTCATTGAAGTTGAGGATCGAGAATCTTTACGTCAATTTGGGAATAAAGCATTTCATAGCGTGAAATGAAGTAGTAACCTTTTCATCATCCTTTTTCTTACATCTCATCAAATCAAAAAAAGTAATCTTAGGATTCATGTGCACTTGGAAATGGTTGATAAATGCCTCAACAAGTTCATTGTATGAACTATTTGAGTTATTTAGTAACAAGGAAAACCATTCTAAGGTGGTGTCTTTCAAGGACCTAGGGAAAATCTTAGCCAAGAGCTTATCTTGAAGGTCAAAGTCACTACATAAGGTAGTGTAAGTGAAAACATAGTTAGAAGGATCTCATTTCCCCTCATATTTCTTCAACCTAGGAATGCCTCTACCTTATCATATCTGTGTTCTTAATATATCCAAGGAAAATGGATTTCTTTTGACATAATATGAAGTTTGGTCATTTTAGTTTTGGTTTATAGTGGAAATTTCTTTTTGAAGGGATGAAAATGTTTGCAAGAGTTGGTTAAGGATGGTGTCATTGGTTGTATTTTGAGATGGAGGTGAATATGGTGGAGGTGTGTAATGACGGAAAAGCGCCCCCCTAACATGGCCTTGATTTAGTGTTGCAATGTGTCTAACATATTCATAGTAGATCTTGGGCCCTTGTGAACTAAATGAGCTTATTAATGCCTTTTTCGGAGTGTTGGAAAGTGTTGTAACACACTTTCACACCTTTCTAGGGTTTTATTAAATAATTAGGCTTATTTATGCTTTAATTGGCCTTATTTTACACCCACAAGCCTCATTGAATGCATCTTTTCAAGGACAATCCTGACACAAATCAACATCCAATCATAATTCAAGTGTTTTTTAGGGTTGTGTGGCCTAGATTTGGTGGTCTGGACTCATTCACCACCTTGGGCATATGAGTCCCACCTAGGGATTGGGTCTCAATCCTGGCTTTACACCTTTCTAAGCATTTTTGAATTTGGTCCCATTAATTATGCTTAATGGGACTCATACACCACCTTGGGTGTATGAGTCTCATGTGGCCCAAAATTAAAATTAATTCAAATTTTTGGTGTGATTCTATCCTCCTAGATCTAATGTCGGCTTGTAGTATTGTAATTTTAGGAGTTCTTACACAATTGAGTATAAATACAAGGTTCTTTCTCTCATTTTCACCTAATACTTTTGTGAGAGCATTCATAATAGCAAGCTTGAGTTCACAAGAGAATCCAAGTGTTTACAAGAGAATTCAAGAGAATTCAAGGGTAGGCTATCAAGCATTTTAGAGCATTCTTCAAGCATCAAGCAACATGTCAAAGTCTTCACACATCATGTTTTTTTTTTTAGCTAACAATTGTGATGTAGGGTTTCATGATTCAAGCTAGCATTTCACTCAAGATCTATCACATTCAAGAAAGAGTCAAGATTTACATCCATTAGAGCCATCTCATCCATTTTTGCATCCTCTGATTGCTAGGGTTTGATGAGTTACAACATCATATTTTGTTCATTCATCATTCTCCCTTCCTATTTCATTTCATTTCAAGATTTTATTACAAAAATTGGGTTTGACCAAGGCAAACCCCTCTCCACTAAAAAAACAACATTTTTCCCTCTCTTTTGTGTGTGATTTAAAAGTTTAGATTGAAGACACATTGAAGAGAAATTTTGGAGAAAGTTGTCAAAGTTGTCACCTGGCATTGGAGAGTTGGAAGACTTCTGTAGGTTACAAATTAGGGTTTCAAATGCACAAATCAATCAGGAAGCACAGACTAAACATTTAAGAGCATATTTTGATCCTAAAGTTCTAGAAAACCCTAATTGGTCTGATTCACTAGTTCTGGTGTATGAGTCCCAATTTAGGTCTAAATTTAGGTTTTTACAGATTCAAATACCCATTTGTCAGATTCCTATTTCTGCACAGAAACCCAGATCTAGGACTGATTCACCCAACTTGGTGTATGAGTCCTAGTCAATGTTAAAGTCACTTCTTTTAGCATTTCAGAGCCTCATTCAATCTTCTTTAGGTTTCTAGGTGCATACATTTCATCTTGCAGCTTTTTGTTCTATTTTACATACTTTACTAGGTCATTTAGTGAAAGATTGCATTGAATTAGGGTTAAGCATTACATTTTGCATTGCATTTTACTTTACAAGCCCTAGCATGGTGGTGAACCACTCATTAGTTTACAATCATCCCCTAGGATAGCCTTATTACAAGATCTCTTTCTCCTTTGCATTGAGATCTCTAGGGTTATCCTTGAATGAAATAATTGGAAAGTGGGTATGCTCTATGTTCCAAACCATACGAAAGCACCTATCCCTTTTTTTGTTGTTTCATTTTTCATGAACCTTCATTTAGAACATCATAATTCTGATTTTGAGTGCATCATCATCCTAGATCTTGCATTAAGGTGTGCATTAGATAATTGGCATTCTAGGGTTTCTAATTTTGCATTAGTGAAAGTGCATATAGATTACATTTTTGCATCTCAAATCATTGAAATTCAAACAAAATCTACATGTGCACTTAGGTTACAGATCAAAAAACATAAAAATCATAAAAATCAATTAAATTTTTTGGAAAAGTTTAAAAAAAACCCCATTAGGACTCATATGCCCCTCTGGATGAATCCGTCCTAGTGCAGATTTTGCACTACATTTTCTAGAATTTAAAGATCTATTTTAAATCTTTTGTTTGTTGTTTATATCTTTTTATTTCAATTTATAGAGTTTCTATTATAGTAATTTCATTGTTCATAGCTTATATTGCATTTTCATTTATCTTGCATGAGTATTTGGTGTCCTATTGCTAATACTGTAGTGAGATGAAGTTCGAGACTCATGTCATCCCACAATAGAACAATCATTGTGGATATTGGGTTATCTATCTCTTTCACTCCTAGTATTGACACTAGTACACTAGGTATGGACCATACCCTTAATGATTCTTTGCCTTCAAGTAGTATGATGAACATTGAAACAATGGTTGCTAGTGTCCCACAATAAAATATAATTAAAATCCATGAATACTTAGCAAACCTACAACATCAAGTGCAAAATGACAACATTTCAACTACCGCCATCCCTACTATAGATAACATTCATCGCATGCTTGAAAGTGAAGATGCACAAGACCTTGTGAAAAAAATCATTCAAAAATCCTTGAAAAACACCTCACCTCAACCACTAGTTGTCCTTTACCTACAAGTAATGTCACAAGCCAAGGAGGAATTCAAATTCCTGCTCCCATAATAATTGCCTCAATTCCTAGCTATACCAACCATCAAGTCACAACAACAATGCAACCAACTAGTAATGTGATTCCTTCCTTAGGTATTTCTGCTAGCATCCCTAGTAGCTTTGTGGCATCACACATCATATCTCCTACTACCTTACCACCTATAAGAATTCCATTCACTTGTCCCTCGAACACATACACCCCTTAACCTTTGTCACCTTTATCTCATAACACAAGAAATGAACCTCTCATAAATCAATTCTTCCAAACTGTTTCATCCATTCAAAAATAAATTTTCACCATCAACCAAAATCAAAATGGCCCACCTACATATTATGTCAAAAGAAGCCCATTTTCCTTAGAGATATTGTGAACACCGATTCCATAAGGTGTAGGGGGGCCTAGATTTGAGAAATATGGAGGAAAGGGAGATCCTTCTAACCATGTTAATGCTTATACTATCTTATGTAGTGACTTTTCCTTGATGATAAAATCTTGGCTAAGCTTTTCCCTATGTCCTTGAAATATACTACCTTGGAATGGTTCTCTTCGTTACCAAACAACTCAATTCGTTCATTCAATGAACTTGTTGAGGCATTTTTCAACCATTTCCAAGTGTATATGACTCCTAAGATGACCTTGGACAATTTAATGAGATGAAAGAAAAAAGAAGAAGAAAAGATAATTGACTTTATCTCACACTACCAATCGCTTTATTCACAAATTGATGTCAAGGTTCCTGATCCCCACCTTCAAAAGATGTTCATAGAAAATTTGCATGGTAAGATACAAGATAAGCTTACCATGATGAAATTCCAATCCTTTATGCACTTGTTTACTTCCCTCCATGATTATCAAAACTCTATTAGTAGTCAAGATACAAAATCCACTCCCAGCCATACTGAGAAGTTTGAGCCCGCAAACCAAAACAATTCTCAAACTTTTTGAAAATAGAATAAAGGTTTCCTTCAATTCAATCGCCCTCAACAAACAACTCAAAATGTCAATAACCAAGTAGCTATTGTTAAAACCGTGATACCCTTAAGCTATGGGGATCAAAAAATGCAATTCAATCCCCTACTCGATACCCTTCACAACACAATGTCACAACTCCTAGAATAGAAGATGATTACCTTGGCTCCTGTTAAAAAACCTGATCCTAATAAGCCATTTCCCGCAAACTATAGACCAAATTCTTACTATCATTATCACCAACAAAATGGACATGATACGAAACATTGCAAGCATCTTAAACATCATGTACAAAAAATCATTGACTTCGGCTTTCTTTCCATTGGAGGTTTTAGTGATCAAGGAAATAAGTATGTTGCTCCTCCTAACCAAAAATTTTAAATTTTTACTAACCCTATGCCTAATCATATCATTTCATTTGTCAAACCTAGTGAAATTACAAAGAATTATGTGATGAATGTTGATATGGATGATGATAGCTATGATACTATTCAATATGATCCTATAGATAATGATCTTATGGATGACATGGTAGGAGTGATAGATGTCATTCCTCCTAAGGGATGAACTAAGGAGCCTCTTGAGATTGGTTTCTCCTCACAAGATATACTTAAACATGCATCTAATGGTCCTCTTTATATATCCGGTTGTATCTATGAGAAGCCCACTAATGGGATATTAATAGATCTCGTGTGTGGAGAGAACATGATCATCGAGGAATTCTTACTTCTGCATGAGCTTTATCAAGATATATATGATAAAATAAAAGCATGGATCAAGATGCATAATGGTTTTTCTTGCCCTACAATGGGATTGATCACTCTTCCTTTACAAATAGGATCAAAAAAATTAGAAATCTCTTCTCCATCATCCCGCAGTCAGACCAATTTCATGCAAAGATAGGCTATCCATGGTTGTGATCCATGAATGCAGTCCCTTTGGTTGTACATAAATGCTTAAATTTTCCCTTTGACAATGAAATTTTCACCAATCATCATAGTGGCTCTAACCTATTGTCCTCCCATGGAAACTTTTCCTTAGATTTATTTTGGCCCAAGCCTATAGAACCTATCAAACCATGAGAAGACTTCTTTCTCAAATCCTATCAAAAGTTCAAGGAAAAGAAAATAGTATAATTATCCCTCTGAAACATGCATCCTCCCACCACCAAGCATACCATCCTTGATGAAACCATGATTGAACCTAAATAATTTCCAAATAACCAAGATCAACCTAAGACAAAACCTTCACCTACTTCCTACAAAAGACCAAGAGATAATGAAAATAACCTCATCATACCTCCTAGAATAAAACAAGTTTACAAAGTCAAAGAGAAAGTCGTCGAACAACCTCCCATGGTTCCTTCCATTCCTCCCCTTGGGGAAGAAAAGAAACCTATGGTTGATCAACCAGCTCCTACACAAACACAACTTGAAAATAGAACTAAAAGAAATAGAGGTGCTAGAGAGCATAGGCGTAGACATCGTTCCTTTGCTCACAAGATACATGAAGAAATAAATAAAGAAAATCAAGATCCAGACTTGACTAAAGCAATACATAATGAGTCTAGCCCTGCCCTGAAATAGAATGATCCTATAATACAATCACAACAAGAGTTGAACCCTTCTTAAGACATTATCATTTGACCTCCTATCGTGATTAATTTAGATGATGATGAGGCAATTACTAAGATTGATGAGGAAGTGCATAATGAATTGAATACATTGTTTTCCTCTTCCATGAGCTTAAATGATAATTCTCATAAGAAGAGTGTTGAACCCAGTGATGGCCCTAGTTCAGAACTTGCTATCATCCCTTTGGCTAGTTGTTTTCCTTTGGTATACAATGAACACGATTGGGATGCAAATGACTTGCTTTAGGTTGACTCGCATATGCCTTACTAGTCTTTTACATTATTTCTTTTTCATTTTATTTTGTGTGATTTCATGAGCGTAATGTGATCCCCTGTACTATGTTATTTGATGTATCTCTCTCTCTGTGACATTCCTCTATTTGTACCTTCATTCTTCTATATGTTGTAAATCTTTTATCTTTTTCATTTATTTCTTTTTTATTTGTCTTGTGTTTTCCTTTTGTGGATGACACAAGGCATCGAGACATTCATGTCTCTTCCATGTTGACCTGAAAGGTTTTTCTTTGTTTTCAATCTCTTAGTGTCATTCTTCCAGTTCTATGTGTATTTGGGGAATGATGATAGTTTCGAGCTCTCTAGAAACATTGCAGTGAGAACATACTGACCCCAAATGCATAGATCCCTTATGTGTTTGGTGTTTCAATTTCGAGGGCAGCCCCTCTCTTTTCTTTTGCATGACATAGCTTTACTTGGAAATGTATGACTTTGCATAGGGCTTTCCAAGTAAGCTCTCATGTCTTCTTGATTTTTTACATTTATCATTTTCTATATTAAAGTAATTGTTCACAGTATGGTGTTTATAAATTTCTTCAAAGTGGGGGCATACATTGGCATTATTCTTTTGCATTTTTTTTCTTTTTCATGGTTCATGGTGTAGTATTTTTTCTTTATGGATGACATTGGGTGTGATTTCCTCCAAGAGAATGATCTATCCTACCATATTACAATCCTCTTAGTGGCTTGATGTGATGCACTGCATGCCCTAAGTTGTGAATATTATATTCTTTAATTGGTTCTCTCTTGGGGACATTAGGCACAATGTTCCCTAAGGTAAAGACCTTACATGAACTAAGCAAGACTCCTTTGAACATTCCCTATTATTGCATTTAAATTTTAAATTATATGGCCACCTTGCATAACATAGCTTGCATTCCTATGGAGCCATCTTGCTTGTTCATGAGCTCCAAGTATACGGAGTTTTTCTCATCTCATGAACCTCAAAAAATATTTTTTTAGTGTGACACCTTATCAAAGTTATCAGGAGGTATAACTATGGTATGGTTTGATGGGAAGCCGATTCGAGGCATGAATTTCCCTTAGCAATTCACACGTGTGTTTGAGTGCATACTGACTGTGTGTGTATGTGTCTCACCTTCTTGGATTTCTCACCTAGTGGATAGCCTAAAGTTTCGTTGCCTCAAAGTGAGTGCGCATTTTTTGGACAATCAGCCTAGATATGATCCACAAGTGTGTTGGATAAATGATTGAAGCTTGATCCACCCCTTCCTTTAATTTTTCTTCTCTCCATGTCTTTGGAATTGTATGCTTGTGCTTTTTTGTTGCTTTTTATATCATTTTCATGTGTGTTCTTTTGTCCCTATGTTGGTTTTCCATAGGACCTTGGTCCTAGAGGCTTGCACAACCCTCTTGATCATGGTCTTCCTATCTTACTAGCATTGGTGCATTTGGACCCCTGTTGGTGTGTGTTGGTTTACTTTAGTGTGAGTTACAAGCAAGTTTCTCCTCTCACTAAAGTGGGGATTGGATGTAATGACGGAGAAAGCCCCCCCTAACATGGGCCTGATTTAGTGTTATAATGTGTCTAACATATTCACATTAGGTCTTGGGCCCTTGTGAACTAAACGAGCTTATTGATGCCTTATTTAGAGTATTGTAAAGTGTTGTAACACACTTTCACACTTTTATAGGGTTTTATTAAATAATTAGGACTCTTTATGCTTTAATTGACATTATTTTACACCCACAAGCCTCATTTAATGTATCTTTTCAAGGAAAATCCTGGCACAGATCAACATCCAATCATAATTCAAGTGTTTTAAGGTTGTGTGGCCCAAATTTGGTGGTTTGGGACTCATTCACCACCTTGGGCATATGAGTCCCACCTATGGTTTTGGGTCTCAATCCTGGTTTTACACCTTTCTAAGCATTTTTGAATTTGGTCCCATAAATTATGCCTAATGGGACTCACATGCCATCTTGGGTGTATGAGTCCCATGTGGCCCAAAATTAAAATTAATTCAAAATTTTGGTGGGATTCTATCCTCCTAGATTTAATGTCGGCTTGTAGTGTTGTAATTTTGGAAATTCTTGCATAATTGAGTATAAATACAAGTTTCGTTCACTCATTTTCACGTAAGACTTTTGAGAGAGAATTCATAATAGCAAGTTTGATTTCAAAAGAGTATCCAAGTGTTTACAAGAGAATTCAATGGCATTCAAGGGTAGGTTATCAAGAAATTTAGAGCATTCTTCAAGCATCAAGCATCATGTTAAAGTCTTCATGCATCATGTTTTTTTTTTAGCTAACAATTGTAATGTAGGGTTTCATGATTCAAGCTAGCATTTCACTCAAGATATACATCCATTGGAGCCATCCCATACATGTTTGCAGCCTCTTATTGCTAGGGTTTGGTAAGTTTCAACATCATATTTTGCTCATTCATCATTCTCCAATCCTATTTCATTTCATTTCAACATTTGATTACCAAAATGGGGTTTGACCAATGCAAACCCTATTCACTAACAAAACAACATTTTCCCCTCTCTTTTGTGTGATTTGCAAGTTTAGATTGAAGAAAAATTGAAGAGCAAGTTTGGAGAAAGTTGTCAAAGTGGTCAAAGTTGTCACCTTGCATTGGAGATACTTGGAAGACTTCTATAGGTTGCAAATCAGGGTTTTGGATCCAGAAATCAATCAGGAAGCACAGAGTAGACATTTAAGAGCATATTCAGATCCTAAAGTGAAAAAAAACCCTAATTGGTATGATTTTCCAGTTCTTGCGTATGAGTCCCATTTTAGTTCAAAATTTGGGTTTTTATAGATTTAGATACCCATTTTCCAGATTCTTATTTTTACACAGAAACCTAGATCTGAGACTAATTCGCTTAGCTTGGTGTATGAATCCCAGTCATCATTAAAGTCACTTTTTTTTGCATTTCAGAGCCTCATTCAATCTTCTTTAGGTTTCCAAGTGCATACATTTCATCTTGCAGCTTTTTGTTCTATTTTACATACTTTTATAGGTACTTTAGTGAAAGATTGCATTAAATTATGTTTAAGCATTACATTTTGCATTGTAAAGCCTTAGCATGGTGGTGAGCCCCTCATTAGTTTACAATTATCCCCTAGGAAAACCCTATTACAAGATCTCTTTATCCTTTGCATTGAGATATCTAGGGTTATTATTGAATGAAATAATTGGAAAGTGGGTGTCCTCTATGTTCCAAACCATACAAAAGCACCTATCCCATTTTCCACCATTTCAAGGTGTATATGTATTTGAGGGGAAAGTCAGTGGAATACTTATGGGAGGTAAAGTGGTAGGAGATATGACGTGAAATGCCACAAAGGTATAAGGATTGCTAGTGGAAATACACAAGGTAGGAATTACATTGCTAGTAGGTTGCATCATTGTGGTAACTTGAGGAATTATGTAAGTAGGAATAGAGGCAATGGTTGTAGGAGGAAGAATTTGAGTTCTTCCTTTACTTTGAGCATTGTTCAAAGTTTGAGCACAACTAGTTATTAAGGTAAGATGTTTACCAAAAATTTGAGCAAAGTTATATAGAAGTTCCATTCCTGGTTCACTTTCAATCATGCGGTGTATGTTATCTATGGTAGGAATAGTTGTGTTGGAGATATTTTCAGTACTCACTTGATGTTGTAGGTTTGCTAATTCTTCATGTATTTGGATTATGTTTTCTTGAGGAACAATAGCAACTATTGTTTCAATACTTGTCACACTACTTGAAGGTAAAGAGTTCTCAATGGTATGGTCCATACCTAGTGAATTGTTGTCAACACTGATTGAAAGAGCTAGATAACCCAAGATACATGACGAGCATGTTATCGTAGGATGACATGAGTCTCAAATTATGTCTCACTATAGTATTAGCAATAGGACACCAAGTTGTAAAGCTCATACAATGGAAAATATGTTGAATAGGAAAACTAAGAGGGGTGAGTGAATCAATTGACATAGAATTAAACCTTTAATTCAATCACCAGAACTAATTCTAAATAATCCTTAACTAATTAATCATTAAATACCAATACAAAAACTCAAATCCAACACATAAACACAATAACACTAGATTTACGTGGAAAACCCAATAAGGGAAAAACCATCATGAGGATTAAATCACACTATAGAGAATTTCAAAACTGATTACAAGAGGCTCACTGCCTAAATAAGGCTCACTACCTAAAATAAGAACTCACTCCCTGAAATAAGGACTCACTATTTGAAACAAGGACTCACTGTCCAACAAGGCTAACAACCTAGAGGGATCACTACCAAGAGATACAAACAAGACAAAGAAGACTTGTTATAGAGAGACTACAATTCCAATGCAACAAAGGATTCCACTACAATCACCCACAAACATGCATGAATGATAGAGTCCACCTTCTGCTCACTGCATCCTGAAACTTGGCATTAAGCTTCACACTAATCTACCACACTCACATCACACACACTCACTGAATAGAATCAATGCCACATCAAACTACACTTCCTCTTTTCTCTTATTACTCTTCTTCTTTGCTCTTGTATATTTCTTCACCAGTAACTCATCTTGTATTTATACCATGTTCAACTTTCAAACATATCCAAAGTTGCCCATCTAATTCAAATTCAAATTAGGTTGGCGTCAAAACATCCTAGGGTGGAATTAGAATGAGGGTGACCCAAACATGCTTCAAGGGACCCAAAAAGATCCAACACGCTTCATCATTCTCGAGGGTAGTCTTTCACACAAGGTCAGCCAAACCAGTGTAAAACACATAGAACCATTAAGCACGAATCTTCCAAATGTCAAAACTATCTTCAATAGAATCAGGTAAACTCAACTATAGAAATATAAGTGATAAGACTTCATCAAAGAGAAATCTAGACTAGTAACATTTATCCCGAACGTCAACTAGAAACACAGAAAACCACAGTTCACAACTGGTGAACACATCTTGCACTGTACAAGGAATCAACAACCAAAAATCTGGATATAGCAGCTACTAACAACCATGAACAATATGTCTGAGCTGCACAAACATAGGAGCAAATCAAGAACAAAACCCGAAGCAACTAGTAAACACCTACAACATATCTTCATTACAATTTTCTCAATATCCTCGACATATACAGCCAACAACAACTAGTTGATAACTAGTTGATTAGTTGACATCAATGACAACACCTTCAATCTTTCCATTCTTGTAAAAATATCCCCCTTTGTCATTGTTGGCAACACATGATGTGAAAAACCATCAAAGACAACATACTAGTTTTGAATACATCTTTTTGTTTCTCCCCCTTAGAAGATAATCTATTATATGCTTCTTCTCGCATTCTTCCTCTCTTTTAATTTTTTTACATGCTTCATCTCTCTTTTTTTCTTTTTCAAATTCTTCTTATTATATTCTATGAGAAGTGAGAAGCAAGCTAGGATCTTATGTCATTCATTGATCACATGCAACACCACTCAATAGATGATTGAAGATAAAAATAGCAGAATGAAGAGAAATTTGGAATGAGAGAAAAATAGAGACAAGGCAAAATAAATTGTAGAATACTCTCAATACTCCCACCAAGTGATCAAAAAACTAGTGAAACTAGTGAAGGTGATAGGAGAGTGCTTAATATATAGAAAAATAAGGGAAAATACATCCAAGAGGTGCATTAACTCCTACTACCCATAAAAGGTGGGAGGTTATCACCTACTTGGTAAATGACAAAACATGTGGCATAACCTCCTTAGGTGAAGACAAAAAGGAGGTGGCACATAAAGGCAAAAGAAGGTGAGAAACCCAACTACCCCATAACCTACCTAGGTAAAAATAGAATAGTGGCTATGAGAGGTGGCATAAAAAGCCAAAAGAGGATGTGTAACTCAACTACCCATGTGTGGGGAGAGAGTGACACATGTAGCCGATGTATTTTTCCTTGTGTCCTCATATTAACCACTCCTAATAAACATAATAAAGGTTAAATAAAATGTGTAGGAAAAAATAAATACCCCTAACATAAGGAAAATAAAAACCTACACTAACACCCCCCCTTAATTGTAGCTTAGGTGAGTGAAAAGATGAGTCTCAGAAAATGAAGCCATGTTAGGTACCCATGTACATAGAGATCCCCCAATAAGAAGAAGCCCCCTCCAGAAGAGGAATATACCCCTAAAATAGAGAGTAGAATGAAGGTCAAAGTAGCCCCTCCTGATGTAGACACCTGTTGCACCCCAAGAAAAGCTCAAAAATGAAGCAACTTGCTTTATGTGAAGGGTTTGGTGAAGATACCACAGTCTTCTCCGATGTAGAAAACACTTAAGATCAATGATGATTTCCTGAATCAGCTCTTGAATGTAGTGCATATGAATCTCAATGTGTTTCATCCTTTGATGATGAACTAGATTCCTTGAGATCTGTATTGTACTCTAATTATCACAAAAGATGATTGTAGGCTTTCTAACTAAAATACCAAACTTGGTGAGAATATTCTAAATCCAAATATCCTTAGTGGTGTCATTAATTGCCCCTCGATACTTAGTCTCTGTAGATGGAAGATAAATTATAAATTGTTTCTTTCTCAACCAACAAACTGGACTGGAACCAAGTGAGAAGCAATACCCTGAAGTACACTTGCATTCTTGAGAATCTCCTACCCAATTTGAATCTGTGTCCCACCAAGTCAATATTTGTACCCACTGCATACTGAATCCCATAATTGTGAGTACCCTGAATATGGTGGAGGATCTACTTAGCTGCTTTCCAAAGAAACTCATGTGGCTCCTACATGAATTGAGAGACCATTCCCATAGCATATGAAATTTTGGGTCTCGTATGAGTCAAGTAGACATGAGACTCCCAACAAGTTTTCGATACAAAGTTTCATCAACCAAGGGTGAAGAACACTTAGCCTCAAGTTTGACCCTTGACAAAAATGGTGTCGATGCAGGCCTACAGTCAGCCATGTGAAATATGGAGAGCATATCAAGTGCATACTTGTGTTGTCCAAGGATTATTCTAGAAGATGATTGAGTGATCTCAATCCCCAAGAAGTAATGTAAAAGACTCAAATCTGACATCAAAAATCTATCATGTAAAGCAATTTTCACCACCTTGATGGTGGATTAGTGACTCCCTATGATCAATAGGTCATCAAGATAGAGAACCAAGAATGTGAGAGTATCATCCTACTAAAAAATGTATACGCTTGGATCAAAATGACATCATTTAAACAAAATTATCAAAAGGAAGGAGTCCATCTTGGCATACCAATCTCGAGTAACTTGTTTTAGGCCATAGAGAGACTTCTGGAGTCTGTACACAAGTGAAGGATCTTGTATGAACCCTTGTGGCTACTCCATGTAGATTTCTTGTTGAAGGTCACCATGAAGAAAGGAACTTTTCACATCCACCTGATGAACTTCCCAATGATGTGTTGCAACTATAGCAAGGACAAGTTAGATGGAATTCATCTTAGCAACTGGAGCAAACGTTTCAGAGTAGTCAATCTGGTGCAGGTCACCTTTGCTATATCATGCCTCCATTTGGGAAATTCTAAAGATTAATAAAATTTTGGTATTTATACATTGTAATAAGGTTATATGATCCATTTTTAACATGTATCTAGGTCCTTAGGAGGTCATTATGTCATATTGTGCCAAATGTAAAAGTTGTTCAAAAAGGTGTAAATTTGTAAATTTGTAAAAGTTGCAAAATGCAACATTTGGAAGATGAAAGGTCATAGTGGGTTAGTTTCACCTGGAGGTAGTTAGAAACTGAAAATACATTTTTTAATGCCTTTAAAAAGGCCTTGTAACCATTTTGGAAGGCGTGGGTGATTGGAGAGAAGAATTTGAATGAATGAAATCACTTTTTTAATGTATTTTCTCTCAGAAATTTTAAGTTTTTTGTGGTTGTACAACCCTATATGGGCATGGAATCAAGTCCAAATGTTTGTAAGTTATGTATTAATAAATCACATTAAATTTTATTTTTGTTTCATGCAATTTGGTTTCCATTTGAGAAAGATATGGGTAATTCTCTGAAAACTGGTGAAACCCTGTCCTAGGGTAAACAAAGATATGAAAAATTATGTTTCTCTCATTTTCAACATTGGAATTTCTTGATTTATTTTAAGGTTACTCCTTGGTGAATATAATTTCATGTTTTGAAGGCTTTGGAGCAAAGGGTTAAGGATAAAATGAGTAAGATTTCAATTTCTGACTATAAACTATGTAACAGACTCGTAAAATAAAGTGTAAGGGGGATAAGACCTAGGGTTTGATAAAATAACTTAGGAAAAGGACTTCAAATGGTTTAATGAGTAGGAGCATGTGAAATAACAAATGTTTGAATTTTTTATTGAGAGAGATTGAGCATAGAATGGTTAGAACCAATAAGCCTTGTTTGTAACAAGCCTAAATAGGCCTTCTTGTAACCTGGACAATCATGTTTTTGAGACTTTTTCTCAAAGTAACCAATGTTGATATTTTGATATGATTTACTCTCCTAAATAGGTGCCTGAAATTTTTTTTACAAAATTGAATGGTGGTTTGGGTTAAGAGTTATCTCTGATAGTTTAATGTTGAAGGGATACTAGGAATGTGAATAGTCATTGAAGGAGTGGTGAAAATATGAATGGGTAGACCTGGTAAATGTTTGTTTTTGGTTTGAGTTAAAGTCTTTAAGGTGGTTTGAATGCTTGACAAAATATTGGAACTATGATTATTGTTTTGAGGTTTGATGGCTTAAGGAATTTTATGTTTTGAGGAATGAACAATGAGCAAAAGATGAGCAAACAAACAAGGATAGTTTGTTGTAGGTTGAGTTTAGTCAAATTAAGATTGTAGAAGATATTTGTTTCTTCCTTTGCTTACATCATTTTGGTATCAGAGCTCAATAAAAAATATGGGCTAGAGAATTTTTTTGGTTTTGTGTTTGTGTTGTGGTTGTGTGTAGGTTGAGAAGATAACTTGGTTGCTGCCAAGAGAAGGCATAGAAAGTTAAGAGAAATTGAAGCAAGGAGATAATTTCTTAGAGACCATATGAAAGATGGAGATATTCAAAAGACATTTGCAGGCAGAGGAAGAAATGAAGAAGAGAATGAGGCAAGGGAAATTTGACAAAGAGATAGTTGAGTTGAAGTAAGAGATGAGAAGGTTAGAAAAGAGTTCCATGAATTTATGATGAATATGGAGCAGATGATTAAGCAGATGAAAAGTTGGAAATTGACAATGAAAAAGAAAGTTGAATGGCCCATTCATAAGATAGTCAAAAGGAGAAGAAGCCAAATGAAGACGATAGAGGAAGAAGCATTTGAGGATGTTGAAGAAGAATTCAAGGATGAAGACAAATGTAGTGCAACCATTTATAAGCATGAAGATGAAGGATAAATAGAGACAAAGGACCTGATCTCAGAAGGACAAGATATTGATTTGGTGTCAAGATTGGATAAAGAAATGATCATGGATGAATTGGTCTTATAGATTTGAAAAGAGTTGAAGGATGGAGGTATTGTGATAGAATTATTGTGTCATTTATTTATTGTGTTAATTCTTTGGATAGGGAACAATTTGAAGATCAAAGGACAAATGGAGAACTAAGATACTGAGATGCATCAAAGCATAGTGAACCTGATTTCAGTTGGAAAGCAAGATAGGAAGCTGATTTGCATGGAAAAAATGAAACCTAAGGTGAAGATGAAGGTTAATGGAAGTTTTCCAAGGTGGAAAGCTTAGAAGGTATCAAAGATGAGCATCTAGAGGAAGAAGACTCAATCCAAGAGGGCTTGGATTCTATTTGGTCGGTAGTATGGTGCAAAGCACCTTTGCTATATCATGCCTCCATTTGGGAAATTCTGAAGATTAATCAAATTTTGGTATGTTTACCTTGTAATAATTTTATATGAGTCATTTTTCACATGTATAGGTCCTTAGGGGGTCATTATGTCATATTGTTCTAAAATGTAAAAGTTGTTCAAAAAGTTGTAAAATTGTAAATTTGTAAAAGTTGCAAAAAGAAACATTTGGAAGATGAAAGGTCATAGTGGGTTAGTTTCACTTGGAGGTAGTTAGAAACTAAATAGAAATTTTTTAATTCCTTTAAAAAGGATTTTTAACCATTTTGGAAGGTGTCAGTGATTGGAGAGAAGAATTTTAATGAATGAAAACACTATTTTATGCATTTTTCTGAGAAATTTTCTATTTTTTGTGGTTGTACGGCCCTGTATGGGCATGGAATCAAGTTTAAATGTTTTTAAGTGAAGTATTAATCAATCACCTTCCATTTTATTTTATTTTCATACAATTTGGTTTCCATTTGAACAAGATATGGGTAATTCTATGAAAACTGGTGAAAACCTATCCTAGGGTAAACAAAGATGAAAAATTATGTTTCTCTCATTTTCAACATTGGAATTTCTTGATTTCTAGTAAGGTTACTCCTTGGTGAATATAATTTCATGTTTTTAAGGCTTTGGATCAAAGGATTAAGGATAAAATGAGTAAGATTTCAATTTCTAACTATAAACTATGTAACAGACTGGTAAAATGGAGTGTAAGGGGGCTAAGACCTAGGGTTTGATAAAATACCTTAGGAAAAGGACTTCAAATGGTTTAATGAGTAGGAGAAAGCCAAATAATATATTTTTGAACATTTTATTGAGAGATATTGAGCTTAGAAGGGTTAGAACCAATAAGCCCTATCTGTAAAAAGCCTAAATAGGCCTTCTTGTAATGTGGACAGACATGTTTTTGAATTTTTTTCTCAAAGTAACCAATGTTGATATTTTGATATGATTTAGTGCTCTTAAATATGTGTCTAAAAAGTGTTTTACAGACTTGAATGGTGGTTTGGGTTAAGATTTATCTCTGAAAGTTTAATTTTGAAGGGCTACTAGGAATGTGAACTTGGTTAATGGAGTGGTGAAAATATGAATGGGCAGACCTGGTAAATTTTTTTTTTGGTTTGAGTTAAAGTCTCTAAGGTGGTTTGAAGGCTTGAAAAAAGATTCAAACTCAAACCTGGTGAATGGAGTGGTGAAAATATGAATGGGCAGACCTGGTAAATTTTTGTTTTTGGTTTGAGTTAAAGTCTCTAAGGTGGTTTGAAGGCTTGAAAAAAGATTCAAACTCTAATTTTTGTGTTGAGGTTTGATGGCTTAAGGAATTTTTTGTTTTGAGGAATGAACAATGAGTGAAGGATGAGTAAACAAATAAGGATGGTTTGTTGTAGGTTTATTTTAGTCAAACTAAGATTGTAGAAGATATTTGTTTCTTCCTTTTCTTACATCACAATATTGGGAACCTGGGAGAACCCTTTTGCTACCAAGCGAGACTTATGTTGATCAATTGACCCATCTACTACAATTTTTTTATCTTAGATCCACTTGCATTGAACATTTTTTCTTCCCTTAGGAAGAGGGACTAAATCCCATGTGTGATTCCTCTCTAAGGAATTGAACTCTTCTTGCATTGCAGCATCCCACTCGGGAACACTAGAAGCTTCTCGAAAAGATTGTGGATTAGAAGTTGAAGCAATGAAGAGATGTGGAGCCTACTAAAATTGTGACCGTGTTCTTCTTGTGTTTGATGGATCACAAACCCAATCACCTACTAACTCTAATATTTTTCTATCCCAAAGAGGTGTTGATGCTAGAGAATCTGAAGGAGAAGCATCAACCTCTAAATGATGAATAGAAGAGGAATTTGTATCCTCATTATCACTATCACCATCTAAAGTGGTGGATGATGACTCGTCATCAATATTAGGATAAGATCCTCTAAATAACTTTCATCATGATGGAAATTCTCCAATGTGATGGTAGATGGAGAAGTGGCAAGAGAAGAACTAGAAGATCTCTTCTAAAAAAAAACACTCCTCTCAATGAAAAAATCATGAGTGGTGGGATGGAGAAGCCTATAACCTTTGACATCATCTAGATACCCAACAAATATGCAAGGCTTGCTTTGTGGATTCATATCCTTGCAGTACTCTACTAGAATATGGGTCCATGCAAGAGAACTAAACACTCAAAAGTGCTTACCTATGGGTTTTCGACCAGTCCAATCTTGAAAAGGAGTTACCCTCTTCATAGCTTTGTGAGGAACTTAGTTCTAGATGTAACACACACAGTTTATGGCCTCTTCCAAATACTGAGGTGCTATAAATTTGGAGTGTATCATACAACTTTCCATCTCCTTCAAGGATCTATTCTTACATTTTGTGACACCATTCTACTGAGGACTATATGGAACTGTGTGCTTCATGTTGATTCCTTCTTAAGCACAAAATTGTTCAAATTGATTGTTAACATATTCTCCCCCATTATCTAAGTGGAGAATCTTGTTGAACTTCCTAGATTGTTTCTCTACAAAAGCTTTGAAATCCAAAAAATGATCAAAGAACTCAGACTTCTTTTTAAGAAAATAGATCCAAGTGTATCTAAAAAAGTCATCAATAAATGTCAATACATATCTAGCCCTACTGAAGGATGGTTGTGGAAATGGTCCTGCCAAGTCACTATTTACCAACTCTAATAGATCAGTATCTCTCCACGCTTTTCCTTTATCATACTTCTCCTCAAGATGCTTACCAAGAATGAATCCTTGGAAAACTCCATCAGAAAATCAAATAGAAGGAAACCTTTAAACCATGTCATGTTGACTGAGCTTCTACAAGTAACGGTAGTTCAAGTGGCCAAACTGTTGATGCCACAAACAACTCACCTCATCTGCATGAGTGAGTAATATTTTTGAAAGAGAGTCAGGAACAAAGTGAGAAAAATGATAGTCTAGACTGGTGATCTACTTTTCCCATAGCAACTATAGACCCATTATGCATTTCACTAATTACCACTATATCTGGACTGAACTCAACTCACTTTCTAGAACCAATGTGAGTGATCTGATAAATAGATAGGAGATTAGTTGAAAAATATGGAACACAAATAAAATCCTCAAATGTCCCTTCACCCACATCAATAGACCCTCTCCCATGCACTTCAACATGAGTGTCATCATCCATAAGTATGGTCGGCATAGAACATGGTTCCAAAGAGGTGAAATTATCCTCTGATGAGGCCATGTGGTGTAAAGCACTCGATTCAATGATCCAAGACTCTGGTTATGAAGCAACAACTAGGACCTTTCACTTTCCTTTCCCCTTACTTTTTTCTATGACCTTAGAAGAACCTTCTGATGAACTCTTTGACTGAATCATGCACCTTGATATTGTTCTTTTCTCGAAGATGTGAAAGGTGGTCAATTTTTTTATTTAAACATTTATGTTCATCATGGCCAGGACTCTTAGATGAAGAACACTTGAAATTCTTCTTACGTTGTTCACCTTATGTTCACCTTTTTGAAGTAGCAGATTTCTGATCTTTCTTCTCTCCTTGGTTCTTTTGTTTCTTATCTTGCTTATTGGACCCTTTCTATTCTTTTTTCCCCTGATTAATAGCCAAGGCATGTGACTTAGAGGGTTTAATTGTACCCATTAGAACCAATTTGTCCTGCTCCCTAGTGAGTTTTGTAGCAAACTCATCTAAATAAGGCATTTTATATGTAGAACCTAGGGCACATTTTGTAGCATAGAATGTAGAAAAAAATAGAGAATAGTTAGGCCCAAGCTTAGAAAGAATAATCAATATCAGTTGCTTATCATTCGTATTGATTCTACACTGTTCCAATTGCAATTTACCAACTTTGAATTTTGTGAAGAAGTCTTGTATGGTGTCAAAATTAGAAGGACTCAACCCTATGAGTTCATTCTCCAATTGATGACCTCTTAACTCAGCTTTCTTAGCAAAGAGTGTTTCCAAAGTGGTCCACACTTTATTCAGTGTTGTAGTAGACTCAATATGAAAAAGTAGGCCTAGAGATACTAACATACACAAAGTACCAAAAGCTTCATCACATTTTTAAACCATTTAATTTTTTTGCATCATCTTGTGGTTAAATTTCAAGTCTCATTGTTACACAATGATATCCATGTCTTTTTAGATATATTATCATCTTAGATTTTCATTCAAAATAATTATATGGAGTTAAAACTGGAACTTTAGATGCATCCATGAGAGTAGAAAAGAAGATCGCAAAGAAGGAAAAGTGCAAAGAAAGAAGACACACAAGGCACTGCCCCTTTCCACTAGTCTCAAAAATCACCTCCCCCAGATATTACAAATTTAGCACTTTATAATTTGTGCTTTTACATAGCTTTTCCAGATTACAAGGGTTTTAAGGCCCTTTATGGCCAAAATTACAATATTTTTTATCTTAATATAGTTGTTTTTTTACTCTTCAATATCTTTCTAACACATTTTTGTTTTTGAAAAAAGAATTACAAAAGTGAAAGATATGACTTATTGAAGATAAAAAATGCAACAAATTCAACCTACAAAATCTGATTGAAAATGAAGAAATTTTTACTCAATCCTTCGTGGATGGAAAATGCTCATTTATAGCTTTTTGGAAATTAGTTGTTTGCGAAAATATGACACTCGAGGGAAAAGTTATGCAATTTTGAAAATAGCTAAAAAATCTTTCTATGAAAAATAACTCATTCCTTTTTCTGATTTCATTTATGCAAAATTATCAGTTTTATGTAGATAGTAACGACTACCCAAATGGTTTTTCGACCCTGGGAATAAAACCCAAAAAACATTTTTCTTAAAAATGAGCAGAAGCTAGATTTCTGAAGCCAAAATTAAAATGCTCCACTAAAAATTTAAGTTTTTCTCTGATTTTTTTATTGTATCCTCCAATCACTGATTTTGGTGAAAGAAAAGTCAATTTTGACTTTCTCTAACGTTCTAGACTCTCTAGAAATGTTGAAAAACTCTCCAATATTACCAAAAAACTCCAAATCACCTAGATCTCATAGGAACAAATATATATATATATATATATATATATAAACTAGATTAAATACATGCTTATTTTCCTCCTAAACTATTCTAATTCTCTGGATCATCTAAGGATGCAAGAGAAGAGCATACTTCATTTTTGAGAAAAAATATTAGCTTTCTATTAGTCTCAAATCTCTCAAAAGATCAGAAAAACAATGAGCTATACCAAACATTACGACTTTGATACCATATTAGATTCTACGAGAAGCAAGAATCGAGCCAGGATCTAATGTTGGTCATAGATCACATGCAACTTCACTCAATAGATGATTGAAGATCAAAATAGAAAAATGAAGAAAAATCTAAAATGAAGAAAAATCTAAAATGAGAGAAAAATAGAGACAAGGCAAGAGAAATTGCATAATACTCTCAATACTCCCACTGAGTGATCACTGAACTAGCTGAACTAGTGAAGGTGAGAGGAGAGTGCTCAATATATAGAAAAATAAGGGAAAATACATCCAAGAAGTGCATTAACTCCTACTACCCATAAAAGGTGGGAGGTTATCACCTACTTTGTAAATGAAAAAAACATGTGGCATAACCTCTTTAGGTGAAGACAAAAAGGACGTGGCACATAAAGCCAAAAAATGGAGAGAAACCCAACTACCCCATAACCTATCTAGGTAAAATTAGAATAGTGGTTATGAGAGGTGGCACAACAAGCCAAAAGAGGATGTGTAACTCAACTACCCATGTGTGGGGAGAGAGTGACACATGTAGCCGATGTATTTTTCCACATTTCCTCATATTAACCAATCCTAATAAACCTAAGCAAGCTTAAATAATATGTGTGGGAAAAAATAAATACCCATAACATAAGGAAAATACAAAACCTACACTAGCACTTCTTCTCCCCCATTGACATCAATGGAAAAGGAAAAATAATATTTTACATTGATTTCTCCTTTGAAATTAAAAATAGAATACTCAAAATGACAACACCTAATACTACTTGCTCCCCATGAGAGGTATCCACCAAAAAATTATTCCAGAAGAAAGATATATCCATCTTTCCACAAGACTTATGCATATCCATATGCATCTAGTTCAAGAAAGGAGGGGAAATAACCCCTAACTTCTCCTGAAGATACTCAAAAGTATCTTTAGGAAGAGGATTCGTGAAAATTTCAATAATGTAAGATCCTTTGTTGGAACATACTCAAGCTTTACTTCATTCTCCATGACCTTCTCTCTCAAGAAATGATACCTAATAGATGTATGCTTTGTCCTTGATTGCATCACCAGATTCTTTGAAATGTTAATTGCACTTGTATTATCACAGAAAATAGAAATGGGATCATCATTTACCACTGTGATGTCTTTCAATTTCTATTTCACGCATAGATCTTGTGTACGACAAGATGTGACAACAATATACTTAGCTTGAATAGTAGACAAAGACACTAAATCTTTCTTTTTACTCGACCATGCCACCAATCTGTATCCAAGAAAAAATGCACCACCACTAGTAATCTTTATGTCATCTACACATCTAGCCCAATCTGCATCTGTATAGGCACTAAGTGTAAATTTAGTATCTTTAAGATACCATCATCCATAATTCAAAGTGCCATTCAAATATCAAAATATTCTTTTGATAGCAGCAACATGTGTTTCCTTAGGTTCTTCTTGAAATCTAGCCATGAGACAAACATCATGCATGATATCTGGTCTAGTAGCTCAGTCAAATATAATAGTCTACCAAACATAGATCTATACTTTCTCTGATCAACCTTACGTGAATTATCATCTTTACCCAATTTGCAACTAGTCACCATAGGAGTACTTACGAGTTTGGAACCATCCATCCCAAACTTCTTCAACTCTCACATAATTAGACTATGAAATGAAAATTCCTTTCACTGTTTGATTAATCTGTAGCCCAAGAACGAAATTCATCTCCCCAAACATAGACATTTCAAATTATTTATGCATCTCTTTCACAAACGTCTTGCACATATTTCCATTTCCTCCAAAGATAATATCTACACAACTACAATCAAGATTTTTTCATTTTCAATCTTAAAGTATAAATTACTATCTTTCATACCTTTGTTAAATACTTGTTGAATCAAATACCTGTCTAACCTCACATACCAAGCTCTAGGAGCTTGCTTCAATCCATATAAATCTTTGTTCAATATGCACACAATATATGGTTGATCTATCAACTGAAATCCTTTGGGTTGTTCCATATAGACTTCTTCTTCTAGGTCACCATTCAAAAATGCTGACTTGACATCCATCTGATAGACATTAAAGTCTTTATGAGAAAAAAATTCCAAGAACATTCGTATAGCTTCCATTCTTGCTACTAGAGAAAAAAAATCCTAAAAGTCTATGCCTTCTACTTGTGAGTAATCTTTACACACAAGCCTTGCTTTGTTTTGAACTACTTTTCTATTCTCATTCAATTTATTTCTAAATACCCACTTCAACCCAATGATGTTTTTATATGCCGATCTTGGGACCAATTCCGAAGTCTGATTCTTCTCAATCTGCATAAGTTCTTCTTTCATTGCTTCTTTCCAATGTTCATCTTTACAAGTTTAACTTACTGTCTTTGGTTCAATATTAGAGAATAAACATAGATTCACTTCAGCAATAGCTCTACTTCTAGTTAATGCACTTATTGTCTTGTCTCAATAATCTAACTTTCTAAATGATTCTTTTGTACATATCGAGGTGTCTTAGGGGACATCACTGGATCATCTTCTTCTCTTTATTTTTATTCATCCTGCTTCCCTTTCTCATCTTTTTCCCATTCTTCCGTAATTTATTCTATTCTTACACAATCATGTTCATCAAATACATTTCCATCAATTCCAATAGAATTCTTCATTGTCTCATCAACCTTGACATTTTAATTCTCTACAATATTTCTCAGTATTTTATTGAAACATCTGTATGTCTTGATTTTAGTAGAATATCCAAGGAAAATGCATTCATCACTTCTTGCATCAGACTTTCCCAAAGTTTCTTCATCTCTTCTGATATAACATTTTCTTTTGAATACCTTGAAATATTTAACAGTACAAATTATTCCATGCCATAGCTCATAGGGATTCTTTGTATTATTTTCCCTTGCTTGAAATTGATTGAATACATAAACATCAATATGAATAGCTTCTTTCCGATAAACTTCCAGTAAACCAGCCTCAGTGGCCATTGATCTAGCAGCCTCTTGAACTATTCTATTTTTCCTTTCAACAACTCCATTCTGTTGAGGAGTTCTCAAAGAATATAACTATCTCTTTACTCTATGTACTTCAAAAAACATATTAAACTCATGGGAGGTGAATTCTCCACCTCTGTCATACCTTAAGAATTTAATCTTTAAGTTCACTTCATTTTTAACCATGGCTTTGAATGCCTTGAATCTATCTAATGCATTTGATTTCTCTCTAAGAAATGTAACCCATGTATATCTAGAATAATTATCAATTAAAAGCACAAAGTACCTTTCACCAAGTAGGCTTCTCACTCTTGTAGGACCACAGAGATTTTTATGAACTAAATCTAGTAGTCCAGTAGTAGACTATTCCTTTGATCTGTAATGATTTCTTGCTTGATTTCCAAATTGACAATTCCTACAAATAGCATTAGCAGGCTTTGTAATTCTTGGTAAATCTCTCATGCCTTGAACAACACTAATCCTTGCCAAGTTATCAAAAATCATGTGACACATTATCCTATGACATAACCAACTGTCATTAATCTGAGTCATTAAACATCAACCATCAACACCCTTAATTTGATAGATATCCCCTTTAGATTTATTTCCTATAGCAATCAATGTTTCAGATCCTTTCTAGATCTCACATTTCTCATGCTTAAACACAAGATCATATCCTTTTCTACACATTTGGCCAATGCTCAACAAATTATACCTTAAACCCTTAATATAGTAAACATCATCAGTAAGATGCTTGCCATCAAATCTTACTAAACCTATCCCACAAATTTTAGCACCAGTATCATCTCCAAACATAACCAAGCCTCCATCATATTTTTCAAGATTAACAAACTTAATTTTATCACCATTCATGTTATGTGAATAACCACTATCAACTACCCAATAACTTTTATCTTGTTTAGCATGTAGGGAAGAGATAATCGTACCTTCATTTTTCTCCTTTTGTAGAGGGCTTTCATTTACCTATTTTTCAGAATTAGCAGAAGTAGGTTCATCCTTAATCACCAAGAACAAGAATTCATTGTCATTAGGATCTTCATATTCTAAATCCTCATAAGATATACTAGCATTCTCATTCACATAATAAGCTCTATTAATCTTCTTTCTTTTATTTTCCTTCTCATATCTTTTTTTATTCCTTTTATCTCTTTTCGGACACTTTGCAACATAATGTCCTATTTCTCTACAACTAAAGAATTTAAAGGGAAACTTACCTTAATAATTACAGGATCCTTTCCTCATCATTCTTACAAAGTTATCTTTTGTTTCATCAAAGTTCTCTTCATCCAGATCTTCATCTTTTTTAGTTTTAAAAGTAGTTTCTAATTTGCTTCCATTCCTTGGACTCAGCTTCCTCATCTCATAAGATGTCAAAAATCCTAACAGTAGATCATTAATATAGGTCTTATAATCTATAATCTACTCAATAGCACTCACTTTCTCATTTCAAGCATTAGGAAGAGTTCTGAGAATCTTCTTGACAAGCCTGCTTTCATCTATAGTAGCACCAAGTCCTTACATTCCAACCACTATCTCATCTAATCTCTGTACATAAGCTTTAACATTCTCATCCTCAGACATATGTAGAATATCAAACTGTGTCTCCAAATTCTCTAATTTTGTTTCTTTAACTCTTTCATCACCATCATGTGCTCTTTCCAAAGCATCCTAGACTTCCTTAGCCGTCTTTAAATTTTGAACCTTAATCAAATCAAAATGTACCAGACTATTCTTCAAGATGTATTTTGTCTTATTATTCACTTCATACACTTTGATCTCTTTAGGTGTACTTGAACCATTAGCAGGGGGAGTGTAAGGATTCTTGTAAGCTTTCTCCACATCATATCCGTAATAATCCAAATATTCTTCCATCAATATTTTCCAGATACCATAATTAGTTACATCAAACATCGGATAATCATAAACCATTTTTCTAGCCATCCCAGACCTTCCTCAAGCAGTTAAGCTCTTCACCAAGGAACCAAGATCGGATACCAATTGTTAAATAGGACAACTGAGAGGGGGGGTGAATCAGTTTTCATAGAATTAAACATTTAATTCAATCACCGAAACTAATTCTAAATACTTCTTAACTGATTAATCATCAAATGCTAATTCAAAAAATCAACTCCAACACATAAACATAATAACACTTGATTTATGTGGAAAACCCAATAAGGGAAAAACCACGGTGAGGATTAAATTACACTATAGAGAATATCAAAACCAATTACAAGAGGCTCACTACCTAAATAAGGATCACTGCTTGAAATAAGGCTCACTACCTGAAATAGGGACTCACTGTCTAGAACAAGGACTCATTGTCCAATAGGGCTAACAATCTAGAGGGCTCACTACCACAGAGATACAAAGAAGAAAAATAAGAATTTTTACAGAGAGACTACAATCCCAATGCAACAAAGGATTCCAATACAATAACCCACAAACATGCATGAATGATAGAGTCCACCTTATGCTCACTACATCTGGAAACTCAACATTAAGCTTCACACTAATCTGCCACACTCGCACAACACACACTCACTAAATAGAATCAATGTCGCATCAAATTGTACTTCCTCTTTTCTCTTATTACTTGTCTTCTTCACTCTTGTATATTTCTTCACAACTAACTCATCTTGTATTTATACCATCTTCAACTTTGAAACATATCCAAAGTCTACCATGCAATTCAAATTCAAATTAGGTTGGCGCCAAAACATCCTAGGGTGGAATTAGAATGAGAGAAACCCAAACACATGCTTCAAGGGACCCAAAAATATCCAACATGCTTCATCATCCTCGAAAGTAGTATTTCACACAAGGTCAACCAAACCAGTGTAAAACACATAGAACCATTAAGCATGAATCTTCCAAATGCCTAAACTATCTTCAATATAATCAAGGCAACTGAACTCTAGAACCACAAGTCATAAGACTTCATGAGAGAGAAATCCAAACCAACAACATTTTTGTTGCAAGTATGAATGAGTATGGTGGTGTTGTCATTAATGTTGTCATTGATTTCAACATAGTATAGGTTGTTGCAGAGAAAGGAAACAAGTGATTGTAGGTTGTGCATGTATAGTTGAGATACTGTAGAGATGTTGTGAGTAAATGGAGCTATCTTTATGGTGTTGCAGGTGTGTTGATATGATGAGTTATCAAGTGCTTTTTAGAAGTAGTGAAGATAGAGTTGTGTGTGTGTTCAGAATGTGCTTTGGTATGTGCTCCACATTTCTTCTGTGTTGATCCTATGCTTGTATAGATCTAAAGTATTATTTATGGGAATCTATTGGTGATATATCCTAGATTTTAGTTTTTGGTTTGATGAAGAGTGAAATTTGTTTTCACTAGTGTGTGAACTAGTTTGGCAAAGTTGTTTGTATGTGGACTAGGAGAAATGTTTATGCTCCATAGTCCTCTGCTAGTTTGTTTCTAGTCTTTTGGATTTGGTAGAAGACTTGTAATGATGTTATTTGTATTCCATCAAAGGTGTTTGTGGTTTGGTTCTCTGGAAGATAAGTTTCGGAGTTACTGTGTGTGTTTGTGTAGTCTAGATGAACTAATGGAAGGTGTTATGTTTATGGAAGTTGTTGAATTTTATGTGGATGAATATGAAGGAATTTGAGATGTGTTCCATTGTATGATGAAGCATGTTATGTGGTCTGCATGTTATCTTCTCATTGCGGAAGCGTGTACTTCAAAGTTCATTTGTGTTTTTATTAGATTTAGCCGGCCTGGTGTCTACATGTCATGTGAAGGATATGCATCAATTAAGAAAGTGTGTGATTGATCTGAGACGTTGTTTTTGGTCTTGGTTAAGTGTTGGTTTGGTTTGCTCTTATTCTCTTCCACTGTGGGAATGTTGAGTTTCTAACTTAATTTAAATTTGTAAAATGAAGTGTGTGTACCCAACCTTGGAGAAAGTTTCTAAGGTTGAATAAGGTATAAATATAAGTCAAGATGTTATGGATTTCAAGTATCAAGAATGCCACAAGTGTGAGAAGTAGACTATGTGAAATTGAATTGAGGTAGCATTACTTTAATGTGTCAGACTCCTAAAAGCAGTGAGATGATGGTGTCTACAATCTTTTGATCAAGGCTGCAGATGTGTGTAATCTATTATGGTGAATTTTTCTATTATCTTTTGTATCCATAGGTAGTGAGCCTCCTTGTTGGATAGTGAATCCTATCTATAGGTAGTGAGCCTTATATCCAAATAGTGAGTCCTTTTGGGTGGTGAGCCTTCTGGAAGTGAGCCTCTTTGTAATCAATTTTGCAATTACTTTAGTTAATCCTCACTGTGGTTTTTCCCTTATTGGGTTTTCCACGTAAGTCTAGTGTTTCTTCTGTTGATATTTCTTTCTGTTATTTTCATTTCATGTTCACACTTTATAATAGAATAAAGTGGATTTGAAGTTGATAAGTGTTTGAGTTTTGGGTTTATGATTGGTGACAACTAATTCACCCCCCTCTCAGCTGTCTTGTGCTTTTCAACAATTGGTATCAGAGCTTTGGTTCCTTGGAGGAGAGCTTAACAGCTTGAGGTAGATTTGATGGTGCAAAAATTGGAAATCCCTATGTTTGATGGATCTAACTAAAGTGACTGGAAAGTGCAGATGAGAGGTTACTTGATCTTTCTTGGTTACAAGACTAGGAAAAATGTTGAGACAAAATATGTTGCACGAGCAAGTGGTCCTTCTTCTATGGATGAGATTTCTGCCTATGAGGAAAATGAAAAAGCAAGGTATGCAATCTATAGTGCTTTATCTAAGACTGAGTGAAAAAAAGTTATTTCTCTGGGCACTGCTTATGAAGTTTGAAAAAAGTTGGAGGATATCTATGAAGAAATGATAGAGTGAAATTTTCAAAGAAGCTAATAGCTAAGCACAAATATGAGAACTTGAAAATGGAAGAAGGTGAAGATATTACAAGCTATTTTCAGAGGGTTGATATTGCAGGGAATGAAGTTAAAAATAAAGGCGGTACTTTGACTGATGAAGATGCAATGGAGAAAATTTTGATGACTTTACTGGAGAGTTATAGTGACAAGGTTTCAGCTATTGAGGAAGTGTATGATCCTAAGAATTTCACTAAAGAACAACTATTTGGAACCTTGACTACATTTGAAATGAGGAAGTTTGGAAAAGAAAAGGAGAAGACAAAATCATAATTTAAATCTACAAAGACAAAAGATGATCCAAATAGTGAAGGTTAGAAGAGTTGGAAGCAAACTTTACAAGGAAGTTGAAGAAAGATACCAGTAAGTACAAAGGTATGTTACCTTTTAAATGTTTCAATTGTGGAAATATTGGTCACTATGCTTCAAGATGTCCAAATAGAGTTGTACAAAAGAAGAACAAATATAATAAAGAAAAAAAGGATAAGAAGTTCAGGAGATTTTATTATGTTAGAGAAGATGCTGGAATTTCTGATGATGAATCTAATTTTGAGGGTGATGATGATGAATGCTTGTTTCTATCCTTAGAGAATAAATCAGTGTCTACTAACTCTAGAAGATGTGCAAGCGAAAGTGGTTCAGAGAGAAAGAAGGAAGATATGGAAGGTACTCTGGTTATTTCCTTTCATTCTAGACAAGATGAAGACTTTTAGGTAATTCATAGTGGCTGTTCAAATCACATGAACAAAGATAAAAATAAGTTTACTAAACTTGAAAAGTATGATGGTGGATTAGTCATGTTTGGAGATGATCCTAGAGCAAAGATTTTTGGAAAAGGAACAATTAGCTTTGATGAAAAACATAGTATTGATGATGTCTATTATGTAGGGATTAAGGCATATTCTTTTGAGTGTTGGACAAATGTGTAGCAAAGGATTTAAGCTTGTTTTTTAGGATAACACCTGTGAGATCAGAAAAGGGTCTGAAACTGTGGTTGTTGTAGGAAAAAGAACATTTGAAAACATTTATCAGCTTAAATTTGTTGATGGTCAGTGTCTTGTATCTCAAGTTAATGAAAGTTGGCTATGCCACTAGAGGATGGGACATGTAAACTTTGATATAATTTTATTAGGATCAGTTCAAGAGAGGTTGTCTAGGATCTGCCTAAAATCACAAAGCCTACCAATACTATTTGCAGAAGTTGTCAGTTGGGAAAACAAACAAGATGAAGTTTTAAAGGAAAAGATCAATCAACTAATAGAATGCTGGAATTGGTTCATACTAACCTCTATGGTCCCACAAGAAGAGAAAGTCTTAATGGTGACAGGTATTTCATGCTTCTAATTGATGATTATTCTAGAATGACATGCATTACATTTCTTAGGGAGAAAGCTCAAGCTCTGGATATATTCAAAGTGTTCAAGGAAAGGGTAGAGAATGAAGTGAACCTAAGAATCAAATGTTTAAGATCTGATAGTGGTGGAGAATTCACTTCTAGTGAATTTAATACATTTTGTGAAGAGCATGGCATAAAGAGACAATTTTCTGCTCCTAGAACTCCTCAGTAGAATGAAGTCGTTGAGAGGAACAACCAGACTGTGCAAGAGGTTATAAGAACTATGATGAAAGAGGAGAATGCACCTGATGTATACTGGAGAGAGGCAATTCACACTACTATTTATATTCTAAACATATTTCAGATAAGAGGTAACAACACAAAGACTCCTTATGAGTTGTGGACTGGCAAGATTCCTACTATGAAGTACTTTAAGGTGTTTGGAAGTAGATGTTACATTAAAAGAGATGATGATAACCTTGGAAAGTTTGATGCTAGATGTGATGAAGGTATTTTCCTTGGATATTCAACTAGTAGCAAAGCTTATAGATGCTTCAATAAAAGATTGAGGAAGATTGTTGAGAGTGCATATGTGAAACAAACCAATTAAAATAAGTGAAGTTGAACCTGATGATCCTATCTAAAGAAAAGTACCAGAAGAGAATAAGCAAGAAGAAGAAGAAGAAGGTCCAGAACCTGCTCCTAATACCCCAAAGTATGTACAGAAGAATCATCTTAAAGAATAGATAATTGGAGACAAGAGTGAAGGTGTCAAGACAAGAAGAAAAGTGGTAGTAGCTGAAGTAAATATATGTCTCCTTTCAAAGATAGAACATAAAATAGTATGTGAAGCATGCAAAGATGAATGGTTGGTTAGAGAAATGAAAGAGGAATTGCAACAAATAGAGAAGAATCAAACATGGGAATTGGTTCCTAAACCTATAAACAATAATGTAATTGGTTCAAAATGGGTGTTCAAGAATAAGTTGAATGAGAATGGTGAAGTTGTGAGAAACAAAGCAAGGCTTGTATGCAAAGGTTATTCAAAAGTTGAGGGAATAGATTTTGAGGAGACATTTGCATCGATGGCAAGAATGGAGGCCATTCAGATTTTTTGGCATTTTTTGATCACAAAGATTTCAAGGTATATCAGATGGATGTCAAGTCTACATTCCTAAATGGAGAATTGGAAGAAGAGGTGTACATGGAAAAACCAGATGGATTTTAGTTATCAGATAAACTAGATATGGTCTGCAAGTTGAAAAAGGTATTATATGGACTTAAACAGGCTCCCAAAGCATGATATGCAAGGTTGGATAGGTATTTGACACAACAAAGAATTAGCAAAGGCTCTATAGATAGTAATCTCTATTTCAAGGTGGAAGGAAAAAAATTTTTGATAGTGGCTATGTATGTTGATGATATCATCTTTGGAGGAAATGAGGATATGTGCAAAAGATTTGTAGAAGAGATTCAAAAAGAGTTTGAAATGTCTATGATTGGTGAGTTGAATTTATTCCTTGGAATTCAAGTAAATCAAACTAATAAGGGAATATTCATTTCACAATCAAAGTATGTCAAAGAGTTGTTGAAGAAGTTTGGAATGGATGATTCCAAACTGGTCTATACTCTAATGGTGACTAGATGCAAATGAAGCAAAAATGATGAATCTCCTAAAGTTGATCAAAGCATATACAAATCTATGATTGGTGGATTGTTCTATCTTATTGCTAATAGACCAGATATCATGCATGCAGTATGTTTGGCTATCAGATTTCAAGAAAAACTTAAAGAAGCACATGTTACAGTTGTGAAAAGGATATTCAGATATCTAAAAGGCACTCCAGATTATGGCTTGTGGTATCCTAAGGATACTAATTTCACATTGAATGCTTACATTGATGCAGATTGGGTTGGTTGTATCGATGACCGGAAGAGTACAAGTGGTGGTGCATTCTTTCTTGGAGGAATATTGGTTTCATGGATAAGCAAGAAATGAGATTTAGTTATTTTATCCACTGAAGAAGCTGAGAACATTGTTGCAACATCTTGTTGCACACAAGTTTTGTGGATGAAGCAAACTTTGAAGGATATAGGAGTGATATGTGATGAACCTATCCCTATCTTTTGTGATAATACAAGTGCTATAAACATTTCAAATAATAAGGTAATTCATTCAAGAAGAAAGAATATATCTATCAGATATCATTTCTTGAGGGAGAAGGTGTTGAAGAATGAAGTCGGACTAGAGTATGTGCCTACAAAGGATCAAATTGTTGAATATTTACTAAGGCTCTTTAAAAGGATACTTTTGAGTATCTCAAGGAGAATTTTGGGTTTACTGCCCCTCCTTCTTCGAACTAGGTGCACATGTAGGTGTATCAGTCCAGTGGATCTACAAATTCTTCATTTTTCTAGACTGATGAATGGGTTTACTCCTCATGGGAAGTAGGAAGTTTCATTGTTACAGTATGATATTTGGGTTCACTCCTAAGGGGGAGTGATCAGAGCTACATATGGCTGAAAAATTATGCAATCCTTTTATTCTTTGCTATTGATGTCAAAGGGGAGAGAGTCACGTGAAAAAGAGTGAAAGAAAATGGGAGAGAGTATTGAGACTATAGGAAATTTTGTGTAGGATGTCTACTATAAAAAATGAAGGAGAGTACAAGAATGGAATGGATGTTGTCTTTGATGGTTTTTCACATCATGTGTTGCCATCAATGACAAAGGGGGAGATTTTTGCAAGTATGAATGAGTATGGTGGTGTTTTCATTAATGTTGTCATTGATTGCAACACAGTATAGGTTGTTGTAGATAAAGGAAAAAAGTGATTGTAGGTTGTTCATGTATAGTTGAGATACTGTAGAGATGTTGTGAGTACATGGAGATATCTTTATGGTGTTGCAACTATGCTAATATGATGAGTTATCAAGTGCTTTTGAAAAATAGTGATTACAAAGTTGTGTGTGTGTTCAGAATGTGCTCCAGTATGTGCTCCACATTTCTTTTGTGTTGATCCTATGCTTGTGTGGATCTGAAATATTGTTTATGGGCATCTGTTGGTGATATATCCTAGATTTTACTTTCTGGTTTGATGAAGAGTGAAAGTTGTGTTCACTAGTGTGTGAACTAGTTTGGCAGAGTTGTTTGTCTAAGGACTAGGAGAAATGTTTCTAGTCTTGTGGATCTGGTAGAAGGCTTGTAATGACTTTATCTATATCCCATAAAAGGTGTTCATGGTTTGGTGGTCTAGAAGATGAGTTTTAGAGTTGTTGTGTGTGTCTGTGCGGTCCAAATGGACTGATGGAAGTTGTTTCATTTGCTGCTAATTAATCTGAAGGCATTTGAGATGTGTTCCAGTGTTTGGTGAAGCATTTTATGCGGTCTTCATGTTATCTTCTCATTGTGGAAGTGTGTACTTCAAAGTTCATTTGTGTTTTCATTAGGTTTGGCTGACCTAGTGTCTACACATCATGTGAAGGATATGTATTAATTGAGGAAGCATGTGACTAATTTCAGATGTTGTTTTAGGTCTTGGTTAAGTGTTGGTTTGGTCTTCTCTCATTCTCTTCGACCGTGGGAATGTTGAGTTGCTAACCTAATTTGAAATTGTAAAATTAAGCGCGTGTAGCCAACCTTGGAGAAAGTTTCTAAGTTTGAAGATTGTATAAATACAAGCCAAGATTTTATGGATTTCAAGTATCAAGAATGCCACAAGTGTGAGAATCAGAGTGTGCGAAAGTGAATTGAGGCAACAATGCTTTAATGTGTCAGACTCCTAAAAGTAGTGAGATGATGGTGTCTACAATCTTCTGATCAAGGCTGTGGATGTGTGTAATATATTGTGGTGTATTTTTATGTTATATTTTGTATCTGTAGGTAGTGAGCCTCCTTGTTGGACAATGAGGCCTTTTAGGTAGTGAGCCCTCTAGCAGTGAGCCTCTTTGTAATCTATTTTTCAATTACTTTATATTATGAATTAATCCTCACCATGGTTTTTCCCTTATTGGGTTATCCATGTAAATCTAGTGTTTCTTGTGTTGATATTGCTTTTTGTTATTTGCATTTCATGTTCACACTTTATAACAGAAGAAATTGAGTTTTAAGTTGATAAGTGTTTGAGTTTTGGGTTTGTGATTGGTGACAACTGATTCACCCCCCCTCTTAGTTGTCTTGCACCTTTCAACAATTTCTCCCTTACCTCAACCAAAAACAAAAAAAACCATAACTCACAAGTAGCGAACACAACTTGCACTGTACAATGAATCAGCAACCAAATATCTGGATATAGAATCTACTAACAACCATGAAAAATATGTTTGAACCACACAAACATAGGAGAAAATCCAAACCAAAACCCAGAGCAACCACTGAACACCTACAACATATATTTATTAAAATTTTCTCAATATCCTAGAAATATACATCCAACAACAACTAGTTGATAGCCAGTTGATTAGTTGACATCAACGAAAACACCTTCAATGTTTCCATTCTTGCAACATAATCAATGAATGAAAGATAAATGCAATGAACAAAAGATAAATGATATGCTTTAATTCCAATTCTTATGTTTAAAAATGCACTTAAAGTTAAACAAATTTAAGCTAGATTTAATGAAATGAATGAAACAAAAAAATAGTAAACTAAAACAAAGATCTAATAGCAACAATCAAGAGTACAAAAATAAAGTTTTAAATGTTTTAAAATATAGATTCAATTCTGATACAGGACTAAATAACCTAGATGGGTGAATGAGTCCTAGTTAAGGCTTCTGGAAGGTTCAAATGCTAAAAAATAGACAACATAAAATTCCCAAAAATCTAGAAAAACCACCTGTACAGGGACTAAATCGCATAGGTGGGTGATGTAAGGAAAGAAAAGGTTCAGAATCACTTTCCTAATGAAAATTCTAAGAAGAGAATGTAGATTTAAGGTTCAAATTCAATTACAGTTCATTAAATATGCACATTACCAGGAAACAGATAAGAACAAAATCCACACAACACAAAATAGACACCAGATTTAATGTGGGAAAACCCTTTCAGGAGAAAAACCCACCACACCAAGCAAAAGTCAATTTGTATTACAGTAAACAATGTTCACATACAGAGTTACAGACTCGTGCTTCCAAAGATGGATCAATTTGCAATCTCAACATAGGCAGCATTACAATTTTTCCTAATCAATCACGTTCTCTCTCTCACACATAACTCAACTCCTTAACACTATTTCAATGCATTGCACATTATAGAATTTTCCTTTTGAGGGAATTTGACCACCGATCTGCATCACCAAACCCATACTTAGAAACATACCGATTCGGTTTCCATTCACAATAGTAGACAAACCATCAATCAACAGTTACCATATCGGGCCAATAGTTGCCAAGTCATTTGGTCAACATCCTTCATCTATTGCAGCACTATCGGGATGTCTAAGGTACTTTCCACAAAGTCTCAGTGAGCTCACCATGTCTCATCGACATCGTTCCACCAACCTTGCACTAGCATGTCAAAGAGACATGACTCAATGTCCTAACGACACCACCCAAGTCTCATCGACACAGTTGCGGTACAATGGTATATCTACGGCACAACTACCATGCTCAACCAAGTATCATCGCGGGGTAGCGGTATACACCACACTACAACTAAACAACTAGAAGGATTCTATGTGATGGTTGTATACACCGCACTATCACTATATAGCTAGAAGACTTCTGCGGGATGGTGGTATGCACTGCAAGCCTGCACCTCTCTCACAACCACTTAGCGGTATAGTGGTACAAGCATGAAAGTAACACTTATGCAATTTTAAGTTGATTGGTGACAGAACCAGGGTTATACCAATGAATTTGAGACACATTTTCTCAAAAATATCCCACTTGATGAAGAACTCACTGAACCCTCTTCAATACATGAAGTCACTAAATATTCTGGACCCCAAGGCCCATCAAATTTGCACACCATCTTAACTTATTCGTCCTCACTAGCTTTGTCAATGCATCAACAAAGTTCTTCAGAGTATCAACCTTTTCCAAATAGACCTTTCCATCCTCCACCATATCATGTACAAAGTGGTACTAGACATCAATATGTTTTGACCTGGCTTGGAAAGTTGGATTTTTCACCAAACAAATGGCACTTTGACTATCACAGCAAATAATAATCTTCCCTGCATCAAAACCAATATCAGAACATAACCGCCTAAGCCAAATGGCTTCCTTACAAGCATGAGTTGCTGCCATGTACTTAGCCTCTGTAGTGGATAAAGTGACTACAACATGTCACTTTCTCATCCAACTAACTACACCATCATTCATCATGAAAATATATCCACTAGTGGACCTTCTACTATCAATTTCCCCTACCCAATTAGAATCCACATATCCATGAATACTCACTGAATTCTAAGATCTAGTAGAGTGACCTTGATAACACAAGGCATACTCTGATGTACCCTTCAAGTATCTTAATACTCTTTTTACAACATCCCAATGCGACCTTCCTGGATTAGCCATAAACTAACTAAGTAATCCCACTAGTTGGGAAATGTCCAGCCTAGTACAGACCATTGCGTACATTAAACTACCAATTGCACTTGCATAGGGCACTCTAGTCATGCCCTCCATCTCAGTAGGAGATTTTGGACAATCTTCAACAGATAGCTTCGTTCCTTGCAAAACTAGAACAACTAGCTACTTGCAATCAGTCATACCAAATCTCTCTAGAATAGTGTTAATATACTTACTCTGGCTGAGCCAAAGCTTTCTTCTCTTTATATCCCTAGCTATTTCCATTCCCAGAATATACCTTGTTGCACTAATATCCTTCATTTCTAACTTTGCTGACAACTGAGATTTTAGATCATAAATTGTAGACTTACTATTCCCTATGAATAACATATCATCAACATAGAATGCAATAATAAGAACTTGGTCATTTTTTTAGTTTTGAGGTACACACAATGATCTAATTTTGATCTTACAAAACCCAGTGACAAAAAAAAATGTGTCAAATTTTTGGTACCACATTCTAGGTGACTTTTTCAAACCATATAGATATTTCTTTAACTTGTAAACCATATTTTCTTTACCCTTTTCAACAAAGTGCTCAGGCTGGGACATGGAAATTTCTTCTTCAAGATCACCATGAAGAAATATTGCCTTCACATCCATCTGCTCAATCTCCAAGTCATATGCTGTTACAAGTGACAAAAGAAATCTGATAGATGTTAGCTTGGCTACAGGAGAAAAATTTTCTCAATAATCAATTCCCTCTACCTGGGAATAACCCTTTGCAACCAACCTCACTTTGTACTTTTCAACATTTCCATCCATACCCATTTTCTTTTTAAATACCCATTTACAACAAATAGATTTCCTACCTTCAAGAAAGGGCATCAAACTCAAAGTTACATTCTTCTTTAATGATGCCATTTCTTCATTCATAGCTTCCAACCAAGAGTTTGAATCAGGCATGTCAATTGCCTCTTTAATAGTCCTAGGCTCATCAGTGCTAGTGATTAAGGCATAGGCACAAGTAGAATCTAACATAGAGAGCCCATACCTATCAAGTAATTGCTTCTTCTCACGTGTAGACCTCCTCACCAGTTGAGCATGAGGTTGTGTTTCTTCTTTAGAACTCTCAGAGCTGCTCGAACTCTCCTCAATTTTAGGGACACTATCAATGTGTTGTTCCTCTTTTTCTAGAGTTAGAGGTATTTCAACAACATCATTTTCATCTTTATCTTCTTTCATCCCTAACTACAGAACCACTGAAGAAGGTTTTAGCTCCCAAAAGATTACACTTTTGTTGTGTACAACCTTTTTAGTCACAAGATTCCAAAGCTTGTATCCTTTCACACCAATATTGTAGCCAATGAAGATACACTTAACAATTTTTTTCTCCAATTTAGATCTCTTCTCATCTGGCACATAAACATGTGCTTCATAGCCAAAGACACAAATATGTCTTAGAGAGGGATTCTTACCAAACCATGCTTCCATAGGCATTTTTTCAACAAGTACTAACAAAGGAGACCGATTCGACAAGTAACATGTTGTAGCCACAACCTCAGCCCAAAAATTTTGCTCCAGACCAGCATTACTCAACATACTTCTTTCCTTCTCCATCAACATCCTATTCCACCTTTCAACAACTCCATTTTGCTGCGGAGTGTAAGGTGTTGTTTTATGCCTCTCAATTCCATGGTCTTTTCAATACCTTTCAAAATATGTAGAACATAACTCACCACCATTATCTATCCTCAAGAATTTAGTTTTTCTTCCATTCTAATTTTCAACCAAGTCTTAAACTCTTTAAACCAACTAAACACTTCTGATTCATTTTTCAAAAAATATACAAATTCCCTCCTTGAATAATCATCAATAAAAGATAAATAATATTTTGAATTCAAAAATGAAGGAAGATTTACTAGACCAAAAAAATTAGAGTGAATATAATCTAGAACACCAAAAGATTTGTGAGGACTAGAGTAAAAATAAACATGATGATGTTTACCATATATACTATGTTCACAGAATTCAAATTCTAGATTACAATCATCAAGCGCCTCAACCAAGTTTTTATTTTTCAAGGCTTTTAAACCCTTTTCACCAATGTGACCGATCCTTTGATACCAGAGCATAGTATTCTTTGCTGGAAGTTAAAATTACAAAGAATTTTCCCCTATAGGGACTTCAATCTCCTCTACACGAACAACCTTTTGTGACTTTGTAGAGACACTGTTACATTGAACAACAAGTGTGTCCAGCTTGTACAGAGTATGAAATCGAGCACCCTTAGCCAGTACCATCGAGCCTCTAGTCATTTTACAACCATTGCTTGAGAATGAGACTTGCACTCCAACATCATTCAACTTACTTACATAAAGTATATTCTGAGCTAGACCTGGTATATGCATTATGCCATCAATTCCCTTAATTCTTCCTTTGAGAAACTAAATTCTGACTCTTCCATGACCAACAATTTCTAGAGATGAATCGCTTGCTAAATACACCTTTCCACCATCGTATTTTTCATACTTTGTGAGCCAGTCTCTATGAGATTTCATGTGGAAAGATTCTCTAGAATCAATCAGCCAAACATCATCTGATGCCTAAGTTTCCAAGGCTGCAATGAAGGCATCTTCTTTGCTCTAAGAAGAATCATTATCAGAAGAGTTCTTCTTCTTCTTCTTTTTTTCCTCTTTGTAATCCTTTCGGACATGGCCAGGCTTCCAACAGTTCTAGCACTTCACCTTGGAATGTTTTCTAGGAGACTTTGATCTCCCTTCTTATTTTGATTTGGACTTCTTATCCTTCTTCTTTCCTTTTTCTTTTGATCTACTACAAACAAAAAGATCCTCCTTTTCCATCTCAAAAGATTTCCTTCTCATTTCTTCTGACAAAAAAGAAACAACCACATCTTCCATCTTGAAAGTGGTTTTGGTGCTCCCAATCTCCATCACTAAATGATCCCAAGAATCAGGCAAAGAACACAAAAAAAGCATACAATGATCTTCATCATCAATTTTCACACTCACAGATGTTAACTGAGCAATCAACATGTTAAATATATTCAAATGATTAGCCACAGATGCCCCTTCCTCCATCTTCAAAGAGTACAACTTCTTCCTTAAGAAAAACTTATTCACCAAGGACTTTCCCTGATAAATGTCTCCAAGCTTCTTCCACAAAGAAGATGTTGATTTCTCTTTGTGAATGTTCAGGAGAATAGAGTCTACCAAATAGAGTCTTATCGACCCTTTTTCTTTTCTTTCTACGGGGTCTCAATCTTCATGCTTCATGCCAGAAGGTTTCGTTCCAGACACTGCAAGCCAAAGATCATGATCCACCAACAGGTCTTCCATTTTGAGTTTCCACAACTCAAAATTTCTACCATTGAATTTCTCAATTTCAATCTTTCCTGATGTGCTTGCCATCATAATCTACAATCGAGATTACCAAGTTTCTACAAAAAACTCCCACTTTAGAATTGACACAAAAAACCAACCCTACCCACAAGGATAACACAACTGGCCAGGCTCTGATACCACTTGTAAGCAAAGAAAAGGTGCATAATCACTTTCCTAATGACAATTCTAAGAAGAGAATACAGATTTAAGGTTCAAATTCAATTACAATTCATTAAATATGCACATTACTAGGAAACTGATAAGAACAAAATTCACACAACACATAATAGACACCAAATTTAATGTGGGAAAACCCTTTTGGGAGAAAAACACACCACACCAAGCAAAATTCACTTTGTATTACAATAAACAATGTTCACATACAGAGTTACAAACTCGTGCTTCTAGAGATGTCAATTCACAATCTCAACACATGCAGCATTACAATTTTTTTTGATCAGTCATGTTCTCTCTCTCTCACAACTCAACTCCTTAACACTATTTCAATGCATTACACATTATAGCATTTTCCTTCTGAGAGAATTTGACCACTAATTTGCATCACCAGACCCATACTCAGAAACATACCGATTCGGTTTCCATTCACAACAACAGACAAACCATTAATCAATAGTTACCATATCGGGCCAATGGTTTCCAAGTCATCCGGTCAACATCCTTCATCTATCACAACACTATTAGGATGTCTAAGGGACTTTCCACAAAGTCTTAGTGAGCTCACCATGCCTCATCAACATCGTTCCACCAACCTTGCACTAGAATGTCAAAGAGACATGACTCAATGTCCTAGTGACACCACCCAGGTCTCACCGAAACAGTCCTGGTACAACTATATATCTATTGCACAACTACCATGCTCAACCAAGTATCACCACGGGGTAGCGGTATACACCGCACTACCACTAGACAACTAGAAGGTTTCGGCGGGATAGTGGTATACACCACACTACTATGAGACAACTATAAGAAGACTTACACGAGATCGTGGTATACACCGCAAGCCTGCACCTCTCTCACAACCACCTAGCGGTATAGTTGTAGAAGCATGAAAATAACACTTATGCAATTCAAAGTTGATTGGTGATAGAACCAAGGTTATACTAGGGAGTTTGAAACACATTTTCTCAATAGGTGAATGAGTCCCAGTTAAGGTTTTTACACCAAATTCAACAAATTCTGAGTTAATGCTAAGGTTTCTAACTTGTATGCTCAAATGGTTATTTGCAATTATAGTTTTCAAGTCAAATTCAATGATGCAAGATGAAAAAATGCAACTTATATGCACTTTTCCACTAATGCAAGATTTAAGATTCCTAAATGCAATTAAACTAATGCAAATGTATTGCAAAGTTAACCTAAATCTAGGACTATAATGTACTCCAAATTAGAAATGCAAGTTTCCAAAGGTCAGGTTCACCAAAATGATCCAAGGGAAATAGGGTGTTCCACCTTTTAGGAGATGAAACTAGAAGGAAGGACCTATTTCACTCTTAGTTCATTAGGAAACTAAGATCCCTCAACCAAGTGCACACACAACAAGGAAAAGGGTGTGCAGGTTTCCTTAAGTGTGATTAAAAGGGGGGTTCACCACTGAAATGAAGCTTCAAAGCAGAAATGAAAACAATCATGCACTAATCCCTATAAAATTAAGAGTATTAAACAAAATTGAGAAACAAAAATTAGACAGAAAGGAACCTAGTAAGCTGATGGATACCAAGCAAGGCTTGAGACTTTGAAATTCTACTTTTTGAAGTGCACTGGGACTCATCCACAAAGACAAGTGATTTAGTCCTGCTACTGGAATATAGGTAGTTTCAAGTGTACTATAAGAAAATGTATCCCCCTACATTTTCACACTTGTTTGGGTCCTTTGTACTAATATAAGGCTTCTTTATGCCTTATTTATTCCTATTTTACATCCACAAGTTTTATTTAATGCATCTTCTCGAGGATAATCTTGACACATATCTAATTAATGATTTTTGGGTTGTGTGTTCTAGATTTAGTAATTTGGAACTCATACACCACCTTGGGTGTATGGTTCCCACCTAAGTTTCGAGTCTTGATCCTAAATTTGGCATAGAACTTCACATTTCTTGAGATTTGTGTCCCACACCCAGGCTACTGGGACTCATACGCCTTGACTAGCGTATGAGTCTCAATTAGCTTGGACCTAATTTAAATTTAAATTCTTGTTCATATTTTATTCTCCTAGATCTGATGTCATCTTGTAGTGTTGTAATTTCAAGAAATTTGGCATAAAAAAGTATAAATACAAGGTTCACATAATTTCACCTAACAAACTAACAATTTTCATGAGCAAGTGTGATCTAAACATTCAAGCATTCTTTCAATTCAAGAGCATTCAATAGCATTCAAAAGATGTTTATCAAGCATTTTGGAGCTATATTCAAGCATCATGTCAAAGTCATCATGCATCATGTTTTTCTTTACCTAACATTGTGATGTAGGGTTTTATGATTCAAGCAAGTACTTAAGTCAAGATCCATATCATACAATCAAGAGTCAATATCTACATTCATGCTAGCCATTTCATACAAGATGGTAACCTTTGATCCAAGGTTTTGGTGAGTTGCAACATAGTTTATTTGTTCATTCATCATTCCTTCATTCTATTTCTATTCATTTCAAGGTTTGATTATGAAAATGGGGTTTGACCAAGGCAAACCCCTATCCACTAGCAAACAACATTTTTCCCTCTCTTTGATGTGTGATTTTCAGATTTAGGTTGAAGATCCATTGAAGAGAAAGATTTGAGAAAGTTGTCAAATTTGGAAAGTTGTCAATGTTGTTATATTTCTTGCAAGATTACAAAAAATTATCTACAGCTCAGAATTCAGAGTTTCAGACTCAAAGATCAGAAAGGAAAGAAGATACTGGGACTAAATTGCCCCAACTAGCATATGAGTCCTAGTATACCAATTTTTAGGATTTTTTTGTAGATCCTAGTTTACTGGTTGCAAATTCCCATTTCATCCCAAAACCCTAAACTATGACTAAATTGCCCCAACTAGCAGATGAGTCCCAGTGTGCATTAAAAGTCAGAATTTTAGGATCACAGACCTTATTTCAAGCATCTTTAGTCTTCTAGGTGCACCTTTTTTTAAAATTCTATGTTTATTATTTTGATTTGAAGTTTCATATTCTAGGTTGCATAGCTAGTTTTGCATATCATTTACATTTCCTTCTTTATAAGCCTTTTCTTAGTGGTGAGCCCCCTTTTTTCTTTAATCACACCCAAGGAAAATCCTAACCCTATTCCATTCCTGAATTAAATCAATTGGTTGAGGGATCTTGGTTCTCTTTAATCAACTAGAGTGAAATAGGCCCTTATCCCTTTGGTTCCATCTCCCAAAAAGTGGAACCCCTATTTCATAGTGTTCATTCTAGTGAAATAGGCCACCCTAAGTTGTCTATTTCCTAAAAGGTGGAAGCACCCTATTTTCTTGTGCTCATTTTGGTGAACCTAGCCTTTGGACACCTTATTTTTGATTTGGAGTGCATCATAGTCCTAGATCTAGCTTACATTAACTTTGTATTAGGTCTTGCATTAGTTAATTTGCATTTAGGGCTTCTAAATCTTACATTAGTGAAATTGCATATAGGTTTTATTTTTTCATCTCACATCATTGAATTTTATTTGAAATATGTAATTTCACATAGTCTAGACAACATACAAACCAAAAACCTTAACATTCACTCAGAATTTGGTGAATTTAGTGTCAAAACACTCATCAAGGACTCATTCGTCCCTCTGGGCAATTTATTCCCAGTACAAGTTGTTTTACCTTATTTCTAGGAATTTTGTGGTGACTGTTATTCACTATTTGAACCCTTCAAAACCCATAACTAAGACTCATTCGCCCCTCTGGGTGATTCAGTCCCATATCAGATATGAAACTACATTTTACAACATTAATTTTTTTGTTTTTGTACTTATGTTTGTTGTTATCAGATCTCTAATTTAGTTTGTTGAGTTTGTGTTTCATTCATTTCATTAGACCTAGCTCAATTAGGTGCATTGCTTAATTTCAAAATTATATTTACAACATTTCATTTTTCAAATTGTTGCATATTGTAATCAATGAATTACCTTGTTTAGAATCTAAAAATTGCATTTATGCATTACATTTTAGGTCATTGCATTGACACCATCATGATTAGTTCCTCTAAGATAACTCTCACTTTGAAACATCTTGAATTGATTGATACAGCATGTGAGGAATATGAAGCTTTGAAATAACTATTAGGAGTTTATGATAAGTCATCTTCTCCCCCTAAGGAACAAAGAGTCACTTGTGGTATGGTTATTACTAAACAAGTAAATGAACAAGAGGAAATCAATGATGATTACAATAATAATGATCAAGGTAATAAGTTTGTTGCCCCTCTTAACCAAAACTTGCAAATATTTACCAAGCCCTTTCCAAATCATAATATTTCATTTTTCAAAGCTAGTAAGAATGATGTGATGAATATTGTTAAGGATGATGAAAACATGGATACTATTGAACAAGTTCCTATGGATACACATGAATAAAATCCTATGCATGGTTTTATTGCATTGATCAAAACTCAACCTTGTAATGGCCAAACTAAAAAGCCTCTTGACATTGATTTCTCATCTAAGGATATAATTAGAAGTGCACTTGATGGCCCTCTTTACTATTGGAAAGAGACACTGCACAAGTCATTTGGTGTTGTCATTGATGGAAACCCTAGTCAATAATCATATCTGCACTTCAGTATTTGCTCGTACCAGAAGTTAGATCAATTTTTTGTGATTAACTGTCAAAGTTAGAACAAAGCATCTGACAAAATTGTGTATATTCATTCATATGAAATTCTATGTTATCATTTTGAGTTGTGGATCTCAAGGAACGTTTTTCAATGTATAATCTATCTTATCTTCGAATCATAGAGCCTCATATTGATTCGTGTGCAACTTAGAAGATTCAGTTAATTGACTTTCAGTTTAATAGTGCAAAAGGCCAACTTGATGGATGTAGCATGTTGCAAATATTTGAGGAAAAATTGTTTGAAGTGTTTTGTGTTTGAGCATTTTGTTTTGGATCCTCACTATGTTTTGGCTGACTTTGGTTGGTGCGCACTAATAATTGTTTGTGGATTGAGCCGATAGTTTGAACATGTGCAAAAGGCCAACTTGATGGATGTAGCATGTTGCAAATATTGGAGGAAAAATTGTTTGAAGTGTTTTGTGTTCGAGCATTTTGTTTTGGATCCTCACTATGTTTTGGCTGACTTTGGTTGGTGTGCACTAATAATTGTTTGTGGATTGAGCCGATAGTTTGAACATGTTTTATATTTTGTAAAATCTGACATGTATTTGATTTAATCTCCAGTCATGGATATATATAATTTATTTCTCATATCATTTTGGAGTGTGTTGCAATGAGATGCAAAATTCAGAAGGAATATAGATCGATTGTGTGTAGTTTCACTTGCATAGAACAAAGATTTGTGATCCGAATTAAGGCAGACAAAGTGTGAAGAATGCTACAAATGAGCTTAACCAGAATTGTAATCTAGCATTAGCAGATGCTATTATCTTAGTTCAAATCCTCTGGATGTAATCCAAATGTTTTGTAAGATAGTTATTCTTCCTTTTTTATCTTAACAGTGAGCTCTAGGCAGTGTTCTTGAATGCATGTGCATTCCTTTTGTAAACACTTATTTTGAGTATACTCTTATTATGGATTGGCCTTCCATCGAGGTTTTTCCCCTAACAAGGTTTCCACGTGAAAATCCTTGTGTTATGGTGTTGTGGTTGATTGCTTTGTGTTCTTACATCTTTCTTTTGGTTCAATGTTGTAAGAGGTTTAAAGATTGGGTTAATAAAGTTAAAATTTGTAGGACACTGATTCACCCCCCCCTCTTAGTGTTCCTTGATTCCAACATTTGGTATCAGAGCCTAGTTCCTCGGAAGAAGTTTAATAGCTTGGGGAAGATACGGGAAAGTGGTTCAATGGATTATGGTAGTCTTCAACAACAACTTTTGGTGGCACTAGATGATCTTGATTAGTCCAAATCTGAAGTCCAAGAATTGTAGGCAAGCCTCATGAATGCTGAAAAATTCATTCAATCATTAAAATATAAAATCAATAAGTCCAAGGAAAAGAGTAAAGAACTATGTGATCAGATCAAGTAGAAAGAGAGTAAAAGCATGGAAGATGAACACTTGAGTCAAGCCTTGAAGGAAAAGACAAAAGAATGTGAAAAGTTTACCAAAGATAATGTTGTCCTAAAGCATGAGATGGAATCTATTGTGATGAGTATGACCAAGGAGATTTAAGACAAAAAGAAGAATGAACAAAATCTTGCTCAGTCCTTGAAAGAAAAATTTGAAGAATGCAGCCAAATTATTGATGAATTCAATCAACTAGAACTTGAATTTGAATAATCCAGAAATGATGAAGAAGAGCTTGAAAGACAGATTGTCACTCTGAGAGATGAACTTGCTACTACAAATGAATACAAGGAGAAGTTCAAGATTAGCTCAGCTAAGCTTGATGAACTGATTCAAAGTCAGAGGATTGGAAGTAACAAGCAAGGTCTTGGATATGAGAAAGGAGAAAGCTCTAGATTTGTTCAAAGGAATTTCAGGATAGGAAATCAAATGAACAAAGCTAGAAGGCATCTAGTAAGGAAGCCTAATTCTCAAAATTTTAATGGATACTATTTTTTTTGCAATAAATTTGGTCATATGGCTACTCAATGTAGACGTAGAATGAATTATAGTGGTCCATCATTCTCAGGTCAGTGTTTCAATTGCAATAAGTATGGTCATAATTCAAATGAATGTAGAAATATGTCAAAAAAAAAAATCAATAAAGATGTCAGATGTTATGCGTGCAATAGATTTGGCCATATTGATAACTAGTGTAGATGAAGAGAAAATCAGTGGAATAACTGGTCTAGACAAAGAAATGTGGTGTGCTACAATTGCAACAAATCTGGTCACATTGCTAGATTTTGTACAAGCAGGAAGGGTATAGTAAACAAAGGGAAAAATGTGTGAAAGGATGATAAGGGAAAAGGAAAAGTTACTATGAATGAGATTAGGAATCAAATGAAGAAGACATGGATGAAGAAAAGTATTTCAAATGTAGGAAATAGTTCAACACTAGAATCTAGTGTTGGAAATTCCTTTGAGAATTATTTTAAGGCCTTTGGCCTAGGGGGAGTTCTCAAGAAAATATTTTAACACCCTGTTGGTAGTTGGTACCGGAATGTGGAAAATTGTAATGATTGCATTGATGATGTACAATTGTTTTGGGATCTCTTGTGGAGGTAATCTATGCAATATTGGAGGTCTGTAGAAGAATTTTCTTTCGCAGTCTATGAAATCAAGGTATCCTAATGACCTAGGGAAGATGCACTTATTGCAACAAAAAGTTAGGTATAAGAAAGATAAAAGGTTATTTTTATTCTTCATTTGTCACATTACATTTTGAGAAGAAGTTTGGAGAGCTCTACAAGTGAATTCTGGCATGATACAAGTCTAAAGGCGATTCGGCGATCAAACCCTAATCTGACGAAAGGTATTTATTTGTGAACTTGTGAACTTGAAACTTTTGGAAATGGTTGCCCCATTGGTTGTTGATATTAAGGATAGACCCCATCCGAAATTCAAATGGAACTCGTTCAAATCTATTGAGACAAAACCATTAGGTGCATTTTCTTTCATTTCTTATGGTGTTTTGCATATTGAAGATATTAGGGGATACATTCATGCGAATGTTGAAGAATTAGGAAGCTCCCAGTTGTTAAATTTGTATACAAATCACATTGTGGGAGAAGATCTCTATGTAAAACCTGAATTCAAAACTTTGGAAGAGAAGAAGTTCATGCAAATTGTGAAATTTCCCGTCTTTGATGAAAATGAATGGGTTCGGTACATATTGAGTTGAGTGCATTCCGAGTTCATGTGGTTAATTCAACCTTTCAAGATCAAAAAGGAAGCTATAACGATTGTAATAGGTCTAAATTCATTCGGTGGGTTGCCGACATTGAAATCTGTAAAGAACCAAATAGTCACTGAGGCAACTGGTTCAGTTTTCGACAAAAGAGCCATGAAAATTAATGACATCATTGAAGTGGATGTAAGATTTTCCTCTATGGTTATTGGATACAAAATCTATCACTCTAGCTGGGATAACTCTGTATCCGGTACTGCAATCTATGCAGCTTATCAGATGGTCAAGGAAAATGCAGAGTATGACCTATGTGAGTTACATTGAGGCCAACTAATTGAAAATCTCAGCAAAATCAAGAAGGATAAGAATAATTCCTTCAAGTATGGAAACTTATTGCTATGTCTATTCTTCTACTTCAAGAACAAAGTTTTAGGAGTTGGTAAAGTGCAATGGCAAGGTGATAAACTAGTAGCTATTCAAATCAGAGACATCTTGTATAGAATTGGTGACAACAAAGCAAGGAAAAATGCTATCTAGGGTTACTTCAAAAGCTTTCAGAATGAAATGAAAGCTAGGGAAAGGATTCCTACATCTATAGTGGAAAAATATAAGGACACTATTTGCTTCATGGTTTACATTGATCAGTGTTTGATGGAAGCTGTAGAACCTAGAACAGTTTGGATAATGCCTATGGGGTATGAGGTTGAAGAAAACATTTTGGAGTTGTATGCTCAACACCTATTGAGTAAACCTCGAGATCCAACAAAAGAAAGGTTTGGTACCTTTGAAGAGAAGGATATGCAAGTGCATGAAAATTTGAAGAAGCCTATGATAATCCATAAGGTGAGAAGGGAAGTTGAAGCTTTTTTAGAAAGCATGGGGATATTAGCTGAAGCAGTGAGGGAAGCTAGGAGGAAAAGAGAAAAAGCTAAAGAAAAAGAGCCTGTAGAACTGAGTTGGATAGTCTAACATCTTCTACCAAATCTAGATTTACCAGGAGCTCTACACTCTCATCTAGTCCTGCAAAGAAATCGAGCCCTATGAAAGCTCAAGTCAAGACATTTGGGAGAGAAGGAAAGAGGAAGAAGGAAAAAAGAACAAGATTTTATGTTGTTGTAGAAGAGGATGAAGAAACTGAATACGATGAAGAGGTAAGAGAAATCAAGAAAAATGGCACAAAAGCATCAAAAGTCTTTAAGGACAAGCCCTCTAGTGAAGAGAAAGCAAATAAGAAGGTGAAAATTGATAGATCAAGTGTGTCTATAGAGGAAGTGGAAAAATATTTGATTAAAGATGGTAATCTCAAGCCACTTTTTGAATGGTTTGACACTTTTGATAGTGCTAGTCAGAGAATTCTTGAAGAAGCCACAATAAAGTATTTGAATAATTTCAATATGACTCTCATAGAAATAATGTCATATTTTCCTAAAGGTCTATATGAAGTCTTAGAAATGAGGAGAGTAAATGCAAGAACTGAAGAAGAACAAATGAGAGAACGGATACTTGTTGATCTGTGTCTGGTAATGCTAATAGATGAAATGAAGAAAATCCTAAGTGATGCAAAAAGGGATTTTAAGAGAAAAACAAGGGTGAATAAGCTTATGATCAAACAGACTAAAGAAGTGGCAAAAGATACTGAGAAAATCCTTAAGATAGTTTTGTTGAAGAACAAGTACAATGTTGCTTTTGAAGAAGCTCATGTTGAAAATGTTCCATTTGGTCTGGTAATTGAAGAAGGGAAGGAAGATACAATTGAGGATACTTTGAATCCTCTGGATATGCAAGATACTAGAATTCCTATGAAGATTGAACCTCCTAAAGTTGTGTTGGTTAAATAAAAAGAGATTCCTGAAGCCAAGCAAAAATTTGTGGCTAAAGAGAAGAAGGTTGAGGCAAAGGAAGTTGTAGTGGAAGCAAGAGACACTGCCAAGGCAATAAAAGAGTTCCTAGAAGAACAACAGGAGGATTTTTACCCTGAACTGGTTAAAGGTCCTATCAACCTAGCCACTCTATCTCCTATTCAAAAGCTGAAGGTAGCATCATTTTCTCAGGCTATGGCAAGGGAGGAGATACTGAAATATCACATTGAAGGTCCAGTGAGCTGCTAAGTCTTGCATCTGGTATCTTGGAGAAGATCATGCCCACATGTTTCAAGGATTCATCTGATTCTCCATCCGGTCAGCTAAAGAAACTTATCAACTCTATAATTAATCACTTTGAGTCTCTTGAAAAGTTAGTTGAGGACAAGGTTCATAAAGAATTTAATGGAAAAAGGTTTAGTAGATTGAAAGGTATGATAGCTAATGACAAATATTTATTAGCTACCTATGTAAAGAAAATTCAAGGTGCTTTATCTAAAGGTGGAAATATCTACAAGTCATGCTTATCATTGTCTAAGTTCATTGAGGTCACTGAGAAGAAAATGAAGTAGTATGAGAAATAGTTAGTAGATATATCTCAAGCATTTGATCCTCTAACCATTTCTGCGAGCAAGAAAGAAGGTCAAGTCATATCCCTGCTTGAGTAAATTATAAGTTTGACGCATGAAGAAGGAATAATTGTTGAAAGGGTATGCGAGCTTAGAGGACTAATTGGTCCTAAAATGAAGATAATTTTTAGTGCATTGAAGAAAGCACAAGATGCTATGGTTGTCAGTGATCCAGAAAATATTAAGTCAGCAGAGATGCAATCTTATCTATTCTGTGGTCACATGACTATTTTGGAGAGTCTCAAAAAGAGTTGGGACACAAGTTTGAGCCTATTGAAGAATAATTTTGTAGATATATTCAAGTTCATGTAAGTGAAGCATGTCTGTACATATACAATTTTTATATGAATTTTTGGTATGCACATTCCCATCTTTGTCAATGATGTCAAAGGGGGGGCGTAGGAAAGTGAAAAATTACTTATTTATCTCAGGGGAGTTGTGTTTTGAAGTTTTGAAGATTGCAGTGTATTCATGTTGGTACTGGTTCCGACACTTAGTCATTTTTCACTAAGTGTTTCCATCAATTCCAAAGGGGGAGATTGTTGGCAAGAGACACTACACAAGTCATCTGGTGTTGTCATTGACAACAACCCTAGTCAATAATCCGATCCACACTTTAGTATTTTCTCATACCAGAAATCAGATTGAAGTTTTGTGATTAACTATAAAAGTTAGAACAAAGCATCTGACAGGATTGTGTATATCAATTCATATGCAATTCTTTGTTATCATTTTGAGTTGTGGATCTCAAGGAAAAAATTTCAATGTATAATCTATCTATCTTTGAATCATAAAGCCTCGTATTGATTCGTGTGTAAGTTAGAAGATCAGGGTAATTGACTTTCAGTTTAACAGTGCAAAAGGCTGACTTGATGGATGTAGCATGTTGCAGATATTCGAGGAAAAATTGTTTGGAGTGTTTTGTGTTCGAGCATTTTGTTTTGGGTCCTCACTATGTTTTGGCCAACTTTGGTTGGTGCACATTAATAATTGTTTGTGGATTGAGCTGATAGTTTGAACATGTTTTATATTTTGTAAAAACCGACATGTATTTGATTTAATCTCCAATCATGGATATATATAAGCGATTGTTGATATAATTTACGAGTGTGTTGCAATGAGATGTGAAAGTCGGAAGGAATATAGATCGATTGTGTGTAGTTTCACTTGCGCAGAACAAAGATTTGTGATCTAAATTAAGGCATATAGAGTTTCAAGAGCAGAAGAGAAGAATCAGACAAAGTGTGAAGAATGGTGCAAATGAGCTTCACCGAAACTGTGATCTGGCATTAGCAAATGCTATTATCTCAGTTCAAATCCTTTGGATGTAATCCAAATGTTTTGTAAGAAAGTGAGTCTTCCTTTTGAATCAGAACAGTGAGCTCTAGGCAGTGCTTCTAAATGCATGTGCATTCCTTTTGTAAACACTTATTTTGAGTATACTCTTATTGTGGATTGGGCTTCCACCATGGTTTTTCTCCTAATAGGGTTTCAACGTAAAAATCCTTTTTTTATGGTGTTGTGGTTGATTTCTTTTTGTTCTTGCATTTTTCTTTTGGTTCAATGTTGTAAGTGGTTTAAAGATCAGTTTAATAAAGTTAAAATTTGTAGAACACTAATTCACCCTGCCCTCTCATTGTTCCTTGATTCCAATATTTACATAGCCAGTTGAATCAATGACAATCCCACTAATGGGATATTAATTGATCTCACCTATGGAGAGAATGTGATCACTAAAGAATTCTAACTTATGCACGAACTTTATCAAAAAATATATGATCAAGTGAATGCATGGATAAAAACTCATTATGGTTTTGCTTTCCGTACGATGGGATCGATCCCCATTCCTTTAAAAATTGGACTAAAACAATTAGATGTCTCATTTTCCATCATTCCGATAATGGATCAATTCAATGCGAAGCTTGGTTATTGATGGCTACACTCCATGGAAGTCATCCCATTGGTCGTGCATAAATGTTTAAAGTTTCCCTCTAACAATGAAATCTTTATTATGCACCATAGTGGTTTTAATCTTGTGTTCTCTCGTGGGAATTTCTCATTGGATTTTTTTTGGCCTGAGCCTATGGAACCTATAAAACCTCGTGAGGACTTCTTTTTCAAATCCTATCAAAAGTTTAAGGTGAAATGCATAACAAAACTATCACATAGAATCATGCCTCAACCCATGATTGAACCTCTTATCCTTGATGAAGCTATGATTGAACCTAAAGACATTCAAAATAACCAAGACCTACCCATGACAAATACTTTTCCTATCTCCTACAAAATACCAAGAGACAACCAAAACAATTCTATCACGCCTCCTAAGATAAAACAATTTTACAAAGCTAAAGATAAAGTGGTTGAACAACCTCCTATAGTTTCTTCCATTCCACCCCTCGCAGAAGAAAATAAACATATGGTTGATAAACCTACTCCTACACAAATATAACTTGAAAATTGCTCAAAAAGAAATAGAAATGCTAGAGAGCGTAGGCGTAGACGTTGTGCTATTGCTCAAAGGTTAAACAAGGAGAACAACAAATAATTTCAACACCCAAACTTTACTAAAGCAATACACAACGTGTCTCCCTCTTCGCCACAATAAAAATATATACAATATCACAACCACAACAAGAGATAAATCATTTTTTAGACATTATCATTCGACCTGCCATTGTGATTAACTTGGATGATGATGATGAGGTTGCTAAAATTGATGAAGAATTGCATAATGAATTGAATACATTTTTTCCTCTTCTATGAGCTTAAATGATAATTCTCCTAGAAAGAGTGTTGAACTTGGTGATACTCCTAGTTCAGAAATTGTTTTTATCCCTTTAGCTATTTTTCCACCTTTTGTATATGATGAACAAGATTGGGATGCAGATGGGTATGTGCAAGATCATGATGGGCCAAAAAGTGGCAATATGATGGGTATGTGGGTAATGACTTTTTTTTAACCCAAAATTGATGAAACGAAAAGGGTTTTTAAGGGAGATTCTCAGCTTTCCACCAATTTAAATTATGCTTTACTTTGAATTTAATAAGTAATTATTATTCATTTTCTATTCAAATTATGACTAAAGTCCTGATTGATAGACTGATTGAAAAACATCTATAGCTTTCAAGCAGTATCACATTTTTTGAATCCAAAACATATGTCACATTCTATGCTTCACATACTTAAGGATTAAAAAAAGAAAATTTGAATTTCATGAAGTTTTGACCATGTTAAGGTGGTCACACATATGAGTTTTTTATATTTTTTAAAATTTGTAATAAAAAATTCATAATTAATTATTTACTTGGAATAACATTACAAAAAAATATGCATCACATCAAGACATGAGTCCTATACTTATATATAAAATCTTATAAAAAAATATTATCATTTTATTGTGGTTAGGGTGGTTAGACAGACACCTACTTCTTATTTTTCCGAAATTTAAGTACTATTGCATTGAAATTTCAAATTTTCACCAAATAGTTTTTTTTTTTTTTTTTTAAATCCTAGTAGTTTAGAAACTAAATTCAATTTTCTATAGATTCTATTCTTACATATTCTTGAAATAATATAGATAACTTATTCAATTTTTTATGTCAAGTTGCCGAACTCTGATTTTTTTAAATTTTTTTGACACTTAAGGGCCTATTTTTTCCATGATGATCTTGCACATACCTAGATGACCTGCTAATAGGTTGAATGGCATGTTTTTTACTATTCTTTTACATTATTTTCTTTTTTATGTTATGTGTGTGATTGCATGTGTGTAATATGATCCACTTGTACTATTCTATTTCATGTGTCTTTATCTCTCTTTGTGACATTCCTCTATTTTTACCAACATTCTTCTTTATGTTGTAAATATTTTCCTTTATCTTTTTTTTGTCTTGTGTTTTCATTTTAGAGATAAGACAAGGTGTCAACACATTTAGGTCTCTTCCATGTTGACCCAAAATATTTTCCTTTATCTTTTCTCTATCTTTTGTTTTCCATTTGAAGATGACACAAGGCATCAAGACATTTAGGTCTCTTCCATGTTGACCCAAAATATTTTTCTTTTTTTTTTTGCCTTCTCTTTGTGTAAATCTTCCTATTCCATGAGTATTTTGGGAATGATGATAGTTTGAGCTCTCTAAAAACATTGTAGCAAAGATATATTGACCCCGAATCCATGGATCCCTTATGTGTTTGAATTTCATTTTGGGGAAAACCCTTTTTATGACATAGCTTCATTTGGAAACATATGACTTGACATAAGGATTTCCAAACAAGCTCTCATGTCCTCTTATTGTTAGCATTTATCATTTTCTGGGTATGTGCAGGATCATGATGGCCCAAAAAGTAGCGATATGATGGGTATGTGTAGGGTATGTGGCTGACAACTTTTTTTTTTACCCAAAATTTATGAAACAAAAAGAATTTTCAAAGAAGATTCTCAACTTTCCACCAATATAAATTATGCTTTACTTTGAATTTAATAAATAAGTATTATTCATTTTCTATTTGAATTATGACTAAAGTCTTATTGATAGGCTGATTGAAAAACACCTATAGCTTTCAAACAATATCACATTTTTTGAATCGAGCATCGTCACATTCTATGCTTCACATACTATATGATTAAAAAATAAAAATGAATTTCATGAAGTTTTGACCAAGTTAAGGTTGTCGGACATACAATTTTTTATATTTTTTAAAAGTTGTAATAAAAATCATAATTAATTATTTACTTGGAAAAAATTACAAAAAATATGCATCAATCGGGACATGAGTCCTCTATTTATATCTAAAATCTTATAAAAAAATTATCATTTTATTATGGTTAGGGTGGTCAATAGGACACCTACTTCTTATTTTTCCACTAAATTTAAGTACTATTGCATTGAAATTAAATTTTTTTACCCAATAGATTTTTACTTTTTAAATAAACCTAGTATTTTAGAAACTACATTCAATTTGCTACAAATTGTATTCTTACATATTTTTGAAATAATATAGATAAATTATTAAAAAATTTATGTCAAATTGCCTAACTCTGATTTTTCTGAATTTTTTGCGACTTAAGGGCCTATTTTTTCCATGATGATCTTGCACATACCCTTCTACTTTAAAGTACTTTCTCATAGCATGGTGTTTAGAAATTTTCTTTAAAGTGGGTATGTACATTGGAATTCTTCTTTTTTTCATTTCTCATGTTTCATTATGTAGTATTCTTACTTCATGCAATGTGTCTTTCACTTTGTGGTGACATTGGGTATGATTTCCCTCAATAGCATGATCTCTCTTAGCATATTATATTCCACTTAGTGGCTTGATGGGACATACTGCATCCCTCAAGTTTTTAATCTTCTATTCTTCAATTGGTCTTCTCTTGGAGACATTAGGCACAATGTTCCCTAAGTTAAGACCTTACATGAACTAAGAAAAACTTCTTTGAATTTAGGGTATGTGCAGGATCATGATGGGCCAAAAAGTGGCAATATGATGGGTATGTGACTGACAAATTTTTTTTTACCCAAACTTGATGAAATGAAAAGGGTTTTTAAATGAGATTCTCAGCTTTCCACCAATATAAATTAGGCTTTACTTTGAATTTAATAAGTAATTATTATTAATTTTTTATTCAAATTACGACTAAAGTCCTAATTGATAGACTAATTGAAAAACATCTATATCTTTCAAATGGTATCACATTTTTTGAATCCAAAACATGCGTCACATTCTATGCTTCGCATACTATAGGATTAAAAAAAGAAAAAATGAATTTCATGAATTTTTGACCATGTTAAGGTGGTCAGACATACGAGTTTTTAATATTTTTTAAACGTTGTAATAAAAAATTCATAATTAATTATTTACTTGGAAAAAAATTACAAAAAAATATGCATCACATTGAGACATGAGTCCTCTACTTATATCTAAAATATTATAAGAAAATATTATCATTTTATTGTGGTTAGGGTGGTCAAACAGACACCTACTTATTTTTTCCCTGAAATTTAAGTGCTACTGCATTGAAATTTCAAATTTTCACCAAATAGATTTCTTTTTTTTAAAACAAACCTAGTAGTTTAGAAACTAAATTCAATTTTCTACAGATTCTATTCTTACGTATTTTTGAAATAATACAGATAACTTATTCAAATTTTTACGTCAAGTTGCCTAACTCTAATTTTTCTAATTTTTTTGCCACTTAAGGGCCTATTTTTTCCATGATGATCCTACACATACCTTTACCTTACACTATTTTTCATTTACAATATCAGTTATATGGCCACCTTGCATAACACACTTTGCTTGTCTGTGAAGCCATCTTGTTTGTTAATGGGTGTCAAGCATACAAAGTTTTTCTTGCCTCATGAATCATATTGTTTGTGTTGTGTGGCACCTTATCAAAGTTATCAGGAGGTATAGCCTTGATATGGTAAGTTTATGGAAGCTGAACTTAGGCATGACTTTCCCATAGCCACTTGCTTGTTTGTTTGAGTGCATACTAGCCGAGTGCATATGTGTCTCTACGGGCTCACCTAGTGGATGACCCATGGTTCCACAAAACCTTGTGAGTGTGTGTTTCGTTTACATAGTGGACATCATGTTCCACTTGTAAATTATTTTTGGACAAATAGCTTAGATCTTATCCACATCGTGTTGGACAAACAGTCGAGGCTTGATCCATCCCTTTTGTTTTTTTTTCTTTTTCCTTTGTCTTTGGAAGTGTATGATTGTGCCTTGTTGTTGCTCCTTACATTATTCACATACATATTCTCTTGTGCCTATGTTTTTTTTCCATAGGATCTTGATCCTAGGGGGCTTGTGCAACCCTCTTGATCATTGTCATCCTATCTTACTAGCATTGGTACAATTGAACCCCTCCTAATGCAATTTTGTCTACTTTAGTGTGAGTTTGAAGCAAGTTCCTCCTCTCACTAATGTGGGGGATAAATGTAGTGTAGGAAAATGTATCCTCCTACATTTTCACACTTTTTTGGGCCCTCCCTACTAAAATTGGGCTTCTTTATTCCTTATTTTGTCCTATTTTACATCCATAATCCGTATTTAATGCATCTTTCTGAGGATAATCCTAACACATATTTAATGACCAATCAAAATTAATGATTTTTCGGTTGTGTGTTCTAGATTTAGTGATCTAGGACTCATATGCCACCTTGGGCATATGGGTCCCACCTAGGTTTCAGGGCCTAATCCTAAATTTGGCATAAGACTTCACATTTCTTGAAATTTGTGTCCCAAGCCTAAGCTAACCAAACTCATACGCCTCAATTTACGTATGAGTCCCGCTTAGCTTAGACCTATTTTAAACTCAAATTATTGGCAGGATTTTATTCTCCTAGATCTGATTTTGGCTTGTAGTGTTGTAATTTCAAGAAATTTGGCATAAACAAGTATAAATACAAGGTTATTTCACATAATTTCTCCTAACAAGCTAGCAATTTTCATGAGCAAGTGTGATCTAAACATTCAAGCTTTCTAACAATTCAAGAGTATTAAATAGATTATTATCAAGTATTTTGGAGCTATATTCAATATTTAAGCATCATCTCAAAGTCATCATGCATTATGTTTGTTTTTGAGCTAACATTTGCGATGTAGGGTTTTATGATTCAAGAAAATAGTCAAGTTAGGATCCATATCATATAATCAAAAGTCAAAATATACATTCATGCTAACCATTTCATACAAGATTACAACCTTTGATCAAAGGGTTTGGTCAGTTGCAACATAACTTATCTATTTGTTCATCATTACTTCATTCTACTTCTATTCATTTCTAGTAGAGCTTCTTAGTTTTGAAAAAAAATTGATCTAGTTCCTTGCCTTGTGATGATATGTTGCCTCTGTGCCTAGGGGTAGTGTTTTAGGGTTTTGGTTTAAAAGCCCTTGTTTCAAGTTTTATAAGTCTTAAACCCTGGGCATTCTATTTCTTCATTGACTTGTTGCACCTGGTTACCGGTCACCTAAGTTATCACTTGATCCATAAGAATCATTGTTATTATCATCCCTTTGGTCTAGGTCTCTTGGTCACCGAAATATTACCCCATCATTTTAATTTTCCTATGGTCGGGTGAAATATTTCATATTAAAGTGACTTATTTCTTAAGTCATTAATCTCGAGGGTCTAAGTCCCATTGATCTAGTCGGGTCCCTTCTTTAAAACTAGCCTTTGTGCATGTGCATATTTTCCAACCATCAAATCATAGGATGTGATCCCGGTCATTGCCTGCCGCCCCGCTAGAATAAAATAATCGTTTCTAAAAGGAAGCGGAGTCAGTAGGCTATTGACACGTGTTCAACTGTGGGTGTGGGGATTGGTCTCCACTCATATACCTGACACCTTAAAGGTTCAAATCGATGGTCAAGATGTGACGTTGAGATTTAATCTCAGTCGTTCCCTACTCACCCCACAAGATTAAAATAATGCATTATAAAAAGCAGCGGGATCAGTGGGCTGCTACCATGTGGATTTTTCAGTCACTTGGAAAGAAAGGATGGTGGCATCGAGCCGACATAATTTCATTGGCCGAAGGATAGGTGAACAATAGTGATGGAAATTCAAACCTTGTTGACTCAATCCAAGTCATCCAAAGTTCCATCTCACAAGGAGATCAACTGTTAATATTCAAAACTGAAGATGTGAACATGATAGCCGTGTTTGCTTCGTGCGAGTGAGCAGTAATGGAAAAAAAGACGTTCAGGGCTACCAAATTTTGACCTAAATGCAAATAAAAGATTGGTTTTTCACATAATTAAAGATTGTGAATGAATTTAAAGCAACTAGGAGATCGAGAAGAGCATTCCAAAGTTCAACATGGTCAAAATTAGGGTTTCCTTACAAGCAAAAAAGTCGTAAGTAAAAAAAATACCAATTTTTGTGCTTTTTCCAAACTATCTTGAATTAGGGTAAATATTCATTGTATCTTTCAATGGAATTGGTTTGTGTGCTTTTTAACTGATTTATAGTGGTTGAAATTGCATTTAACTTGTGAATTCCTATCAAACCAATTCAAGTTGCACCTTTGAGTCGTGCCCTAGTTTTTGAATTGAAAAGCTAGGTTTTTGAGTATCTCTTTGTCAAAACCCTAAACTAGTCTGAACCCACCTTTTACCAATGGTGCCCAAAGCACAAAACCTCAGCTCTGAGACCACATCTAGGACTATCTCCCAGGACATTATTGACCAACTGAAACCCTCCACTGGCAAAAAGGTCGAGGGAAGAGCTTTATTCTATGGCCATAGAATTAAAGAGGGGTTAATGGAAAATAATTTTTTTTATCAGGGATGTCGAGTTTCCCTTTACTGGATGGTAATTGTTTCGAAACTAGTTCGGAAACAAAAATCTTAGGGTTCTTGTTTGCAACCCTTGGATATTAGACATAGGAAAGGTAGTTGTCCCAAATGTATACATGGATGTAGACCTGTTGAAAGATATTGTTGCAAGGTATGATCCTATTTTGAGAGTGTTCAGGGCATTTGATGGTGTTGAAATGCTCAAGATAACCAGAGAGGAGATTGCAGAGATCTTCCAGTTGCACGAATGGAACAAGGAAATGATCCCCATTGATCTTGATGCTTTCATAAAGGAATATGAGAATACCAAGGTTATGTTAAAAAAAAACAATGTTTCCCCTACACACCACAAGCACTAGGGTTGGGAAGAATAGGAAGAAAATAAGGATTTATAAGGATGAATTGGAACCTTTCTCCATGAAGTATTTTTCCAATTACTTCAAGAAAATAGTTTACTACTTGTGCAAAATTATTGGTGAAGATCCATCTACCACCATTCCAAGGAGTTACATGTATATGAAATTACATTTGCAACACCTAGCTTACAATGTAGTTTATGACTATTCCACATACTTGGTAGAGCACATCCACAAGGGTTTGGTTGAATTAAAAGCTGAAAAAAATTGGGTAAAGTTTTGGTGGTATTCTCTCTTGATGCACATGTTTCTATAAAAGGGAGATAATTTTTTTGGTAAAGACATGACATTGGAGAAGGATTCTGATATTGAGCTACTTATCCAATGTTGGACTCAAATTCTTAACAATGATGATCATAAATTTGATTATGTAGTATTCCATAATTTTTTTTCTTCAAAATTGAGGAGGTTCTTGATTCGTGATCCAACAAGGATCCCTAAGGAAATACATTATTTTTTGAGGCCTATGGAAAGGAGTTTTGATCTGAATTTGAACAACATTTGGGAGGATATAATTCCATATCCTAACACAACAATCTTTATAGTTTATGACATTAATGTGAATCCACATTCACTACCAAGAGATGTGTCATTGATGATTGGATTCCTTGAGATAATGAGACAAATAGGAGCACCAATGGTACACTTTCCTGAGACATTGAGAAAGGGCTCATTCTTTCCAAAATGGATAGTTTTTGCAAACTTTTTCATGGAAAAGAGAGGATGGAAGGACTTGGGACAACCTCTTACACCTTATGGATTGAGAAATATGCATCCAAGAAACCATGAACCTAAGGGTTTTATTGCTAGCTGAGGGAAAAGAATAGGAGTGGTTCCTTTGTTCACAACTTTTATTATCCTGAAGATGTCATTAGGAATAATTTGATTTTATGCTCCAAGAAGAAATGAAAGCAATGTATCTTGCTTTCAATAAAATGATGGATAAGGCTAAGAGGGAAGATGCCAACTATGATCCTCTTCCCAAAATTAAGGGTGAATTGAATAGAGTTATGTATGTTCTCAAACAACTTTGAGCACATAGTTGGTATTTTAAGGGAAGAACATGCAATAACCGACAAAGGGAAAGAAATGGATGTGGAAGAAGAATCAACAAAAGTATTGGAGGAGAGACCCTCATATTAGCCATTACCAAAGGTCAGAATCTACTCCAGGAAGAAGGAGAAAATAAAGAAGTAACAAACATTGCCAACCCCAACTACATCAAAGGGGCTAGTGGCAACTTCTCTTATGAGGTTAGTGCCATCACCTTCAAGACAGGTTCATGTAAGATTTGGTTAGATAATTCCTAGCCTAGATAAGTGAAATTCAACACTTCTAAGCTAGAAACCACATTCACACAAGAGAATACAAACAAACACAAGGAATAAAATGAAAGCATTCAAATGAAAACACTCCACATATTGTAGTTGATTCACTTCTCTTATCTCTCCTATTTCTTCTTTTTCCAGTGTTTCCCTCAGATTTGTTGTTGAATTTGTACAAATACCTACAAATAGTAAGCAAGAAGTTGGAGATAATGGTTGTTAAGTTGAAAATGGGAGAGGAATTTTTCTTTTATAGACAACCATTCAAACAAACAATCGATATTGATCTTCTAGAAAGATTCCAATATCAATGGTGGAGGATGCATAAAAGGGAGGTTACGAAATGGATCTAGTCGAGATCAAGCCTCCAGAAAGATGCTAAGATCAATGGCCCAGAATTCATGCACCAAGAATATGCCATTCATGGAGGGATTATGATATGTATGACACCGACAACTATGATGCCTGACGGCTATGACAATAATAAAGGTTATGACAAAAATGAATGACAGGGCATCTTTGACCAAAAAGTGAGGCACAAATGATTTATTTTAAATTATTTATTCAAAAATGGAGGAAATGGACAAGTGGAAAATAAATAATTCATTCAAATTGTTTATTTGGAGAAAAAAGAAAAAAAAGAGCATTTAATTAAATCAAATTTGTGAAATCAATTTAATTAAATGGGGAGATAGAAATCATACATGGATAATTAATTGAATTAATTATTTAATGGGGAGAAGAATGACACATAATTAAATAATCTTGATGATTATTTAATTATTAAAGGATGAAAAGGTCAAATAATTATTATTATTATCTGACTATAGATAGATGATGAAAGATAAATAATTAAATAAATGATGATTTATTTAATTATTGAAGAAAGGGGGTATTAGTGACACAATTAATTTAGTTTAATTGATCAGGGTAGAATAGAGATAAGAAAGTGAATTAATTAAATAATTAAAAGTTATTTAATTAATAGAGGAATATGATCAAGCATAATTGAATAATTAAAATTATTCACTTATCGAAGGACGAGGACTAGGAAAAATGACTCACAAACTTAGGACATTTTTCAGTGTCTACATTTTGCCCCTCTTTAACATAATATGATTTGAGTGTTCTTTCAAAGAATGAAACTGAAAATTAGCTTCAGATCATGCCCCAGTGTACCCCAACAATGACAAGGTAGAGGTATTCCCCCTCGAGAAAATTTGACAAATTATTAAAGAATTTCAAATTTTTTGGAAAATTGTCCCGATAAGACAAATGGATGGCTAGGAATTCGATAGTGGAGACAAAATTGACTTTCAAGATCGGTAAAGGGGTCAAATTCATGGTCAAGGACTTCAAAACGTACAACTCGTAGGCAAGGTAGGTGAAAAGCCCTAATTTCAAACCTATAAATGACAATTTGATTTTGAAAAAGGGTCATTTTCACACTCCAAATTTAGAAATTTTGAGAGCTCAAAGTGATTAGTCAATGAGAATGTCACCTATTCTAGAGGCCTCCCATCGTGCATATCATATCCACACCCACCACCATCTTGAAGGAGTTCCCGCCCTGGTATGTACTACTAACCCATCTTTTAATTTTTGCATTTTACGTGCATTTAGCTTAGGAAATAATTTAGCAAATAATTACATCACACGACATGCAACGCAAGTGTCATCAGGTTCGACACAAAATATTAGTGGTTCACCACAATTGTCATGACATGACACAAGTGTATTAGGGATGGAGCACAAATTTGTGCAACGTGACACATAAAATTTTGTGACACATTTGACGTTTTGGGCCACATGTGGGGTCGGGAAGGACACAAAGGACTAGGTGCGATGCATGTGTTGTACAAAGTGATGCATGTTTTAGGTGAGTGACGCAATTGCAATTGTGAGCCGATTATAATTTTTTCTGACACATTTGGTAAAATTGCAATGCAATTGTCTGATTAAAAGTGTGCCCCAAAATAGGAAATTTTGACTTGGTAAATTTAGGTTCGATAGGTCGAATGAAGGTTTCAGATTGACATTATTGATTGTGTGATAATTTCAGGTGCGTCTTCCTCCTATTTACACATGAGAGACCAGATTAGGTGTGTTTCGACTGTGTGAATAGTTAGATGATGATGAGAAGGGTGCATTGTTGGAGCTTGGTCTATTTTACATGAGATATATGCCCACTATTAGGGAGAACATGGGTATGTTGATAGCTCTAGCAGAGCGGTGGCACTTGAAGACAAGTAGCTTCCATTTTTCAATAGGGGAGGTGACAGTCAACTTGGAGGATGTATATAGGATATTGAGGTTACCCATTCACGACGAGAGGGTATGATACAATCCCGCTCGAGGGCTACAGGTGTTGCATGAGTACTATGAGAGTGATGATAATGGCAAGCTCGAGATCCAGGTGTATGAGATTTGGTGGGAGACCCTGGTAGAGACATATGACTAGTTTGACTGTGTTTTGTGTCTGTTGATAGTAGGTGTGATGATTCTCGACCGCAAGGGTCATGGTTTCCCAGTTGGTTGGGGAGAGTTGTTGGGATCAATTGTTCTTTCTAGGAGAGTATATTCATGGGGTCCATGTCTATTGGCTATGCTTTATTTTTAGTTACATGATATTGCCTATAGAGAGGGGTAGATTTTGAGCTGTGGTGTGACCTTGTTGACAGTTTGGGCATGGGAGCAAATTGCAGTGTTCTAGCCACCAGTGGTTCGACAGGCGGTGGGCAACACACCCTATGCTTATCTGTATTAGGGATCATTGACTCAAACACATATTGGAGATGTAGATTATTGGAGGCATGGTATAGACACATTGGTGAGCTTCATTTGGAGACCTTATAGGACCTTCCAGTTATGCATAGATGAGGATGATCACTTGCCTTGGTTTCAAAAACCCAAGTATCTGATTAAGATGACAATGTAGTCTCAACACATCATAGAGATGCACTTATGAGAGAGGGTGAGTCGACAATTTGGTGAGAGACAGGGGGTGCTAGTGGGTATAGCCCATACCAGAGTATGGTCGATCATCACGAGAGGTGCATTCTTGGGGACTACAGGTTGTAGTTACCAATGCAAATCAGGAGATAGATGCCATGTAGACATTGGATTGGGAGTGGCAAGGGGGGATGCTGATCTAGGGACCACACCAGAGTATGATGCCTAGTGGTTAACACACAGACCTATTCCACTCACATATCCACAACAACTAGCACCAATAGAGCACAGAGTCAGGGGTGTGAGAGGTCGACGAGGAGGAAAAGGTGGGAGGGGTGGAGGGGATGGAGGATGAGGGGATGGAGGATGGGGGGTGATGGGGGTGATGGACGAGGAGGACGAGGAGGAGGGGATAGACATGCAAGAAGGAGGGACAGAGGATGATAGGAGGGTAGGCAACTACCACTAATTCGAGAGGAGGTAGAGATGGAGGATCAACCAAAGGTTAGGGCAGCAATAGAGGGGTTAGTATAGGATGGTGAGAAGCATGCAGAGGTGCCCATAGTGGAGGCGGCATAGCTAGAGGCCATGGAGGTCAAGGAAGGTGGTGATGGAGGATAGGGGGAGTAGGCTGGAGGAGAAGAGGAGGCTGAGATGGATGAGGAAGAGCGGTTCCTCTATGAGAGAATCATCATGGGAGATGAGGAGGTGAGGGAGGAGGTTCGAGTAGATGAAAGGACTGCCAAGTAGAGGATATCCATGCTACAAGAATGTGTACAGGAATTGGAGGCAAAGTTGAGGACAATCACTACTAAGAGAGATGACCTTAAGGCCAAGAGGTATGCCTTTCAGGTGGAGATGGATTTGGTAGTCATTAGCCAGAAGTAGACCAACCAATAGATGATTTATTTCATAATGACATGTAGTGGGTTAGAGGTCAAGGTTGCATGAGAGTATGCCAAGGCAAGCAGGTGTGGCCAATATTATAGGGACTTATATGAGAGAGTGGTACCTTCAGAGAGGAGGGAGCACATATTTTCTAAGATAGATAGTGGCTCATAGGGTTGAGGGCATAGCATGACCCATAGCCAATGGAAACAAAGTAGGTCCTAAGGTGAGATGTTAGATGCCAAGCGGGTCAGTCCATATGATAGGCCTCCTTCTACATGGGATGCACCACCCAGGGGGGACAAGGATGCCCCAGGGACAAGTGATCAATGCAGTTCAGGCTAGGGTCCCTTATTATTTCTATTATTATATGGACACTGATATGTTATTGTTACTAAGCTTGTGAGCTCAAATTTTATTGGACACATCTTGACATTATTCTATGACACTTTATTTTTTGAGTGATATATATATATATATGATTTTGGTGGCGGTTGATGATATGTATTATGATGTGTTTATATGCATTTATGAGATCATGCTATGTGATATATACTCATGCTATGATCATGGTGGTTGTTGATGCATTTAATATGATGATGTGATGGTCTACTATGATTTTAAGATTATGTTTTATGATTATGTTATGTTACAGTGAAATATAATGATGTTATGCATTTATGGTTATGGATGTTTTTATTATGATATGCATGGATGATGAATGGAATGGAAATGACCCTGTGTTACGAGCGTGATATAGTATGCAAATGTCATCTTAATGTTAATGTAATGAAATGTTTGTATAATAATGAAAATTGTTTGATGAAAAATGTTAAATGTGAATGCAAAATGTGACACTTATTATGATATGTGATAATGGGATATAGTGTGTATGGTATGTAATATAAAATGCAATGCAATATGTGATGTGAAGAATCATAATGTAAAATGCAATTTTATATGAAATGTAATGCAAATGGATTGTAATGCAACATGATATTGAATCTAATACTATATGATATGGGATGTAATGCTATGATGAAATGTATGATTCTAACATGATGATGAGATATGAATGCTATATGGATGCATTTTTTGTTTTTTGTATTTTCTTATGCAAATTTATGCGACTTAATATGAAAATGATGTCTATGATGATGGTTCTTTCTATGATGCAATCTAACACGATTATGGATGCAAGATGTTTTTGTAGATGTGGATGGAAGAAATGTTAGCGGAAAAGAGATGAATGTTAGCGTGCCAAAGACAAGGGAGATGGAGATGGAAAGTTAAACGGGGAATGATAAGGGAACCAAATTTCATGCTTACATTTTTATAGTTATCATCATTGGGTGTCAAAAATGTCACAAATGGACCATGAACACCATGGTATGACATAAACTAGGGTGTGCAAGGTGACCATTTGGGAGAGACAAGCAGTCAAAAAGATAAGGAATGTCCCAAATCATAATAAGGACCCAATTGTCCCAGTCTTTTTGCCAAGATAAACCACAAACAACAAATAAAGAAAAGAGGCCATGATCTATCATTGTCCCTCTAAATCCGTTGATAGGAAATCCTTGAGGAGACTAGTAACATGACCCAAAACCAATCAAAAAGATAAGACAAATCTAGATCAACAAAGTGTTTTCCAAGATAGTGTTTGAAAATGTTAATGATAAGATTGTTTGATTGATTGATTGATTAGGTTGACCAAGATGACCGAGTTTTATTGAAAAGTTGACAAGGGTTGACAAATTGATTTGATTGACTACACCTAGTCTCAGGAAGGACACATCCTAATTAACGAAAGAATGATTGATAAAGATGACACAAATGATCGATTTGATAAAGATTGATTGATAAAGTTGAAAAAGTTGATTGATTATACTTGACTTCAAGAAAGACATATCCTGATCAAGGCAAGATTGATTGAAAAGGTTGAAAAGATTGATTGTGACAAAGATTGATTGTTTGTTTGAAAAAGGTTGATGAATATGATAAAGTGATGTGACGATACCCAACTTCAGGAAGGACACGTCCTGTTTGAGGCAAAGGACACATCTGATAAAGTTGGCCAATTGATAAGTGTTGATAAGGAACCTAACTACAAGAAAGACATGTCCTTCTTAAGGTGAATGACCAAACTGAAAAATTATAATCTTAGGAAGGAAACATCCTGATAAAAGACAAGAGATAGGACCAAATGAGAAAAATGACATAATGCCCCATCTCGCTAAGATTGATGAGCTGATTAATTGGTTGATGATAAGTTGGTTATTTTTTCTGTAGATTCATGATTTGGTTTGAGTGATGATTGCTTGCAGACCCAGAACAAGACTAGACTCGAAAAACCCTAAAGGATTGACCTAGGTGGCCTCGGAGGATCATCGATTGATGGCCTTGCCTACATTATACACGTAGAGAGCTTGTAGTTTGACACAACTTGACTTTTCCTTATTCAACAAAATATTGAGTCATGATTTTATTTAGACATCCTAAAAGGAATGACTTAATATCTCGGGGGCCCATTTAAGATGAGCCTTGCCTATGCAGAAAATGCATTGAGACAATGTAGTTCGACCACTCTAATAAAGGTTGGCTCTGACTCTGACTCTATTTTCATTTTGACGTTTTCTATTTTTTTTTTTAAGTTTTGAAGTTTTCTGATTTTTTTGGATATTTGAAGTTTTTTAATTTCTTTGGATTTTTTAAGTTTTATGATGTTTTTGGATTTTTGAATTTTTTGAGTTTTTTGGATTTTTGAGGTTTTATGATTTTTTTGGATTTTTGAAGTTTTCTGATTATTTTTTTGGGATTTTTATGTCTTAAAAGGTTGATACCATATGTTACTTTCCTATGAAGACGTGAGTCGAGGAATTGACCCCAATTAGGTGTAGGACCAATTTGTTATGTGAAGGATGATCAAGGTACTAAATGTCGGTGGTTCCTAGGCGATGGAAGGATAACTAAGTTTATTATGAATGAGTGACATGTACGAATGGATGGGTGGAAAGGATAAAGGACCGGATAGAGTGAAAGTTGATGGAGGATCATAGACTAACTACACATGGCGCTTGTTTTCCAGGTTTTTACCATGGTACTTATCCAAAGCACCACCGAAGTGATTTTCACTTTTCGACGAATTATTTCTCTTTATTTTTTTTATAATTTTTTTCCATTTTTTTGTTGTCACCAAGACACTTGTTTTCTAGGTTTTCATCAGTGTGACCAGTTTTTTTGTATTTTTGAATTTTTAAAGGGATACTCTAAGAATCAATTGTAATACTTGTGAAGGTGCATGTTTTTGATAGGTTCGAACAATGGCTCTCCTTTAGGAGTAGAAATTTGATAAGCACATGATCCATATGTTGTCATAATGACATAAGGGCCCAACCAATTAGGTTCAAAATTTCCTGGCTTTTCTCTTTCTACTTGATTTTTCGGATTTTCTTTTAGGACTAAGTCACCAATATCAATTTTTTTGGGTCAAACTTTCTTGTTATAGTTGCATCAAAGGCAATTCTGATAGGCTTGCAAATGTGTTAGAGCATTTTGTCTCTTTTCATCCAGTAACTCTAGCTCATGTAGATGGGATACATAATATTATTCTTGATCAATCAAGCCTTGTGTAGAGACTCGCAAACAAGGTAACTTGACCTCTATAGGAAGTATTGCTTCAGACCCAAAGACAAGGGTGTATGGGGTAGCTCTTGTAGGAGTGAAGACATTGGTGTGATAAGCCCATAAAGTAGGGTTTAGTTGTAGGTTCCAATCATGACCAACATCATTGACAGTCTTTTTTAAGATTTTTAGGATGGTCTCCTTCAATTCCTCAACTTTTCCTTTTCCTTAGGAATAATACAGAGTTGAAAATTGATGTTTGATATGGAATTTATCATAGAGCTCACGAAAAATCCTAATTTTTGAAAGGGAAACCATTATCGATGACAATGGACTATGGGATACCATAACGGAAAATGATGTACTTCATGATGAACGTGGATATTTGCTTTCTAGTCATATAAGTCAGGAGGATGGCTTCGATCCATTTTATGAAATATTCAATGGCAACAAGCATAAAATTATGTCCATTAGAAGAGGTGGGATGAATCTTTCCTACAAGGTCAAGTCCCCATTGAGAAAATGGTCAAGGAAAAGTAAGTGATTGAAGTTCTTGAGCTAGTGCATGTATAAGATCTCCATGAATCTGACATTGGTGACACTTCTTCATAAAGCGATAAGCATCACATTTCATTGTAGGCCAATAATATCCCATTCTCATTAAGGTTGGACTAGCAGAGTGAGCTCCACATATACCCTAATGTACCTCTTGTAAGACTGTTTGTGCTTCATTTGAGTCAAGACATCAGAGGAGAGTACTATCTAATCTGTGGTGGTAAAGGGTGTGTCCAATGATGGCATATTTGGATGCTTTTTAGATAAAGGTATTTCATTGGTTAGGGGACAAGTCATGAGGGATAACTTGGTCATGCAAATAGGCATAGATGTCTTTATACCAAGGAGATTCAAGACCAACAAGTTCACACACAAGTTTAGTTTTAGGGACATCAAATGCAGGGATCAATAGTTGTTCCACCAAGAACTCATATTGCAAGGCATTGTTGGGAATGTCCAAGAGAGATCCAATTGTAGCCATTGCTTCAATTGCTTTGTTCTAGATTCTTGGTATCTATTCAAAAGAAAAGCTATCAATGTATAATCTAAATTTATTTACCATGCACTTGTAGGGCATCAATTTCTCGTCTTTAATGTCATAGTTATCATTAAGTTGCTTTATCACTAATTGGGAGTCACTGTAGACTCAACAAGGTCCTTGATTTTCCATTTTATTTCCATTCGGAGTCTTGTCAATAATGCTTCACATTCAACCATGTTGTTCATACACAAGAATGCTATTCACACTAACTTAGGAATGGCATCTCCTTTAGGTGTGATGAAAAAAATACCAACTCCTGATCCATGACTTGTATAAGATCCATCAAAGTATAGTTTCCATGTTGTTGGTGTGTCTATGAAAAAGATCGATTAATCTAGAAAATCATATATCAAAGGATGGTTTGCTTTCAGTGGTGCATCTGCAAGTTGGTTAGCTATTTATTGTCCCTTTATTGCTTAAATGCGGTAAACATACTCAATGTAATATTCACTTAGAATCACAACCCATTTAGCTAGCCTTCCTGTCATTGTTGCTTTACTGAGAAGATATTTTAAAGGATCAATCTTAGCAATAAATTTTTTCTTGTGATTCAACATGTAATGTCTTAGTTTATGTGCTACAAAGACCACTGCTAGACATGTAGATTTTTGGGAATGGGGTCTATAGGCTACTCTTTCACTCTTAAGATGTTTCACCTAAAAGGAGACAGATAAACCCCACTCAAAATCTATGTGGTTCATTCAATTTGATGTATGTATGATGTGATTAAGACTAAATGAGATGATCTAAATGCAACTAGGAAAAGTAATTGACTGATTATGAATGCAAAACCTAAGAAATATGTAATGTTTGAAAATATAATGTGATATGCAGAAAATGCAATAAAGAAGTAAACTAATGCAAACATAATTAAACAGGGCTGAACATAATGCACTAGGGAATCTGATGATGAATCTGGAGTGTTCTGAATATTGACAAAGATCAATGAAAATCACCAGTGGGACTCGTTCGCCACTGATGGTGAATTAGTCCTACTTCTGATGAAAACTTTTGAGAACAGGTTTCAAGTGTCAGGATCCATAATCTAACAAAATATAACTTTCTAGCCTTAAGATGGGACTCATTCAGCACTAATGGTGAATTAGTCCTCTCCCAAAATTTTGTGAAATCAGGGACCAATTCTGTAGCACCAAATCTGAGATTGTCTGTTGGTCGAGTTGACGGAGTCAAATCTATAAAAAAATGGACTATAGCTTGTCTCCAAGCTTGAAATAGGAAGTAGTTGACTTGAAACACTTTGTTGACTTCTTTTCCACCTTTCAACACCTAAATGCTTGACAAATCTGCATACACAAGTCTGCAAACACACATGCAAAAGGGGAAAAATGGTTAAGGGTTAGGTTATAGGGATTTTCCTTGGTCAAATCCCACTTTGGTAATCAAAAACTTAATGAAGAAATGAATTGAAATTAAAAAAGAAAGATGAATAAACAAAACATAAAATGTCCTAAACTCACCACAACCTTGTTGAAGAAATCTGAAGATATGTCAATGGCTGCTCCAAAATACTTGATTGATGCTTGATTGGATGATGAAAATTGCTCAAATTCTAATTGATGTCTAGTGAATGCAAGTGAATGAGGAGATTGTTGGGAGATGTAAAATGAGGAGAAAAACACTTATTTATACACACTTGTGCCTTAGAAACTCGATGATACCTCATCACATGTTGACATAAGGTAATTTTGAATAAAAACCTAAAAGAAAATTTGAAATATTTTGAATTTTGAGCCAAGAGGGACTCATTCACCACCCATGGTGAATGGGTCCCACCTTGGGCTTGAAAATGGTGTCAGGAATTAAGTCATATTTAATGTTATTTGTTGAGTTTACATTAAAAAACACACTTAATTAATCCTTATGAGTGCATAAAGGGGTCAAATTTAAAGCATAAGAAAGGTGTAAATAGTGAAATTAAGCCTAAAAAAGTGTGAAAGCTTGTTACAATACTTTACAACACTTCAAAATAGGACTTGATAAGTGATGAAAAGGTGATTTTTAGGTGAATTGTAATGAATAGAGTCTAGAAAAATGTAGAAATATTTTACAACACTTCACAACACCTTCACAAGACACCATAATTTGAATTTTAAGGATCTAATGTGAATGTTTAAGTCACATTACAGCATTAAACCAAAGAAAAATGGACCAAGCATCATGAAGAAAGACCTAAAATACCATTAAAATTCCAAGGGGCCATTTTTCTATGAGACATTAAGCCCCCACTTTAGTGATAGGATGAACTTGCTTCAACTCACACTAAAGTAGCCATGCATATAGAGAAAGAGGTCCTAATGCACTTATGTTAACAATATGGAATGAAAATGATCAAGAGGGATGATCAATCCCCCAAGACGAAGATCCCATGGAAAACTAAACATAAGAAAAAAGGAACACACATGTGAAAGAGAAGGAAAAGTTGGATGAACCTTCGATTGTCCAGCCAACTAGTTGTGGATTAGATCTAGGCTATTTGTGAGAAAAAGAGAATGCATACTCACTCTAGGCTGACAAAACTCATGGCGGTATGATGGGTGAGAAAACCCAAAAAGGTGAAGTACATATGCTAGTTGGTATACACTCAAAAATAGATAGGTGGCTATGGGGAAAGTCGTGCGGCTAAATGGGCTTCCTGCTCAAAGCAAAATGTCATTTTTTGCTTCATGAGATAGGCAAAGCTTCTTATACTTATAACTCATGAAAAAATGCAAAGGTAGCATAGGCATGCAAGTTATGTTATTCAAGGTGGCAAAGATGCAAAATGAAAAAATGTAAAAGATATTCAAAGGAGTCTTGTTAAGTTCATGCAAGGTCTATAACTTAAGTAACATTGTGTCTAATGTCTCCAAGAGAGGACCAATCAAAGAATTAAATATTCACAACTTAGGGGATGTAGTGTGTCACATCAGGCCACTAAGAGGAATGTAATATGCTAAGAGAGATCACACTTATAAAGGAAATCACACCCAATTTCATTCACAAAGTGACAAACGCATCGTGTGAAGTAACAAGGCTGCACTAGGAACCAAGAAAGAAAATGAAATGATGGCAATGTATGCCCCCCACTTTAAAGGAATTGCTATACACCATTCTATGATCAATTACTTTAAAGTAGCGAAGGAAAGAAAATGAAAAAAGAAAACAAGAAATGAGAGCCAGCTTGGAAAGCCCTTATGCCAAGTCATATGTTTCCGAGTAAGGTTGCGTCATGTAAACGAAAAAGAGAACACAAGAAAAGGAGTTACCCCCCATAAAGGATCACACCAAACATATAAGGGATCTATGGATTTGGGGTCAGTATGTTCACTACTACAATGTTTTTATGAAAGAGCTCAGAACTATCATCATTCCTCAAAGCACATAGAACTAGAAGAATGACACAAAGACAATGAAAACAAAAGAAAAACAAAGTCCATTTAAGGTCAACATGGAAGAGACATTGTGGTCTCAACACTTTGCATCGTCCCCAAAAGGAAAACACAAGTGAAAAGAAAATAAAAAGGAAAAAGAAAAGGAAAAGGTTTTGGGTTGACATGAAGGAGACATTTTGGTCTTGATTCCTTGCATCGTCCCCAAAAGGAGAATACAAAACAAAAATGAAAAAAGGACCTCTTAGGTTAACATGGAAGAGACATAGGGCATCTCTATGCTTTGTGCCATCCCCAAAAGGAAAAAAAAAACAAAAATGAAAAACGACCTTGTGGGTCAACATGGAAGAGACATAAGGTTTCTCAATGATTTGTGTCATCCCCAAAAGGAAAACACAAATCAAAAAGGAAAAAGGACCTTTTGGGTCAGCATGGAAGAGACATAGGGTGTCTCAATGCTTTGCATCATCCCTAAAAGGAAAACACAAAACAAAAAGGAAAAATGATGTTTTGGGTTAACATGGAAGAGACATAGGGCATCTCAACACTTTGTGTCATCCCCAAAAGGAAAACACAACACAAAAGCGAAAAGGAAATGTACGACATATAAAAGAATAGAGGTACAAATAGAGGAAGTGCACAAAGGGAGAGAAAACATCGAATACATGTTACAGGGGAACACAATACACACATAACATCAAAGAAAAAGAATAAGGAAAACATAAAAAGGCTAGTAAGGAAAATGCAAGTCAACCATCCGACAAGTCATCCACCTCCCAATCATGCTCAGTGTATTGCGAGGGTGGTTGACTATCCCAAGAAATAATTGCAAGTGTTGAACTAGGAGATTTACCAGGTTCATCACTTGGTGTAGAAGGTTTATCATTTGGTGCAAGAGCACCTATTTGATCACATGCCTCCATGAGCACATATTGAGTTATTTGTTCCATTTTTATGTTTTTATATTGTAATAAGGCCCAAGAGGCCACCTTTGTGGTGTTATAAGTCCTAGGATGTTGTTCATTTCTCATATATTGTAAAAATTGTCAAAAGTGCAAAATTAGGTAGATGAAATGTCATTAAAGTGTTTTGTCAACACACTAATCAAAAGGTGGTTCAAAATACTTGGTTTTGGTTGAAAATGTATAAATAAACCCTCCAAAACTCGAATTGGGGGTTGGAGACATCATTTTTGAAGATTGATGAATGGAAACCTCAAATGTTGTGCATTTTCTGATTTTCACATTGTTTCCAGATTGAAGTTGTGATTTGTACGGCCTGGTATGAATTCAAATAATGGATTATCATATATGGATTGAAAAATCTCTATTTCTAGTTTTCAATTATTTTTTTCTCATTGAATGTTATCAAGTTTTGTGGAAGATATGAATATTTTGGTGAGACTGCCTATTCTAACAATATTGTGCAGAATTTATAGTATGAAAAGTGTGATGGTACGGAATATAAAGTCTATATTTTGGATCTAAAACCAATTGGATTTTGTTTCCATGTGGATCTAATTTAATTTACTTCAACTCTCATCAAAATTAATTAATAATTGAATAAGTTATGAACATTTTTGTGAGGGCAGGTCTGAACCCTACCTAGGGTTTGCAGTTTTGGTAAAAATACAATAACTTTCATTTCAACCGTTGGATCCTTATAAGAATTGGAGGAGAATTTTATCACTATGTTTTCTTCAATCTCACCATAGGGATTGGATTCATTATTGGTTTTGTAGAGTTTATTAATGACTGTTCATGGCAATAAATTGTGGGTTGTCATAGTTATGTTTCCAATGCGATATACAATGTTTAATAATATGTGTTATATAAAGATTGTTTTGGATTATTATTGAAGGTTTGTGTGATGTTTTGTGAATCCTCCTAGCTCTGCATAAAATTGGTATCAGAGCCTAAAAAAGATATGGGCTCATGAAGTTTGTTGGTTTGGTGTTTGTGGTTGTGTGTTGTGTAGGTTGAGGAAGGAACCTGATTGCCTAGGTGTGGCAAAGTGAAGTGGAAGCAAGGAGAGACTTGCTTGTGGAGATTGATTTTTTGAGAAGATTGGAAAGATGTTTGCAGGCTGAGGATTCACAAAGGAATAAGGAAAGAGGAAAAAAAGTTGAGAAAGATGGAGAGAAAGAAGGAAAGACAAATAGAGTTTGAGAAAGCCATGGAAGAGATGAGCAAAAGGTTGGAAATATTAGACAAAGAACACCAAATTCTTAAGAAATCACTAAGGAGTTGGCATCTACCAATTTCGAAGGAGTTAAGATGTCCTATAAAGAATGTTATGAAGAAGCAAAGAAAATAAAATAATGCAGCAAATTCAGTCAAAGATGAAGAAGAAGACTTATGGGCACAATATGTAGCTATTGAAGAAGAATGGGATACTAAGGTTGGTGATGGAAAAGTAAAACAAGAGGAAGAAGAACTCTTCAAGGTAGAAGAAAAAAAGGAAATTAAGGTTGCAAGTGAATTGGTGTCAAGATTGGATAAGTTGGTTATGGGTGAAGAGGAATTTGAAGTACAAGAAGACAAGGAGGAGACCTCAAGGTCTCTATATTTTGTTTCTAATTTTTCTTTGGATTATGTATATGCAGACTATGAAGGACAAAGTGAAGTGTTTGATTATATGATAGAGTTTTGGGACTTCCAAGTTACAGGGATGCTTGAAAGGAGAAGGAATAAGAAGAACAAAAGGAATAAAGGACAAAATCTGATTGAAAAGACAAAGGACAAGGTGCAATGTAACTGGAAGACTAGGAAGAAGACAATTCAAAGGGGCTTGAATTCTTCTGCCCTCGGGAGTTTGGTGCAGGAGCACCTATTTGATCACATGCCTCCATGAGGCCATATTGAGTTATTTGTTCCATTTTTATGTTTTTATATTGTAATAAGGCCCAAGAGGCCACCTTTGTGGTGTTATAAGTCCTAGGATGTTGTTCATTTCTCATATATTGTAAAAATTGTCAAAAGTGCAAAATTAGGTAGATGAAATGTCATTAAAGTGTTTTGTCAACACACTAATAAAAAGGTGGTTGAAAATACTTGATTTTGGTTGAAAATGTATAAATAAACCCTCCAAAACTCGAATTGGGGGTTGGAGACATCATTTTTTAACATTGATGAATGGAAACCTCAAATGTTGTGCATTTTCTGATTTTCACATTGTTTCCAGATTGAAGTTGTGATTTGTACAGCCTGGTATGAATTCAAATAATGGATTATCATATATGGATGGAAATATCTCTATTTTTAGTTTCCAATTATTTTTGTCTCATTGAATTTTATCAAGTTTTGTGGAAGATATGAATATTTTGGTGAGACTGCCTATTCTAACAATATTGTGCAGAATTTACAGTCTGAAAAGTGTGATGGTACGGAATATAAAGTCTATATTTTGGATCTAAAACCAATTTTATTTTGTTTCCATGTGGATCTAATTTAATTTTCTTCAGCTCTCATAAAAATTCATTAATAATTGAATAAGTTATGAGCATTTTTGTGAGGGCAGGTCTGAACCCTACCTAGGGTTTGCAGTTTTGATAAAAATGCAATAACTTTTATTTCAACTGTTGGATCCTTATAAGAATTGGAAGAGAAGTGTATCACTATGTTTTCTTCAATCTAACCAGAGGGATTGGATTCATTATTGGTTTTGTAGAGTTTATTAATGACTGTTCATGGCAATAAATTGTGGGTTGTCATAGTTATGTTTCCAATGCGATATACAATGTTTAATAATATGTGTTATATAAAGATTGTTTTGGATTATTATTGAAGGTTTGTGTGATGTTTTGTGAATCCTCCTAGCTCTACATCATCATTTAATCTCATGGTAGATGAAAATAAAGAGTATAGATCGTTATGCACTTCTTCATCTATTTTGGTGATCTCCTCATCATCATCAAGATTGATTACGATAGGAGGACAAATAGTTATTTTCAAGGAAGGATGTATCAAAAGTTGTGGCTATTGGATTGGTTCATTTTTTTGTGAAATTTGGATTGTATTATCTTGTACTGGTGGGTCATGAGGAAGGGGGTGATCATCTATTTATTTTTTCAAAGGAGGAGGTTGGTTTTCTTTGTTTTCTTCCATTCGAGATTGATGAGCAAGGAGATGACGACGATGCCTACACTCCCTAGCACCGTGGTTTCTTTTAATTTTATTTTGAAGTTGTTGAGGGGTAAGAGTGGGTTGATCCATCATAGGTTCCTTTTCTTCCATAGAGTGAAGAATGGAAGAAACTGAAGAAGATGGTTCAATCACTTTCTCTTTAGCTTTATACACTTGTTTAATCTGAGGAGGCATGATGGGATTTGTTTCATTTTCTCTTGGTCATTTAAACAAAGAAGGGGAAGTGTTTATGGTTGGTTGTTTATGGGATGGTGTTGTTTGTTCAGTTTTAGACTTAGGCTGAAGCATGGTCTCATCTAGGATGGGAGGAGTGGAAGTCGACAGGGACATGTTACGAAGACACAATTCAACTATGTGTTTAGCTTTGAACTTTTGATAGGCTATGAAGAAGAAATCCTTACGGGGGGTGATGGGATCCATAGGTTCAGGCCAAAAGGCTTCTAAGGAAAAATTACCTTTAGAAGATAATGGATTGAATCCACTATGGTGTATGGTAAATATTTCATTGCCATGTGGAAACTTCAAACATTTGTGAAAAACTGAGGATACTGCTTTCATAGAGTGAAGCCAAGGGTGACCTAGTTGTAGACGAAATTGATCTGATTATATAATGATAGAAAATGTTACATCCAAAGTTTTAAGTCCTACTTGTAATGGGAGTATGATCGATATGATCGTAGGGAATGCAAAACAAGTATGTGTTTTAATCCATGAAGTTGGTTTATTATAATCATTTTGATATAGCTCATGTAATACTAAAAACTGTTTCATGATAAAATTCTCGCCACAGGAAGGATCTATTAATATCTCACTGGTGGGCTTATCACAAATGTGATCGGCTATGTAAAGAGGGCCATCAAGAAGCTTTTTAAGTATATCATTAAAAAGTGATATCAAGAGATTTTTTGGTTGGGCCCTTACGATGGATAACTTCTATCATACCTACAAGTTCATCCACAAGATTGACTTGGGTAACATTTGGAGTAATATCAGGTTCATTATTTGTATCAATGTTCATGACTTGAGGGTTTGAAGGTTCACTAGCCTTGAAAAATGAAACATTGTGTTTAGGCATGGGGTTGGTAAAGATTTGTAAATTTTGGTTATGAGGTGCAATGGACTTATTGCCTTGATCATTGACACTTGCAATGGACAAATGGCTCGAATCAATGAGGTCTTGAACTAAGTGTTTTAGATGCTTACATTGTTTGGTGTCATGGCCATTTTGGGGATGAAAATTACAATAATAATTTTGTTTAAAGGTGGGTGGTAAAGGCTTGGTGGTATCAAATGGTTTAATAGTAGGAAATGTGATCATTTGTTGTTGGAGCAATTGGTTCATTGTTTTATGGAGGGTATTGGGTAAGGGAGTAAATTGTCTCTTCGAATCCCCATAGGTAAAGGGAACGACTGCTTTAAGAGTTGCCACCTTATTTGGAATAGGTTGGGTTGGTTGCGGAGAAGGTAGATTCAACTTTAAGAAGCCTCGATATGGTTTTCAAAAGTTTTGTGCATTGTTTTGGATTTTTTCTAAGACTTCTTAGCTCGGTTAGAAGTGGACTTTGAAACACAACTAGAAACCGAGTTGTGATAATCACAAAGGGTCATGCATAAATGCATGAACGAAGGAAATTTCATCATAGTTAACTTATCCTAAAGGTGAGTGTGCAAGTTTTTGATAAACATCTTTTGCAGATAAGAATTAGGAATCTTGACATCAATTTGAGTATACAATGACTGATAACATGAAATGAAGTCAGTTACTTTTTCATCTGCATTTTGTTTACATCACATTAAATCTTCCATTGTCTTTTTGGGAGTCATATGGACTTGGAAATGACTTATGAAAGCATCCAAAAGTTCATTAAATGATCGGATTGAATGATTAGGAAGGTTTGAAAACCACTCTAATGTAGTGTCTTTTAAGGTCCTAGGAAAAAGTTTGGCTAATAGATTATCAATGAGGAAAAAATCAATGCACAAGGTTGTGTAAGCATTGACATGATTAGTAGGGTCTCCTTTGCCTCCGTATTTCTCAAACCTAGGATTTTCAATTCCTTGGGGCATCTATGTGCATAAGATCTCTAACGATAATGGGTTAATATGAACATGGTATGTGGATGGAGCATTTTAACTTTGGCTAATGGTGGAGATTTGTTGTTGCATGGATGAAATGATTTTAAAGAGGTGTAATGATGGTATTGGTGTAGGTGGTATGAGGTGGAAGGGAAAATTATGATGGAGTGTATGTAATGTTAGGGGAAGTGAAAGGGACAATAAGAGGGGTGAAGGTGGAAGAAGGAATATTTGATGCCACAAAAGAACTAGGAATGCTAGTTGGAATAGTGAAAGAAGGAGTCACATGACTAACCTATTGCAAAGTTGTAACTTGAGGAGTGGTAGAAGTTGGTATAGATGCTATGGTTGAAGGAGGAGGAACGTGAGGTCCTCCTTCATTTACAACTATGTTTACTGATTGGGATGTGGAAGGAGCATGTTTATTATATATCTCGGCTATTCATTTCATAAATTGTAAAACATCATCACTTTCAATCAAATGATGAAGGTTTTGATTGCAGGTATGGTAGTTGTGGAAATTTTTTCAAGAGATAAATCTTCTTGTAAATGTGCAAAATCTTCATGAATACTAATGATTTTTTCTTGGAATAGAATTTTTTTGTGTGTCAACATTCATTGGATGGAAAGGTGAAGGAATAGTAGTGGTAGTATCCATGCCTAATGCACCATTTTCCATACTAGGAGTAGGAGATCATGATATCCCAAGGTCCACAACAAAAGTGCTATCGTGGGAAGCCATGAGTCTAGAACTTTGTCTCACTAAAGTATTATCAATGGGGAACCAAACACTCATACAAATACCACAAAAGATGGGGTGAATGAAAATGCAATGTAATCTAGGAGTGAAAAACACAAATAACAAAAATTTTGCAAACTGAAAGAGAAATGATAGCTAAGAACATAAATGTAGTAAATGCCCAAAGTACCTAAAAATGCAATATAAAATGTGTAGGTGAACTGATTCGCCCGGGTGGTGAATGAGTCCAACTATGAGATTTTTATGTTTTTAGAAAATTAAAAGTGATTTTAATGCTTTTTAGATGCAAACTAAGAATGCAAATGCAGATTTTTCAATTTTTGAATGATATGGTATGCAAAAATGAAGCCTAAATGATTCTTTCACTAATGCAATTTTAAGAAACCCTAGAATGAAAAAAAAAAAACAAAGCTTAAATGAATGTTGATGCAAATGAAACCTAGGATGCAAAATGCAATTGAAATCAGAAAGATAAAGTGCTCAATATGTAGGTTCACCAAAATCAACCATAGATTTTTGGGAATGGGGTTTATAGGCTACACTTTCCCTCTGAGGATGTTTCACCTAAAAGGAGACAGATAAACCCCACTCAAAATCTATGTGGTTCATTTAATTTAATGTATGTATGATGTAATTAAGGCTAAATGAGATGATCTAAATGCAACTAGGAAAAGTAATTGACTGATTATGAATACAAAACCTAAGAAATATGTAATGTTTGAAAACATAATGTGATCTACAGAAAATGCAATAAAGAAGTAAACTAATGCAAACATAATTAAATAGGGCTGAATAGAGTGCACTTGGGAATTTGATGATGAATCTGGAGTATTCTGAATGCTGAAAAAGATCAATGAAAATCACCAGTGGGACTCATTCGCCACTGATGGTGAATTAGTCCCGCTTCTGATGAATACTTCTGAGAATAGGTTTTTGAGTGTTAGGATCTGGAATCTGATAAAATTTAACTTTCCATCCTTAAGGTGGGACTCATTCACCAGTAATGGTGAATCAGTCCTCTCCCAAAATTATGTGAAATCAGGGACCAATTCTATAGCACCAAATCTGAGATTGTTTGCTTGTCAGGTTAACAAAGTCAAAATCTCTAGAAAATGGACTGTAGGTTGTCTCCAAGCTTGAAATAGGAAGTAGTTGACTTGAAACAATTTTTTGAATTCTTTTCCACCTTTCAACACCTAAATGCTTGATAAATATGCATACACAAGTCTGCAAACATGCATGCAAAAAGGGGAAAACTAGTTAAGGGTTAGGTTATAGGGAGTTTCCTTGGTCAAATCCCACTTTGTTAATCAAACCCTTAATGAAGAAATAAATTGAAATGAACAAGGAGAGATGAATAAACAACATGCAAATATCCTAAACTCACCACAACCTTGTTAAAGAAAACTGAGATATGGCAATGGCTGCTCCAAGATACTTGATTGATGCTTGATTGGATGATGCAAAGTGCTCAAATGCTAATTGATGTCTAGTGAATGCAATTGAATGAGGAGATTGTTGGGAGGTGTAAAATGAGGAGAAAAACACTTATTTATATACACTTGTGCCTTAGTAACCCAATGATAGCTCATCACAAGCCGACATAAGGTAGTTTTGAATAAAAACCCAAAAGAAAATTTGAAATATTTTGAATTTTGGGCCAAGAGGGACTCATTCGCCACCCATGGAGAATGGGTCCCACCGTGGACTTGAAAATGGGTTTCAAGAATTAAGTCACATTTAATGTTATTTGTCGGGTTTACATTCAAAAACACACTTAATTAAGCCTTATGAGTGCATAAAGGGGTCAAATAAAGCATAAGAAATGTGTAAATAGTGAAATTAAGCCTAAAAAAGTGTGAAATCTTGTGACAAGACTTTACAACACTTCAAAATAGGACTTGATAAGTGATGAAAAGGTGATTTTTAGGTGAATTGTAATGAATAGAGTTTAGAAAAGTGTAGAAATGTTTTACAACACTTCACAACACCTTCACAAGACACCATAATTTGAATTTTAAGAACCTAATGTGAATGTTTAAGTCACATTACAACATTAAATAATAAAAAATAGACCAAGCATCATGAAGAAAGACTTAAAAGACCATGAAAATGCCATGGGGCCATTTTTCTATGACACACCCTTTTAGCTAGCCTTCCGATCAGTGCTACTTTGCTGAGAAGATATTTCAAAGGATCAATCTTAGCAATCAATTTTGTCTTGTGATTCAACATGCAATATCTTAGTTTATGTGCTACAAAGGCCACTACTAGACATGCTTGTTCAATAGGACTATATTTTAACTCATATCCAACTAAAGTGCGACTGATATAATACATTGCTCTTTCCTTGCCATCATTGTCATTTTGTGCTAAGAGTACCCCAGTGCTTATGTAGTAGTCACATATATAATTAGATGTCTTCCATCAATTGGAGGCATGAGAACAGGTGGAGTCAATAGATAGTTCTTGATCTGATCAAATGCCTAATGACACTTTTCTATCCAGTTGAAGGGAATTCCTTTTCTTAACAGATGTTGGAATGGGTGGATCTTTTTTTATAGTTGAGCAATGAACCTATGGACAAATTGTAGTCGTCCTTGTAATTTTCTTAACTAACTAATGTTGGTTGGCGGTGGCATTTCCAAGATGGCTTTAACTTTGGTGGGATCAACCTCTATTCCTCTATGTGAGACAATATATCCAAGAAGCTTGTTTGATTGGACACCGAAGACACATTTATTTGGATTTACTCTGAGTTGATACTTTTCTAGTCGTGTGAAAATCTTATTCAATATTGCTAAGTCTCCACTTGATTTTAGAGATTTAGAGAGAATTTCATCGACATATTCTTCCATAAGGATTTGCATGTAGTCATTCAATATTATAGTCATGGCTCTCTAATAGGTGGCTCCAACATTTTTCAATGCAAATGGCATAACGTTCCAACAAAATGTTCCCCAAGCACATATGGAAGTTGTTTTTGCTTGATCTTTAGTGGAAATTCTTATATAATTGTAACTTGAGAATATATCCATCAGTGAGAAATTTTCATATCTAGCTATGAGGTCTACTATGATGTGAATGTTTGGTAAAGGAAAATCATCTTTGGGAAAAGCTTTGTCGAGGTCCGTAAAATCCGTGCAAATCCTGATTTGACCATTCGGCTTAGTGACAGGAATAAGATTTAATATCCACTCTACATAATCTAAGGAGCAAATGAATCAAACATCTAGTATTTTTTCAATTCCACCTTCACAAGGAGTGCAATCAAGGAGTGCATTTTCCTTAACTTCTGTTTATATGATTTTGCGTTAGGAAGTAGTGGCAAGTGATGCAGAATAACTTTAGGATCCAATCCAAGCATATCAACATATGAACATGTGAAATTAACTTGTCTTTCTGAAAAGAATGTTATAGACTTAGGCTTTTCCTTAGTGGTCAAGGATGTTGTTAACTGTATCATTTTGGAGTTATTTGATATCCCAATGTTGAATTCCTTAGTTTCTTCTATAAGCAATGATGATCTCTCTCGGTCTATTAGGAAATGGTCTAGTCCTCCATCCTCAGGCACCTCAGAGAGGTTTTCACCCTCAGATACATCCTTTATTTTTACTTTTTCACGGTCAACAAGCACCTTTCAGTTTTCACCTGAAGACCTATTATTTTTAATTTTACATTTTTCATTTCCACTTTTGCGACTAGAGGATAGGATGATCCTCACTTGGTATTCCTTCATGAAGTCCCATAAACTCAGCAATCACTTCATCAATTTTGAAAGTGTCCAAACTTAGTGGCTCTTGTTGATCCCAATCTATAAGTTGAGGGTAGACAAGGGGTAAGCCATCATCAGTATCATCAAGGTTAATGGTGTAGGCAGATAGTGTAAAGATGAAAGTAGAGTCATCAGGTTCCCAAGAGGTGAGATCAATGGATTTCCAAAAATAATGTTTGATCCACTCTTATTTTGTCAAATTCATTTTTGAACAGGTACTAGACGGGTTTCGCGAGGAATCTATCGTAAGCATTTGATCAAATTCCTCAAATAGTTTATCAATTTCCATGAAAGTGGTGGATGATAGGGAATCCCATTCATATTCATTGGAGTCAAAATCATAATCCCAAGAGTCCTCATATGTCTTATTCTCACCTAAAGAGTCAACAGACTCACTTGAAGGTAACTCAATACCGTGCATGGTCACTTTTACTAGCACAAACCCTAACCCTTGATGAATTATTATCTTAGGAGGTTGTAAAGGTTCCAACCTTCCTTTTTTATCTAGACCAAGGCCGTTGTGTCCATCATATACATGTTGTTTCATTATTTGGAACCCTTTTGGATATTGTTCAATTGGCAATTTCTTAATTTTAGTTTCTTCTTCTTTGTACAACCATGTGAGAATGTGGTCATCTAGAGATTCTTTAGCAAGCTCTCCCCAACTAGTGAAGGTGGTAGGAGGATTGTGGATGACAACTTTGGGCTGTATAGGATGTGGTTTTCCATATGACTTTGGTGACTTTGGTAACTTTTCAATGAAAAAAAGACTCTTTATATCATATTCTCCACATCCTTTGTCTTGAATCTGGATTTTGGGCATCGAAGGTGTGACAAATGAAGTGGAATATTTTTTGAGTGTGGATGGATCAAGGTAGTGAGATGGAGTGGTTGATGAAGTGGAAGATGAAGCCTCTCGATTAATGGGAACTTGATGTTTAGCAATTCCTTTTACGTTCGAACAATATTAAAAAGGATCAGGGTCTCTTGGAATAGTAATTTTAGTGCTGTTGTGTGGTAACTTGAGGCAGTGATGGTAAGTGGAAGGGATAGCCCTCATGGAATGGATCCATGGCTAGCCAAGGAGGATATTATAATGTAATCTAGATCCAAGAAGTGAAATATTGTGTCATATATTGTTGGGCCAACTCTCACAGGAAGTGAAATTACACCTTGAGAAGAACATTTAGCATCATCATAAGCTTTAATCACAATTTTCTTGGGTTTTAAATACAATTCTTAGAGTATCCCAATGCTTTCACTAATTTTAGTGAACAAATGTTCAAACGTGCTCCACCATCTACTAGGACTCATCTGATCTTGTGTTTATTAATGCATACTTCAAGGTGTAGAGGGCCATTATGATCAAATTTTGGTGCAGAGACGTCTTGTTCAGAGAAGGTGACATGGTGTGGCATAGATAAGTATCCAACCATGGCCTGAAATTCATTGACATCTAGATTTATGAAGATGAAAAGATTCTTGTAAGGATTTATCAAGGATGGCTTTGTGTTGTGGTGAGATACAAAGGAGTTCCAAGATAGAAATTTGTGTGAGTTTTCCCTAGCTACTTTAGGAGGTTATATTGACCCTTTGGTTGAGGATTTGTAGAAGGACCTGGAATAGTTATCTTGGTTCTACGGGTGGAGACAACACAATCTGATTTTGGCTTGTTTATAGTGTAATGGAAATGTGATCATCAAAGGGTCTTAAATTAAGGATTATATTTTTGTAATCATGTTTGACAATTGCATAATTGGCATTATTTTTGTTTCCTGAACTAGAGGCTTTTCCTTTATTATGGTCTTGTAGGGGTGTTTTAAATATGGTGTGATCAACATTCATCTTGGCTTGTGAATTATCAGCTGAAATGGTTTGTTCCTCAATAAGGTCTTGAATGATATTCTTGAATGTTCAACATATAGATGTTTTATGTCCTTTCCCATGGTGGTATTCATAGTATTCATCTTCCTTCCACCACTCAGGCTTGATCAATGAAGGTTCATAGTTTTTGGTGTTTGGTAGTGTGATGACATTTGCTTACAAAAGTCATTTAAGAATTGATTTGATGGGTTCACCCAAAGCGGTGTATGTTCTCTTGGCACGAGGAGGACCTCTGTATTGTTGATTGTTTTAGATCATGTTTAGCATTTGGTTTTGACCTTGTGTCTGTGTGTTTGGTGTATTGGATGCATTTGACGAAGAAGAACCTTTAAGCTAAAGGATTGGACCTTCATGAGACAATGTGTGTATTGGTGATTAGTTTTTTGGGGTGATGGTATTGATCCTTGATTTTCCTTTTGATTTGGGGTTCTTCATGAGACAATGTGAACCCTTCTAGATCTAGTTGGTGGGTTTTGACTTGATGAAGGGGTGCCTTGAAATTGGAATAATGAACCTTGATTTTTGTTGTGAAGTGTAGATTTAGGACCTTGGTTTGCATTTTGGGTCAAAGGGGTAGGACCTTGTGATGTGGAACCTTGATTGGTATTTTGTGGTATGGACTTAGGACCTTGGTTTGTATTTTGGATCAAAGGTGTGTGACCTTGTGATATGGCACCTTGATTGGCATGTTGGAAAAGGGGGTTTGTAAAGGTCTTTCCCATGGTATTTGAGGGACCTCCAAGTGTGAAACTTTTTCCTTGTGTAATGATATTGGTTTCCTTGTTTCCAAATGTTGAGATGCTTGGGATGTGTTTAGTAGTGGTAGTCATGTGGGTAGTTGTACCAAGAGGTATGTTTGACATTTTTTGTGATGAGGGCATGCCAAATGCAAATGGATTTTCTATTTCTTTCTCCACAATGGTTGATAAGTGAAAACCTTGAGGTAATTTGGCCTCCTTTTTAGCTAGTGCATAAAAGTATCTATTAGGGTATGCACTAACAAGTTGATCAATCATGCTCAAAATTTTTGGGTCACTATAAGCTTCTTCAATCTCTTCTTGGGTCAATTTTCTATTGGGATCTTCTTGGCTCATGTTTTCTCATGTTTTTTCTCTTGGTGGTGTGTCTCTTGGAGGTGTAGAATGATTTGAATCTATTCCAAGGGTAGTGTCATAAATAGGGTTGCTTGAAAACTCCATGTTCTTTATTTTGGTTTGGGACCTTGTTTCAACCATATGAGACTTTTGCAAGTTGGGGGATAATTCAAGATGGCAATCAAACTATGCTATGTTTTTGGATTTTTAGGTTTTAAGATATGAAAATGCAAGGATGATAATGCAAGGAAGATAATGTCCAAAGGATGGGGGATAATGAATTCTAAATGATGCTAAAGATTGATTGACGTTCAAGGTGAATGATAAGGTGACTAGATGATGCTAATTGAAGATGAAGGTAATAATGCAACTAAGATTAAAATAAAATTAAGATATGTTTTTTGTATTTTTGGAGTATAAGGATGCAAAGATAGAGAAACTAATGGAAAAAGGATATTGATGATAATATGATGCTAAGGCTAAGGTAAAGTGAGCTATATATATATATATATATATATTTGTATTTTTGGAGTAAGGGTGCAAAATGAAAACTAAGCAATATGAGTATAAATGAGAGCAAGGAAATGAAAAGGAATTCTAAAATTTTGAACAAAGGGTAGCAATCAAGCTAATGTGAACCCAAGGCAAAAAATTCCAAATGTCATTGACCATAAGAGGATAACTTTGATAAGGTGACAATGACAAGGATTGACAATGACAAGGATAATGGTCAATGAAAAATAGAATATATAACCAAGAATTTCCAAAATCTCAAAGGTCTCCCTATGTTCAAAATATGAAGGCTTGGAATGCAACCTAAGAATCAAAGTCTAATTTGTGCAATGAAAAGGATGGAGGGATGTAGCCTACAATGCAGTGTATTTCTCATGGCAATGCTAAAGTGAGTTGGTGAATCTTGTAAGTCTCTGGTTTATCAATCAGAGGTCACTCTGAAACTATTTTGGTCAGATTTTGGACACATATTTCAGAATTTTTTGTTTAGTAGACAATTGCGGCTCAATTTTCAGCAAATGCATCTCACAGTTGTGGTTCAAGTTGTCAAATTTGGCCCTATTTTCAGCAATTATAGTTCACATAGATAATTTTGGTTTTCTAGCTTATAGTTGTGGTTCACAATAAAAGTTGCACCTCTGTATCTGTCTGTTGCAATTTTCCAAAATGTTGTTTTGATAGTTTTGATGTTTTTGAGCTAGTTTTTCATGAAATTTTGATTGTTTCTTATGAAATGTGATTGGAAAACATATCTGAAAGTATCAAACACTTGTTGTTGGTCTGGTTTATATGTTGAAACATTTTAATTTCAAGATAACAAGTACAATTCTATGGTTGGTAAGGACAATATTCGTTGGATTCCCACTTGATTTTCTCCAGCCAAACTATTCAAAGTGGATAGCCTAGGAACTTGGTAGTAGTGGATCCCCTCCATGGCACTCACTTCTACTTGCATACCAAGTTCTGAATTCCCTAAGACCGCAAGGATCTTGAGAAATTTTCCATCTCTATAGTGAACAACAAAAATGTGGGACGACTTTAGAGGTCTGACCCCCTGCACCAACAAATAGAAGGATTTTGGCTTCTAAAAACAAGAGGTTTCTAGCAAGGGAATCTGGTTCAGGGGATACTATGATAAAATCCCTCAAGAGGCCTTCCAACCCTTAGAACAAGGTATTTTTGCATCATAAAGATACTAGGGGAGGGTTATCACATACCACTTCCCATTGATTACAAACTCTTCTTAAAATCACAAATTTATATAGCAGTTTGGAAGGACTTGGCTTTAGCCTGTTACCACTTGGGTCATTCCCTTGGTGTGACTACTTTTTCCCACCAAGGAAAGCCCTTCTAATGGGTAAACACAAAAATAGATGGGTCTGTCTTTCTAATCATCAAGTTTGCACAAGGTGAGAGCATAATACCTACCATCCTTTTGTTGGTTGATAGATTTATCACCCAACTCTATATTCTCATGCCCACTAAGGTGACAAATGTAACCATAGTTGAATCGGTAATAATATGATTTTCAGACTGATTCTCTGGTTATTTTAAAACGTGGCAGCTACCTTTATGTGATATTCAATGAATAATTTCTAACTGATGTTGCTTTTAATCGGAAAGCAAATAAAGGAAGGGAATTTTAACCAGAAAGCTTTAAAGGTATTCAATAACTTCATATGATAAAACCAGAAAATACTTCACGATTGAAATTAAATCGAATATCACCACAGAGGAATCCCTACTCATAGATAAATGATACAATGGTGATGTAACTAATAAAAATATCTATCATTTCAATAATAGATCAAACACTAGTAGAACATTCAACATAAGAAAAACAAATTTATACACCATAATTCAAAGATTATGAATGCATAAACTCCACCATTGTCTTCTATATTAAAATAACAATAAGCATACTTTCAAAATAACATAGTTTTCCCCTAATGAGTAAATCAAAGTTTCCACAAAAGATCTGAATCACATCAACCAAGCCAATATTTAAAGCATTACAAATTGTCTTTGGTAACAGTTTCTTGGAAGTAACCGCATCGAATAATTAAAAAGAGTCTTTAACTTAAAGGAGCCAAAATTAAAGAAAGCATTATGAAATACTAAAAATAACTATGCATCATTTCCTTCCACCTCAATCTCTTCATCTTCCAGATTCTCGACCATTTCTTGCTATAACAATCTCTCTTGTACCTTCATCCTGGATTTGTAGTCCATGTACTTGGCAATAATTGCTAATATCTCTTTGCTCTCTGGTGTTAAGGTGATCTGCAGTCTAGTTCTTTCTTTGGTTAGAGAACCTTCAGAATCACTTAGAGTGTGATACCTTTTATTTTCTTCAGTTTTAAAAGAACTAAGGTTAACTTGTAATCTACTGAGCTTTGAGTATGATTCTATGGTCATTGTGGTAGGATCTTCCATCTCCTTGTTGAATATCTCATTGAATTTCATACAAACTTCCTTTGAATCTAGAATTCTCTCATCAAACTCATTGGTTATCTCCACTTTTAGGTCATGAAAATTTCCTTTAATCTCCACCAGCATGTCTAAATACTTTTTGAGTGCTTCAGAAATCTCCTTTACCATATTATCATAAATGCTTAATTTCCACTCTAATGGGATGGACCAAGAAGGATCTAACTCCTTTGGATCATTTACAATTTTATCATTAATCAATTTCATTCGATCCATGGAAATCAACTCTTTAATTTCTTGTAAGAGCACATAGAGGCTAGTTTGATCTTTCCTGATTTGTTGTAGCTCTGCCATCAATTCCTTCCTCTTATCAACAACTTGAGTATAGAAGAGCATAAACTTACTAATAAGGAGGACATACTCCTAAAATATTTCATCAATCCATTCGCTGACATTTTTGGAATAGCTCAAATTCTTCCTTATTAATTGCATTGTAGACTCATCAATAGCTCTATCCTGAGAACTCGAGGCTTCACTAGAAATAGAAGGGGGAATTATAAAAGAAATAATTTTCTTCAAATCAAGAACCTGAGATTGCAATCTCTCCCTTTCTTTTCTTTCTTCCTTTACCTGCTCAATCAAAGCATTAACTAAATAATCAACATGATATATATCACCTTTAATTGTATGGGGCCCCATATCAACATGTGTGACTTTATAGTCAACTACTATTACCTCATCCTCATTTAGATCTTTTATAGGGTCTACAATTTCCAATACTTGATTACTAGAAGTAGGGTTAGTCAATGTTCTTGATAGTTTTTGAGCTTTCTTGGGCCTTGAAGAAGTTTGGAGCAACTTTTCAACCGTATCTACTCCAACTGTTGTTGTAGGAGTATATTTTCTCTTTTTATCTACTACCTTTTGCAACCATACTAGGGAGGCTTCTACCAGAACATGATCTTTATTTCTTAGAGAAATTTCTTTAGACTCACTAGGAGGGATGGGTATATTTTCCATTGAGGAAGAGGGAACTTCAGACAAAGGGGGAAAAGTATTATCTTAAACAATTTTCTTAAAAATGGCATCAGGATCCTCAGGCATAGGCGTTGTTTGACTGGGTTTCTTTTTAGGAGTAGGGGTAGATATGTTTTCCTATTCACACACTGACTTCAGTTTAACCGACTCCTCAGGCCTCTCACCATCACCTTTGGACTATGAATTTGCACTAGATGACCTAGTAGCCATTCTCCTTGATGATGTACCCATTGCAACTACCTGGGTGGACCCCTATTCATTTCACTGAGATGGTATTGGTTCTTGAGTAGAACCCGCAGCCTGTAACCATTTTACTTCTAACCAGTCTTGAGTTCTTTTCAATACTAGGGCAGCTCGTACATTCATATTCAAAACTTCATTTTTACCCCAGTCAACCTTGGGATGAGACTTATCAGACAATTTTTTATATTCAGGGTCAACAACCGTCGAATATTCAATCACACCTTCGGGAATCTAGAAAGAAAGATTGAAATCTTGTATTTGTTTGATGGTTAACCTCATATAATCCATTTTGAAGACTTCATTTTCATCAGCACAGTTTTCCCAAAAATCCTCAATAAAAGGTTGATGTTGATATGAACTTACTCCATAAAAGTTCTACCTCAGGAAACCCTTGCTGTCAAAATTCGCTCGCATGAATAATTGTTGGAGATTATATTTTTTAAGAACTCCTTCAGCACCTTTGGCCATCTGATTATTTTTATATGTAAAAGAAGGAGTCGTCAATGGGAAAGTATATCCTTTCTTCTGCATATTCATGTACTTCACATTCACCACAACCATTTGTCTACAAACCTCTAGGAACGCCGACAAATCTTCAAGATATCTAGGAAATTTTAGTGGGGCTTTCTCAAAACCTCCTATCCTCAAATAAGAAAACCTATCAAATTAAATATAGAAACTTCAAAACTTTGATACAAGAGTCATTGACTCAGGAGAAAAACACATTTCAAGGTTTCCATCCAATTTCCTCACAACTTGCATCAAGAATGCATCATTAAAAAGGAAAAAATCTCCCATTCCAACTTGCTTGGTAAACTATTGATAACACTTATATATAGACATGCTAGAAGTTGGGGATACGTGTGGCTTTAATCCCGCCCAAAAAGATCTTTGACTAGCTATAATATATATTAAGCAAGAAAACAAATGGAAGGTAGCAGTTTTCTAGAAATTGATTAATTGTTCATTGAAATGAAAGCAAATGATCTTAGCCCAATCAATGAACACATTCTCATCACAGATAACAAAAATAAATTGACACATCCAATCTTGAAAAGAGTCAATTTGTGCATTTCCAACAATGCGATGTAATAGAGAAATGGCATCTATAATTTCCCCTTTAAAATGCATTCTCTTAAGATTGGCAGGTAGTTGTGACTTACCTCTCTTCTCTGACTTCAACCACCCTTTGGCCATAGAATTCTTGCACCAGCTTTCATTGAATTTGAAAAAATCACTAGTCTTCACAATAGACATGTTCTTTATAGGCGCTTTCTCAGGAATCTTTAGTGCATGGGAAACAACTCCAAGAGTAATTTTAGCAACAATAGTCCTATCCACGGCTTTTATTTCCTACATTTCAAGAATATATCTTCTCACACATGCGCCTATTAGGTCTACGCTTAGAACAACTTATGGAAAACCCCCAGCGTGAGCTAATCCACTTTCTAACAATTTTGCATCAATAGATCTTCTGTCACTTTCCAAACATGCCCAGAATTCCTCCAGCTTAAAAGATCCCAGCTCCGTGTCCCTTACGCTGAGCCAATGATTTTCAATTCCATACTGCATGAGATCACAATACACAAAAGGAACATTCGTATACTTGAATAAATAATTGCAGAAGGTGGAAGTATAATTGAAGGCTTAACTATATAAATCTCTACCACCTTAAGTCATGCAAAATGATAGGACATGCATTTGGTATGAATTAATATGGCGCTTTATTTTTAATCCTCGGTAAATCAAACCCTAGGATTTGTGTGCTTTGAAAAAGTCCTTGATAATACATCTCCAAGTTGTACCGTATGCCTCCTTAAATGCATAGGTGGCCCCTAGAAACATTTGGGATGAATAACATATCATCTTGTCAAAGAAAGTTGAAACTTTGTAAGCCAAAGTCAGGAGTTATGAAGTTATGGAAACCCCTGACTCATTGACTACATAATAGACCAACACACTTGATGCAACAAAAGGGAAAACAAGTTAGGCTATTGTGAAGTTAGGAAAAATGCAAACCCAATGACAGGGCTTTAAGACACCGGATGCTAGCAACTTAGGTTTCATTACTTTAAGAACACACGACAAGGAGTTAGAAACTTAGGGAATCCCATGAAAAAGGAAAAACTGAAGGAAAATACTTAGACTTGGGAGAAAAATAAGAAATTAAAGACCAAGGAAGATAAAATTTTAAAAAAATGATACATAGTATACCTACATGTAACATTGGCTCTGAATGGGGACTACGACTGACAGGATGCAGAGAATCCAAAAAACATGGCATAAAGATTTATTCATTGGGAAATGAAGTCAAAACTAGACAAGAGAAAAATTGAACAAAAAAAAAAAAAAACTATGTACAAGGACAAACCAAATAGAACAATTATTTAAGGAGTTTCAAATCTTTCTTGTTGAAGGAAAGAGGTAGAACAGTACCATCAGGATAAGCCAATCAGAAAGCGTGATCACCAACAAGTTGCTTGATCAGAAAAGGCCCTCTCCAGAGAGAATAAAAAAAATTATGTGCTCCATTTGCTTCCCTCATATCCCAGAGAAGAATTGAATCACCAACTGTAAAGTCTCTTTTTCTAGCCCTTTTATCAAAAACCTTCTTCACCATCTGCTAATGTTTAGTAATATTTTCCACCACAATTTCTCTTTCTTCTTCCAGCTTATAAAAATACATAATCTGCTTTTCCAAGGCCATCTGAAATTGCCCATCTTCTATAGCCTTCTGTAAATTAAGTGCTAAAATCTCCAATGGTGTAGGAAAAGTGCTATCAATTCCATATACTAATTGAAAGGGGGGCATCCCAATAGCTCTTTTATAGGTAACTTTTTCAGCCCACAGAGCATCGTATAAATTTTTATGCCATCCTATTTGATTTTCATCAACCAACTTCTTGATAATGGAAATTAAATTCTTATTACTGTACTCAGCTTTCCCATTTCCTTTTGGATAATAATTAGATGAATGACCAAGACTAATTCCATAATTGTAACAGAAAAGAGTAATTTCAGTAGAGGGAAAAGAGCTAGCATTATCAGTGACAATTTTCTTGGGCACTCCAAACCTTACCAAAATATTCTCTTTCAAAAAATTACACACGACCTCAGTGGTGGTATGGTTTACTAGAATAGCTTCCACCCATTTGGTGAAATAGTCTGTAGCAGTCAATATGTGTGTATGTCTTGCACTAGAACTCAAGTTGATTGGCCCAATGAAATCTAGACCCCATTGCTGAAAGGGCTCATTAGTTACCACACGTTTCAAGGGCAAAGCAACAAAATGTGGTCTAATAGTGAATTTTAAACACTTTTCACATTTTGACACCCACTCGTAATCATCCTTAAACATACCTGGCCAATAGAATCTATGACACAAAATTTTGAAAGCTATTACAAAATCCAAAAAATGTCCACTACATCCCTCGCTATGAAAAGCCTCCAATAGCTTCTTTTGTTGCTCTTTGTCAACACATCTTAAGAAAGTCCCATTTGCACCTTTCTTATACAAATTTCCTTCCTAGAGAACATACTTTTTTTCTTTAAGCTTTAAGTTTCTATTTTCTTTTGATGAAAAATATGATGGGAAATCACCATTAGTTAGGAAATAAGAGACATCAGAAAACCAATCATTAGTTGTGCTTGTGAATAGTACTAATGGTAACTCTTCTTCTTCAACAGGTTTACTTTCAGCAATCATTTTAGCCAGACCCTTTCCCCTAACTAGATTAGTGAGTTTAATATCCAAATCACATTCTTCAATTTGGGCTATCCAAGATCCTCTTTTATTGCATCCAATATCTTGTTGGGTAAGAATACTTTTCATAGTAGTTTCAGGAAGAAAAACAGTAGTATGAGAATGAAGAATATAAAACCTAAAACTTTTGAGAGCCTTCACAACAATGTATGCATGTTTCTCAAGTGGTGAATATTTGAGGTCATATTTCTTTAGAGGAGTGCTATAGGGGCTTCAATACCCCGCTCATTTTTTTGTAACAAGATGGCTGACAAGGTGTCCTCGGAAGCATAACTATATATGATAAAATCTTTAGTAAAATTAGGATGAACTAAAGAGGGGGCATTTTCTATTGTAGTTTTAATATCTAAAAAAGATTATTTTCCCTTATTGCTCCATTTAATCACTGGGTGTTCATCATATCAAAAATGGGTTTCATTAGCTCAGCAAAATCAGGAACAAACCTCCTTAGAAAGTTCACTTGACCAAAGAAAGACCTAGTACCATCTTTATTGGTAGGTAATCCCAGCTGCATGATTGCATGCACTCTCTTTGGGTCTATCTTTATTTCATCCTTTGAGACAATGTGGCCTAAGAGTTTTACTTTAGTTACAACTAAGATAGAATTCTTAGGGTTTAAAGAGATACCTTCTTCTCTGCAATGCTACAATACTGCCTCCAAATCATGTAAATGATTGGCTCTCTTTTTAGAAAAAATTGTTAGGTCATCCAAATAAATCACTATATTTTTATTTCTGAGATCACCAAAGGATAAGTCCATAGCCCTTTGAAAAGTGGCTCCAGCATTAATAAGGATGAATGACATTCTATTATAGGCATAAACACCAATGGGCATGGTGAATGTCATTTTATGCTAGTCTTCAGGGGCTACTTCGACCTGATTATAACCTGAGAAACCATCAAGAATAGACATCATTTCAGAGCCAACAATTGTTTGTAGAATATGATCCATCATAGGTAGTGGATAATTATCTTTTAGAGATGCCTAATTTAAATTTATGAATTCAACACATATCCTTATCTCTCCATTTTTCTCTCACAGGGACTATATTGGCTACCCATGTGGAATGATGAATAGGATAAATATTTTTTTCCTTAAGTATTTTATAAATTTCATTGAAAATTTCTTTTGCAACTTTGGGATTATAATTCTATTATTTTGTCTATAAGGTGTGGCACCAGGTTTCAATGAAATCTTATGCTCAAATTATCCATTTCTAAACTTCTTCAAGTATGCATAGCACCATGCAAAAACATCCCTGTAACGTGTCAATAGAAAAATCAGTCTCTCTCTCTCTCTCCTCATGGGAACAACACTTCCCAATACAAACAATCTTAGGATCATCTTCTATACCAATATTTCACTTTATCATACTCAACAAATCCTTCAATAGGAGCTTTACCCTTCTACTTCAAATAATGATCATGCCTATTGAGTAAGTGTTCGAGAGAAACTAAACCCTTTGGAATCTTTTTACCTTTCAACTAGATTATTTTTGTCTCCTTCCCATCATGGGCAACAATATCACCTTACAAAGCATCATTACTTTTATCATCACTGCCTTCAAAATAAATGTGGGAAAAGGCTTCAGCTTTCTCTAAAAATTCAATAATTTGCTGATCATTATTGAACACTTTCCAATGATTTACATTGTCAGGGACACTAGGTCTATATACAATTTCAATTCTATAGGGCTCATCTTTGAAATATGGATGCGGTAAGAGCAATGACGTTGAGATTGCCAGGGAGTCAGCTCTAGTATTTTGTTCTCTGGGAACAAACTCTATAGAAAAAGTATCAAAATCTTCTATACAATCCCAAACTCTATTTCTATAATGCTTAAGCTGACCATTTTTTATAGTGTAAATCTTTCTCACTTGCTTCACCACTAATTTTGCGTCTCTTACTGCTCTCAATTTTTTGATACCTTCTTCTTTGGTTGAACTTAGACCAAGCAACAGAGCTTCATAATCGGCCATATTATTGGTATTAGAAAACTCCAATTTGAAAGAAAAGGGGTATTTATAACCATCAAGCAAAATCAAAACTACTCCAGCACCTGGCCCAACATTGACACAACTCCCATGAAATTCAAGTTTCCACAACTCATTGACCAAATCAAGGCTAATAGGATTCAAATTTTCCTCTTGATCAGAAGTTCACATATAGGTTCCTAGTCCTATTTCAACAAACAAAATATATGCTCTTAGATCGCCTCTTTAAGACAGTGAACTTAACCTTAGGTTCAAGATTCAGACGTATTTTCTTTCCATCCAAAGGTATTAAGGCATGAGACTAATCCATCTAGATTTCTCCACCCATATCCTTACAAAAACTCCTACTCAACAGCATACCATAACTTGTAGGAATATTAGCAACCAATATAGTAAATTTCAGCCTCTTTTTAAGATAAGAAACTAGGGCTACTTGAGCATCTTTAATCTAACCTATAATAGGAACTGGGGACCCATCCATGGAATAAAATTTACCTTGGGAAGAGGTATAAGATAAACCTAGGGCCTTAGCTATCTGGGTAGGCATCACATTTTTCAGAAGCTCCAGAATCGATGATACAATTACTTAGTCTAAAACTAGCAATGTATAATGAGATATAGAAAGGTTCTAGTTTCATGAATGGGTTTTGTGAGCTTGAAGGTTTATCTACAATATTATAAAAAATATGATTCCCAAGGTTGGCTTCATTATCATTGGAAATTTGAGCATTGCATTGGGACGGTGAAGACTCTTGCCTAACATATCTCACCAGCCTATCTAGTTTTGAGGGATTGAGTCTCAAGTACTCAACTTGTGAAATTTTAATTTTGGTATTCTTGTAGGACTCAACTATATCAAATGAAACAAAAGGAAGAGTGATAGGAGATGAAGCAAATGGTACCTCAACTTTCACACCATTAGAAGCAGTTTGCTCTTGCTTCTTTTGCCTTGTTAAAATATATATCAGGGTTGAAGATGAGCCAGCCTAATCAGCCTTGACATGTGCTCTAGTGAAGACAACACAATTAGGATCATCAACTCTGACATATACATCCTCTCCAACTTTTTCCTCTAATAGAAACTCAAATAAGTTCATGTCAGCATCATTGGATGAACTAGGCTCCTCCACATATGGTTCCATAGTATGTTCATTTTTTGAAAGAATTTACATGAATCTAATCATCTCAGGACAAGTAGCTCCATCATGATCCAAAGTTAGATGAAAATTACAATGATTCCCCTTACTGAAAGAAGGACCCTCAATTTCCAACCTTTGACTTGGGGCAGGCAATGAAAGTGTTTTGTGGTAAGCTCTTGATAATTCCTTGAAACATCTTGATAGGGAATTTGCGATGGACCCTTTGGAATTTTCCTCTTGAGAGTGATTATGTCATTGGCCATCCTCTAAATGACTGGGTCAATAGAATTTACTGGTGAAGGTCTATGAGTTTGTAGTTCTCTCTTCCATTTTCCAAAAATAATCAGATCATCTTCTATGGATACAACTCTATCTTGTGCAGTAGCTAAATCAGCCGCACCTTCCCTTTTAATAATGAAACTCACATCTAGTGAAAGAGTGTTAATGAACATTGCTTTCAACAATTCAATGCCAGGCCTCATGTTCATAGTAATTCTGTTATGTAATTTATTAAACTTGGCAACAAAATCCCTCATTGACTCATGAATATCCTTTTTCATTGAACCCAATTGAGCAACCAGGATTTGATCATCTTCGACAGACTTAATCTATTTTCGAACCTTGTTCTTAGGGTAGCCCAATTGTTAATAGAGCCAATGAGAAGAGAATAAAATGAGTCAATAGTAGCATCCATCAAAGATTCTACAAAGAGTCTCATAGCAACATCTTCATGTTGTATTCCAAGAATGGAAGAGGCAGGAAAGAATGCTTTCATATGCTCATCAGGAGAAACTTTCCCATCTCCACTGAATTTAGGTATAATCTTCCCCAAACCTTTGGGTAAATCATGAAGTTGTGCATTGGATCCAAAGGTTAAGGGGCTTATAACGGCCCCCCATGGGACCAGTTCGGATTGTGCCATTACTAAAGGAAAATTTACTCATGTAGGAAGAGTAGTACCACACAAAAGAAGACCTTGGCAAGATATCTTCAAAACCACATATACACTAGGTTTAGGAAGGGGAGGAGAAGATGGTCTACTGATGGACCTAACTTTTCGGTTAGGTGGAAAATATGAAAAATCAACACTTTCTAAGAAATCAAAATCTTTATCGACAAGAACTTTTTTCTTATCACTCCTAGTATACCTTTTAGAAGCTAGGTTTTGACAGGATACTGATAGGCCAATGGAGTCTCCAACTTTTGTTTATTGATAGTTTCATGGGGGATTTTTCCTATTATTTACTTGATTTCTAGGAGCCTGTGCGGGAGGGACTCTTACTCTTTTGATGGGAGGAAAAATATTTTCTAATAACACAATCTCTTCAGCATTCTCAAAGCACATTGCATTTTCTCTGATAATAACTCTGAGTTCCTCCTCTTCTTCCAATACTTCATTAACTCTATGATATTGATAGTTGGTTGTTCTCTATTTCCAAGCTAGCAACCTAAGACTAGTTATTATATCTTCTTGATCACCTACTAACCAATCTACATTAGGCTGAAGAATAGGAGCGTTACGCCTCTGGAGAACCATTTCTATTAACCATAGAGCAACTCATCATGCAAAAATTATTTTCATAAGTTTTTCCCTAGTAAAGTCGCCAAAAATCTATTTGTTGACATATTTATCACCTAACTCTAAATTCTCATGCCCACTAAGGTAAAAATTGTAACCACAGTTGAATCAGTAATAATATGATCTCAAACCAATTCTCTAATTTTAAAAGGTGGTGGCTACCTTTATGTGATATTCAATGAATAATTTCTAACTGATGTTGCTTTTAACCGAAAAGCAAATAAAGGAACAAGATTTTAACTAGAAAGCTTTAAAGGTATTCAATAACTTCATATGATAAACCTAAAAATACTTCACGACTGAAATTAAATCAAATATCACCACAGAGGAATCCATACTCTAAGATAAATGATACCACAGTGATGTAACCAATCAAAATATCTATCATTTCAATAATAGATCAAACACTGGTAGAACATTCAACATAAACAGAATAGATTCATACACCATAATTCAAAGAATACGAATGCATAAACTCCACCATTGTCTTCTATATTAAAATAACAGAAAGAATAATTTCAAAATAACATAGTTTTTCTCTAATGAGTAAATCAAATTTCTCCCAAAAGATCTGAATCACATCAGCTAAGCCAATATTTAAAGTATAAAAAATTGTCTTTGGTAACGGTTTCTTGGAAGTAACCACACTGAATAATTAAAAAGAGTCTTTAACTTTGTGCGAACCATTTTCCTAGTACCTGCAAAACAACATGAGTAAACAAGTTAAACAAATATTTGCAAGCTAAAACAAGGATTCCCCATGAAATCCATTTACAAACTCAAAATAGAAAAGAAAATAGTGAACACAATAAAAAGAACAAAATAGATTGAATCCTAATTTAAATGTGCAAACTCATGATCCCATGGGGGAATTGGTGCCAATTTGATGTGAAAATTGGCCCTTTCCCACCTCCAATGATGCAAGATTGATGAATGTTGATGAATGATCCACTTTGATGAAGGATGGTGAGTTCTTCAAGACAAAAATCTGCATAACCTAGCTATGGATTCAAAAGTATGGATGAAGATTGCTCTAAATTTGAGTATAGTAAGTTTACTCAATTGGTGGATGGATAAAATGAAGGATGAGCTATTCATTTATAGAATGCTAAGATGGATGAATGCCAAAAATGAAGCAATGTGGGACTAACATTCAACCAATGGCAAGGTGCTACTTGTCAACATTTGATAGGATGAAGGTTGAGCACATTTTTGATCCATGTGCAAGTTTGAAATTTGAATTTGATGAGATGACATGTTTAGGGGGGATGAAAGATGAGTTAAATGCCAAGTGGGAGACATGTAAGAGACAATGTAAGAGCTTTAAATTCTGTGTTGGATGGACAAGTCTATTTGGGGGGAGATTTCAAACTTGGAGGAATATTCCCTTTTTGATGCCATTTTGAAAGTAAATAGGAAATTATTAAATCAACTAAATGATTTAATTGTGCAAGTTGCAAAATCTAGAGGATTTGAGTGATTAGGATTAGCATTGATCATGATTTGATTAATTTAAATGATATTAGTTGATTTGACCATTTTGACTTAGATTTTAGGATTTAAATAACTCAAAATGAGAAAAGAATGATTTAGACTTAGTTAAATAAATATTTTTTATTTATTTAACCAAAGGGGGAGATGTTAGATTAAATTAGATAAATGTTTGATTTATTTAATTTAATTAGATGAACTTTAGAGATTTAATCAAATAATATGGATTATTTAATTAAATCAAAGATAGGAAGATGAAAAGCTAATTACACAGAGACAATGATTTAATTAAATTGAGGGATTTATTTAATTAAAAGGGGAATTATGATGACTTTAATCAAATAAGGCTATTCATTAAATGGTTAGATAGAGGGATAATTTAGGATGAAGCGATGTTAGTAGATCGGATCGAGTGTGCGATATCAATTTGTATATTTTTGATGTCTACATTTTGCCTCTCTTTGAAGCGATGCACTTGTTGCGTTGGTTCAAAGAATAACCTTTCCATGATCAAAAGCCAAAAATTTTCTAATTTGTTTTTTCGGATGCCCCACTATTGCCCTAGCAAATGAAGAATTATGCTGGTATATTGCCCCCTCGAGAGATTGGGTGAAGAGGTTTGATTTGAGGGTCGATCTCTTGACAAAGAGGTTCAAGATCGGTTCAACTCAAATATTTGATGTGGACAGATTTGATGATGTAGACAGTCATCAGCCATGGGTAGCCTCATGCCTATTTTGATATATTACACCCACTTGATCCTGATTTGTACCATGACAGTTACATTATTGATGATATATATGAGATGATTATGATGTTTATATGCAATGGATGATATGGATGTACATGATATGATATGATGGTGCTTTTATGATTATGCAGTGGATAATAAATGTATGGTTTATGATATGCCTAGAATAACCAATCTATATTATGTAATGATGGGGATGAAAGCATGTGGTATGATTAATGCTTTCTATATGATATGATATTCATTATGCAGTATGGTTTTTTGGATGTAGGATGGATGCATTAATGATGATTTATGATTAACTGTCATGGTACCATGTTAGCGTGAAAAGCAAGAGATATAAGAAAATAAGAGATTCCAACAAGACATGAGATGATGATGATGATGATGATTTCTTGCCAAGGAGTTGGGATTTTCAAAGGGCCAATTACCTTATGTTTGATAACACACGTAGGCACGATGCATCGGGGTATAAAGAACCAAGATGGTGTTGCACCTAGTGTGATGGACTTTGACATAACAAACAGATAGGAGTATTCTTGTTCACACTTGACATACGGAAACCTTGCTAGGACGTACCTAACAAAGCAAGTATTCACCAAGGTTATATTACAAGAACGTCCAAAAAGCATAGCAGACAAAAGATAATGATCATTGCCCCATTCCTATTTCTCTAAATCCTCTGTTTGGGATATCATCGAGAAGTCTTTGGAATGAGCACAATAAGATAAACCAAAAGAAAAGATCAAGTACACAAACAAGCCAATGTTCTTCATACCTTTGGCCAAAGGGATGTGTTTTGATAGGATAAGAATCCAAGGTGATCTCTAAAATGATGCCCATTGTCGGAACGATATATCCTAGGACATGCATTGTATAGGATGATGATGGGTTGATAAGTTGATTGATAGGATTTTGATATAAAGTTGATTGACATGTTTGAAAATGATCAAGACTTTGATTTTGTTTTAAAGATTTTTGTTTGCTTTTGATTTTACGATTGAAGCTTTCTTTTGCTGATTGTTGTGATTGTTTCTGTTTGTTGCCAAAGGATGAAGGTGACAATCATTTTATTATGGATGATTGATTATTTTGAGTGAAATCGAGATGAGATGGATGGATTTTTTCAAATATTTGGATGTTTTTGATGTTTTTGGAATGTTTTGAGGCTATTTTTTTTTTGGATTTTCAAATGTTTTGATTTTTTGATTTTTCAAATGTTTTGGGGTTTTCTCGAGATTTTATGAATGTTTTTGGATTTTTATTTTTTTGAATGCTTTTGGATTTTGATGTTTTTTCGAATGTTTTTGGATTTTGATGTTTTTGGATTTTTTTTGGATTTTGATGTCTCGAGGGCTGATCAAAGATTAGCCTTGCCTATGTTTAAGCTCAGAGACGATGTAGTTCGAATTCTAATGTTTTTGACATTTTCCTAATTTTAAGAGTGTTTTTTGGATTTTTTGATGTTTGAGCTATTTTTTGGATTTTTTGCATGATTTTGACGATTAGGATATGGACATGTGTGATGAAATCAGTTCTCTATTTGGGATTTTGCTAAAAACCAAGCCAAATTTAAAGAAAGCATTATGAAATACTAAAAATAACTATGCATCATTTCCTTCCACCTCAGCCTCTTCATCTTCTAGATTCTCGACCACTTCTTGTTGGAACAGTCTCTCTTGTGCCTTCATTCTATATTTGTAGTCCTTGTACTTGGCAATAATTGCTAATATCTCTTTGCTCCCTAGTTTTATGGTGATCTATAGTCTAGTTCTTGCTTTGGTTAGAGAAACTTCAGAATCATTCAAAGTGTCAAACCTTCTGTTTGCTTCAGTTTTAAAAGAACTGATGTAAACTTGCAATCTACTGAGCTTTGAGTAAGATTCTAGGGTCATTGTGGTAGGATCTGCCATCTCCTTGTTGAATATCTCTTTGAATTTTAGACAAACTTCCTTCAAATCTAGAATCCTCTCATCAAACTCATCAATTATCTCGACTTTCAGGTCATGACAATTTCCTTTAATCTCCACCAGCATGTCCAAATACTTTTCAAGTGCTTTAGAAATCTCCTTTACTAGATTTTCATAAATTCTTAATTTCCACTCCAATGGGATGGACCAAGAAGGATCTAACTTCTTTGCGTCATTTACAATTTTATCATTAATCAATTTCATTTGATCCATTGAAATCAACTCTTTAATTTCTTGTGAAAGCATGTAGAGGCTAGTCTAATCTTTCCTAACCTGTCATAGCTCTACTATCAATTCCATCCTCTTATCAACAACTTGAGTATAGAAGAGCACAAAATTACTAATAAAGAGGGCATACTCCTGAAGTATTTCATCAATCCATTCGCTAAATTTTTTGGAATAGCTCAAATTCTTCCTGATTAATTACATTGCAGACTCATCAATAGCTTCTTCCTGAGAACTTGAGGCTTCACTAGAAATAGAAGGGGGAAATATAAAAGAAATAAAGTTCTTCAAATCAAAAACCTTAAATTGCAATCTCGCCCTTTCTTTTCTTTCTTCCTTTACCCACTTAATGAAAGCATTAACTAAATAATCGGCATGATATATATCACCTTCAATTGTCTAGGGCCCCATATCAACATGTGTGACTTTATAGTTAGCTACTGTTATCTCATCCTCATTTAAATATTTTATAGGGTCTGCAATTTCCAATACTTGATTACCAGAAGTTGGGTCAGTCAGCATTCTTGACATTTTTTGATCTTTCTTGGATCTTGAAGAAGTTTGGAGCAACTTGCAACCATATCTACTCCAACTGTTGTTGTTGGAGTATATTTTCTCTTTTTCTCTACTGCCTTTTTCAACCATATTGGCGAGGCTTCTACCAAAATAGGATCTTTATTTCTTAGAGAAATTTCTTTAGACTCACCAGGAGGGATGGGTATATTTTCCATCGGGGAAGAGGGCACTTTGAAAAAGGGGGAAAAGTATTATCTTAAACAATTTTCTTAAAAATGGCATCAAGATCCTCATGCATAGGTGTTGTTTGACTGAATTTCTTTTTAAGAGTAGGGGTAGATATGTTGTCCTATTCACACATTGACTTAAGTTTAGCCGACTCCTCAAGCCTCTCACCATCACTTTCAAACTATGAATTTGCACTAGAAGTCCTATTAGCCATTATCCCTAGTGATGTACCCACTACAACTACCTGAGTGGACTCTTGTTCATTTCTCTAAGATGATATTGGTTTTTGAGTAGAACCTGCAGCCTATTGCCATTTTCCTTCTAACCAGTCTTGAGTTCTTTTCAATATTGGGGCAGCTCGTACATTCATATTCAAAACTTCATTTTTACCCCAGCCAACCTTGGGATGTGACTTATCAGAAAATTTTTCATATTCGGGGTCAACAACCACCGAATCTTCAATCAAACCTTCAAGAATCTAGAAAGCAAGATTGAAATTTGGTATTTTTTTTAGGGTTAACCTCATATAATCCCTTTTGAAGACTTCATTTTCATCAGCACAGTCTTCCCAAAAATCCTCAATAGAAGGTTGATGCTGATATGAACTTCCTCCATATAAGTTCTGCCTTACGAACCCTTGCTATCAAAATTAGCTCGCATGAATAAATGTTGGAGATTATATTCTTTAAGATTTCCTTCAGCACCTTTGGACATCTGATTATTTTTACATGTAAAAGAAGGAGTTTTTGATGGGAAAGGATATCCTCGCTTCCCCATATTCATGTACTTCACATTCACCACAACCATTTGTCTATAAACCTCCAGGAACACCAGCAAATCTTTAGGATATCTAGGCAGTTTTATTGGGGCTTTCTCAAAACCTCTTATCCTCAAATAAGAAAACCTATCAAATTGAATATAGAAACTTCCAAACTCTGATACAAGAGTCATTGACCCAGGAGAAAAATGTATTTCAGGGTTTCCATCCAATTTCCTCACAACTTCCATCAAGAATGCATCATTGGCAAGGAAAAAATATCCCATTCCAATCCCATTCCAACTTGTTTGGTAAATTATGGATAGCACTTATATACATGCATGCTAGAAGTTGGGGATACCTATGGCTTTAATCCTAGCCATAAAGATCTTTGACTAGCTATAATATATATTAAGTAAGAACACAAATGGAAGGTAGTAGTTTTCTACAAATTGATTAATTGTTCATTCAAATGAAAACAAATGATCTTAGCCCAATCAATGAACACATTATCATCACAGATAACCAAAATAAACTGACACATCCAATCTTGAAAAGACTCAATTTGTGCATTTCCAACAATGCGATGTAATAGAGCAATGGCATCTGCAATTTCCGCTTTAAAATGCATTCTCTTAAGTTTGGCAGGTAGTTGTGACTTACCTCTCTTCTCCGACTTCAACCACCCTTTGGCCATAGAATTCTTGCACCATCTCTCATTGACTTTGAAAAAATCACTAGCCATTGTAACAGATATGTTCTTTACAGGCGCTTTCTTAGGAATCTTTAGTGCATGGGAAACAACTCTAGGAGTAATTTTAGCAACAATAGTCCCGTTCACAACTTTTATTCCTGTGTTTCAGGAAAATATCTTCTCACGCATGTGCCTATTATTTCTACGCTTCGTACAACTTCTGGAAAACCCCTGATGTGAGCTAATCAACTTTATAACAATTTTGCATCAACAGGAGATCTTCTGTCACTTTCCAAACGCGCCCAGAATTCCTTCAGCTTAAAGGATCCTAGCTCCATGTCCCTTACGTCGAGCCAACAATTTTTAATTCTAGACTGCATGAGCTCGCAATACATAAAAGGAACACTCGTAGGCCTAAAGAAATAATTGTAGAAGGTGGACGTACAACTGGAGGCTTAACCAAATAAATCTCCACCACCTTAAGTCATGCAAAATGATAAGACATGTGTTTGGTATGAATTAATATGGCACTTTATTTTTAATCCTCGGTAAAGAAAACCCTAGGATTTGCATGCTTTTTAAAAGTCTTTGATAAGACATCTCCAGGTTTTACCATATGCCTCCTTAAATGCATAGGCGATGCCTCAAAATATGTGGGATGAATAACATATCACCTTTTTACGGAAAGTTGAAACTTTGTAACCCAAAGTCGGGAGTTACAAAGTTATGGAAATATCTGACTCACTGACTACACAATAGACCAACACACTTGACGCTACAAAAGGAAAATCAATTCGGTCTATTGTGAAGTTAGGAAAAACACAAACCTGATGACAAGGGTTAAAGACACCAGATGCCAGCAACTTAGGTTTCATAACTTTAAGAACATGCGATAAGGAGTTAGAAACTTAGGGAATCTCACGACAAAGGTGAAAATGAAGGAAAATACTTAGAATTGGGTGGAAAATAAGAAATTAAAGACCAAGGAAGATAAAATTTAAAATACATGATACATAGTATACTTACGGGTAACACCTTCAAACACTAAAATAGTAGCTTATTACCCTCTAGTTAAATCTACGTGAGAGAAGACAATCATTCTTTTTAAACAACCAAATGAAATGTTGTCTAATCTAAAGCAAACAATATTGTAGTTTCAAAATAAAGCCTTGGACATTCGAAACCTACAAAACCATCTATTTGTAGTTTCACAAAAGATATCTTAGGTCAACGAAAAGTTTCAAAAAAAACCAGTTAGCACAAAAGGTTAAGAGCTAAACTAAAACTCAAAACTTAACACCTAAAGCAGATTGGAAAAATAAAGAAACTAGACTAACTTAAAAATTGAAGGAAACTAATCTAGAGCTCGATTTTTTTATTTCTTCAAAAGATATAGTTTTGGAAGCTCCACTCCAGAGCCATACGCTACAAACAGAAGATTAGCAGCTAAAAAAAAACACTATTCTACTTGCTAAAACCAAAAGAAAAACTGAAAAAGATATAAAATCTAGACTTTTATACCAAACAGATGAATGCATTGTTCCGTGCAACAATTGCGTCATTGTTTCACGTCGCACCAAAGTGACTGTGTTGCATTTTCAAATTAAAATTCTCTCCCATCGTGTCTTTGGAAAATGCATTTCTTCTCATCAAATGTGTCACTGCATTTGTCAAATGCATCACTTCCTAGCAAATGTGTCGCTCTGTCTATCAATTGAGTCATTTTGTACCTAAAATCTACAAATAACAAGCAAAAATCGTATGAAAAATTTACAAAACTAGTGTTCACGTCGAGTTCACCAATGTAAGATGGGGTTAGAGAATTCCTTGCCTAGATAAGTGACAACCAACACTTCTAAGCTATAGACCACATCCAAACAAGAGAATGCAAACAAACATGAGGAATAAAATGAAAGCATTCAAATGAAAACACTCCCCATATTGCTGTTTATTCACTTCTCTTGTCTCTCCTATTTCTTCTTTTTCCAATATTTCCCTCGGATTTGTTAATGAAGTTGTGCAAATACCTACAAATAGTAAGCATGAAAGTTGGAGATAATTGTTGTTAAGTTGAAAATGAGAAAGGAAGGTTACTTTTATAGACAACCATTCAAATGGATGACCAAGATTGATCTTCTAGAAATATTACAAGATCAATGGTGGAGGATGCAGGAGAGGGAGGTTACAAAATGGATGGTCAAGATCAATGGCCTAGAGTTGATGCACTAAGAATATGCCATTCATGGAGGGATTATGACAGGTATGACGCTGACGGATATGATTCCTGATGACTATGACAACAATAAGGATTATGATAGAAATGAATGAGAGGGCATCTTTGACCAAAAACGGAGCCACAAATGATTTATTTAAAATTATTTATTTGAAAATGGAGGAAATGGACAAGTGGAAAATAAATAATTCATTTGAATTGTTTATTTGGAGAAAAATCTTGAAAAAAGGAGCATTTAATTAAATCAAATTTGTGAAATCAATTTAATTAAATGGGGAGATAGAAATTAGACATGGATAAATAATTTGAATTAATTATTTAATGGGGAGAAGAATGACACATAAATAAATAATCTTGATGATTATTTAATTACATAAGGATGAAAAGTTCAAATAATAATTATTATTATCTAACTATAGATAGATGATGAAGGATAAATAATTAAATAAATGATGATTTATTTAATTATTGAAGAAAGGGGGTATTAGTGATGCAATTAATTTAGTTTAATTGATCAGGGTAGAATAGAGATTAGAAAGTGAATTAATTAAATAATTAAAAATTATTTAATTAATAGAGAAATACGATCAAGCCTAATTGAATAATTAAAATTATTCACTTATCAAAGGACGATGACCAAGAAAAATAATGCTCACAAACTTAGGAAATTTTATAGTGTCTATAGTTCCACCTGTTATAATTGACATTAATTCACCTCTAAGAGGTCCTTCTCCATCAGAGCAGCCACCAGCCAAGAAGCAAAAAACTGAGGTGGGTGGGGTAGTTGATTATCCTGATATAGAGGAAGATGATATCCTAGTTACTCTGGAAGAAATGCAGCAAGGAATGCCTTCTCCCCTAAGAGAGGTTGCATCAAGCTTAGGAGAGAGCTGCCTTAGACTTGGAAAGGCTGAAATAAGTGGTTTGAAGAATGCAGATGACTTAAGACAGGAAGCCTGCAAGGCATTCATGGAAGATGACTCATTAATTGAGACTAGAGAATTCAAATATTTCATGTGGAGAGCTAAGGCTCCATAATATGCAAAGAATTTTGCAAAAGAGAGGAGCCTACATTAAAAAATTTCTAAGAGAATTATTCAAGCAAATTTAAAGAAGGGTATGAGGAAGGAATTTCAAGGTATCATAGCTGAAGAAGGTAGAGCACTTGCACAGAAAAGTGGTGTATTATTGCTACTTGAATAGGATATTGTTGATGCAGTTGTGCTGGACACAATAAGGATATCTAAAAGGCCCATGTTTCAAACTAAGGAAGAAGCCAAATTGGCACTATATGGGTTAGAATTTAGTGAGGAATGGGATGCCTTGGCTGTGTGGCCATTGTCTTTGGGTTCAAGGAAGCCAAGAGTTGCAGAACCAGATGAATTCAGTGGATAGTTGATTATAAGGAGAGTTTCTAATGCTCCAACATTGGAAGTAGCTGATATGACAATAAATGTTGTTCAATTCACTAATGCAATAGTGGAGAGCCTCACTATCAATAGAGACATGTACAGAAGTAAATATAATGAAATTTTTGATGAGTACAATAAGAGTTAGCAAAGGGTAGATGTGTTAAAAATTGATTTAGCATTGCATAGCCTATGAACCCCAATCCTAGACCTGCACAAACACAAAGAACAAACACAATGTTAGTCACATATGCAAGTTAGAACTAAGATTCCCCATAGAACTCATTTACAATGCTCAAAATAGGAAATGAATGAAGAACAAAACAAATAAAGAAATTACAATCCTATTAAAGCATGCAAACTCTCAATCCCATGGGGGAATTGGTGTCATTTTGATGTGGAAAATGGCCCTTTCCCAATCCCTTGTAAGCTTGATGAAGATTGATCCACTTGATGATGAACAATGAGCTCCTTGATGAAATTTGCAATAACCTAGCTATGATGATAGAAAAATGCTATGGAAATGGATGAATTTTTCTCTAAATATGAAGATAGTAACTTTTCTCTAAGTTGTGGATCCCAAATGAGAAGAAAAGCCTTCTATTTATAGAAGAGATTGAGAGGGGAAGAGGAAAAATGGATGAATGTGGGATTAATCAACATCCACTGACCAAGTGTCACTTGTCAAGATGTGAATGGAGGAAGGTTGAGCACATTTTGATGAATGTGCCAATAAATGATATTAGGTGGAATTTGAAATTCATGAAATGACAAGTTGGAGGGAGAAAAGAGTGACTTAAATGCCACTTGGCTCAATGCACAAGGACATGTACGATGAGTTAAATGCCTTGTTGGAAAGAAAAATCCCATTTGGAGGGATTTTCAAATTGGGAGGAATATTCCCTTTTGATGCCATGTTGAGGGAAATTAGAGGATTTAATAAATCAATTAAATGATTTTCTTGTGCAAGTTGCAAAAGCTAGAGGATGTGATGGATTTTGATTAGATTTAATCATGATTTGATTAATTTAAAGAGAGATTAGTTGATGTGACAACTTGATTTATATTTTTGGGTTATTTAAAATCAAAGTCGAGAGGAAAATTATTTTGACTTAATTAAATAAAGATTTTGATTTATTTAATTAAAGGGGGATGATGTTAGATTAAATTAAATAAAGGTTTAATTTATTTAATTTAACAGAAAGAGTTTAGAGATTAATTAAATAAAATTGATTTATTTAATTAACACAGAGACTATGATGATTTAATCGAATAAAGTTAATTATTTAATTAAAAGAGGACATTAGAATTAATTAAACAAAATGATTTATTTAATTAATAGGAAAGAATGACTTAATCGGATAAAATTGATTTATTTAAGAGATGAAATGTGATGAATTTAATTAAATAAAGATTATTTAATTAAATGACTAGCAAAGAAGATGATTCAGGACAAAGCGGTGTTAGTAAAATTAGGATTAGGTGCATAAGATAAATTGGTACATTTTCTATGTCTACATTTTTCCCCTCTTTGAAGCAAGGCACTTGTTGCGTTGGTTCAAGGAATAAACTGTTGAGATCAAAATTCAAAAAAAAAATGATTTTTTTGGATGCCCCAGTGGAAAGAAATATACTGGTACATTGCCCCCTTGAGAGATCGAGCGAAAAAAAATTCGATTTGAGGGTCGATCTCACAAGAAAGACGTTCAAGATGGATGTATGGATGGTTATGATGATGAAGCAAATGAGATGGTTTTAAGATGCTTAGAATAACCAATCTATATTATCCTAAACAACTTAAAATGATGATGCACTGCATGTGAGATGGATGAGATGGATGATGCCTATATGGTTATGTAATGGATGTTTTATGAAAATGTATAGTTTATGAGATGCTTAGACTAACAGATCTTTATTATGATGATGAACATGCATGTGAGATGATTAGTGTTTCTTATATGATATGATATGATGTGCAGTATGCTAATGGTTTGTGGATGCAGGATGGATGCACTGGTGATGATGATTAATTGTTAGCATGAAGAGAAGAAAGAACAAATGAGATGATGACAAGAGGAATCAACAAGCCAACTTTATTAGAGATGATGATGAGAGATGGATGGTTTTCTTATCAGGAATTGGGACCTTAAAAGGGCTACTTACCTTATGTTTGATAACATACATAGATGTGATGCATCTAGGTATAAAGAACCAAGATGGCGTTGCACCTAGTGTGATGGACTTTGAATCGATAATCAAATAGGAGTATCCCTATTCACACCTGGCATACAGGACCTTACTCAGAATGTAGTTCAGATATTTCAAATATCTCATACCAAAACATAGAAAAGCAAGCCTTCCTATGTGGTCAACAAGACACCTAAAACACCCTCCCTACAAACCAAGCGAAGCACATATGACCAAGTTATATTACCAGAATATCCAACAAGCACAATAGATAAAAAGATAATGATTGTTGCCCCATTCCTTTCTCTCTAAATCCCTTCATTTGGGACATCATCAAGAGGTCATTGAAATGAGTGCAATAAGATAGGTCAAAAGACAAAGATAAAGCAAACAAACAAGCTAATGTTCTTCAATACCGCTAGCCAAGACTAAACTATGGTGATGCATGGTGTTGATGTCCATTGTAGGAAGGATGCATCTTAGGACATGACAATATTAGATGATTGATTTGGGACTGATTGGATGATGATCTATTGATATAAAGAGTTGACCAACTTGTTTACTTACTGACCTAGACTTGAGACCTTGCTGCTTAAGTTTTCACTTTTAACCTGCTAGACTTGTTTCTGACTATTTCACGAAAGGTTAGGGACGACGATGATTTATTATGAGTGATGTTTATTGTGGGTGAAAGAGAGATTAGACAGATGGATTTTTACAAATATTTGGATTTTTTTGGAGTTTTGAAATGTTTTGAGGCTGTTTTTGGTATTTTTTGAGATTTTGCAAATATTTTGATTTTCAAATATTTTTGGTGTTTTCTGAGGTTTGACCAAGAGACTAACCTAAAGACCTATCCTAGGGGCCTTGGGGGCTGATCAAAGATTATCCTTGCCTACATTATACACGTAGAGACCACGTAGTTTGACTGACACAGACTTGATTATTAATGAGAAATGAACAAACGGACTACCAGTTTATTATGATGGACTCCTAAAGGACTGACCTAAGTGTCTCGAGGGATGATTCAAAGATCAACCTTGCCTATGTTTAGAGCTCAGAGACCGTAGTTCAAAAAGATGACTCTTTTTTTGACATTTTAACTGACCTTTTGACATATTTTTTGGATTTTGATATGTTTTTAATGTTTTTGGATTTTCTTGGTTTTATGGATGTTTTTGGATTTTATGATGATTTTTTAATGTTTTTGGATTTTTTTTATTTTAGGGACTTCAAGAACATACACGAATCTGATCTAATGAGAAAATTCCCCCAACATGAAGTAATAGACTACCCCGATAAAGGCAGGACAAACTAACCTTGAGAATGGACCGAGTAGTACTAGCAGGGATCATGACACGAACACAAGACCAAGCTATGATGCAGATGCAGATGAATGATGGATGGATATATTGGATGCGATGGATGATGGAAGCGTGATGGATGATGTAGAACAAGTCATGGAGATCTTGGTGGATGGAAGGTGCTTATTTACAAAAGGCATTTATTTTCCAGGTTTACACCAAGGTACTTGCCCAAAGTTCCCCCGAAATGGTTTTCACTAGAGGACGATTTTTCTCTTTATTTTTTTTAATCCTTTTTCTAAATTTTTTTGAATTTTTTTTGTCACCAAGATGCCTATTTGCAAGGTTTTCATCAGGGTAACCATTTTTTTAGGACATTTTCTGATTTTTTTTTTTGGGTTTTATACTTGGAAAGATTAGGTATAAAACTTTTTGAGACGGGAGTTGTTCATGGGCTCCTGCAGAGGCTCGCCTTCTGGTGTTGATAACTGATATGCCCCTGACTTATAACTTGTTGTGATGACAAATGGTCCCAACCAATTGGGTTCAAATTTTCCCTTGTTGTCTTGATTTGGGACATTCTTCTGATTCTATTTGAGCACAAGTTCTCCTACTTGGAAGGTCTGACTAATGATTTTCTTTTTGTAACTCCGCTTGAGTTAGTTTTGATAGACTTGTAAATTGTTTAAGGCATCCATACACCACTCATCTAGTAATTTTGGATCATTCAGTCTTGATACCTAGTATTCCTCATTTGTGATGAGGTTTTGCAATGATATTCTCAGTGATGGGAGCTCTATCTTGATGGGGAGTATAGCTTTTAATCCCTAGACCAGGGAAAATGGGGTGGCACTTGTTGGTGTGTGGATGCTAGTTTGATAGGCCCATAAGGTGAGATTTAGCTGCAAATGTCAGTCATGACTGCGTCATTAACTATTTTCTTGAGGATTTTTAGAATGGTTTTGTTGGTGGCTTCTGCTTGGCCATTGCCTTGGGCATAATATGGAGTGGAAAAGCAATGTTGGATTTTGAATTTATGGCATAGGTCACAGACATCCTGATTCTTGAAATGTGTCCCATTATCTGAGATAATGGCTTGGGGGACACCGTAGCAGAATATTAAGTAGTTCAGGATTAACTTAGATATCTGCTTTCCAGTAATGTAGGTAATGGGGATGGCTTTCACCCACTTTTTGAAATACTCAGTGGTGGTGATGATAAATTTATGTCTGCTAGATGAGGTGGGGGTGATTTTTCCAACGAGATCGAGCTCCCACTACAAAAAGGGCCATGGTGCGACAATTAGATGGAGCTCTTGAGTTGGTGCATGGATGAGGTCCCAATGCTACTAACATTCTAGACACCCTTTGACATAGTCATGTGCTTCTCTTTCCATTGTTGGCCAATAGTACTCTGTCCTCAACAATTTCTTAACCAAGGTCATTCCACTCGAGTGTGAACCACAAATTCCATTATGTACCTTAGTTAAAGCAATCAAGGCTTCCTCGGTGTTTAGGCTTCCTCAGCATTTAGGCAACGTAACAAGGTTCCTTCAATGCTTCTACAATAAAGAGTATCTCCTAGGATGACAAAACGAGATGATTTTTTGAGAAAGGCTCTTTTGAGGTTCGGGGTTATGTTGGCTGGGAAGACTCCTATTCTCAAAAAAGTGTATATATCATGGTACTAGGGATGACCGGGACCAATGATTTCACACACAAATTCAGACTTTGGTACCTCAAATGCAGGCTTGAGAAGATACTCTGCAAGGAATTCCTATGTTGGGACATTGCGCAGGATTTCTAGGAGTGATATGATTGTAGCCATGGCATCTACTACTCTATTATTTGCTCTAGGTAGCTGCTCAAATATGATATCGATGAAGAAATCCTTAAGGCTTTCCACTAGCTTCTTGTAGGGGTCAACTTTTCATCCTTTGTTTGATACTCACCGTTTACCTAGTTGATTATGAGTTGTGAGTCCCTGTATACCTTAAGTTCTATTATCTTCCACTGCGCTGTAATTCTTAGCCCTATGACAAGAGCTTCATATTCGGTGATGTTATTTGTGCACATACATGATAGCTTTTATGATTTAGGTATACAATATCCCTATGGAGTGATGAAGAAAATCCCTACTCCTAACCCGTGTTGCATATAGGACCCATCGAAATACATTTTCCAATGGTCGGCCACACTCAAGTTGAAGATTGATTCGTCAGAGAATTCTGATACGAGTGAATTTTTTGCATATATGGGTGCTTCTGCCAGTTGATCTATGATGGTTTGTCCCTTGATAGCTTTGTGTTCAACATATTTGATATCATTCTCTATGAGGATCATAACCCATTTTGTTGTCCATGCTCTAAGAGTTGCTTTGGATAGCAGGTACTTAAGAGGGTCTATTTTTGCAATAAGCTTGATTTAGTGTGCTAGCATGTAATGTCTGAACTTTTGAGCTACAAAATGGATTCTAGGAAAGCTTTCTCAATAGGTGTATAGTTCAGCTCATGCCCCACCATTATTCTGCTAATGTAATAGATGGCTTTCTCCTTCTCAATTTCATCGTGTTCTGCTAGGAGAGCACTAAGTGCTCCTGATGTTGCTGATATGTATAAGATCAAGGGTTTTCCTAGAATGGGCGGCATGATTACTGGAGGTGTGAGTAAATACTCCTTGATCTTGTTGAAGGCTTCATCACATTTTCCATCCCATCTATATGTTAACCCCTTGTGGAGTAGATGAGAGTAAGTGATTTGCTTGTCTGCCAGTTGTGTTATGAATCTTTGGATTGACTAGAGTCTCCCTTACAGGCCTCTTAGTTGTTTCAATGTTCTAGGTGTGTCCATTTTTAAGATTTCCTTGACCTTGGCAGGATCTACCTCAATTCCTCTCATGGATATGATGTAGCCTAGGATTTTTCCTGATTGGATCCCAAAGACACACTTTTTTGGGTTTAAGCAGACCTTGTACTTTTCAAGTCTATCAAAGATGGCACTTAATGTTGCTATTTGATCTCATCTTTTCCTTGACTTGGCCAACATATCATCCATGTAATCCTCCATAGTCTTATGGATCATGTCATGAAAGATTAGTGTCATGGTCCTCTAATAGGTCATGCCTACATTCTTCAACCCAAATGACATCATATTCCAGTAGTATGTCCCCCATGGACAAGTGAAGGTTGTTTTATGTTGGTCCTCTTTTTCTATGATGATCTAGTTATATCTTGAGTACCCATCCATAAAGGAAAACATCTCATGTCCTATTGTCATATCCACTATCATATCGATGCTTGGAAGCAAAAATTTATCCTTGGGACATTCCTTGTTTAAGTCTCTGAAATATGTATAGATATGAATGCCCCCAGTAGGCTTTGAGAAAGGTACAAGATTAGAGACCCACTCTGGATAATCTATCAGTCATATGAATCCTACATCCAGGAGGTTTTGCAATTCCATTTTGACCAACAGAGTTATCTGGGGATGCATTTTCCTTAGCTTTTGTCTCATAGGTTTTGCTTTAGGATACACGGCTAGGTGGTGGACCACAACCTCTGGATCAAGTCCAAGCATGTTGGCATAGGTCCATGCAAAGTGCAATTTCCTTTCTCTTCAAAACATAGCTAGGAGTTCATGTTCTTTTGTTAATAGAGACTCTACATAGAATGTTATGTGTGGTACCTCTTTTGTTCCCAAGTTGACCTGATTGCATGTTTCTGCCAAAACTGTTGACTTCTCTTGATGGATGGCATTGAGAGGAAGAATGAATCCTTCATCCTCTAGCACCTCAAAGAGGTTTTCACCATTGGATATGTCCTTTATTTTTACTATTTTTGAGTCAGAGAGTGCCACAATGTGGTTTTCACTCAAAGACCTAGAGATTATTCTCAAGTTTTCACTTTTGTGACTAAAGGATTCAATCGTTTCCCCGTAATATGCCTATGTGTCTAGTATGATGTCAAATCTAGCCTTATGATCTCCGCACGGTATAGTATCCCATAGTCCCATGAATTTTGAGAGTGCCTCATCATTTTTGAATGCGTCTAGAATTGGTGGTCCTCGTTGGTTGTAATTGTTGAGCTAGGGGTAGACTAGGTTTATTTCATGGGTTTGACTACTTGACTCAAATGACAAGGTACTAATCATGAGGAGAGAGGTATCTTCAAAAAGCATAGGTAACTTAGTTATGGAATTTTCCTCATCACTACTACTATAGAGATCGGTTATGTCAAATGTGAAGTTGTCTATGACTCGGCTTGTGGATACAGATAAGCGAAGTTTGGCCGCTAATAGCTGAGGGGGAGTCTTGACTACTTTAACTGGGGGACCTATGCCACGTATGGTTACACTTGGAGGAGTACATCCGAGGCCAAGATTTCTCATGTGTGTCTTAGGAATGAGGGGTATTAAGAGACCATTGTCATTCTGTCCAAGTCTCATGTTTATGTCATAGCCCATACCAAGCGTCATTTGTAGTCCTTTTCTACCTTCATCCATGGGTAGATCAAGCACGTGCCTTTCATCTTGGCATAGCAAGCTTGATATGTCTCTTTCATCTACCAGTTCTCGACTTAATTCACCCCAATTTCTAAATCTAGAAGGGTCAGCTCTGAAGGTTTGAGATGATGTTTCAGCTGGTTGGGGTTTCCCATGAGACCTAGGAGATTGAGGTAACTCTCCTATCACGAAAGAACTTTTCTTCATTTTATAATCCCCACACATATTGTCTTGGACAATGACTTTGATTTCAGAGATATCAGGAATGGCGGGTGTCTTTGTCTTAGAAGTGGAGGCCAAGGTAGCTAGGTCTACATATGGAGTAGTGGGGCCTTCATCGTTCTTTGGTACTTTGGGGATTTTATAGTATTTTTCTTCTAGGATCTTCCAATAAGAAAAGGGTTCGAGATCCCCATGAATCGTGACCTCTTGGTTTTGGTATGTGAATTTAACACACTAGTGGAAGGTTGATGCCACTGCTTGCATCCCATGGATCCACGGTTGCCCTAGGAGAATGTTGTAGGGAAAATCAAGGTCAAGGACCTGGCAGGTGGTTTCCATAATGGCTGGCCCTACTTGAATAGGGAGTTGGATAGTACCTTGAGACACTCTTTCTTGATCATCATAAGCCCTGATTGTGATGCCTTTTCCTTTTTCAATGGAGTCCTCTGAGATTCCCAAATTATTTATAAGCTTGAGGGAATATATGTTTAGACCTACACCCCCATCCACCAAAACTCTTTTAACTTTGTTCTTATGAACCAGGACCTCAAGGTGGAGTGCACGACTGTGAGACAGTTGGGTGGGAAAGTCCTAATCAGAGAATGTGAGGATATTTGGGGTGGTGATGTTCCCGACCATAGCTTGGAATTATTCAGCATCAATATTTGCGAAGATGGTGGATGAAGCCAATGCTACCTCAAGGATTTTTCTATGTGCAGGTGATATCTTCATTAACTCCATGATGGAGACCTGATTAGGGGTTCTCTTCAGCTGGTCTAAGATGTTGTAACCACTAGGAATAGATTTTGGATTTGAGGTGGATTCTCTAGGTGGCTATGATGACCCAGCAATGGTGATTTTACTGCTACATGTGGTGACTCCACAATCATCTTTGTCTCCTTTGATGTTAATAACAGTGACCATTTCATTTAGGGATGCAACAACATGATCATACACATGGTTCACATTGGCATAATTTTTCTTTCCTTTGTTCTTCCCTTTTTTATGATCCAACATCGGATTCATGTATATTTTCAAGTCTTGGTTTCTAGCTCGTTGTTTCACATTTATGATTTTGTCATCAATGAGGTCTTAGATCAAAATTTTCAACCTCATACAACTAGCTATTGTGTGCCCCTTGATTTTGTGAAAATCACAAAGGCGATTCTCATTGTACCATGGTGGCTTCACTTGGGGTTCTTGATAATTCTCATATGTGGGGATCTTGATGAGATTTTTGTTTACCATCTTCTTCATGACTGATTCAATTGACTCCCCAAGTGTTGTGTATTTCCGCCTGGGGGGATACTTGTTTTGTGGAGGTGGTCCCCCTTGATTATTTAGGTTATTGACTTGATTGTTCGGTGGCTGTTGTGATACTGCATTTGCTTGTGTGTTGTTTTGATTATTATTTTGTGGTTGCTAATATGTTTGGGTGTTTTGTTTCGAAGTGTTGATTATGACCTTGGCATTCACCACACCATCATTGGTGACATTTTTGTTTCTCACCCATGTGTGAAATTTCTTGTTATAGCTGGTAGAAGGTCAGTTGTCTTGATGTTCTGGATATATGGGTGTACCTTCATGTGTAATAAGGGCTTGTTTAATTTTGAGCACCTTGGAGATCAATTGGTCATACATGGTGATACCTTGCACACTGAAATGAAAGGCCAAGGTTTTCTCCAAATTGCAAATGATAGTGCAAACTTGTTGTTCCTCTGGCATGGCCCACTTGCTCCTATTGACCTTGGATTTCCATCATTGTAAGAAGGAAGTGAATGATTCCCCCTTACGTTGTTTAAGAGAAAATAGTTCCTCTAGACTAACATCCATACTGATGTTTAATGCCTAATTTTTTAAGAATGCATTTGTGATTATTTGGGAATTTTTTATGCCAGGAGGAAGTTGAGAGAACCACTCCATGGCAGGAACAACTAGACTTCTAGGGAATAGCTTCATTAGATAAGTATCATCATATGTGACCTCCATGCAATGTACTTGGAATTCCATGATGTGATCTTCAGGGTTAGGTATGTGCGGGATCATGATGGGCCAAAAACTGGCGATATGATGGGTATGTGTAGGGTATGTGGCTGATGACATTTTTTTTACCCAAAATTGATGAAAAGAAAAGGGTTTTTAAAGGAGATTCCCAGCTTTCCACCAATATAAATTATGCTTTACTTTGAATTTAATAAACAATTATTATTCATTTTCTATTTGAATTACGACTAAAGTCTTGATTGATAGGCTGATTAAAAAATATCCATAGCTTCCAAATGGTATCACATTTTTTGAATTCGAAACATGTGTCACATTCTATGCTTCACATAATATAGGATTAAAAAAAAAAAAATTGAATTTGATGAAGTTTTGACCAAGTTAAGGTGATCAGACATACGAGTTTTTATATTTTTTAAAAGTTGTAATAAAAAACTCATAATTAATTATTTAGTTGGAAAAAATTATAAAAAAATATGCATCACATCAGGACATGAGTCCTTTACTTATATCTTAAATCTTATAAAAAAAATATTATCATTTTATTGTGGTTAGGGTGGTCAGACAGACATCTACTTCTTATTTTTCCCTGAAATTTAACTAGTACTACTACATTGAAATTTAAAATTTTCACCAAATAGATTTTTTTTTTAAATAAACCTAGTAGTTAAGAAACTACATTCAATTTTCTATAGATTCTATTCCTACATATTTTTGAAATAATATAGATAACTTATTCAAATTTTTACGTCAAGTTGCCTAACTCTAATTTTTTTGAAATTTTTGCCACTTAAGGGCCTGCTTTTTCCATGATGATCTTGCACATACCTAGTTTCCCATCCCACAGTATTTATCAAATTTAGGGATTTCAAACCCCTTTGGGAATGGTACCATTGCAAGGCTCCTATCGAAAGGATAGGGACACAAGTTGCTTGGTGTTTTCCTTGTTTTCCCTGATTGAAGATTGAGCACTTGTTGCGAGAGCAATTTGATTTGTATTGTCACATCGTCTTGCAAATCAAGGGGTGGAGTGAATTTGTTTTGGAGAAGGTGAGGTGTTTGATTGATGGGTGGACTGTTGGATGTGTTGGTGGGAATTTGTTGCAAGCTTTCTTGTGCAATCAAGGCTTGCTGATATGCCTACATTTGTTGTTGCACCAACAATGCTTGTTGTTGGTCCTGTTGTTGTTGTGCCAACAATGCTTTTTGTTGTGCCAACAACGCTTGTTGTTGGTCTTATTGTTGTTGTGCCAACAATGCTTGTTGTTGAGCTAGTAATTGGGTGGCTTCTTGTTGTGCTTGGTACTATTTTAGGGCTTGCTAATATGCTTGCTACTGAGCCACTTGTAGTTGTTCCTGGTATTGAGCTTGCACTTTTGATTGTTGAGCTTGATATTGAACTTGAGCTTGGGAATCTACTTGTTGGGTTGCTTGAGTAGCTTGGGAATCTTGCACAACTTATGCGGATTGATCAGCTTGAGTTGCTTGAGTTGCTTGTGCAGCTTGGGTGGCTTGGGCAGCTTGCTATTGTTGTAACAAACCTTGAGCTTGAGCAGCCTATTGTGCTTGTTGTGCTTGTTGTGCAGCTAATTACGCTTGCACTTGTTAAGTGGCTAGCTATGCAGCTTATCAATTTTGAATTTATTGGATTTCCTTTTGATAGGTAGCTTGTTGAGCGGCTTGCAACACGATGCTATATTGGTTTGCAATGTTTGATTTTGGTGGTGATGGTGGTGGTAGATTTAGAATGGTGTTTATTGTTGTGACGAGAGGCACCGTTGTACTAATGATTGGGACTTGTGTAGTGGATAGTGCGATTGATATTCTTGGTCCTTAAGAGATCATGTTTTGAGATATTTGGGGGATGGTAGATGATGTGTTGGTTGCTTGTGTTGTTGGGATGGTCACCATCTATTGTTTTGATATTGATGGAAAGGTCGAAGGATTTGGTATAACATTTTGATTGATGAATGGGGGGTTGTTTTGAATGAGAGGTGGTAACGGAGGTAGCCCCAAACTAAGAGGTGATGTGGATGTTAATGGCAAAGGTGGAAGTGGTGGAAAAGTGAGTGGTGTACTCCCTTGGGGAAATGATGAAGATGAAGGGTCAAAGATGCCCCTGGTCCAAAAATCCCACCTTCTTCCTATGAGGTCATAGGGAGAGAGGGGTATGTGTAGGATCATCATGGGCCAAAAAGTGGTTATATGATGGGTATGTGCAGGGTATGTGGCTGACGACTTTTTTTTTACCCAAAATTGATGAAACAAAAATGGTTTTTAAAGGAGATTCTCAACTTTCCACCAATATAAATTATGCTTTACTTTGAATTTAATAAATAAGTATTATTCATTTTCTATTTGAATTACTTACAAAGTCCTAATTAATAGGCTGATTGAAAACATCTATAGCTTTCAAACGGTATCACATTTTTTGAATCAAACATGTGTCACATTTTATGCTTCACATACTATAGGATTAAAAAAGAATTGAATTTCATGAAGTTTTGACCAAGTTAAGGTGGTATATTTTTTATATTTTTAAAAGTTGTAAATAAAATTAATAATTAATTATTTACTTGAAAAAAATTTACAAAAAAATATGCATCACATCGGGACATGAGTCCTCTAATTATATGTAAAATATTATAAAAAAATATTATCATTTTATTGTGGTTAGGGTGGTCAAACAGACACCTACTTCTTATTTTTTCCCTAAAATTTAAGTGCTACTGCATTGAAATTTCAAACTTTTAGCAAATAGATTTTTTCTTTTTAAATAAACCTAGTAGTTTATAAACTATATTCAATTTGCTACAAATTCTATTCTTGCATATGTTTGAAATAATATAGAAAACTTATTCAAATTTTTACGTCAAGTTGCCTAACTTTGATTTTTCTGAATTTTATTGTCACTTAAGGGCATGTTTTTTCCATGATGATCCTACACATACCCAAAGGTTTGTGTGTTGAGGGGTACTGCATGAAAAGATGATGATGGGTCATTGGGTTCTTGAAAGGTGAAGGGGACATATGGGTGTAGCAGATTCAACGGTACAGATTGACCCAATATGGTGTTTGCATCCAAATCTTGATTGTTCACAAGGGGGTGTGTTTGTAGTGCATGAAGCAATGAGCTCCCCTTGTTAACAATTGGTTGATTTGGAGCAATGGATGATGTGATTTGGGGGATGCTTTGAGTGATGCTTTGGAATGGAGGTGTGGATGAAATTAGGGGCATGATCCCAAGAGGTTGTTCCAAAATAGTTCTTACATCGTAATCAGAAGGGAGTTTAGGCCATTGTTTTTCTAATTCAAGCATATATTGTGAGGGATGGAGTTTCATCATGACATTGACAATTCTATGATATTTGGGATTTTGGACCATTTCAATGATCTCATCTTGTGTCATCCTCAAAACATTATTGGTGGCATCTTCAACTTGGCCTTCCTCTTGAGGATTTTGTGATGATAGAGGAAGGTTAGTTAGGGGATTGATTGATTCATTTGGATTGATTTGAGGAGTAGTTTTTTGGAAACAAGCAACACTGAGAGGGGGGGTGAATTAGTGTTTTGCAAAAATTAATTATTTTTCTCTGATCCTTAATCCACTTAAATTTTTTAATTAAAATCAATATGCAAAAACTAAAAACAAGAAACCACACAACCATAACACAAGGATTTTTACATGGAAATCCTGTTAGGGGAAAAACCATGGTGGATGGCCAATCCACAATAAGTTCTGAGTATACTCAAAAATATTACAAAATGGGAACACACTTGCATTCAGGCTCACTGCCTAGAGCTCACTGCTCAAAATGGACTTATTGTCCTGACAAAGGTTTGGAATAGATCCAAAAGAAAATGAACTAAAAATATAGCATCTACCAATGCTTGATTGTAGTTCCGATTAAGCTCTGATGATGAACTTATGTCCTTCTGACTAATATTGAATTTATGCTCTGCTCTGCTCAAGTTTGGACACAAAACCCTTATACACAAGTGTAACTGTGCATGATATCGGTCAAATACTTCTTGGATGCTCGCAACATACACCCACTCTTCTTCTTCATTACACAAAATGATGTAATCGATCATCTAAATATATCCGCGACTAGGGATAATCGCTACAAGTCAGCTCAATAAAACTTAGAATATTTGAAACTTGTCGGCCCAAAACATGAATAAATTTGATGTGTATCCAAACAAGTCAGCTAGTCCATATCTAGGGGCAATAATTAAGTATTTGAACATGAAAAGGTCTTGACCAATTCCTTCTAACACATCCACAATGTGACACATTCTCTGAGTCGGCTACAACAAACAAATAGATAGAAAAATGTTCTACCAGATCTCCTACCTCGTACTACAACAAATGCAACATCACAAAACTTGATAATAAGATAATCCACATGCTTAACAAGAAACTCTAGACATTCGCAACACAAAAATATAATTTGGTGAAGTCATTTGACTGGATACCCTATTCCACACATATTTTGTCGGTAATACACACTGTATCACATTAACTATCAATATAACTGGATACTAAACTATGGATCATGGGAATGACTTCAGTTGCCATTAATAAAAACATTAGAAGCCATATGCCAACAATCTCCCCCTTTGGCATTGATGGCAACACTTAGTGAAAAATGACTAAGTGTTGAGACTGATAAATATCCTGCCAAAATGCAAAATACTATTCCCCCTAAAAATGTCAAGGAATTTTTCACTTCACTCTCTCCCCCTTTGACATAAATTTCAAAATTTGGGCACCCAAAATTTTCAAAATTATAAAACCATAGCCAGAGAATTACAAAAATTTGAAGACGTTTGTAAAGACATTCTTTAGTCCACTTAATTTCAAGTCCCACACACTTTTTAGACTCTTCAAAATAGTAATGTTACCACAAAGAAGATATGACAAGGTTTCAGCAACTTCGAGAGTCACTGGATCAAGAGCGGTCATAACACTTTCAGCTTCTTTCAGAGCATTCGCCATCATCTCAATTTTTGGACTTATTAGCCCCCTGAGTTCACTTACTCTGCCAATAATCCTTTCATTTTCAACCTTCAGAATCTTTATTTCATTTAGAAAAGATATTACCTAGCCATCTTGATGAAAAATACTGCCTGCCAATGGGTCAAATATATTGGAAATAGTAACCAACTGTTGCTCAATATCTTTCACCTACTTCTCATTTGCTTCAATAAATTTTGACAAGACTAAGCGGGACTTGTACACTTTTCCTCCTTCACATATGGTAATTTGAATATTCTTTATGCAGGAGCCTAACAAATTTTTAATCTCTGGCAATCAATTCCTTTAGGCTATTAATCCTCGTCTCTTTGAACTCCTTCACTTTATTTAGAGCCGATTTCTCAAAAGATTCAAAATGAGAATCTACAGAGCTTAATAACTTTTTCAATTCACCGGAGGAAGAACCTGATGGGTCCACAACATAAGTAGGCATTATTTTTTGTAGGACTCCAAATGCAAGTTTCAAAAGTTCACTATCCTTGATGTGAGATTTCAATATCCTTTCACTAGCTTTGGCTTGGGAAATTTTGGCTGCCTTCATCATTTGGATTGGAGACAAAGTGGAAAGATTAATTGTATTTTCATCCAACTCAGGATCTAGCTCATCATGCTACTCCAATAAAGGTTCCTTCACTTCCTCTATCCTGATTTCTTGCTCCTTTTTCTTTTCAACTTGAGATTCTGCTTCAAGATTGGCTTTAGGAATTTTAGTTTCTTCAGTATGTGCCTCTTTTTCTTTACCAACTGCCTAAGTTTGTACCTTAGATACACCAAGTGTCTCTGAGTTTTCAACATTTGAAGGGGACAGATTATCCTCAAACACTAGAGAATCAGACACATTCATGTCTTCCTCATTCACATTCCCTTCTTCTGTCACATTTACCTCCTCATTTACTTCCTCATTTCTTTAAGCATGTTCATAATTGATCTCCTCAATATTTAACTTTTCCTTTAACAAAGATTCTTCCAAAATTACCTTAGTTTCACTGACAACTTCATCAATGTCACCAATCATGAGTTTATTTACTCTAGACTTGCTTTTGAATTTATTTTTAACCTTTAGGAGAAATGAATCCATTTCTTCAATTGACATTTATGAGCACAAATTAGCTAGAACTCTTTTCCTTAGATTTTCTTCCTCTATTCTGGCACTATCTCTCCTAGATTCCAATGCATTATATAGGCTTGTAGGAAAGCTAGACATAATATCAACAAGAGTTTTATTGAAAACATTCAAGTACTTAACAATAGCTTCTTCAAGAATCTTCTTACCAGAATCATCAAAAGTCTCATACAGGTCACAAAGTGGTATGAGATTTCCATCATTTACTACTGCATTTTCAACTTCCTCAACTGACATGTTGGGCTTGTCGACTTTGGTCCTTTTCTTTGCTTCTTTACCTTTTCCAAAAGGTTTTCTCTTGTTTAGATTAACAACATGAGTCTCGAAAGCCTTTAACTCTCTTACTACTTCTTTAGAATCATTTTCTTCCTCTTGATCTGTTGATACGGCTTTGTAAGTTCTTGAGATTTTATTCTTCTTCCTTCTTCCATAGGTTTTGGCTTGATTTGGCTGTGCTGCAGGGGAATTCCGGGTTGATCTGGTGTTAACAGAGGATGTTCCTGGGCAAGCAGATGATGCCTTTTCCTTCTTTTTGGCTGCTTCAGCTTCATCTCTTTTCCTTATTATTTCTTTCAATTTTTCAACTGGAAGACCCATTATTTCTACAAAAGCTTATGTTTCCTTTCTCACCTTTCTGATTGACATGGGCTTTCTCAAATCAGAATGAACTTGTAGGCTTTTCTCTGCATAGTTGCCAAACCTTTCTTCATTAGGATACAATGGAGAATTTAGCAGATGTTCGACATACATCCTCAGAATATTTCCATCTATTTCATATCCCATCGGCATGATCCAAATAGTTTTAGGATCAGCCGCTTCCAAGTAACACTGGTCAATGTATGTCATGAAGCATATAGTGTCTTATACTATTCCACTATTGCAGTTGAAATTCTCTCTCTAGCATGCATTAAGCTTTGGAAATTTTTGAAATGATCCCACAGGATTGTGTTGCGGGTCTGTCGATCACCAAGTGAGCATAGTATATCCCAGATTTGAACAGCTACCAGCATATTATTGCGCCATTGGACCTTACCAACTCCTAGCATTTCACCAGTGAATTATAAATATAGACAGATTAATAGGTTTCCAAATTTGAATACATTCTTCTTGTCCTTGATTTTTCTCAGATTCTCCAATAGTTGACCTATGAGCAACTCACATAGATCAAAATATACATTTTGTTTTATCATTTCATATGCTATATAGATGGTTGTCCCAAATACAGAGTTCTCCCAGATTAAATGGTAAATCTTGTAACCTATGACCATGGATGAAAATTTTACATCAACTTCGGCAATATGTTCTATAGTCATTTCCCTTTTGTCCCAATGTGAGCCAGTTGCTTTGGTAACCTCATCATTCTTTACCGACTTCAGAACTAGAAGTCTTCCAAAGGAATTTAACCCTATAACTGCACAAATAGCTTCCTTGCAAATTTTGAATGGCACATCTAGCCACATAAATTCATCATGCACATGGCTCAATATGTATCAAACCCACTCATCCTTCTCAAATATAGGAAACTTTGCAAACTGTGCAAATTTTTTGTTCACTAGGGTTTGAAATTTAGGTTTCACAGAGAAATCCTCTTGGACTATGTGATTAGCATATAATTCCAACAACTGTGAACTACCCAAATCTTTAATATAAGCATGCACATATTCCCTAATATCTTATATATACAAAACTCCGTACGGAATCGATGAAAATACACCTAGGGGTTTTGTGTCTACAGACTTATATGGATGCCATTTGAATTTTGGTCATGGCCTATCCTTGAATTCAACTATAAGAGGGGTAGACATATTTGAAGGAAAACAAATGCACAGGTTTTGGAATAAATACCTTTCGGAGATGAAGTGGAATTCGATCGCAGATTCTCCTCTCTGCTTAAATCTTTTCACAAATTGGAAAAGATCACCTTCGACCACTCAAAACTTCTTTCATCGAAATGCAATGTGACAAATGAAAGTGAAGACTATTCTTTTATTGCCCTAAAACCTAACTTTTTACTTTTTTCAATAAATGCCCTTTCCCTAACTCAACTGGTTTACTATCTTTTAAGTTTTGAGACAAATAATTCTTGTGGATCCACACTATTCTTCATTGATTCCTTAGATTCATTTCACAATGTCTGACTAGACTCATCTAAATTCCAGTACCAATCAATTGCTTGTAGGGAGTTTAGGAGATTTTCTTGAGAGCTCCCCCTATGGCAGAGTCCTGAGATCAATTTCTTGAAGTATTACCAGAAGTGGCTTCTGGTGTGGATCCATTTTCTTCTACAGAGGGATTCTTCTTCACCCATTTCTTCTGCATTTTCTTCTTGATCTCATCAATAGAGACTTTCCCTTTTCCTCTAGCATTTGGTTGTATGTTTTTTTACCGGACCTCTTCTATTCCAACAGAATCTAGAGGTGTGACCAAATTTATTGTAGTTGTAGCACACAACACTTCTTTGTCTAGGCCAATTGTTCCACTGACTTTGTCTTGATCTGCATTGGTTAGCAATATGCCCAAATCTATTGCATGCATAACATCTAACATTTCTTTGAAAGTTGTTTATCATAATTCTGCATTCACTTGACTTATGTCCATACTTATAGTAATTAAAACACTGACCTGGGAAATATGGTTCACTTGCATTCACTCTACTCCTACACTAAGAAGCCATATGACTAAATTTATTGCAGGTATAGCAATAGCCATTAAATTTTTGAGCATTAGGTTTCCTTACTGGATTTCTTTTGGGTCCTTTCATCTGATTTTCTTGTCTGAATTTTCCTTGTCTAGGATTCCTTTGTCTAGAGCTCCTTTGTCCAAATCCGGACCTTTCTCCTTCTTCATATCCAAGACCTCGTTGGTTGCCATTAGTCCTTTTTCCCTTGATTAGTTCATTAAGTTTGGTTGAGCTTCCATTGAATTTCTCCTTATACTCATTTGCAGCAACAAGTTCATTTCTAAGTTCATCAAGGTGCTTTTTAAGCTCTTCTTCATTATTCTTGGATTGTTCCAATTCATTATCTAGTCGGCTACATTTTTCTGTCTTTTCTTTCAAATATTGTGCAATATTTTCTTCATTCTTCTTTTTGTCCACAAATTCCTTGGTCATCTTCATCATGATAGATTCCATCTCATGCTTTAGGGCAGCATTTTCTTGGGAAAACTTTTCACATTCTTTTGTTTTCTCTTTCAAAACCTGACTGAGTTGATCATCTTCCACAATTTTGCTCTTCTATTTCAGCTGACCACACAATTCCTTCCTTTTCTATCTCAATTCATTGATCTTGTCTTTTAAGGACTGGATGATTTTTTTGCATTCTCAAGATTATCTTGCAATTCTCGGATCTCAGATTTTGACTGGTCAAGATCATCCAAAGCCACCATAAGTTGTTGTTGAAGACTACTTGTATCCATTAAGAACACTTTCCAAGATCTCCCCAAGCCTATAAACTTCCTTTGAGGAACTACCTCAGATACCAATTGTTGGAAACAAGCAACACTAAGAGGGGTGTGAATCAGTGTTCTGCAAAAAAAAAAAAAAAATCTTTGATCCTTAATCCACTTAAAACATTTAATTAAAATCAATATGCAAAAACTAAAAACAAGAAACCACACAACTATAACACAAATATTTTTATGTGGAAACCCTGTTAGGGGAAAAACCATGGTGGATGGCCAATCCACAATAAGTTCTGAGTATACTCAATAGAAATATTACAAAATGGAAATGCACTTGCATTCAGGCTCACTGCCTAGAGCTCGCTACTCAAAATGGACTTACTGTCCTTACAAAGGTTTGGAATAGATCCAAAATAGAATGAACTGAAAATATAGCATCTACCAATGCTTGATGGCAGTTTTGGTTAAGCTCTAATGATGAACTTCTATCCTTCTGACTAATATTGAATTTTTTCTCTACTTTGCTCAAGCTCGCACACAAAATCCTTATGTGCAAGTGTAACTGTGCATGATATCACTCAAATACTTCTTGGATGTTTGAAAAATACACCCACTCTTCTTCTTCATTACGCAAAATTATGTAATCGATCATCTAAATATATCCATGAATGGGGATATAATCGCTACAAGTCGGCTCAATAAAACTTAGAATATTTGAAACTTGTTGGCCCAAAACATGAATAAATTTGATTTGTATTCAAACAAGTCAGCTATTCCATAGCTAGGACCAATAATTAAGTATTTGAACATGAAAATGTCTTGACCATTTCCTTCTAACACATCCACAATGCGCCACATTCACTAAATTGGCTACAACAGACAAATAGACAAAAAAATGTTCTATTAGACCTCCTACCTAGTACTGCAACAAATGCAACATCACAAAAATAGATAATAAAATAATCCAAATGATTAACAAGCAACTCCAGATATCCACAACACAAAAAGATGATATGGTGAAACCGTTTGACCAGATACCCTATTCCACACGTATTTTGTCGGTAATGCACACTGTATCACATTAACTGCCGATATAACTAGATACTGAACTGTGGATCATGGGAATGACTTTAGTTTCCATCAATGACAACATTACAAGCCATATTCCAACATGGTTTGGATCAAGTCACTCGAAATTGATGTTTCTTTGTTGGTCTCCATGTTCTTTTTGTGTTGCAATCTAGTTTGCACCATAAATAGGGATCAATTTTTAAGAATGTGTGAGAATTCTTTAGATTGATCTAACTTTAGGCACAAAAGAGAAAATCTAGGAGGATTGAGGATCCAAGGGGTGATGATGAGATAGATGGAAGATGGGTTATGTGAATGATTAAAATCTTGAGAAATCTTGAAGGAGATGTTAAACTTTAGGACTTTGGATTCTTGATTTGATTTTATTTTGATTTTTATTTTGGCTTGATTGGATTTGATTTGGATAGTGAACTCATAAACTCTAAAAGGTTGGATGTTTTCCTAGAGTAAACTTGTACACAAGATGATAATTTGACTAAGTGTGTAAAGAAGGATTCATCTAAACACACCTAACCAAACAAGATGATTTTGGTTTGATTTGATTTTGGATTTTGTAAACTCATAAACCCCAAGATGTTGGATGTTATCAAGGGATAGATTTTTTCTCAAGGATTTGATAATTTTATTAAATATGTGGAGAAGGATGCATCTACACATATCTAGTCAAACAAGATAATTTGGATTTGTTTTGATTTTTGATTTCAAGAGGATTTTCCCAATATTTAGCATGAATGGTTTTTCAATATTTTCGAGAGTTGATGATGAGGTGATTTTTTGATTTGATGTTTGAGAAAGGGATGAAAGTTTTGATTTGATCCTAAGATGAACCTAAAAAGACTCTTTTTTACAAGACCTTGGTTTTGAAGAACATGCCTTACTTCCTATACAAGATGCTCAAATTTTTGAAAAAGACTTGGATTTTGTTGGTAAAAGAATTCATACAAATTAGGATTGTTCCTTGATTCTCTTCTATAAAAGTTGAATGTTAATCTTTTTCTGAATTCGTAGAGCATAGATAACCTTTTCTTGCGATATTTTTGACTAAGACTTTTAGACTTTCATTTTTGAATCTTGATCTTTCAAGAAATAATTTGGAAGAGCACATGTGTGGGGTTCAATTGTTTCTTAGCTTTTCTTAGTGACTTATTTTTACCACAAACAATTCTTGATTAGGTTTTCAAACTAGATGTCTAATGTCTAAATTTCTTCTCATCCCACAAAGTCCATTATGTGGAAATATGAATAGTTGTTTCTGGATTCGATTGTGTAAGCTTTTTTGAATCGAAAAAAGCTTGCACAATCGAATCCAGAAACAACTATTCATATTCTTATGGATTGTGGAAATCTAATAACATTCATTATGTGGAAATTAAGGAAATTAAGGAAAAGGTTCCCTATTGTTGACTTTAGTGAGAAAATGGAGATATAAATTCAAATGTTTAGAAACCTCTAAGGATAGAATCCGTAGGGAAAGCAATAACACTCAAATTTTGTCAAAGGTATTTTCTCCTCTAAAAGGTTTGAAATTTGATGTTCATGTTGAATGTTTGTTTTCCCAATGTTTACGATCAACCAAAGTATTTTTTATTCCAAGAACATGCACAACCCTATGGATATGAAAGACAATATTTGTTGAGTTCCCACTTGGATAAATCCATCTACGCCTACTCTTAGCAGATGATTAGATGCTTGGCCACATAGGCTCCCCCTTATAGTGCACTCACTTCTCGGGTCAGCCAAGCATCAGTACCCATGAAACTCCCATGGCATACTTCTTGTCTCTACTAAGAGCCATAAAAATGTGGGACGACTTCAAAATGACCGTTCTTGTACCAAAAAATAGATCAAAGATTTTGGCCTTTTCTAAACAAAGGTTCTAGTCCTAGGGAATTTTGTTCATGAGGGATCATCCATGCGCCAAGAGACCATTGTTTCCCTTCTTGTCGGAACAATCCTCGCTATACTTTCCTTTCCTGAAGTACCCACACTTATATACCAGTTGGAAGTCACTTGGCTATAGCATGTTCCCGACTGGGTCGTTCCCTTGGGTGATTAATTTTTCCCACAAGGAAAGCCCTCTAAGATAACACAAAAGTTAGAAAACACAACCAAAGTTTGATTGATCTTTTTTTAAAAACAAAGAGAGAACACACACGATATGTTCCACTCGCACTCGCAAGATTTGTCCAATTTTAAACCAAAATTGAAGTGTGGAGACAATTACTTACACAACTTAATATCACAAAAAGTCTTTTAATTCTCAAGAGAGAAGTGCATACGTCTTTTACATGATATTACACTGGGTAGGTAATTACAAAACATAGAAGTATATGTTAATTTTAACCTTTCAAAGCAATGAGTGAATTCTTTTTAAGCATCAAAAGCTAATATGAAAGTTGCTTGTTCAATTGTTAAACCTTAAACAGAATCTAGTAAGTTTTCCTAAGGTTCTTTTTAATCATTTTGTCTTGTTCTTTTTAAACCCAAATTGAAAATTAGTGAGGCCTAAAAGCATGAAAAATAGAAAATCCGTAGAAGAGGGATTATAATTTCACCCCAAAGTATTTAAAAACACTTGATACAATGAGATGATGATGTCATAGAATTATTTCTCTTTGTTTCCCTCCTTCACCTTCGATTAAGCCAACCTACAAAACTGTTTAGAACTACAAAATAGAGATCATATCAAAAAACTAGTTAGTAGCAAAAAGCAACCAAAATAGAAAAGAACATTTTCAAATCAAACTAAAAAATTCCTTTTACCCAACTCCAGCGGCATAGTCTGCATATGCAGTAGAGTTTGAAGAGGTCAGTGATCTTACATGGTGCCTCTAGGATAGATAGTAGTGCTCTGCAACAGGACCCGAGAGCGCAATTGTAGTGTTGTTTTCCCAAGTTGCGCTGTTTGAAATTTGGGAACCCAGTGATAGAGAAATGGACCAGCGTCAGAATTTAAAAAATTGAATTTCTAGGTGAGAAGACCTTAGCGGTGGAGTTTGAAGTTTTTAGTGTCACTATATGGCACCGTTGAACTGGTTAGTGTCGATGTATGGCATCACTGGACTGATAACAGTGCAGTTTCCTATAGGCACAAAAGTTAACAAAAAACCACATAATTTTTGAGAAAAATGTGTTAAACTCTCCAAGTTCGCCCTCCTAGCACCAAAATGTGAAGCCCAATCCTAGACCTGCACAAACATAAAGAAAAAACACAATGTTAGTCACATATGCAAGTTAGAACTAAGATTCCCCATAGAATTCATTTGCAATGCTAAAAATAGGAAATAAATGAACACAACAAAGAAATCAATTAAAATCTTATTAAAGCATGCAAAATCTAAGTCCCATGGGGAAATTGGTGACATTTTGATGTGGAAAATGGCCCTTTCCCAATCCCTTGTAAGCTTGATGAAGATTGATCCACTTGATGATGAAGAACAATGAGCTCCTTGATGAAATTTGCAATAACCTAGCTATGCTAATGGAAAAATGCTATGAAAATGGATGAATTTTTCTCTAAATATGAAGATAGTACTTTTCTCTAAGTTGTGGATCCCAAATGAGAAGAAAAGACTTCTATTTACAGAAGAGATTGAGAGGGGAAGAGGAAAAATGGATGAATGTGGGATTAATCAACATCCAATGACCAAGTGCCACTTGTCAAGATGTGAATAGAGGAAGGTTGAAAACATTTTGATGAATGTTCCAATAAATGATAGTAGGTGGAATTTGAAATTCATGAAATGACAAGTTGGAGGGAGAAAAGAATGACTTAAATGCCACTTGGCTTAATGCACAAGGACATGTAAGAGGAGTTAAATGCCTTGTTGGAAGGACAAATCTCATTTGGAGGGATTTTGAAATTGGGAGGAATATTCCCTTTTGATGCCATGTTGAGGGAAATTAGAGGATTTAATAAATCAATTAAATGATTTTCTTTTGCAAGTTGCAAAAGCTAGAGGATGTGATGGATTTTGATTAGATTTCATCATGATTTGATTAATTTAAAGAGAGATTAGTTGATTTGACAACTTGAATTATATTTTTGGGTTATTTAAAGTCAAAGTTGAGAGAAAAATGATTTTGAAATAAAGATTTTGATTTATTTAATTAAAGGGGGATGATGTTAGATTAAATTAAATAAAGGTTAAATTTATTTAATTTAATAGAAAGACTTTAGAGATTAAGTAAATGAAAATTGATTTATTTAATGAGAATGAGGACATGAATGATGAATTTAATTAAATAAAGAGATTATTTAATTAAATAAAGATTATTTAATTAAATGACTAGCAAAGAAGATGATTCAAGACGAAGCGGTGTTAGTAAAATTAGGATCAGGTGCAAAAGATCAATTCATGCATTTTTCGTGCCTACACAGGCAACAAATAGAAACATTAAGGACTCAAGGCCCATCTAGCTCAAGTCATGTTGCACCCACTTCTCCAATAGCACATCCTCAATCTCGTCTTCCTCCACGGAACAATCCTATGTGATAATTCCATACAACTTGGGCCAAGAGCCACTTGTAGTTGAGGAGCCAAGCACATCAGGTGCAACTCAATCGAATGGGCCCACCAAGGAGCAATTATTTCTTTAAATTGAAGTATATAGGAGATTGTTTGCACAGGTTCAAAATACAATGTATGAGAACAATTCAAAGATTTTTCATACTATTTTGAAGCATTTGAATAAGAAGATTCAGGGTAAATTAAACAGTATTCATTCCAATTATTCTTTAATTCTACAAGAACTAAAGTTGTCTCAAAGAGATAAAGATTTAGCTACCCCGATCCTAGACAAATGGATTCCAAGGGTTGATAACTTGAAACTCATGACAGTTGGGTTGCACATCAGAAGGATAAGTATCCAAAGAATAGCCCAACTTATAAATTTGTTGATGGGATTAAAGAGAAGAAGTTTCAAGGGTTTTCTACTCCTCTAGAGGTGAAAATAGTAGAGTTGAAGGCAAGATTTGATGAAGCATATTTGGTATTGCTACCTAATATCCATTATGTACATATGATGAGGTGAAAACTCTACAAAAATGGAAGGACCAAGTGGATACAACTATTGTTTCTCAAGCATCTCTCATTTATGAGAGTGTTGATATTGATATGTTGAAGAATACTCTTGAGAAACTATCTTTCATCATTAGCTTCCTAGAAGATTTTAATCAAGAAGCCAATTCAGTGATGGAAAAATATGCTCCATATAGAAAGAAGATGGATGAAATTATTGGATTTGATTGGCCTTCTGACATAGAATATGAATCATGGAAGAAGACATTCATTGAAGATTTGGAGTTGTAAGTACAGGGAAGCAGAAAACATATACATGGTCGAGTATAGTGCAAGTCTGTCCTTAGAAATTACAATGCAGAAAAGATATGTTTCTCCAATTTCAAATTATGACTGGTAAAGCTGATTATTGATGACTTGGATGTTGATCTAGATTTTGATCCACCTTTTGCACACTTTTTTCATTTTTCCGAAGAGGATAAAGATGTTGCAACAGTTTGAAGATTACTCACTTCAAAAAAATTCCTTTTGAAAGGTGCAAGAGTCTCCATCGACTAAAAGGAAGCCTTTGTCTAAATGAACAATATTCTTTCAGTCTGTTGTAACCTTTCCTTATGGAATAACCAATAGAGTTTGTCAAATTAAAATGTGACATGTGTACATTTTGGCTTGAAGCTTGATTTTCTCCCTTGATCTTATAAAAGGGAATTCAGGGCCATTTGTGTAGTTCTCCTTTTGAATTCTAGATATGAAAAATGCAAATGGAGAACACAAAGAAAATACATTTTGAGTATGTATCTTAGGTTTTGAGTCGAGCAAGTAATTTTTTTTAATTGTATGGTTTCCAAGCATGTTTGAATGGAAATTCAAATCTTTTGAGTCTATTGTCTCTCTAGCTATAACATTCTATATGAGTTATTAATGAAAATTCAATCAAAGATAATTTCATTAATTGTCATTGTTATTTCACATTGATGTATGTTTTCATTCTAGCTTTAGTTTAATGAATCGGTTAAAATACCTTGATTAAAGCATGAATTCTTATAAATTTTTACTGGATTTGATAAGTAGTCTTAAATTCAGAGTATTGATATGTGAATTGTAATGCAATTTCACAAAGATCATGGTTGTCTAGAATTAATGTTACCTTATAGTTCAATTTGTTGTGTTTTGACTCCCTGCCCTAAGATAAGGCACTAATCTAAAGGTGTTAAGTTTTTGGTTTTTAATTTGAGAATGACATTCATAAAAAAAAATTAATTGATTTACCTTTGTTGAGGTTGGTGTTGTGTGAATTCTTAGCTTTAGGTGTTTAATCTTTCAAAGGAATTGCTATCTTCTTTAAAGGTTTCATCTATTTAGCATTTAAATGAGAATGTATCTATTTATTATGCAATGTGTATTATAATTGTGTACCAAGATTGTAAGATACACATTGTGGGATCACCTTCCCAGGTTTTACAAAGCCTGAAGTGCAGGAGGGAAGTATTCTAGCTTCCTCTCATTCATTGGCCAATCATCTCCTAAGTATTTGAGAATGGAATATGGTGAATTCATAGATGCTTTGTGATATTTTATTGGTTCTTAAAAAGCCACCAATAGAATGGTGACTCTACTGGGGAGATGTTTGATAAAGATTGTTCTCCAGAGTGCCTTTTCTATGATCACTATGATTTATAGTGATGTTTATCCATAGAGTTGGTCTGAGTCTATAAGGATCTTGTAAATCTTGTAAAGTTTACATAAAATTGTAACACAATTGCTACAAATTTGTCCCAATCAATTTGGGTGGTGACTCTAAAATTTTTGCACTACTACGTGCCAATATTTGAAGATATCAAAGAAGTAAAGAAAAAGAACAAAAGAAAGTTGAAAAGGTTGAAAAAAGTAAAGAAGATTCAAGCTCAAATGTGAGGACCCCGTGGAAACATGAAGAAACATCCAAAGAAAATATTGGAGGGAGAATTGCAAAAGAACACTTGTGGAAAATGGGTGAAAGAAAAGAATATATGAACAAGTAAGTCTACTTCTCTTCCAACTCTTGAACATGAAATTCATTATAGTTTTGGTTTTGAACATGAAAGAAACTTGTTAGATTTAAGTGATAATGCTTCTCTTGAAAGGGGAGAGATTATAATGAAAAATGTTGTGAGTGAGCAACACTCAGATCAAGGCTTAACAACTAAACAGAGAAGGGAGAGGGAGAGGATAGAATAAGATAATGTAAATTCTAGTCATGCTAGGGCTATAGAGGGGTTGGCTTCAGCCTCTAACACAAATACTCCTCTTCCTCCTGACTTGTTGACTGGGTTTGATGAGTTTTTCCATGAAAATACTCCTAGCCATGTTGAAATGGTAGTAACATCTAATGTTGATACCACCTTACCAAGAGAGGATGAAGTATTTAATGATGTTCAAAAACTTAGAATAAGAGCATTAATATTAGATGAAAATAGGAGAAAGAGGGATGAAGATAAAGAAAAAAGGATAAGGGAAGCCATGGTAGAGAGAGACATGCTACAAAGAAAAGTTGAGAAAATGGAGGAAATAGAACAGTTAGCAACTCAATCTACCCAAAAAACTAGTCCTACTGTTGAAGATATTGTAACTAGGGATCTTGTAACTACCTTAGCCAATAATACTTGTGTAAATTCATGGACCGGTCATGCTATGAAAGCTTCTCTTGTAGTCGATCCTATCCCTAGTAGTACAAATTTTGTTTCCAAAATTGATGTTAAGGGAAAGAAACCACTCGAGGGTATAAAGATAAGTTAGGGAGGTTCATATTAGAAGAACATAGTACAAAATGATTCTATTTCATTGGTTGATGAGCTAATAAAAGAAAATGATGAATTGCAAAGAAAATTGAATGAGATGGAATTGTTAGTTGTGAATGTAGAAATGAAGAAGAAACTAGGTTTCTTAGAATCTACTATAAAGACTTCTGTTCCTAAAACCCAAATCCCTCAAGCCTCTACATCATGTTCAAATCCCCATTTGAATGTTAATCCTTCATCCAATACAAGTCATTCCAATTCATTTTTACAGCTAGAAAATACGGCTAGGATAACTCAACAATATGATCAAGATGATTCCCAACCAAGAGGGATTGACACTGGAAGGCTTCAAAACAACTATGATAGGAGAAGGAATCATGACAACCAGAATGAACAAGAGGGACCCTTTGGGAGAAGACAGTTGCATACTAATAGGTATAGGAAACTATGCTTTGATACAATTCTAGGGTATCCAAATCCCATCCCTAACAATGCAATTAAACATGTACCAAAGTTTAGTGGAAATAATGCTTTCAGTGGTGAAGATCACCTAAAATATTTTCAAAGCTTTGTTGAATATTTTTGGCTTTGGGATAACGATGTTTCAATGAAGTACTTCATGTAATCATTGACCGAAGATGCTTTCTACAAAGTATTTAGAGAGCAATATGAAGATAAGACCAATCCCAGATTTATGTTAAATTACTTCAATAATATCACTAAGGGACAACATGAAATGGTAACTGAATTTAATGCAAGATTTTAGAAATCTATGAATAGAGTTCCAGCCTATTTGAGGCCGAATGAAAGTGCATGCTTAGTGGTATATTGGAACACATTTGATTCAAAAATGTGTTACTTGCTCAGAGATAAGAACCCATAAAATCTAAGAGATGCTTATAAACTAGAAATTCACATAGAGAACAATAGAATAGCATCAAGTAAAGTGGGGAGAAGAGATGACCCTACACCTTTGAAGAATTCTAAAACTCAAAATTAAAGAGTTGGAAAAGTTGCAGCTCCTGAAGAAAAATTGGAGTAGGTTATTAGTTTATTGTGGAAGGTGGCAAAGAATAAGAAACTTCATTTTCAAAGAAATGAAAGGCCACCAAGGTTGCAAGATTAACCTTATCACACTAACTGGCACAATGGAAATCCATTCCACAACAATCAGAAAAAATTTCAAGCACAAGGCACACCTGACCCACTACAAAAGTAATCCACAAATGTCACTAAAGATTTACCATGGTGCATGGTATGTCAATTACCTCATTCATCACAACAATGTGCTACAGAAAGTTCTGTAGATGAATCACAAGATGATCAAGGATATTTTGATCCCCCTCATGATCATGATGAAATAACAAATGTGCTCATGACTGCATCAGACTTGGCCTACGGTGATTATTCTTCCAATGATGAGCCTTGTACAGGTGATATGGATGCGCAAAGTCAAGAAGTAATTGTACATCATTAGCAAAAATTCTTAGATGAAGAGAGGGACAATGATTGTAACATTTATAATCTTGAATCATATGATGTTTTTCTGAGAAGATCCTTAAATGAAGAAATCAAAATTATGACAACTGCATTGGCTACTCAGGAAAGGAGTACTTATCATTTGAGAAATAGAGTTGTGAATGGTGATCAAGGTAAACCTAACATCATAGTTCAAAGAAAAGGAAGTAGATGACAAAGGGACCAAGACAAAAACCAAGAAAGATGAGAAAAAACCAAAAGAAGGTAAAGGAGCTAGAATTTGAGGTAAAAAGGGTGATAAAGCCAAGATAGATGGTGAAGTTATTTCTCCAGCTATGAAGGCTAAATAGAAAAAGCATGGTGTTGAAAGTGGTGAAAAATAAAATGATAAAGTGATAGAAAAGGATGTAATACTTCCTGAATATGCTCTTGTGGACATGTTTCATGTGTTGTCTTAGGTAAAGGTCACAGTCCCATTTTTGGAGATGATGAGGATTGATGAACATAAAAAAAGACAGTTTCCTTTATTAATGATGTAGCTATAGCCTCTAATGACAAAGGGGTGGTTGGTCCACCCAAGGTGATCAAAAAATAAGAAAAGAGTAATCAAGCAGAAGGAGTAACTAATGAAAACCCTGAAATATACTTGGGAACTAAAATTATTGCATGCCCAAGTTATGTTAATCCATTTTTTCCAAGTTTTATTATTCATGGGAAGTTGCTAAAAAACTACATGATTGATCGAGGGGCCTCAAACAATGTGATGCTAGTCAAAATCATGAAGGAAATGGGTTTGAAAATTGATAACACTTATGGAAAGTGTTTTGATATGGACTTGAGAGAAGTACCTATCATAGGAGTGATTAATAGAGTCCCATACAAGCATGCAACATTCCCTGAGAAGGAACTATACATGAGTGTCACAGTGGTGGATATCCCACCAAATTATGGGATGTTGTTGTCAAGACAGTAGAGTGCATCCATGGTTGGAAGCATACAATGTGATTTATCATACAATACTTTCTCCATAGATGAAAAATATGTTAATATTCTTAGAGAATCAAGGGCTTGCCACATGATTGAGTATGCAGAGGAACTAGAAGAACCAGTGAGGATTAATTTTGTAAATACTAGTTTGGATACTTTTAGAGTGGAAGAATTACTACATGAAGGATAAGTTAAGCCTCCACCAATTGATAAATAAGTATTAGATGCATCACAAGGAGATGCTCTATGGACCATGTACTTTGATGGAACTTGTTCCAAAGATGGCTCGGGTGCAAGATTTATCCTCATTTCACCACAAGGTAAAACATTCAAATACTCTTTCTTGTTGAAATTCTCCTGCACAAATAATGTAGCTAAATATGAGACTTTGGTGCTAGGTCTAAAGATAACTTCAAAGCATGGAATTAAAATGTTAAAATTATTGGGTGATTCTAAACTAGTGATATTCCAAGTTAGGTCTAAATTCATTTCCATAAAAACAAGACTTAAGTAGTATAGGAATGTTGTTTTGGATACCATTAAGGTTTTTGATGCTTTTAATATTGATTGGTTGGAAAGAGAAAATAATATGAGAGTAGATTTGTTAGCAAATATTGCTATCAGATTAGATGATGTCACTTTTGATGGCATTTCAAAAATAGAGGTGCAAAACCGGCCTATAGTTCTTGATAATATTTGCAACTGGCAAGTATTTAATGATGATAATGATATTTTGAAATTTTTTCACTGTATTGATAAGTATGAAAGTTAGGAAATTGACTTCGGTGCATTGGTGGTGGAAGTTGATGGTAAAGAAACATTGTTTAGGAATGAAGTAATCCAATTGAAAACTAATAAGATTCCAAAAGGATTAGTTGCATTGGAGAGGGTCTTTGATGGCCCTTAAACAATTTAATGTTAAGCATACATCTTACCACAAGGAAGATTTGGAAGAAATTAATCTAGGAATTGAGAACTCACCCAAGAAGGTATACATAGGAAAGAAAATGAAGCCATGTGTTATAACCATGTTGATTTCCCTGTTAAGAATATATAGACATGTGTTTTCCTAGTCATATGATTTTTCCTAAAAGCTTATAGGGAAGATCTTTTTCAGCATGAGATACCTTTAAAACCAGACTGCAAAACCCTTTAGGTAGAAGCAAAGGCCAATAAACCCAACACTACAACACAAAATGCAAGAAGAACTCACAAAGTTAAGGGATTCTAGAATTATCAAGCCTATAAGGCACTCTACATGGGTTTCTAATTTAGTTCCATTTTGGAAAAAGAATGGTGATCTGAGACTCTATGTGGATTTTAGGAATTTAAATGTGTCATTCTTGAAAGGAAATTACCCACTACCTGATATGGAGGCTATGTTACAGAAGGTGACAAGGTGTGAATTGCTATCCATGATGGATGTGTTCTCAGGCTATAACTAGGTCATGGTGAAAGAATCCAGGCAATACAATACTGCATTCACTACACCATGGGGAACCTATGTGTATGTGAGAATTCCATTTGGCCTAATCAATGCTAGTGCTATATTTCAGAGAGCCATGGGTGTGGCCTTTGTTGATTTTATTGATCTAGTCCTCGCAATATACCAAGATGACTTGACTATACACAGCAAGCAGGAAGAAGATCATTGTTCACATTTGGAGAAGATATTTGTTAGAGCTTTGGAATATGGGATTTCCTTGAATCCTAAGAAATTTATTTTTGGGGTTAAGGAAGGTAAGTTGTTAGAACACATTGTCTCTAAAGAAGGGGTTTGGATTGACCTTGAACATGTAGCAGCAATAGACAAAATTCCACAGCCTAAAAATGCAAAGGGGATTCAATCATTTTTAGGGAAAATTAATTTTGTAAGAAGATTTGTCACTAATTTTGCTAAGATTGTCCGACCCATTTCCAAAATGTTAAAGAAAGGTGAAAATATTACATGGACAGAAGAGCCATCTAAATATTTTCAAGCTATAAAGGATTCCATTAAGGAGGCTCATGTACTCAAGTATCTAGACTACTCCAAGCCATTTCAAATATTTACCTTTGCTTCATTTCATACTATGGAAGGAGTATTACTATAGAAGAACAATGAAGGCTTTCAACAGCCTATTGCTTTCTTCAACAAGTTTTTGCAGGTTGTAGAGCTTAAGTATGATGTAATAGAAAAGTAAGCTTATGCATTGGTTAAGGCTATGAAAAAATTTAGAACATATCTGATGGGAGAAACTGTGGTGGCATATGTTCCAAGTGTAGCAGTGAAAGAAATTTTTACCCAGCAAGAGACTACAAATCAAAGATGTAGATGGATCAATAGGATCTAGGAGTTCAATATTGATATCCAAATTACAAAACTGGTAAGAGGTCAATGTTTGGCTAAGTTGATGGTTGGGACCAACTTAGAAGAAAACCATATAAATAAAGTTGAACATGAAAATGTTGCACCTATGTGTGACATGAAGACCTATGGATGGTACAGAAGAATTGTTGAATAACTGTAGACTATGCAATGCCTTGATGGAATTCCTAATAATGAGAGAAGAACTCTAAAGCTGCAGGCTATCAAAAACATCATTATTGATGGTGAAATTTGGTGGAGAATCCCGAAGGGTGTGTTACTTAGATGTGTGGATGGAGACCAGGCTAATTTTTTTTAAATGAAATCCATAATGGAGCATGTGGAGGTCATTACATGGAAATACCACTACTCATAAAATATTGAGAGAAGAAATTTGGTGGCCAACTGTGTTTAAGGATGCTCACAAATTTGTTAAAAAATGTGATGCTTGACAAAGATTCACTGGAAAATTGAAGTTCTCAAGCAATCTGCCTCTTAGTCCAATCTCAGTCTAGGCTCCTTTTCAACAATGGGGCATTGACTTTATTGGTGAAATTTCAGAGAAATAAAGTGGGGGACACTCCTAGATCCTTGTTGCAACATATTATTTTACAAATTGGGTAGAAGCAATTCCCACAAGGAAAGCAACAAGTAAAGTAGTGATTGCTTTTTTGATGAATAACATATTGATTATATTTGGAGTCCTAAAGCAAATTATCTCTGAAAATACCATGTGTTTTAGATCAAAGGAATTTACTAAATTTTGCAATAAGCATGGTATATGTATCTCCTATTCATCTCGGGCTATCATCCTCAAGGGAATGGACAAGTAGAATCCAACAACAAGAGTTTGATGAAGATCATCAAATGGATGATTGAGAAGAATAAAATGGCTTGGGATTCAAAATTGTAGCTTGCATTATGGGCTGATAGAACTGCTGTTAATAATATCATTGGGCAATCGCCATTTAACCTTGTATATGGGATAGAAGCTAGGAATTCTCACAACAACTTGTTGAAAATGTACAAGTTTGTGTAGGAATATGACATAAACATTTGTGATGAGATGCAACGTAGAATGGAAGAGTTAACTAAGCTCGATGAAACTAGAAGAGAAGCTCATAAAAGAAATGAAAAGTTGTAGCTTCAAGTTAAGCATCTATATGATAAGAAGGTCATTGAAAGAAAATTTGAAGTGGGAAGCATGGTCTTAATGTGGAATGCAATGATGGAAGATAAAAGAAAGCACGAAGAGTTTGATCCTTTATTGTTGGGCACATATCCAATTGTAGATACATATGGGGAGGAATCATACTTCTTACAATCCTTGACAGGTGAACTTCTATAGCTGCCAGTACATGGATAGTTCTTGAAGCCCTATTTCTTGTGAAATAGGTTTTTTTCCATGTACACTGTACAGTCTTGTAATTAGTGTATATGGGTTTACTCTGTTTTCTCTAGTTGTGTCTACTTTCCCAGTTCTTGCAATCTCTTGGGTTTTTGTTCTTTGTGTCAGTTTGCTTCACCATGAGGGTATGTGCAAGATCATCATGGAAAAAATAGGCCCTTAAGTGGCAAAAAATTTAGAAAAATCAAAGTTAGGCAACTTGACGTAAAAATTTGAATAAGTTATTTATATTATTTAAAAAATATGTACGAATAGAATCTGTAGAAAATTGAATGTAGTTTCTAAACTACTAGGTTTATTTAAAAAAGAAAAAATCTATTTGGTGAAAATTTGAAATTTCAATGCAGTAGTACTTAAATTTCAGGGAAAAAATAAGAAGTAGGTGTTTGTCTGACCACCCTAACCACAATAAGATGATAATATTTTTTTATAAGATTTTATACATAAGTAGAGGACTCATGTACGGATGTGATGCATATTTTTTTTTAATTTTTTCCAAGTAAATAATTAATTATGAATTTTTTATAATAACTTTTAAAAAATATAAAAACTTGTATGTCTAACCACCTTAACTTGGTCAAAAATTCATGAAATTCAATTTTTCTTTTTTTAATCATATAGTATGTGAAGCAGAGAATGTGATGCATGTTTTGGATTCAAAAAATATGATACCATTTGAAAGCTATAGATGTTTTTCAATCAACCTATCAATGAACACTTTAGTCATAATTCAAATAGAAAATGAATAATAATTATTTACTAAATTCAAAGTAAAGCATAATTTATATTGGTGGAAAGCTGAGAATCTCCTTAAAAACCCTTTTCATTTCATCAATTTTGGGTATAAAAAAAGTCGTCAGCCACATACCCTACAAATATCCATCATATTGCCACTTTTTTGCCCATCATGATCCTGCACATACCCATGAGATCTAAATTCTCACCATGCCCGCCAGGGGTATGCATCCCCGAGCATGAGCCACTGCTAGAGCTTCTGAGTTTTGAAAAAAAATTGAGTTGGTTCCTTGTCTTGTGATGATTTGTTGCCTCTGTGCCCAGGAGTAGGGTTTTAGGGTTTTGGTTTAAAAGCCCTTGTTTCAAATTTTATAAGTCTTAAACCCTGGGAATTCTATTTCTTCACTGACATGTTGCACCCAATTATCGATCATCTGAATTATCACTTGAGCCATCATAATTGTGTTATTACCAACCCTTTGTTCTAGGTATGTCAGTCAATGAAATATTACCCCATCATTTCATTTTCCTATGGTCGGGCGAAATATTTCATTTTAAAATGACTCATGCCTTAAGTCATTAATCCTGAGGGTCTAAGTCTCGTCGACCTAGTTGGGTCCCTTCCTTAAAACTAACCTTTATGCATGTGTAGATTTTCCAACTGTCAGATCAGAGGATGTGATCCTAGTCATTGCCTGCCAACCTTGCTAGAATAAAATAATAGTTTCCAAAAGGAAGCAGGGTCAGCGAGTTGTTGACACGTGTTCAGCTACAGGTGTGGGGCCCGGTCTCCACTCATATACCTGACACCTTAAAGTTTCAAATCGACATACAAGATGCAACATTGAGGTTTAATCTCAGTCGTTCCCCACTCGAGGGATTAAAATAATTCTTTATAAAAAGTAGCGGGGTTAGCAGGCTACTGCCACGTGGATTTTCCTATCGCTTGGGAAGAGAGAATGGTGGAGCCCATGAAATAGATGAGTTCACATCTAGCCAACATAATTTCATTTGCTGAAGGATAGGTGAACGATGTCGATGGAAATTCAAACCTTGTTGACTCATTCTGAGTCATCCAAAATTCCATCTCACAAGGAGATCGATGGCTAATATTCAAAACCAAAGATGTGAACATGGTAGTCATTTTTGCTTCACGTGAGCAAGCAGTAATGGCAGAAAAGACATTTAGGGCTACCAAATTTTGACCTAAATGCACATAAAAGATTGGTTTTTCACATAATTGAAGATTGTGAATGAATTTGAAGTAGCCAGGAGATCGAGAAGAGCATTCAAGAGTTCAACGTGGTCAAAATTAGGGTTTCCTTCAAGAAAAAAATCTATAAGTAAAACAAACGCCAATTTCTACGCTTTATCCAAACTATCTTGAATTAGGGTAAATATTCACTGTATCTTTCAGTGGAATTGGTTTACATTCTTTTAAATTGCTTTATAGTGGTTGAAACTGCATTTAACTTGTGAATTCTTGTCAAACCCACTAAAGTTGCACCTTTGAGTCATGCCCTAGGTTTTGAATTGAAAAGCTAGATTTTCAGTATCTCTCTGTCGAAACCCTAGACTAGTCTGAACCCACCCTTTACAAATGGTGCCCAAAGCACAAAACCCCAGCTTTGAGATCACATCCAGGACTATCTCCCAAGACATTATTGACCAACTGAAACCCTCCACCAGCAAAAAGGTCGAGGTTGGACATATAATTAAAGTGGGGTTAATGGACAAGCAATGTTTTATCAAGGATGACAAGTTGCCCTTTACTGTCCAGATGGCAATTGTTCTAAAACTGGTTTGGAAATAGAAATCTTGGGGTTCCTATTTGTAACCCTTGGAGATTAGACATGAGAAAGGTAGTTGTCCCAAATCTATACATGGATGTAGACCTGTTGAAAGATATTGCTGCAAGGTATGACCCTGTTTCCAGAGTGGTCAGGGTATTTGATGGTGTTGAAATGCTCAAGATAACCAGAGAGGATATTGAAAAGATCTTCTAGTTACATGAATGGAAAAAAGAAATAATCCCCATTGATCTTGATGCTTTCATAAAGGAATATGAGAATACCAAGGTTTTGTTTAGAACAATAATGTTGCCCATACACACCACAAGCACTGGGGTTGGGAAAAATAGGAAGCAGATAAGGATTGGTAAGGATGAATTGGAACCTTTCCCCATGAAGTATTTTGCTAATTACTTCAAGAAAATAGTTTACTCCTTGTGCCAAATCATTGGTGAAGATCCATCAACCACCATGCCAATGAGTTACATGTATATGGAAGAAAATTTGCAAAACCTAGCTTACAATGTAGTTTTACTATGCCACATACTTGGCAGAGTTCATCCACAAGGGTTTGGTTGAATTAAAAGCTGAAAAACATTAGGTAAAATTTTGGTGGTATTCTCTCTTGATGCACATTTTCTTATACAAGGGAGAGAAGAATTTTGGTAAAGAAATGACATTGGAGAAGATGGATGGTGATATTTAGTTACCTGTCCAATGTTCGACTTAAATTCTTCAAAAAGATTATCAGAAATTTGATTATGTAGTATTCCATAATATTTTTTCTTCAAAATTGAGGAGGTTCTTGATTCGTGATCCACCAAGGATCCCTAAGGAAATACATGATTTTCTAAGGCCTATGGAAAGAATGTCTAATCTGAATTTGAACCACAATTGGGGGGATATAATACCATACCCCACCACAACAATCTTCAGAGTTTATGGCACTAATGTGAATCCACATGCACTACCAAGAGATGTGTCATTGAGGATTGGATTCCTTGAGATCATGAGACAATTGGGAGGAGTGCAAATGGTACACTTTCCCAAGACATTGATGAAGAGATCATTCTTTCCAAAATGGATAGTGTTTGCAAAATTTGTCATGGCAAAGGGAGGATGGAAGGACTTGGGACAACTTCTTGCACCTTATGGATTGAGAACTGGGTATGTGCAGGATCATGATGGACCAAAAAGTGGTGATATGATGGGTATGTGTAGGGTATGTGTATGATGACTTTTTTTATCCAAAATTGACAAAACGAAAAGGGTTTTTAAAGGAGATTCTCAGCTTTCCACCAATATAAATTATGCTTTACTTTGAATTTAGTAAATAATTATTATTCATTTTCTATTTGAATTACGACTAAAGTCTTGATTGACAAGCTGATTGAAAAACATCTATAGCTTTCAAACAGTATCACATTTTTTGAATCAAAACATTTGTCACATTCTATGCTTCACATACTATAGAATTAAAAAAAAAAATTTCATGAAGTTTTGACCAAGTTAAGGTGGTCAAACATACGATTTTTATATTTTTAAAAGTTGTAATAAATAAATCATAATTAATTATGTAAATGGAAAAAAATTACAAAAAATATGCATCACATCGGACATGAGTCCTCTACTTATATCTAAAATCTTATAAAAAGTATTATCATTTTATTGTGGTTAGGGTGGTCAGACAAACACCTACTTATTTTTTCCCTAAAATTTAAGTGCTACTACATTGAAATTTCAAATTTTCACCAAATAGATTTTTTTTTAAATAAGCCTAGTAGTTTAGAAACTACATTCAATTTGCTACAAATTCTATTCTTACATATTTTTAAAATAATATAGATAACTTATTCAAATTTTTATGTCAAGTTGCCTAACTCTAATTTTTTTGAATTTTATCGCCACTTAAGGGCCTATTTTTTCCATGATGATTCTGCACATACCCACCTATGCACCCAAGAAACCATGACCGTGAGGGTTTTATTCCTTCTCTGAAGGAAAAGAATAGGAATGGTTCCTTTCTTCACAACTTTTATTATCTTGAAGATGTCATCAAGAATATATTTTATTTTACACACCAAGAAGAAGGGAAACAAATGTATCTTGCTTTCAATAAAATGATGTATAAGGCTAAGAGGGAAAATCCCAACCATAACCCTCTTCCCATTACATTAAGGGTGAATTGAATAGAGTTATGTATGTTATTCACAACTTTATGCATATAGTGGGTGTTCTAAGGGAAGAATGTACAATAATTGACAAAGGGAAAGAAATGGTTGTGGAAGAAGAATTAGTAGAAGTATTGGAGGAGAGACCCTCATATCAGCCATCACCAAAGGTCATAATTTACTCTAGGAAGAAGGAGACAATAAAGAAGCAACAAACATTTCCAACCCCAACTACATCAAAGGGGTTAGTGACAACTTCTCCTATGAGGTCAGTGCCATCACCTTCAAGACAAGTTCCACCTATTATAATTGACATTCATTCACCTCCAAGAGGTTCTTCTCCATCAAAACAACCACCATCCAAGAAGCAAAAGATTGTGGTGGGCGGGGTAGTTGATTACCCTGATACAGAGGAAGATGATATCCTGGTTACTCCAGAAGAAATGCAACAAGGAATTCCTTCTCCCCCAAGAGAGGTTGCATCAAGCTCATGATAGAGCATCCTTAGACATGGAAACGCTGACATAAGTGGTTTGAATAATGTAGATGACTTGACATAGTAACCTTGTAAGGAATTCATGGAAGATGACTCATTTATTTAGACTAGAGAATTCAAAGATTTCGTGTGGAGAGATAAGGCTCTAGAATATGTAGAGAATGTGGCAAAAGAGAGGATCCTACATCTAGAAATTACTAAGAGAAGTATTCAAGAAAATTTAAAGAAGGATATGAGGAAGAAATTTCAAGGTATCATAGCTAAAGAAGGCAGAGCACTTGTGCAGAAAAGTGGTGTATTATTGTTGCGTGAATGGGATATTACTGATGCAGTTGTGCTAGAAAAAATAAGGAGATCTAAAAGGCCCATGTTTCAAACTGAGGAAGAAGCCAAATTAGCACTGCAAGGGTCAACATTTAGTGAGGAATGGGATGCCTTGGCCATGTGTTCATTGTCTTTGGGTTCAAGGAATCCAAGAGTTGCAGAATCAGCCGAATTTAGTGGATAGTTGATTATAAGGAGATTTTTTGATACTCTAGCATTGGAAGCAACTGATATGACAATAAATGTTGCTAAATTCACTAAGGAAATAGTGGAGAGCCTCACTACCAATAGAGACATGTACATTAGTAAATATAATGAACTTATTGATGAATACAATAAGAGTCAGAAAAGGGCAGATGTGTCAGAAACCAAGTTAGTATTGTACAACAAACATATAGAAACATTGAGGACTCAAGGCCCATCTAGCTCAAGTCATCCTGCACCCAGTTCTCCAAGAACGCATCCTCAATCTCCTCCTCCACCACCATAATAATCCTTGGTAATAATTCCATACAACTTAGGCTAAGAGCCACTTGCAGTTGAGGAGCCAAGCACATCAAGTGCAACTCCATCGAATGAGCCCACCAAGGAGCAATTATTTCTACAAATTGAAGTATATAAGAGATCGTTTGCATAGGTTGAAGATACAATGTATGAAAACAATGTAAAGATTGTTCATAATCTTTTGAAGCATTTGAATAAGAAGACTTAGGGTAAATTAAAAAATATTCATCCTAATTACTCTTTAATGTTGCAAGAAATAAAGTTGTCTCAAAGTGATAAGGATTTAGCTACCCCAATCCTAGACAATGGAATCCTAGGTTTGATAACTTGAAACTCATGGCAGTTGGTGTTGCACATCAGAAGGATAAGTATATGAAGATTAGCCCAACTTATAAATTTGTTGATGGGATTAAAGAGCAGAAGTTTCAAGGGTTTGCTGCTCCTCTAGAGGTGAAAATAAAAGATTTGAAGGCAAGATTTGATGAAGCAGATTTGGTATTGCTACCTAATATCCAACATACATATGCTGAGGTGAAATCTCTACAAACATGGAAGGACCAGGTGGATACAACTATTGTTTCTCAAACATCTCTCATTTGTGAGAGTGTTGATATTGATATGTTGAAGAATACTCTTGAGAAACTGTCTTTCATCATCAACTTCCTAGAAGATTTTGATAAAGAAGCCAATTTAGTGATGGAAAAATATGCTCCATACATAAAGAAGATGGATGAAATTATTGGATTTGATTAACCTTTTGACACAGAATATGAATCGTGGAAGAAGACTTTCATTGATGATTTGGAGATGTAAGTACAAGGATGGAGAAAACATATACATGGTCAAGTATAGTGCAGATCTGGCCTTAGAGATTATAATGCATAAAAGATATGTTTCTCTAATTTTAAATAATGATAGGTAAAGTTGATTATAGATGACTTGGATTACTATTTGTGACTTGGATGTTGATCTAGATTCGGATCCACCTTTTCCCTCCTTTTGCACACTTTTGTCATTTTGTTGAAGAGGATAAAGATGTTGCAATGGTTTGAAGATTACTCACTTCAACAAATTTCCTTTTGAATGGTGTGTTAGTCTCCATCGACTAAAAGGAAGCCTTTGTCTAAATGAAGAATATTTTTTTAGTTTGTTGTAACCTTTCCTTATGGAACAACCGGTAGAGCTTGTCAAATGAAAATGTGACATGTGTACATTTCAGCCTGAAGGTTGTTTTGCTCCCTTGATCTTATAAAAGGGAATTCAGGGCCATTTATGGAGGTCTCCTTTTGAATTCTAGATCTGAAAAATTCAAATGGAGAACACAAAGAAAATACATTTTGAGTCTATATCTTAGGTTTTGAGTCGAGCAAGTAGATTTTGTTAATTGTATGGTTTCCAAGCATGTCTGAATGGCAGTGCAAATCTTTTGATTCTATTGTCTCTCCATCTATAACTTTCTATATGAGTTATTAATGAAAATTCGATCAAAGATCATTTCATTAATTGTCATTGTTATTTCGCATTGATGTATGTTTTGATTATGGCTCTAGTTTGACTCCCTGCCTTGAGATAAGACACAAATCTAAAGGTGTTAAGTGCATTTCCTATGGTGCTAGTTTTTAGTTTGAGAAAGACATTCATAAACAAACTTTTAATCAATTTACCTTTGTTGAGGTTGGTGTTGTGTGAATTCTCAGCTTTAGGTGTTTAATATTTTAAAGGAATTGTCAATTTCTTTAAAGGTTTCATCTATTTAGCATTTAAATGAGTATGTATCTATTTATTATGCAATGTGTTGTATAATTATGTAGCAAGATAGTAAGATACACATTATGGGATCACCTTCCCAAGTGTTGCAAAGCCCGAAATGCAGGAGAGAAGCATTCTAGCTTCCTCTCGTTTGCTGGCCAATCATCTCCAAAGTATTCGAGAATTGAATCTTGTGAATTCATAGATGCTTTCTGAGATCTGCTTGGTTCTTAAAAAACCACCAACAATTTCAAGGTTTGATTACCAAAATGGGGTTTGACCAAGGAAAACCCCTTTCTACTAACAAAACAACATTTTTCCATCTCTTTGATGTGTGATTTGTAGATTTAGGTTGAGGATCCATTGAAGAGAAAGATTGGAGAATGTTGCCTAAGTTGCAAAGTTGTCAAAGTTTTTATCTTTCTTGCAAGATTATAGAAATTCATCTATAGGTAGAAATTCAAAGTTTTAGACTCAGAGATCAGAAAGGAGAGAAGCTACAGAAGATCACTAGAGGATACCAAAGTTTCAGATCAACCTTGATACTGGGACTAAATCACCCCTACTGGTGTATGAGTCCTAGTATACCATTTTTTCAGAATTTTTCTGTAGACCTTGGTTTACTAGTTGTAGATTCTGATTTTGGCCCGAAACCCTAAACTAGGACTAAATCACCTCAACTGGCATATGAGTCCCAATGTGCACTAAAAATCAGAATTTCGAGATTGTAGACCTTATTTCAAGCATCTTTAGTTTTCCAGGTGCATCTTTTTTCATTCTCAGATTATTTTTTTGATTTTAAGTTTCATATTCTAGGTTACATAGCTAGTTTTGCATATCATTTAAATTTCCTTCTTTCTAAGCCTTTTCTTTGTGGTGAGCCCCCTTTTGTCTTTAATCATACCTAAGGAAACCATCCTAACCCTAGTCCATTCCTCAATTAAGTCAATTGGTTGAGGGATCTTGGTTTCATTTAATGAACTAGAGTGAAATAGGCCCTTATCCCCTATGTTCCATCTCCCAAAAGGTGGAACCCCTATTTCCTAGTGTTTATCTAGAATCTTCTACTAACAAACCAGGATCTACGGAAAATAGTTGAAAAGGGGAATATTGGGACTCATACGCCCAAGGTTCCAATTTAGTCCCAGTATTAGGGTTTGACTAAAAATTCTCTATCCTCGAGAGATCTTCTGTAGCTTTCGTCTTGTTTGATATCCAAGTCTAAAAGTCTAAATTATAGCCTGTAGGTGAGTTTTCATGAAGATGACAACTTCTTGACAACTTTGACAAGTTTATTCAATCTTGTAACTTTGTCTTCAAAGGATCTTCAAGCTCTAAATCACCTAGATCTGCAATCACATATAAAGAGGGAAAATTTTTGTTGTGTTAGGGAATATGGGCTTGCCTTGGTCAAACCCCATTTTGGTAATCAAACCTTGAGATGAAATGAAATAGAATGAAGGAATGATGAATGAACAATATGCAATGTTGCAACTCACCAAACCCTTGAAATAAATGCTACAATCTTATGTGGAGTTGCTCCAATGGATGTGGATCTTGACTCTTGATCTTGATATGAAATAATGTCTTTGAATGCTTGCTCGAGTCATGAAACCCACATCACAAATGTTAGCTCAAAAATAGGCATGATGCATGATGACTTTAACATGATTCTTGAATCTTGAATGTTGCTCCAAATGCTTGATAATTTTATCTTGAATACTATTATAATCACTCTTGATCATAAACTTTTCTATAAGAATTCTTGCATAAAACTTCTAGCTCTTGATAGGAGAAATTATGTGAAATAACCTTGTATTTATAATTTTTTATGCCAAATTTCTTGAAATTACAACACTACAAGCCGACATCAAATCTAGGATAATAAAATCTTGCCAATAATTTGATTTGAAATAGGTCCTGGTTAAAGCGGGACTCGTACGCTAGCTTGGGCATATGAGTCGCAAAGTCTTAAACATGGGACATAAACTCTGAAGAGTGTTTTGTTCAATGCAATGCTTAAAATCGGGCCCTAAGACCTAGGTGAGGCCCATATGCCCAAGGTGGCGTATGAGTCCCAGATCACCAAATCTAGAACACACAACCTCAAATATTGAATTATGATTTTTCATTTGTGAAATGTGGTGATTATCCACATAAAGATGCGTTAAATAAGGCTTGTGGATGCAAAATAGGACCAAATAAGGCATAAAGAAGCCCAATTTTAGTAGGGAGGGCCCAAACAAGTGTGAAAATGTAAAGGGATACATTTTTCTACACTACACCATTTATTCCTTGTAACTGTATTATTACTTTAGTTTTTATCCACATCTTCTATAATATATTATTGTGGGAAGCATATTCCATACCTCTATTTTCTTTCACTTTTGTAGTTTAATAATTCCATGTGCTAACCAATGATATTGTGACATAATGATGTAACCCAGTCCTCGCATAAATATGTATCAATATAGACAATGATGGTTTAATGATTTTAGATGTTATTATGTTGTATGCATGCAATGGAAATCCTTATAATTGGTGTGTATAATTTACATCGAAATAGAATTGATAGCTATCAATTGCCCCATCCATTTAATGAGAACATGATTCAATATTTTTCTCAATCAACTGGTATTCCCTTTAGCATGTAAGAATAGCAGTAGGCTATTAGTTTTTAGAGATGCAAGTTGGCCTTAGTGGACCCTCATCCTTAAGTTTGTTCAATATGTAGCTAGTAACAATGACATGCAATATTTTAAACTCATATAACCCTTAAGCATTGTTAAATTTTCTAAGCTCTTGGCGATGTGTCATTGGTTGGTTCACAACCAAGTTATCTAGTGGTGATACCAAGAGATCAAATGTATAGATAATGGCAATAAGCGACATTGTCATACAACAAAAGATATGTAGGAATGTCCAGTGTCTCATGCACTCTCATAAACCTAGTGGCATTACCATGCACTATCATGATCATGTTTCAATAATTTTAGGTTGACAATGTACCACTAGATATTTAGGATTGCATCACTAGTAATGGAGCGCTCCCTTATTTCATGAACTCATATGTGTTGAGTGGCATCTACTAATGATCACATTGGTGTGCAAAAATTATAGTGGGACCTTTGAGCTCTGTGTATGATCTATCCTCAAAAGTGTACACCATGAGATCTAGTGTCTAGCTGCACACATTCAAAGGGAAAACTCTTATGGTATCAAAGTGGACATTGTATGCACATCTCATTAAGATGGATGACTCTCTCTCCTCTTATGAGTTCATGTATTTCCACAAAATTAATATATTCACTATCACCTAGCTTGAGAACCCAAATCATCATGAACCAATTATGACCTCTTGATCATTGTATAATCTCTAGAACATTAAATCCATGAGAATATCATAATAGAATTACCAAAAGAAATGAATATTTTCATTAGAACATTGTCCCTATAGTAGAAAAATTTCATATTATAGTATCATAGTTGAGGTATTAAAATACAATATATTTAGTCTCTCATTTTATACAAGATTCACATGAAGCTCATTGGCATTAAAAAAAGAAAAATCAACATTAACATTTTTGAACTAATTACCTATATAGATTTGGATTGCGCTTGATCATTAAAAGGTTGAAAGTCAACTTTTGATTATATTTTCTCATTTGAAGATGAAATAGCGTTTGTATTTCTCTTCAATATTGCCTTACATTTTATAAAATGAAGGCAATGAAGTTTTCAAGTTTCAATAGATAATGGAAGAGGCTGGAGAAATAAGTTCAAAAGTTTTCCTTCAGCCAACGATTCCGACTATCCGATGAACTTGAAAGATGTTACCGAGTGTTGAAAAGTAGTAAAATAACCCAGTAAAATACACCGGTAACTTTGAAACCCATTTTGCATCGTATTGTCATTGAAGCATATTCTATGCGGGTACACATCTCAACTGCAACACGGCAGGAAGTAGCTCATACAGTCAATCCAAACAAAATAACATTCCACAGCGTACAATTTTCTCTGATATCGACAGAAAGCTATTAATATGTCTGCCACTCAGACTTTTATGATAGAACAAACGTATGACTGTCGATAAGTCAAGTCTTTTGTGCATGACTCGATCAAAGACTTGGATATCAATTCAAGTGGAAGACACCCGTCGTATCAAAGTGAATAAAAAGTCTTAGAATGCTTCATGAACACACAAAACAATGAAAACATCATTTTTTCTTACAATTGAAATTCAATGAGGAAAAATGATTTCTCGAGGCTAATTAGGATTTCAAATATCTTGGACATAATAACTTATATCTATATATAGATATACTATTCACAATTCTTTTATTTTTGTATAGTAGACATAACATTTTACATTCAATATAAAAGTGTTTGAAAAAACACATTTTTTCTTTTAATTAAATAAAGTACATCAGAACCACATAAAGATGTGAAAACATTTTTTTTTCTCTCAAGTCCATTAAACAATAGTATTCGCTTTCAATAGAACAATAGAAATATATGCTTAAACAATAAGCAATTTTTTTGTCTAAAAATATTAATATTATTTTGCTTAAAAGTTTTAGAAGAGAATGTGAAATCATGTTTAAAGTTTACACTCTTACACAGTTTGTTTGCTTTATCTGATCTTTTATGTAATTTTGGAACATTGAATTCATGAATTTTTCATTATAAACAATATCATTGACTATGGAACACCAAAAACACCTGATCCTATAATTGATAAAGTGACAAAGAACAACATCATATGCCTGAAAACTGTTTGACGATATAGTACAACACACTATTTCAATATACCTTTTCTACAATAATGATAAATGAACTTGCGAATCAAAATATGTTCATTGAGTCATTCCTCTGGAAGCTAGATTTTCTATCCTCAATCTTGTAATCTATTTTCATTTGGAGACATAAATGTCCAGAGTAGTGCTATAAGGTTCTTTATTTAGATTTTCTTTTCATATAATTCTATAAAAAATTATAGAATTTAAATTGATTGTAGTGACATCTTCACTCTAGGTAGGAAAGTAGAACTTGCTCTCCTCCATCTTCAACTCTTGATTTCTACGACCGAATATAATTTCGAGAAATGTCATACTAAAACTGTATACATCCACCTTGGGAGTGATAGGAAGGCTAGAGATCCACTCAAGAGCCAAGTACCCTCAAGTTCCTCTTGTGGTCAACTGAAATCTTTGCCCACCAGCTTTGCCAATCCAAAATTAGCTAACTCAAATCGGGTCTTCCAATCTAACACCTTCCCTACTTCTTCCTCCTTATAGAAGAGGAAGGAATTTAGAGAGATGTTCCGCATGCAGGTATTTTGACACCCTTCTACATAGAATCCTTAGAGCATCACTAGATTCATGTGTTGTATTCTTCCAATGGTTTTTATTTCCACATGGAGTTGCGTTTCTGCTCCTGCAGAACCTTCTAATCTTTTAGTTGCCATAAGGGTGCTGTTTGGGAGAGTTACTTTGAAAATAGAGCCGAATGCACTGCTTCCCAGCTTATGCTTGAAATTCTTGGGTGCAATTCGCAGCTCTTTGTAAGTGAACGTTTTGAGTGATATTGGCACATTTTCTACATTTCTCTTCCATAGTCTTCGACATTCTCACAATAAATGCAGCCAAGAGGAGAGCTAAAATTGAAAACAAAGCCAAGACACCAGGAAGTAAAATGAAAAGTGCAGGGGCTCTGTTGCTTCTCTTTAAAGTCGACTACGACAACTCAGAAGTAGCCAGCCTAATGAAGATGTATTGGCTATCAAATGAAAAACGTATTTCTAATAAAACCCCAAACCACAGTCTATAGACTAGCAGATCTGAAATATTGAAAGCAAAGGTTGTGCGAGAGAAATTGTTGAGACAAGTAGTCCGACAGCTTTGTTATGTCCACTTGTTGTATGGGACAGCTTTTTATTTGGGAAAGTGTTGATTCTTGGCTTCTAGGAAGCCATTTGTAGTGCCCTACATGACAGAGCATTGCAGGGGTCTTCACCAAGCACACTCGCACTCGCTTGACCACCAACCTTGAGAGTCATGCTTAGATGTGAAGCCCTCGACACAACTACACACATCATTTGCATTGTACACACCATATGCCCTGCAGATAACATAGTCGCTGTATTGACCTTTGCGTGTCAACTACCCCAAAGTCTATCTACTATCATCCATCCACCAATAAACTTGTAATTCACCATTCTCATATAACAAGGTCTACCTAGTGAGGCTATGATCTATGATTTTTATACAAAAACTAAAGTATACGCTTGAAGGAGACATAAAGGCCAAGATCATCCAAGAGGTCAATGTATGCCTAGGGCTCTCGTATATTATCATATAGGTTAATTAACAAGGATGATCATTTACGAGATGCAACTCTTCCCTTGCAAGTTTTGAAATTATTTGAATATTGTAATAAGATAAGCAATGATGCACTGCCTATCTCCAACATATGGACCTTAGATTTGGGAAGATTGTTAGTTCCAAATATTTTTATCAATGTGGATTTATTTAGAGCCATGCCTAAGAGGTATGATAAGAATTCAAGGACAATTTGAAGTTGTACAGGCAATGTTTTGATGAGCTTACATAGAATCTATATCTATAAAGTGTTTGGTTTGAAGATAGCTACCAATATCCACATTAATTTTAACTCATTAAGTAGAGAGTATGGAAGGTATAAGCATAGCTACAGATTTTTTTGGCTCACACATCACAGAGTTAAGGGCCTAAGAAGAAGTCTAATCAAACTCACTACGGATGAGGTAGAGCCTTTCGATGTGGATTTTTTTGAGGATTATTTCATCAATACATACTATGCTCTCTCTCTCAAGTATTAGGAGAAAATGTTAAAGCATAAATGCTAGTGCATTTGATGATGATGATAGTAGATGTGCAACAACATGACCTGAATAGGAGTTTTGATTATGATTCATATATTTTGAATGAAATTCACAAGGATTTGGTGGCCACAAAGAAATATGACTAAATTAATTACTCTGAGTGGTATTCTCTATTATGTCATATCTTGTTATACAATGGATAGAGAATTCAGAATTAAAAATGCAATTAAAATTCTATGATGCTCAGGGAATACCATTATAAATTCAAGAGTGAACACACATATGCGATATGTATTTCCAAACTATAAAATATGTGGTGTTTGAGGAGTTTTTTGTTCAAGTATTCTTGAAGAACTTGGGTTTAAAAGTTGACAAATTATTAGAGAGGGTTAAGAATTTTTTGCACTCAAAGACTTAGATCCAAAAAAGGGAATTGATCATAATTGGGGTGATTAGTTTCTCCATACAACAACTACTATCATCAAATTTTATGGTGCCCTAGTACAACTGCATGTATTTCCTAGAAGTGTTCCTAAGAGGATTTCTTTCCTTGAGATTATGTGTCAACTAAATGAGTCTAATAAGTGTCATTTTAGGGGACACAAGAACTAATCCTTACTACCATCTTCCCCTATATTCTTTGATTTTCATATCACATCAAAAGAAGGATTAGAATTTATATATCCTTTATTACAAAAATATAAATGAATTTTTATGTTCAATAGGATTGTGATCTTGAACGTATTTATTTGAACAAGGCATAGAGCGAAAGAGGTGAAAATTTTACAATAATTTTAATAGAGTGGAAGATACGATTAGAAATTGCAACATAGATGACGAGTTGAAGGCGAGAAATAATAATTGGTGTGTAATTTTGAAAGGGGGAGAACAAATAAAATGGTTGAACCTCAAATACTAAGAGGCATTTAGGAAAATTCAAGATCGTATTCCCAACAAGAAACAAATTAGAGAGGAAATAACACAAGAAGAAATAGTGGAGTAGTCAATGCCTCAAATAAAATTTCTTGAAGCATCAAGTTCTCAAGGGATGGATCCTCCAAGTGGCTCCTCTAGAGGTTCTTCCAAAGAAACGAAGTGGTTTTGAAGCCTTGGTTGATTACTCGATTAAGTATGCAAAAATAAAAGAAGTGAGGGGAGAATGCACCAAAAACTAAGGAGGTGAATCAAGTTTTGAATTCCCCATCCAAGGTTCACATTGAGGAGGTCCCATAGAGAAGAAAAATAATTAATCTCAAAACTAGGGGAGATGTAATAAATGATATCAAAAACCTATCTTGCATAAAATTTATGTTTGATGACCATTTTGTCAAATCTAAATAATTTATGGACTTCTTAATGAAGAATCAAATGGAGAAATTATTTAGGGAGATTATTAATGCAAAAGAAAAAATTTCACCTAAGGACAAATAAGAGATGACCAAAAATTTGGTTACAGGTGTTGATTCCTACATTGAAACAAAATAACTCTTTAGGAGGAAAGAAAAATAGTTTAGGATAGTGGGTTCTTGTTGCTACCAAATTAGAATATTTCCTCTACTATTTCTTTATAGACAATAAAAAGGAAATACATAGATCAAGATGTGTTAACATCATAAGGTCACAAAAATGATCTACATTTTTTTTTATCAGGATTCAACATAGAATCTGAGACTATGGCAATATGGGCAATAGCTCTAGAGACTCAAAATCCTCTAGTTTATAATAGTGTTAGTGAGCTTATTGGAAGCCTCATTTTTAGAAGATATGTTGATACCATTGCCCCACAAGCAACATCCTTAGTGGTTAATACATCTATTTTCAATGAAGCTACAAGCTAGCTATAGTAAATTGGAGAAGGATCACTTTAATATTTTGTAAGAATACAATAAATTTTTGTCACAAATATCTCTTCCACAAAGTATTATTACACTTCTCATTACACCCTAGTCAAGATCAGGTAATACATCAAGCCAAGATAGGGAGACATTATCTTCAAGGATGCAAGAGTTGAAAGAAAAACTAACTCAGAATATAGAAGAAGAAAAATTAATTGAGGAAAGGGGAAGGAAGAATGTAATTAGTGTGGTGGATGGCTTTCTAGAGTATATAATTTCTTGTATATTGCATAGATTAGATGATACTTGGGTAGGGTACAATAATTTGAATATTTTCCATCACCCTTTTGTTTCTCTTCTAGACTACCCTTCAATTTACTATTACTAGATGTGAAAATGAATATTTTCACCCCCAAGGCCCATTTACCCCCATTCACCATTTTTACTCCTAATTCTTCATCCTAACTTAATTTTACTTAATTTTCTTTTCTTCCTCCACATTTTTCCTCTATTTGATTTTATTATCATTTTCTTCTTTTAAGAGGCCACTCAAGTTGTAGTGTTCCTCCAATTGCTACACTTTGTTTCAGTTTGTTTTTGTTCGATTGATAGTTTATTAGCTATTTTGATACTATGTTACTTTATTTCAGTTTTGACGCTGATACTATACTAGTTTTATACTGTGTTGATGATACATTAGATACATTGTTGATCATCTAATCATGTTTGTGTGGCGACATTATGATAAACGTTATGTGTGTTATGGTTTTATGTTGTTTTGTAGCATAAGTATGTTTATGATGATGTATTTGATGTTGTTTATGATGCAGTATTGTATGTTAGTCTCGGTGAAAGAGACAGTGTAGCATTACTCACTTGTGAGTAACCTGCTACGCTGCAACTCTCTTTCATGGTGTGGTTGTCAATTTATGCAGATATGTTTGATAGTGTTGTTTTATGTAGTTTTAAGGTATTGGGCATCGACTCCACAGGTGCTTTGTCAAGTTTGAGCGTGTCATGACCCAATGGAAACATGTTGTTTCAGAGATAATGTCAAGTCTTTCTTTGGCCACCATTCCTTAATTACTTCAAATTTAATTATGTCTATGGAATCTTGAAATTGGGGTTTTAAGAGTATGTTATCCTCTCCTTAATTACTTGAACGGTGAAAGATGTAGGCCAATTGTCTCTTTAAACTTGAAAGATATGTTCACTCTTATTAGGCGAATTATCTGTTGAGCTGCAAAATTGCTCTTGCCATTCAATTGTCTTTTCTATTTGCTTGGGCGTATGTCGTTCTTTTCTAAATTCGATATGTTGCCTTTGCTAAGATGCATCCGCGGTTTGATAATTACTGTTCTTTGCAAACCACTTGATCTATACTTTGATCTGCAATTTGCTTCTTGGTCTACGAATTGGTTCCTTGTTGAGTACGTTGCTCTGGTTTTATACGCCTTTGTATCTCCTTTCATTCGATGTTTGTGTTTGAACTGCATGTGTAGTCCTCTTTATGTACTTCATGCGTCTTTGGATGGTGTGATGTTGGTTTTAAATTCAAATGTGTGTGTTTACATTTAAATGCCATGCTATTTCGTATCTATCCTCTCTAAACTCTTGTTTAGAAATGAGTTGGCGAGGAAATCATACTTGGTAGACATTTAAAAATATATAATTGATATTATAAGGGAGTCTGTTTGGCGTAACATGTTAAGCTGGGTTGTAATGCATATGTGTGTTTCTTTTAGCTTCTATGTTCATTTTAAATATGCTATAATTATCTAATTCAAGATCAATATATGCATGTTGTTGGTTTTGGCTCTCAAACAGCCGCAAATCCTTATAATGCTTTAGATTTGTTTGCATGTTAAAAAAAAAAATCTTAGACATTGAAGGAATTGATCTATCCATTGCCTTTGGCATTGTCCTTGTTTGAATCCACGAGTTCCCAGCTTGTTTGGCTTTGTTCGCTTCAGAAAATTGAAGTATTACTTAAGTTACCGACGTTGAAATCTTTACCTCTTTAGTCTTTTATTAGGCTACAGAATGTTGGGAGAATTTACTTTTATGTGAATTTCCTCCATCTTGATGGCGTTGGTAGTATACTTGTCTTTATATAACTATCACTGGCTTGATTTTAAAGTATGGTTGGGGGCCCCGTATCGGTCTTCCATGTGTATTTCTTTCTCTTGAAGCTTTAACATGTTTTACCAGTTAATACTTTGCATGGCGCACATTCCCTGATATGCATGAGCAATAGACTGTAGTTTAATATATTATTATTACAGTGAAAATAAATTAAGTTTGACTTTAAGATTTGACTTTATAATTTTACTATATTTAATTTTAAATGAGTGATTAAATTTAGATTTAGTTTTTTTTAAATAAATAAACTTTTATAAGGAATATAAATGCTTCTAAGAAATTTGAGTGTTTCTATTTATATTTAAGAATTTGTTTTAAAAGAATATGACTTATAATTTGTGAAATAATGGGTGTTGTTCTGAACTATTCTTTAAATATTGATTAGTGTTAAAGAAGGCTTTTATAGGATTTATTGTTAAATTATCAAGTGAAAGATTGTTTGGTTTGTGTTATGGAATTCTTAGTTTTCCAAAGGCTAGGGAAGCAAAATTGTATCGTGTAGCTTATTATGCTTGTACTTTATTGTTCAATCACAATGATTTTAATTTGGGACTTAGCCTTGTACGATTTGTTGTTACCTTTGAGGTATTTTGGAAGTTATATGGTCTTTGATATGATAGTGTTGTGTACATTATTGGTTTTGTTTAATGTGCATATGGCTATCCTTTATGATTGATAATGAGTTATGTTATTAGGAAGAGTGGCTTTCAATAGGGGCCGAAACCCTAAGAGGTAACCAGGGTAACCTATCGTAAGTTTATAATTCAGTGAAAACCTAACTAGATGTATTAGGGGTTGGGTAGTGTTCATTTAATAATTCAAATAATTGATTTCTTTGTCTTATATATTAATGCTTGTTTAGATTAAGGGTAGGTTGAGATGGCCTGAAATGGCATGATCGTCTACTTTGTCTTCTTGAAAGGTAGTTTGATTCGATATGAGCTTGTTTAGGGACTAGGAATCGGTAGAGATTTCCAGGATAACTCGGTATGAGGGTCAATAGTCTATGAAGATTCACGAGGGTAACCTATACTAAACTATGTGATGACACTATTTTGCTGATGCATGTTATGTGGTCTCTTGTGTTGAGTTACCTCTTGTTACATTGTTGCCTCTGCGACCTTTGTTTGTATTATGTGATTTAGTTATTGTTATGTCGTGATGTGTACGTCAAACCATGTGAAGTTATATTTTGTCTTCTTATTTGTTTTTCTTTGTGGACCTGACATTATCTCCTAGCACAGGGGAGTGGACCTTCAGGTACCACGTGGTTGGGAGGAATGTGTTATATCCTCCATTGGGTCCCCTTGTAGGTGTTGTGGTGTGTGGGTGATATTGTACTTGTGGCAGGTTTTTGATTCTTCTTGGTTCATGAAGTTGGACACTAAGCGTGCTCATGAACAAGGTTGACATAAGTGTTATGATCTTCATCTATATTGTATACACTCATAATATGTATGAGTGAGCTTATTGTAATAATATTATGTTGTTACGAGATTTGTCATAATCTCATTTGATGTAACTAGAATATGTAACTTGACTACATTTTGATTATGAGATTGGATCATTCATTATTGATATGATTTATCCTTATGCTTTATGTCTTTTGATATAGCGATGTGATGTTCTTACTTGTAAATGTTTAATTAGCATTGTCATGGAACCCTAAAAACGTATGTGAAGATGTTTCTTTTGTACTTATCTTGTAATCAAATGCTTTTACAAAAAAAAAAAAAAAATGTTCGGATATTTTACTTTTTGTGTTGTTCTCTGGGTTCCTTGACGGGGTGTTATAGATTGGTATCACAACACAAGGTTCTAGCACTGGGTACTCTAGATATTTGTGAGCCCATTAGGTTGTCCTAGATGTTAGACTCTGTAGTTGTGTTTTCCTGTTTGTTATTATTTGTATTGTAACTGAGACTTGTCCTTGATTTGTGTAGGATCATGCCTAGATGTCGAGGTAGGGGTCATGGTTGAGGCTAAGGTGGTGGATGAATGGCTAACTACCAAGAGACTCCCTCTCAGAGTTCTCATGAGAGTGAGCATGCAGAACGGTAGGGTCCTCAATTGGATCAGGTGAGTGAGGAACAAATTTTGATAGAACCAGAGATAGAGGGAGTACAATTGTGTCCCTTATTGGAGGAAGTTCTTGCTCGACTTGGACCTAGATATGAGGTTGAACAGGAAGTGGCTAGAGAACAAGACAGATCACCTAGGAGAGTTGATGAGACTATAGAGCAGGATGTCATTGTTGCAGGGCATATGAGAGACTTATTAAGGGAACACCCTCCCACACTCGACGGTATTGGTGGTGGTCTGGAGGCAAAAACTTGGCTGATAGACTTGGGAGGGTGTTTTGTTATGCATCCATATGGTAGCAACACAGAGCTAGATGTGCCATTATGCAACTTAGAGGCTTTACCTTTACATGGTGGTGATTGGAGGAGCAAAAGCTTCATCTAGAGATTGGTTCAGTTTCATGGGGCATATTTTTGGAGAGATTCAAAGCGCGTAATTAACCATGTAATTCATACACTACATACACTATACAAGCTACAATTTTATTTTATTTCCTTTCTTTTATGTAGAGATAGAATCTAACCACACACATCTTTCACTACTCTATTGTCATGGAAAACAACACTGTAGGATGAACATAAGGTTATTACAATATTACCTTTTATGACAAGGATTTTATTAAAAAACATTACTACCACATTATACCAGAGATACAACAATTACATAATAAGATGAAGATATTACAATAATTTGGTATATGGCAAATAGCTCATTTTCTATACTCATCACTTTAACAATAGGAATACACATTACATTACAAAATTTACTCAACCTGAAAGCACATTTTTAGTATACAAAATAAGTTGGTCTTTAATGGAGATAGGTTGCTTTAATATTCTCTTAAAACCTGCATATAAAATAGAAAAATGCTCTTCCATAGACAATTGGAGCTCATCTCCCAACCTTAGGATAGCAATGTAGTCTGCATCCAAGCTAGAGGCCATTGGAAAACACCAAATTACATTCACACCACATATACCAACATAAATCACCATCCCATTTCAAATAACATTACATTACAATACCAATGAACCAAGAGATATCATAGTGGCTGAATCTCCTTCCATATTCAACATTGGGAGAAATTAGGAGGCCACCTCTATTTCCCCTCACAAATAATTCCCAAAACTAATTCAAAACACATTAATGGAATCCAATAAACAAGCTCTTTAACAAACTAAATCATAATACATCTACTCATTTCTTCAAGTAGGAAACATAACAAGTATATGGATATTTACCTCTCTAAGCTTCCCCAAATACTATATGTATAATAGGTGAAGATCAACAAGAAAACTTCTCTTTTCAACTCTCTTTTCTTTCTTTTAGCCCCAGCTCCCTTCCTAAAAACAAAAATAGAAATAAAAAAATCCTATATCTCTTCAACTTCAAAGGTGAAGGCGACACTTGTCAACTTCACAATTTTGATCAAGTATAAAACCAATCTTAAGCACATACACACATGTTATGTGTGAAGACTCTATAGAACCACTCTATGCAAGATTAATAGTTTAAAATTTTCTCTCTACTTTTTCTATATTATTTTGAAATGTCTAAACTTAGTTAATGGTTGAATTTCACATCCTAAAGTGACCCCAACAACAAGTTATATAACTTTGGATTTTAAAATTAATAAAATATAATAGAAATACCAATTAAAATCCACTTAAGAACATTTCAAAAGAAATAAATTTAAAACTAAAATTTCCATGCTCCTTTTTCCCTCCTATCATTCAAACCATTCATCAACAACATATAGAAGTAAGTTTCACACACCTAATACAAAATATTTTAACACAAAAATACAAATCCCACATTACGAAAAAATAGTTTCCACATCACAAGACAAGTTAAACAACACAAGACACCTTAGCCTTCTTGGGTTAGGTTCAATTGGTTATTCACATTACGGGTTTCCAAGTGACCTCAAAAAATTTCATTGGCCATGGAGTTACATCCACACTCAATGACACCCATGAACAAGTTCATAATATAGCTAAAGCAACTTAGGAAGTGATCAATACAATAGGTGTAACTAAATCATTAAAGTAATATGGCTAAACACATCTCCTAAAAATGCATCAAAAATAAATATTTTTTTATATCATTAAAATGTTTTTTTTCTTGTGTAAGGTGTACAATAAACTTTTCCTAAGAATATTTGTGTGGAACATTTATGGTAGGAACTTTGAGCTCCATGTATGATCTATCCTCAAAATTTAGAATCATGAAATCTAGTGTCTAGCTTGGCACATTCAAAGAGCAAGAATTTATTCTATCAAATTGGGATTAAACTAATTACCTATTTCATTAAGATAGTATACTCTCTCTCCTATTACGGTTTCATATGATTCTATGAGATCAATGTGTTCACTATTACCTACATTGAGCACCTAAATTGTCACAAACCAATTATGACCTCTTGACCACTCTATGAACTCTAGAATTTTAAATTCATGAGAATCTCATAATGACTTACTAGAGGAAATTAATCCCATAATTAGATCACATTTCCCTATTATAGATGAACTGAGAGCAATTAAACTATAGTAAAAAAATGAATTAATTTTCTAGTAGCTTAGTTGAGGTGTTACAATATAGTGAATTTATTCTATCATTTTATAGAAGACCCACATGAATCCCATTGACATGCAAAAAAACATCATACAACTTGTTAGTATTACCTAAAATTTTCGCATAAATATTTCACTACTAACAATTTTGAATTAGTTAGCCATGTAAACTTTGAATATGGTTGATCATTGAACAATTAAAAATCAACTTTTGCTTATGTTTTTTCTTATGAAACTAAAGTTTAATCCTAGAATAATAAAACAAAAAAATGATTATGTCCTAATTTTTTAAGAAAGCTAAATACATTTCTGCTACCAAAAAAAAAAGTTAAAACCATTTATCTTGACTATTATCTATAAATTGTAAAGGAAGTTTGTTCAATATTTTATATTTTTCAATTTAAAACTAATAAATAATTTTTTTGGGGGGGTTTAGAGTAAGTGCCATATTAAGTTTTTACTACAGATAACAATAGCATTTGTATTTCTCTTAAATATTGCCTTACCTTTTATAATATGGAGGGAAAGAAGTTTTCAAATTTGAATGGAGAAACCAAGAGACTGAACTAGTGTTGTTGACCTAACGTATGTGAATTAAAAAGTTTCCTTTGAGCCAATGATTCTGACTCCACTGAACACAAAAGATGGGACCGAATGTTGGAAAGTAGAAGAATAAACCAATAAATTACACCTGTAAGTGTGTAACCTATTTTGTATCATTTTTTTTTAACTCATATACTATGTGCATGCAAATCTCAAGTGTACCGTTTTGGATCACACTCTGAGATCCATCATCAGGATGAATTAGAAAGCATAAGGAAAAATGAATAGTTTACAGACCAAAGCAATGCATAAAAAAGAAAGAAATAAGGAGGAGTAGAAGTACAAGAGAATGAAAACAATGAAGGTGAAAGAGGACCAACGAGAAAGAAATCAGACATTCCACAAAGACCTACAACAAAGTGAGAAAAAAGACCGAAATTGGGAAAAAGAACAAAGAAGGGGGGTCGGGAGGGCGGAGTAATGTTGTTTGAAAATTGAGAAGAAAAGGTATCACCATTGTTGTTTCTCAATTTTGTAGGGTTAATGTTGTTTGAAAAATGAGAAGGAAAGGTATAACCATTGTTGTTTCTCAATTTTCAAACAACATTAAACCTAATAAGATTGAATGGCGTGGAGACCGCAATCTGTCAAATTTACAATTTTCACCAATGTCGACTGATAGATATTAATATGTTTGCCACTCAGACTTTTAACATAGAACAAACGTACGACTGTAAATAAGTCAAGTCTTCTCTGGATGGCTAGAAAAAACACTTGGATATCAGTTGGAGTGGAATTGACCCGTCGTATCAAAGTGAATAAAAATATAAATGAAATTGAATTAAAGGATATTTGAGTAGGGAATCGGAAAAGATTTAAGGGAATCAAATGTGCCTTTTTTCTCTGTAAATCGGGTTGGGGCTTTAGCTTGGTTGGCTAAATCTTTCCTATAGCAGGAGGTTGGTCACAAGTTCTAGTCTCCCCCACCCCCGTGGTACCGGAGGGTGTGTCGCACCAGCGCCGCCGGTCACGTTAAAAATTTTACCAGGCGCACCTGCAGTTTATAGGGGGTCGTGCTACCCGATTCTTGTAGTCTAAAAAAAAAATGTGCCTTTTTTCTCTGATGTCAACTAATGGCCATTGATATGTTTTCCACTCAGACTTTTTGAGATATTCTACATCTATCAATCAAGTCTTTATGGGTCTGGCAAGACAAAAAACTCAGGTATCTGTCCGAGTGCAAGGTACCCA
>VDFB02000017.1:237397088-237440251 GCA_007258455.2 Sequoia sempervirens
TCTTGTTTGAGGGCATGGTTGATACACATGTAGGAATATGACTCTCATTTCAATGATATATGAGAACTAGTATACTAATGGTGATGATTATGGTGTCATGGATGTGCATATATATTTGAGGATTGACATGACATGATCATGTATGTAATGGAGAGATTGTGGTATTGATTGATTCATGATATAGGTGGTGGTATGGTTCACTATTTGGAGTTTGCTCATATATTTTGGGTGAGTTTTTGGCTACTTGACTATGGTTACTCAATTATGGATTTATTTATTAAATTGAATATGCAAATGATTTGGTGTTTGAGTCTTGAAATATATAGGTTATCCTCTTTATTATCTCAAATTTCAAGTTACTAATGTGATGGTGAGTTTGCAAGTTACATTGATTTGAAATTTACTAGGTATGAAATTTTGTGGATTGATCATTGAAGAAATCAATTATCACGAAGGTATAATTCAAGCATATTGAACACACCAAAAAGTGTATGTAGTCAATCTAATATTAGATGAGTAGGAGATGTATATATAGGAGATCAGGTAAGCATGAGGTGTCGAACTGCATCGAAACCTCTCTAGTCTCCAAACCATCTAGGCAACTATGTTGAATAGGTGTCAAGAAAACCAATGAATCATACTGTCTACACAATGAATGCCTAAGTAGGCTTAAGTTACCCTTTGTGTGTGTAAGGGATAATGCATACACTAACAATCATCAATCAATTGTAGTGTGATTAATTGGATTTTGAATGTCTATATCCATAGATCTTTTTAGTGTAAGTGCATATTAAGTTAGTTGGCATTGCTTATGGTTATTTGTACATTGACTTGTTACACTGATATGAGAGGATTTATGATTAGAGTTTGTACATAATTGGTTAATGGGAATACTATCATGTTATTTATTATAATCTCATGGATATATTAGTTGCACAATTTAGTGGGAGATTTTGATAGTGATATTTTCATGGTGGTGTATCTTCTTGGCTCAGAGACCTTGGTTCTATTTTATTCTCTAGATTTTTTTATATTTCACTTTAGTATGTGTTGAATATGGGTGATCTTTATTTAGGATATATTTATCTTTATGTGATTCAATATGTAGAAATCTTAGTTAGCCATGAAGGAATATTGGATAATTTGGTTGAGTTATAAATTTATGACTTGTTAGTTTAAGTTGGAAATAAGGAAAATTGGGATAAATATATGAAATGTGAATTATCGATTTTAGATTTCTACAATGAAAAGAAATAGTTATACCTCTAAATTAGAAATGGATGATGTAGTTCTACCATTACTTTCAACAAAGATGTAGCTCAAAATATTTTGAATCTATCGACCCCTAGGTGTCCATGGAGATAAAAGAGATATTAAATAAGGGGAATAAGAGAGGAAAGTCTAGATATAAGTCCCTTGGGAGATCCAAATATACTAGGGAAAGATCAAGGCTAAATGTTGGAAGTGTAGAAAGCCGAAATAATTTACAAGAAACTTTTAGAAAGGGAAAAATAAAAAGAAAAATTATTTTGATGATGAGTCTAAAAATTATTCTCAAAGTGATGGTGGTTCCTTTATTTCATCCTTGGCAATGTATGAATCAAAAGGTGCATGGCTGATAAATTAAGATATTATTTCATATAACCTCACATAAAGGTTATATTTTTAAGTATGAAAAATATGATAATGGGAAGTTGTTCCTTAAAGAGGAATATCATCTAGTTTTTCTTGTGTAAGACTAACATACAAGATATTGGAATGGTAAGATATATATTTTTGTTTTGAAATATTGTGATTCAATGTGAATGATGAAATAATTCAATCTTATGTCATAGATAACCTTTTTTGACTCATCAATCCATTCAAGTTTTAGAAGATTTTTCTAAGATTTAGTGAGATCTAAGGCACCATTTTTCTATTCATATTTTAAGATGGAGCATGTGATCAAGTCAATTTGGTCTCTATTATGTTGACAACAATCTCCATTAATGGTTGATTAAAAAGTATAGTGACAATATACATAAACAGTTCAAAGTGGAGAAAAGATAGTTATCTCTTGAACTAAGTTGAAAATGACATGATACTATAGTAACATAATTATCTTTCAAAATAAGTTTGAAATGTCAAGATATTGTTGTAGTCTATTACCCATGATATTTTTGAAAACAATCTAATGCTTGATTCTTAATACATGTCTACAATTCTTCCAAATAAAGATTATATTATATCAAAAAAATCATGTATAAAATAACTTTTGCATCATTATATCTAATGAAATTAAAAATATTGACAAAAATGATCATTAAATTAAATTATGAACAATGATAGAGAATATATGAAATTTTTTCTAGAGGCTATGAAGTTTCTCTAGGATCATTATTCTATAATTTTTTCACCATCCTTTTGTTTCTATTAATGTCTCAAGATGAGAGGAAAAATAAATATTTAAAAAAACCATTTAATTGAAGGGTAGATGATAAGTTGGTGTAGGACCATTATTTTATAACATTTTCATCATCTTTTATTGCCATTGATATATCATAATAGGAGAAAAAAATATTTTAAAATGTCTAATGGTTATAGATTTAAGTGAAGAGGGGATTATATGTTGCTCTAGGACAATTCTTTTATAACATTTTCACTATCTTTTTGTTGCTATAATGAATCATACTAAGAGAAAAAAGAAATGCTTTAAGGTATAGAATAGTTATATATTTAAGTGAAGAGAAGATTGTTAGAAAGATAAAATATTTTTTTTTATGTGCACTTAAGTATACCCTCTTTTAAATTTTTAAATTTTTGATATAGATAACAAGAATTGTTAAATATTTTATAGTTGCTTAAATAATTTTTTTTTTCTTATCAAATTTGTCATTAATTTAATATTTTAATTATATTAAAACGTTAAAATTTTTACTAAGATTGTATATTATATTCCACATTGTCATGATATAAACAATTAAAACTTCTTAAATTATATATATACTTTTTAATTATTATTTTTAATTTAGAATATCATAAAAATAATTATTTTCAGGAAAAGTTTTTAATTAAAAGAATGTTTTCGAAAACTAATTATCAACCTAGAAATGAAATTAGTAGTACTAATTGTAAACTAGTTACTAATTGTAAACTCTTAACTAGAAATGTGGAACAAGAAAACTAGAGAAAAATTTAAATTGAACTTTAGATATTTCTTAAATTACTACATTAAGATGGTGTTCGTCCATTCGAACACATGGCAGCAGCGCCTTGGTAGACTATATCTATCATAAAAGTTACTTTTAATATTTCATTATTATAATGAAACGTTTTTAAAACCACTTGATATGCAAAGATGTTGAGCAAAGGTATCGCTGTCATCTTCGTCTTCTACCTGATCTAACAGCACCTGTAGAGACCTCGAAATTTGTGGCACAGGAGCATCCATCGTCCCTTCCAATATCTTCACCACTTCACCCATGCTCGGCCTCTGATTCTCATCGTCTTGAATGCACAGTTCGCCAACTACAGCAGCTCTTCTTACCTCTTCAATATTTGCCTCATTTGCTATTCTTACATCCACAACACCTATTATGTTTCCTCTCTGAATTTGCAATGAAGCCCATGTAGGAAAGTACAACCTGCTCTCCTCCACTTTCAAGTCCAGATTTCTTCGCCCGGATATAATTTCCAGCAAAGTCATACCAAAACTATATACGTCCACCTTGGGAGTGATAGGAAGGCCCGAGATCCACTCGGGGGCCAAGTACCCTCGAGTTCCTCTTGTGGTTGTCAATACACGGCTGAAATCTCTGCCCACCAGCTTTGCCAACCCAAAATCAGCAATCTTCGGGCTTAAGTCGTCGTCCAGAAGAATGTTTTCAGGCTTAATATCGCAGTGAATGATATGATCCCTGCATTCCTCATGGAGATAAACTAATCCTCGAGCAGTGCCGAGGGCGATGTTGAACCGGGTCTTCCAATCCAACAACTTCTCTTCTTCTTCCTCTTTACAGAAGATGAAGGAATTTAGAGAACCGTTGGGCATGTAGGCATACACCAGTAGCCTTCGAGAGCCTTCTGTGCAGAATCCACAGAGCCTTACCAAATTCACATGCTGTATTCTCCCGATGGTGCTTATTTCCGCACGGAATTGCTTTTCTGCTCCTGCACAACCCTCTAATCTTTTAACCGCCACAAGCGTGCTGTCTGCCAGACTTCCTTTGAAAACAGAGCCGAAAGCTCCGCTACCGAGCTTATGCTTGAAATTATTAGTGGCAACTCGCAGCTCTTTATAAGTGAACGCTTTGAGCATGAATGGCATGTCCTCTTCTAGGCTTTTCTCCTGCAGTCTTCGACGTTTCCACAATATAAATGCCGCCAAGAGGAGAGCTAAAACAACAAACAAAGCCGCCGCAGAAGGAAGTAAAATAGAAAGTGTAGGGAATTTCCCGCTTTTCTCTGATGTCGAGTGCGGCAACTCAGAAGCAGCCAGCCTGATGAAGAGAGATTGGCTGTCAGATGAAACGCGTATTTTGAATAAATCCCCAAACCACAGTTTACAAACTGGTAGATCAGACATAATGAAAGCAAAGGCTGTGCAGGAGCAATTGTTGAGACAGGCAATCCTGCAGCCTTGCAGTGTTGGCTCGTTGTTGTATGCGATAACTTCTTCTTCAGGCAAGTATTGGTTATTGGATTCCAAGAAGCCGTCGGTGGTGCCCGCTGTGACAGAGCATTGCAGGGGTCTTCGCCGAGCACACCCACTTGACCACCAACCTTGAGTGTTTTTCTTGGGTGTGAAACCCTCGACACAACTACACACATCATTAGCATTGCACAGTGCATACGCCCCACAGATATCATAGTCACTGCATTGACCTCGGAATGTCGACCATCCTTGACTCCAACGACCATTATCCATCCAGTAGTAAAGTTTTAATTCGCCGTTCTCATTTATTACGAACCGCCCCGTGAGGGCATGATCTGCCGGGATTACAGTAAAATTAAAGTATATTCTTGAAGGAGAAACCCTCACACAGGACATTTCGAATCTCCTAGGAGCATACACCTCCGGAACGTTGGTAAAATAATTCCCAGTCCACTCTCCGCTGGACCAATATACAATACTGTTGTTATAGAGCATTACCGCCTGCGTCTTTCCTGGAGACGTGTCCACTCCGTAAGAGAAGAGCCCACTTGCAGGATCCACAGAAGTCTTCCACGAAGTTGACTTCATGCCTTTCCACATCTTCATGCCAGGCAACCATGTATCTGTCGGATGAGCGAAACTCTCCCAAACAATCTCAGACTTGCTGTGGCCATGACCCAGCATAATGAAATTACCAGGGTCCGTTATCACTGCCCGCGATCCCCTCAGGCCAATATCAGTTGACCAAACTGGCAGGCCCTTTCCATCAAGCAATCTGAGATGGCCATCGCTCGAAAATTGCAGAACGCCGGGCATCCTTCTGACAGGATTGTCTCTGTTAGCCACCCAAACTATGGTCTTCTCAGATATTTGTGCATACCAGATGCCAATGTAACAATTATTCGTTCCTCTCGGCCTGAAAAAGCCCAATGCAAACATGCCATTCTTTGAAATTATGGTCTGATTTCCGGTGAGGGAAGCCCCCAATAGAAGCGTATCTCCAACATCCACTGCTAATGAACTGCAATAATGCGCTGCACTAATCATAGTAATTGCTAGGATCAAATACCTAATCGCCATTTCGATACCCATAGCGTTTGTATTTTTCTTTACAGTTACTTTTAAGTAGTGCGTAGATGGTCCTAAGTTTCTGATTTATTTTCGAATTTAAATAGAAAGTTTCCATATAGACTACGCAATGAAAGAACATGGCCAAAGTAGAGACGTCGATCCCGCGTGAATGAATTAAATTTGTAGACTTGTCTGATCCAATAATTCCAAACGTCGAGAATGTGGATATGCGGTCAAATACCGACTAAATGTTAGAAATACCGAGTATTTGTGGGACCCTCACTCTTTGACATTTGTGGCTACCTAGAATGTATACTAGGTAAGTGTTGCTGGGGTGCCTTCGACTTCCTCGGACGCGCAATTTCGAAGATTTGACAGCGCGCAGATCCGAATTCGTCCGACGCGCAATTTTGGTCTCTTATGTTCTTTCGCCACAAATGTTTTTTCCTACATTCGGATGAGTACACTTTCACCTAATTGATGAAGACTAAATGGAAGTCAAGTCTTTGCTGGCGGGCGAGATTCGGATAGGTTGTTATAAACGTGAAGACAAAATCAGTACATAGATGAAGTAAATTCTACGATGGCCCATTTTAATCCTTCCAATCAGGGCTTAAATTTGACGGTCGACCTTGCCTGTGAACAATTTTTTTAATAATGGTTATTCAAAGGTGCCCTTAAAACATTATGATATACCTTAGTGTAAGTAAAATTATATATAAATCAAATATATATATCATTATAATTCTATATAAATTTTGACAGTCTATCCAAAATCTCTCCTTTCATCTGATACAATCTTCTTAAAATTTTGATTATATTTTATAGCAAAAATCTTTAAATACGGTCATATAGCCATCAAATTTAAGCCTTGCTTCTAATATTTTTAAAGCGCGTAGCCATTTATGTGTTCTCCCAATGTAGCATTTTTCTAAGGTGGGATAGAACCACCATCAACAAATTGTTGAAGCCTCGATGATGATCACATAAATGTGAAGACAATCGTTTATATACATTGATGAAGATGAAATCGCATTCCTAATTAATGTTATATTCGAACACGCAACGATTAAAAGAAATTATCAAAAGGAAGAATAATGACAATTCTAGTTTTTGGGAAAAGAAAAAAAAATGTCACAAATAAATAAATGTAATTTGTTTATTAAAATATTTAATTTTATTATTAAATATTTTAATTGTAAAAAATAGTATATTTGTGTTTTTATTTTTTGTTTGGATTCATTATAATTAGTGTTTTTATATAATGATTAATTTATAAGTAGCATATATTTATGTTGATTTGTTTTAGTATATTATCTTATTACGTCAAGAGGTATAATTATAGTGGTAGTAAGGGAGTGGAGTGTAATGGCATGATCTTATTAACAAAAATAGTAATCATTTACCATTAATTTGACAATCATTTATATGTCACTACATTAATTATAAATAATAAACGTAATATTAATACTAAATAATAGATATCCCTCGTTTATGGGATTTCTTCCATTCATCCAAGTGAAAATTTGAAATTAGATGCTAGTTGGGTGCCATCTTATATTAAATGGACCAAAGTAAACTTTGATGGAACACCTTAAGTAAATCTAGACAAATTTGGGGCAAGTTGTGTGGTTAGACACTATGAGGGAAATATCTTGCTCCTGGCAGCAAAAATACTTGCAGAGGTAACAAACAATGAAGCCAAATCTCAAGCCACTCTATTGGGATTAGAAACTTAACAAAAAACTGAAAAAATATTTGATTCACTTAGAGGTGATTCTCTTATCAGTGCCATGAATGCCATTTGTAGATTCTATCTACCACAACCTTAGTAGGAGCTTGAGGTATTAATTTTTGATGGGGCTTTTCTTTCACTTTTTTAGCCCATGGGTTTATGCATATTCAAGTTCAATAACATTCACGGAGTGTAATGTGTGTCGACACCGCACATGATTTCCCCCAACCCAACAAAAACTATTCTCGATGCATTGCACAAGAGAACCACATGGCAACTCCGTTCGCCACCTTTTGAAGATATTAAGCAAATTTTTATCATTCAAGGCTCCATATTTTTGACAATGCCACGCATTGGCTAAGCACAAACCTGGGAATGTTCCGAGTTTGGGGAATTTTTAAAGGTGTGTCATTGGTCCATTTCAAAGCCAAATTGGCCACGAGAAATAGCAAATGATGTCAGGTGTCAAAGCAGGAGATGCATGCAATGAGGTAGGTGTTCATCCTAGTTCACTAGGCGGTTGAGATGGAGGTAGTGGGGTTTCTAGATGGCACTGCCATATGATGATGGCTCTCACCGGAGGCATTGGGCTAAAATATTTTCAGTTACAACCATCTCCTTGAAATGAGGAGGTTTCTCTATTTATGCATTTTTTTCTCTTTATTTTAGGGGTTGGAAGATTTGTAACACAACAAACTTTAGCATGTTACATTCCTGAAAGAATAGAGACGGAATACATAGAATTCTGCCATGCTTGCCTCTACTACATGTTTATCTTTGTTTATTTGCTTGAATTTATACTTTGTGTCTATCTTAAGTGTTCACAATTGTGGATTATTCTCTTTTAGCTTGTATAATTTTAATTACGTTAATGTATGCATAACTTTGAATCTTGTCTAATACTCTTTCATACTCCTATAGAGATTCGTCTAACTAAGATTTTATTATGCTATATCATGATTGAAATGTTGTAAAAGATTGGAAAATCGCTTTAGTTTAGTTTATTTCATTCTTTCTCTCTCTCCCTTTTTCCTAAAACAAAACGAAGAGTTGGCTACTAAAATCCTGGAGGTTGTTCTACAGAGTGCATTCTATTCCCCTAGTTGTATAAATTTGCATAGGTTATTTCTCATAAGTGTAAGCTTTTGGGATCAACAGTCCCATTTTTGACACGCCTAGTGGGGCCACACTTAATTCCTGATTAGAAGTTGGTTTATGAGCTAGAGGCTTGTTACAAGGTCACAAATTGCATAAGATCTAAGTGTGTTATTACCTCCTTTAGTGACCATAATAGAAACAAGAGTTACTGGGTCAAGCACAACACAAATCTAAGTTCAAAATCAAGTGCAAACTTAGATGGCTCATCTTGGGCCCTTGAAGAATTTTGTATCCTAGAATATCTGGAGCTCACTAATTCCTTCAAAAACTCCAATAGTATGGGAACCCATACCTGTTAACGCTTTGATAGCACTGCCTAAGTTCACTAGGGAAGATTTTAAATTTCCTATAGAGTATTTACAAGATTTGGTAGATGTTTGTACCATTCATCATGTCACATAACATAATATAGCACTTTGATTGCTTTTGACCTCTTTTAAAGGTAAGGCTGAATATTGGTACCGGCCTTTACCTCCTAATTTTAATGGTGCTTGTGACCATCTTGGAGAATGTTTCTTTGATCGCTTCACAGAGAAGGGAGACCGTTCATCTATAATCCAACAACTAATACTCATAAAAAGGGCCCCTCAAGAGGCTATTATAGACTTCAACATAAGATTCCACAAAAGTTGGCGGAGAATCCTAGTTTCAACCCAACCCCTAGTAGATATGGCTTTTTCCTTCTACTTGAAAGCTTCTAATTCAGACATATCTACTATGATTAAGTTCCTTGGAGGGAAAATTGTACTGGATGTCTATGATCTAGGGGTAAGAGCCAAAAATAATCTGATAGATGCTAGAAAACTTCCTCCTTGCCTGCACATGTTGATATTTCTTGAGGTACCAACCTAGTCATAAGATATGGCTCCAAGTACATTTTTCACTCCTTCCATGCATGTGTATCCTAATACATGGACAAGTGTGCATGCTTCTTCTTGAATAATTGTGTAGGTTAATGATATGGTAGTTTTGTTTTGAATCCTTTTTTATGAACTATCATAACACAGAGTCACCAAGTTACACCCACCTTTCCATAGTGGTGCCATGTGTAAGCACAACACATAAGCACAATTTTAAATTTATCAAATTTTATGAAACTAGACCAAACCAAGAAAATGTGATTGAATAAAATTATACCACCTATATTTGACTTAACAGTTCTACAAAGAACCAAAGCACATCTCGGGGAAGACACACAATGAGCAAGCACAACGGCACAAATTTAATAGCATCACCATTTTATAACCTATGCTATAAGAAACATTTTTTCTACCAACCAAATGATGACACATCATCAACTCAGGGATGCACAAACACACATAGGGTGATCCCACAATAATGGGTTACAGTTTTTTGCCAAACTTGACATTAAAATTAGGATTTTTCACCATACATTCACTTTCTTACACTTATAGCAGCTAAACCATTAAGGTTTTGAAGATGAATCAAACTAGTTATTTGTTAGATATTTTGTGTAGATTCTAATTATATTTAAAAAAAATAAAAATAAAAAAAATTGTGAATCATTTTATGTAATTTTTAATAACTTATTTTTTCTACTAATCAACATTTTTAAAAAGTGATGTTTAGTTCGGACCACATAACTTTTTTTATAGATAGGATGCAATTCTAATTTTTAAAATACAAATTTTTCACACCAATATCTAGGGCATGGATATTTTTTCATAATTTTTTGTTACATAATTTTTTTTTAAATTAATTTTCCAAGTCAGCATAATTATAATTTGGACAGAGGTGTACTTCGGCCCGCATAACTTTTTTTGTATTCATTTGAATTAACTTTTTTTTTGTTAGAATAAGGACATCAATACCTAGTGCACATGTATTTTTTAGAATTTTTTTCCTCTATTTTTCTATTTTTTTGTATGTGTGAAATAAAGAACTTGATGTTCATTGAAAATCCTACATTCACTAGAAATAAAAAATAAATATAATAATCAAATTAAACGTATTTAAAATTATACTTTTGGGAATCTTATAATAAGGCCTATAGGCTTACAAAACATAAATTTTAAATGAATTCATTTGATCACCCAAAATGTAAATCAAAAGTGGTTTTTTATTAGCATTTTGATAGGTGTAGAGGAGACTCGATTATAGGTATGGTTTAAATCTAACAAGGTTCTATCCAAGGGGGTTTGATCTAAGGGGGTTTGATCAATCCCTCTTTAATTAAAATAATTTAAATGGAACCTTTAAAGTCATAAATCATTGTATTTTCTAAGAATATGTGATTTCAAGCAAAAATCAGGATGTCCCAAAAAGTGTAACCCATTATTGCGGCAACACCCCATAAGATAGAAACACTAGCACATAGTTGGATACATGTGGCCACATAGCATAATGACACAAATTTTGAGAAGATGTCTTGTGGGATAAAGGTACACTCGAATAAAGTTTAAATATTTGGAAGCTAATGAGGACTAAGTGGAAAGTTTCCTTCCATCAAAACATGTGAGAAGTTAGATGACTAATCATATGTGGGACAAGAACATCCATTTGGACATTTATAGGAAAAGGCTTCGTTTTGGATATTGTGAAAAGTTCACTTGGAACTAGTTGTGTAGAAAATCACCTAAGAACTAGTTGGTAAAACAAATGGATCAGTTACTTAATGATAACAATGGCCATTAGGCATAACTTAAAAGGCTAGCAATAGGCTGAGCAAGTCGTTGCTAAAATAGAATCATAAATTAATAGCCTAATGTGAGGGTTTAAGGTTTAAGGTTTAAACAAATAAAACCTAGGTAAACATGCAACATAAAGCCTAAAAATTTGTAGGTTGAAACACATCTTACAAATGTAAGGAGTGTTAAGAAAAACAAAATTGGAAAATCCTCCTATCACGCACTCATGACTACATATTAACAAGAAAACAAGATGCATTCTATTCATCCATACATTTATTTACAACAAATGATTTGGTTTTAAGACATAAAAATAATAATTAAAAGTCAATAGCCATGCTAGTGGCATGGTGCATTGTTGAGAAAAAAACGTAATATAAAATTCAAATCTAGATAATGAATAACTACAAACAAAGGTGTTATTGTGCATTACACAACAAGTTATGCTAGACACAAATTTGTGGGTTGTAGTTGAGCTTGTTAATGTGGCACTTGGTAAAATAACTCCTATTGTTTACAAAATGAAAGGAAGCCACAAAATTTACCTCTATTTGTTGTCATTAACTTTCAACATTACATTTCACTTACATAGAACACATAATACAGAATTGGTTCTCATTACTCTAGTCAAATATGATGGTTGTTGATAAATCCCACTAAAAATATCATGAGCACTAATAATCTATAAAAAAGATATTTCAATATCTAATTTCCATCAAAAAAATAAAATAAAAATAAAAAAATCTATTCAAACAACTAAATATATTATATTATTTTCAACGTAAAGAAAAAATCCACTACAAATCTTTTATAAATCCAACAAAATCTTCCTTAAAACATATATCAGCATACCCATTGGTCTATTAATAAACTACTTACGAAACAAAGAAAACGAGTACCTACTTCAGAATTTCTTCATTACGAAATGATGGAATTAGCGACCACTCTCCTATGAAGCACAAACCTTTAATTAAATTATTCATGCAATATGTCCGTCTTTCATCCGACTCAAAGACTCGACTTCCATTCAGTTTTCAAAAATAGACTATCTTGAACAACGCTTTAGTGGTGGAAACACGTCGAAGAATATGATACATCCGAAGACCAAATTGCGCGTGTGACGGAGTGGTCTCTGTGCCCTGTCAGATGCGTGTAGAATATTTGGAAATATTCGGAGAATGAAACTGGGAGCTATGCCATTGTAGAAAATACTGCATTTCCACGCTCTTTTCTTTTTGACTCATTTACGTGGGATCGACGGCAATACTTTGGCAATGTTCATTCTTCTCTACTTAAATTCGAAATCCCGGCATGGCACTCCCTAAAGCAATTTTGAAGAAACAAATAAAGGCTATGGTTATCCAAATGGCGATGAAGTATTTGGTCCTAGCACTTACAATAATTATTTCACTGCATATTTGCATTTCATTGGAAGTAGATGGTGGGGATACACTTCTACTGGGCGCTTCCCTCAGTGGAAATCAGACCTTAATTTCAAAGAACGGCACGTTTGAATTGGGATTTTTCAGTCCGCGAGGAACGAATAATTGGTACATTGGCATCTGGTATGCACAAATGTCTCCGAAGGTCATAGTTTGGGTGGCTAACAGAGATAATCCTGTCAGAAGCAAGCCCGGCGTTCTGAAATTTTCGAATGACGGTCGTCTCAGACTGTTTGATAGAGAGGGCCGGTCAGTGTGGTCGGCTGATATTGGCCAGAAAGGATCGCGGGCAATAATAACGGAACCTGGCAATTTCATTATTCTGGTTCACGGGCAGAACAAGTCTGAGATTGTTTGGGAGAGTTTCGCTCATCCGACAGATACGTTGTTGCCTGGCATGAAGATGTGGAAAGGCATGAAGCTAACCTCGTGGAAGAGTTCTGTGGATCCTGCAACTGGGCTCTTCTCTATAGCAATGGACATGTTTCCAGGAAAGACGGAAATGGTGATGGCCTATAACAACACTGTTCCATATTGGTCCACTGGAGAGTGGACTGCGAATTATTTTACTAAGATTCCGGAGGTGTATTTTCCTAAGAAATTTGAAATGTCCTGTGTGACGATTACTCCTTCAAGAATATACTTTCATTTTAGAGTTATCCCGTTCGGACATACCCTCACAGGGTGGATCGTGGTATCTGAGACCAGTGAATTAAAAGTTTACAACTTGATGGACGATGGTAGTTGGAATCAGGGATGGTCGTCATACCGAGGTCAATGCAGTGACTATGATATCTGCGGGGCGTATGGACTGTGTAATCCGAATGATGTGTGTAGTTGTCTTGAGAGTTTCACGTCCAGGAATGACACTCAAGGTTGGTTCTCAAGTGGGTGTGCTCGGCGAACACCCCTGCAATGCTCCATCACAGCGGGCACCACCGACGGCTTCTTGGAATACAGGAACCGATACTTGCCCGAAGAGAAAGCTGTCTCATACAACAAGAAGACAACACTGCAAGGCTGCAGGACTGCTTGTCTAAAAAATTGCTCTTGTACAGCCTTTGCTTTTGTTATTTCTGATCTACCACTATGTAGACTGTGGTTTGGGGATTTATTCAAAATGAGCGTTTCATCTGACAGCCAATCCATCTTCATCAGGCTGCCTGCTTCCGAGTTGACGCACTCGACATCGGAGAGAAGCGGCAAAGCCCCTGTACTTCTTATCTTACTTCCTTCTGCCGTGACTATCTCTGTTGTCTTAGCTCTCATCTTGGCGGCATTTATTCTGTGGAAACGTCGAAGACTGCGGAAGAAAAGCGTAGAAGAGGACGTGCCAATCATGCTCAAAAGGTTCACTTACAAAGAGCTGCGAATTGCAACCGGGAATTTCAAGCATAAGCTGGGAAGCGGAGCATTCGGCTCTGTGTTCAAAGGAACTCTGCCAGACAGAACCCTTGTGGCGGTTAAGAGATTAGAGGGTTCTGCAACAGCAGAAAAGCAATTCCGCGCGGAAATTTACACCATCGGGAGAATACAGCATGTGAATTTGGTGAGGCTTTGGGGATTCTGCGTAGAAGGCTCTCGAAGGCTACTGGTGTATGCGTACATGCCCAACGGCTCTCTGAATTCATTCCTCTTCTGTAGAGATGAAGAAGCAGAGAAGGTGTTGGATTGGAAGACCCGATTTGATATTTCACTGGGCACTGCACGAGGATTAGTTTATCTCCATGAGGAATGCAGGGATCGTATCATTCACTGTGATATTAAACCTGAAAACATTCTTTTGGATGGCGACTACAGCCCGAAGATAGCTGATTTTGGGTTGGCAAAGCTGGTGGGCAGAGATATCAGCCGAGTATTGACGACCACAAGAGGAACTCGAGGGTACTTGGCCCCTGAGTGGATCTCGGGCCTTCCTATCACTCCCAAGGCGGACGTATACAGTTTTGGTATGACATTGCTGGAAATTATATCCGGTCGTAGAAATCTGGACTTGAAGGTGGAGGAGAGCAGGTTGTACTTTCCTACCTGGGCTTCATCTCAAATCAAGAGAGGAAACATAATAGGTGTTGTGGATGTAAGAATAGCAAGTGACGCAAATATTGAAGAGGTAAGAAGAGCCGCTGTAGTTTGCGAACTGTGCATTCAAGACGATGAAGATAGCAGGCCGAGCATGGGTGAAGTGGTGAAGATATTGGAGGGGACGATGGAGGCTTCTGCGCCACAAATTCCGAGGTACCTGCAGGAGCCGGTAGATCAGGTAGAAGACGACGACAGCGATACCTTCGCTTAACATCCTTGGAGATCAAGTGTTTTCAAAGACGTTTAATTATAATAATCTTTCAATTAAATCTATAACCATTGTAAGCTTTTAAACATTTTTTTTTTCTTTCTATTATGAAGCAACAAAAGATGGTGAAATTATTATAAAATAATGATCTTAGAGAAAGATCATAGCAAAGTTTCATATATTCATTTTATTTTTCATTATAATTTAATTTAATTGTATTTTTTATTATTGTTGTTTATTGGATATAATTATCTAAATATTATTTTATTTAATTTTTTGATATAATGTAATTTTCATTTAGAATAATTATTAGACATGTATTAAAACATTAAATATTACACTGTCTTAAAAAATATTATGATTAATAGATTATCAAAATATTTCAACATTTCAAATCTAATTGAAAAGATAATTATGTTACCAAAATTCCTCGTCATTTCAAACTTATTTGAAAAGATAATTATCTTATTGTATTACCATGCCAGTTTATCTAAATTTAGAAGATAACTATATTTTTTTACACTGTTTATGTTTATTGTTATCTAGATTTTATACCCATTAATCAACCATTAATAGATTGTTTTGTCAATATAGTAGAGACTTGACTTAATCACATGCTCTATCTTAAAACATGACTAGACAAAAAGTGGTGTCTTAAATCTTAGAAAAAGATTCTAAAACTTGAATGAATAAATGTCTCAGCAAAGGGTATCTATCACATGAGATTGAATTATTTCATTATTGATATTAGTTTACAATCTTTTAAAATCCAAATAGCTAGCTTACTATTCCACTATCATTTATGTTAGGTGAATGTGGAACTAATTTATATTATGACACTAATATGTACATTTGTCAATAACTTACACAATAATTCTAAAATTAATATGAAATAATTAATTTTATGCTTTTGAATATAGATTTAATATACAAAGAAAAAGATGTCACTACAATCAATTTAAATTATAAACTTTCTAGAAAATCATATTAACAAAAAAAACACTAAATAGAGGGGGCTTATATCACTGCTCTAGAAATTTACATCTCCAAATAAAATTACATTACAAGATTGAAGAATATAATGTCTAGTTTCTAGAGAAATCACTCCACCAATATCACAAAGGTAAACCCATATAGTGTTCTTTACTACACTCTCAACATTTCTTGAGATGGATGAGGTTGTTTTTCATTACTTTATCAATTATAGGATTATATATTTTTTATTTTTCACAATTAATGATAACACTTATGATTAAATTTTAATAATATATTGTTGAAAAATACATATAAGGCCTAGTAAAGAAAATTAATTGTATGTAAGTATAAACTATAAGCATGGTTTCCACTTTCCTCTAAAATTTATGAAAATGATTATATTAAATTTTAGGCATAAATTTTATCTAACATTTATGTGTGAATTTTTTTATTCTATTTAGAGATAACAACATTTTGATATCTCACTTAAATAATTGACTTTGTAGAAAATAATTATATTTTCACATCTTTGTGTGATTCCTCATGTACTTTATTTAAATTTAAGGAAAAAATATTTGTTTTTCAATACTTCTAATTGAAGGTAAAGAAGTTATGTCTAATGTACAAAGATAAAATGATTTTATATGTTACCTACATATATGTTTAGAGGTTATTTTTAATGGGTTTCGCTTAAAATTAATATTAGTAACAAAATTTTGAGTGTATGAAGGATTGAAATCCCTTACCAACCTCAAAAAAGCAATTTTCCTAGTTCAATGTCAATACTAGGGAAAAATGATACTTCCATCACTTTGTTTTTATGTCTTTCCTTTGGGAATGTTGATTGGAACCTAATACATAATTTTTTTATTAGTTATATCCAAGGTTATACATATTAAAATACTAGTTTGTAATTCCAACATTCTTGCATAATTTGACACAACATTGCTTATTTCTTAAACATTTTTTTAGAATAAATTATGATTATGATACTCAAAGTCAAAAAGAATTAATGTTAAAGATCCTACTTTATATTCTTTTCAATAATTAATGTCTTCCTCTTAATAATAGGTTATGCATGCTCAAGGGTTATATATATTCAACTAGACAAAAAATGTTTAAAACTCTTTCAATTTCTTTAAAAGACATCAAAATATTTATCTTAGTCATAAATATCCACATTTTCACTTTAATTTATTGTGATTATTCACATTCCTCTTTCTATTCCTACTATAAAATAGCCATACATCTATTTTGACCATAAAGACGATAGTCATTAATCCTTAAGATAAAATAAATTAAACTTATTTAGATTAAACTAAGTTGTAATAAGGAGTTGAATAAAACTAGTATTTTTAGAATTAAAGTGAATATATCCTACTATTACTAAACTAAAATAGACAAGTAAATAAAGGGAAGGCTAAGATTAACTCTATGTTTCTAACTCTGGAATGGTTTTTTAATTTTCTTAACCCACATAGAATATGGTTTAAGGAAAATAAGATGAAAAATGACTTACAAACTTACAGGTGTATTTTTCTTTTCAAAAATGGGTCCCATTATTTGACTTCATTGAATAGTTGGACTCAAAGACAACTTTTGAATTCATTTACATTAGATCGATGGCACTTCTTTAGCCTCTTGGATTGTCTATTCAAACCTACAAAATAATCTTTGCCTTCTTATCATAAAAGGTAAAGCAATATTCAAGAGAAATATAAACGCTTAAAAACTAAAAATTGGTTAATTTATATTTTTCCATAACTTTCTTGTTATAGTTAAGAGCTTACAATTAGTATTAGTAATTTCAATTTTAGGTTTATAGTTTTTAAAAATCAATTATTATTTTTTCAAAATAATTATTTCTTGTTATTTTGAATATATTTATATTCAAGATAAAGTGCATTATAATATATAAATTTTATTTTTTATTATAACTAAAAATAAAGACAATAAAATATTAATTATAAAATTATAAAATATTAATAATTCTTGTTATCTTCATCAAAAAATTTAATAGAAAGGTTTATTTAAAAACACATAAAATAATATGGTTTATCTATCTTATAATCTTCTCTTCACTAAAATTTATAACTATTTATGCATGAAAATAATTTTTCTCATATATATATATATATAAACACTTCTAAATTGAAGCTATCAAAATTATATCTAACATAAAAAGATCAAATGATTTAGATGGTACCTTCATGTATATATTTAGAACTTATTCTTAATGGTTGCACTTAAGATTTATATTAGGAACAAACTCTTGATTGTTTGAGGGATACAAAATGCTAACCAACCTCAATAAATCATTTGTCGTAGTTCAATTTCAATATTAGGAAAAGAATGATGCTTTCATTATTTTTTTTAATGTCCCGCCTTAGGGAATGAAGACTAAAATCAAATAGAGGGTGGTTTTATTCAATATATTAAGCTCATACATATTAAAATATTAGTTTTAAATTTCATCATTGTTTTTATTTATTTATTATAGTTTAAAGATACAGTAGAGTATACTAGCATCTAGGGTGCTAGTGTTAGTAATTCAACCTGTTACATAACGGACTACTACTTCAGCCCATTTCATAACTGCTAGTTCCTATAGGTGTCTTCACCTTTATATTCTACTTCATAAAAAAAAGTGTTACATCTTTGTATATAAAACTAGACACAAAAGATATGTCGCTCCTCCTAGTCTTCTTCCTCTTTCCTTTTACTAGCAACTCTACTAGAATCTTGGAATCTATTTTTCAGGCAGCCACTCTTCTCAGGATTGTAGTTCTCTCTATGGTACAACCACAGTTTTCCAAATGCCACTTCTTGTTTATTGATATCTACCTTGCCTTCCTCCATGTTAGTTTTTTGAATTTTTCTTTGGACACCTAGATGGTGATAGATATCTGCATGTAAACAATGTGGACTATGAGCTTTCTCAAAAAATTAGTAAAATCTCTTCTACAACCCTAGTAGATTTCCTTATTCCTTTCTTTTCAAATAAACCATAAAATTTCAATTGATAAGAATAGCCAAAACAGTTTATTAGTTTTATCAAGACCTTACATTGTTTCCATAATAATATCTAATTTTCTTTCCTCTTTACTTTGCCCATCTTTTAACATATCTATTTTGAAGGTATTCCAATTTTTTTTGAAAAGAAACAATTAAAAAAAATACATAATGGAATCATATTTTTTTTACAGATGTTATAGATGAGTGGGTTCTTATTGCTACTCATATTTGGTAGCCTTTGCATAAAAAATAACCATCTAAATGCTAATTTATTGGGTTCCAATATGTTGTTCCTATTACGTTTAAAAATTTGGTTCCATTATTTACCATTTAGGTTCAAGTTCCATTTTTTATTTAGGTCTTTTGTAAGGTTTGAATTGCTATTCAAGATCTGATAGATTTCTTTAGCCTCTATACTTGCAATTTTGTTATTTTCCAACCAATTACATTCCTGCACATCAAATTCTTGCCATTCAACATGTTAGCAATGGGTATTTTCATATTTTTTTTAATAGTTTCAAAAGTTTTTTTTGTGTTTAAGGCAAGTGAAACTCTTCTTTTAGAGTTTCCCAATTTATTAGCTTTCCCTCATTTACAATTTTTCCAAAGCTTGATAGGCCTTTTTGGTACCAAGCCTTAGCAAAACATCCCTACAATAAAGTTAGTGGTTTGTTATTATGGAACACATTCCACCGAATGGACCTTTCCATGAAAATATTATTATTCTCCATGTCTATTTGGCACTTCTCAATAATTTTTTCTTTGGATCGCTTCCCAAGCTTTCCATAATATTTTAAATACTTTGGACCCAATAGGGGCTATTGTAAACTTGCCAAAGATTAAGACACATAGAGGCATGTGTTTCTAGGTTTTGAATTTTTTTGGGGTAGCTTGCTTAATGTTATTTTTGATCAAGAATTTCCAAGGATCCTCACCTATGAGGGCCTTACAAATCTACTTTGTTGCTAGGTAAATGCCTTGTTTCTTTGGGCTTTTAAGCCCTAGGCCCCCTACCTATTTTTTCATGTAACATATTTCCCATTTGATTGGATGCAATTTTTTATTGCCTTTCCCATCTAACCACAAGAAGTGTATGATCTTTTTATGTATCTCTACCACTTGATAGCTATTGAAAATCCAAGCTAAGGAGTAATATATGTTGTAGGAGGCTAGGATCTTTTGACATACTTGGTCCCTCCCAGCCAGGGGGAGGTAGCTTTTTTTCCAATTAATTAGTTTCTTCTCAATTTTATTCTTCACTCACTCCCACATATCTCTCAGGTTGTGGCTTACTGCAAATGGAATTCCCAAGTATTTTACTATTTTACTTGGCCCCCCCATTGCAGCACCAATTTTTCAAACTAGGGAGGATGTTTCTAATCCCAGCTAAGCATGATGGATTTGGCTTTTGAGATCCTTGAACCTCCTACTTTTTCCAGAAGTTCTAACTTAGCCATGAGGTGTTCCACATTCTCTTCCTCAAGCCTTATGATTAGAGATGTGTCATATGCAAACTATAGGTTCAAATTAGTTCCTCTTTATTTGGGAGGATTAGGCCATTTACTTTGGGTCTTCAATTATTATCTCTGAGGATATAATGAAGGGCATTAGTTGCTATCACAAATATTGTTGGGGTTAGTGGGCAGGCTTGTCTTATTGATCTTTGTAGTTCAAATGATTTTTTTCAACCCTCCATTTATATATATTTTCACATTTACATCCTTCATTCTAGTGTTTCTATCATTTTTCAAAGTATCTTTGGGAAGCCAAAGGCTTCTAGGACCATCATTATAAGTGGCCATTCAATTCTTTCAGATACCTTTTCAAAATAAACCAATAGCATCTCTATGTTTTTGCTTGAGGTTTTTTCCCACTCCATTTCCTCCCAACTTGTTAGAAGGTTCTCAAGGATGTATCTCCTTTTGATAAACCTTGTTTGTGTGTTGTTGATAATCTTTGGTAGTCACTCTGCCATCCTTAGGGCTATGGCTTTAGCAAATATTTAATAGATGTTTAATAGGATTATAAGTCTCCAATTCTTGATAAGTGCCTTGTCTCCTTCCTTAGGGATACATTTAATGATACTTTTATTTATCTTCCTACCTATAGAAATAGAAATAGTTGCCTTTGTGTAAACATTAATGATTTCCTCACTCACCCAACCTATATTATTCTTGTAGAATTCAACAGGGATGCCATCCACTCCTAGAGACTTGTCATTGCTCAAGGCCAAGATTGCAGCCTTGACCTCCTCCATGGTTAGGTGACCATTCAGTTTGCTACCCTCTTGGTCAAAGGTTTTGTTTGGAATTATATTTTTACACACTTCCCTTGCCTTTTGGCTTTGCTCATTAGTGCCTTTAGAAGTGAACATGTCTTTATAGAACTATATAAAGGAAGCAATTTTGTATGTCCTTAGGGTCTTCATTGAGGTTATCATTATGTAGGATCATATTAATTTTTCTTTTGCTTCTTTCCTCTTTAACCAGTTAAAGAAGAATTTGGACCATCTATCCCCAACGAAGGTCTAGTTTAACCTTGATTGAACCTTGATGCCCTGATCCTTTAGCAATTGGAGTTTCCTCAGATCCCCTTTCATAGACACTAGCACTTCATTTAGGGTAAGATTCTTTGGATCCTCTTGAATGGTTGATTCAACTTTTAGGAGATTACCTTGCTGAAGGTTTTCATTTTTCCTTTAATCCTTTACCTTTTGTTGCCTCATTGTTTGGAATATTTCTTTCTAGGCTTCCACATTTGTATTCCATCTATCAATGTAGGAAAGCCACTTCTAAATCCATTTGTTGATTTCTTCAAGACTATAAAAAATGATGTCACCACAATCCTCATCCTTTAGTAGCTTAGCATTTAGTATGAACTTTTCCTCTTTTTTATCATTTCCAATTTTCACTTTTTCCAGAATCACTTTGACCAAGACTAGGTGGTGGTGTGAGAGAGTCCAGGAATACAATATCTTGAAACTCATCCAATAAATGTGAAAGCTCTATGGGTATCTATTTGTCATCTTCTCTATCAGTTCTAGGAATCAAAGCATAACACATATGTTCATGCTTCATACCTTCTAAAAATTCTCTTTCGTAAACCAAACAAATTCTAGAAAATTACTACATACCTTTTCCTCTGCCTCTTTCAAGGGCTTCAAGATATGAAGAACTACAACCTTTTTCAAAGAATAGGTGTTGGCATTTCCATCTTGTACTGCTTTCCAATAAAATTTCCATGGTCTCCCTAGCAACATATGACAAACATCCACATGAATAATATCACACAATACCTTATCATGATAATTTCCAATCTTTAACTTTACCAGACATTGTTCATTTCCCAAATCTTTATGGTGCTTCTACAACCAAGCTATCTAGTGTGGATTTAGATGCCTTCTTCTCTCCATTCACAACTTACTAGAACCATATCTCCTAAAACAAGGTTATTAGTGCTACCTCCATCAATAATAACATTGAAACCTTACCTTCACACTTACATCTAGTGCAAAACATATTCTTCCTTTGAGTTGGTTCTTTCTACTCATTCAATAAGGCTCTTCTAGCAACAAGAACCTCTCCTCTTTCTACATCCTTAGAATTTGAAGACTTAACATCTTCATCTACATGTGTCACTCATGCATTACCCTTAGGTCTTCTAGTTGTCCTTCCTTGATGTTGAGGACACTCATAGGCTATATGTCCTTCTCCGCACTAGAAACAGGTTCTACAAAAGCCTCCTCTTCTTGATCCTCATCCAAATCTTCCTCTTCCTCTTTGGTCTCCATTATTTTTATCACAAAGATGATAGGTGATATGTCCTTTTTGGTTCTGGCTACTATTGGATCCTCCACCCTTCTTTTGATCTTCATTTCAACCTCCATATGACCATTCACTAGTCTTTCCACCATGACCCCCAGCTCTTTGTTTGCTTTCAAACCTTCTATTCAACTTTTCTTCTACCTTCAAAGAAAACTAATATGCATCGTCAACGGTAGACATTCTTACTAGACCCAACTCTTCTTGAATACTTGGATTCAACCCATTTATGTAATGAGAAATTTTTTCCTTGTTGGCCTTAGAATGGCATATTCTAATAAGGACACAACATAATTATTGTATATACTCCTTGATAGATTTTCTCACTTGTTTCAACCCTTGCATATTCTTCAACAAATCTAGCTCATAGTTCACAAGAATGAATTGTCTTTTCAATTTGTCAACCATCTAGTCCCATATGTTTATTTTCTCTTTTCCTCTTTGATTTGTTTCTAGTTGTACCTTTTTCCACCAAATATTCGCATGACCCTTTAACTTGGTCTTTGCAATTTTGACCCTCTCAGGATCTTCCACATCCTTATAGTCAAAGTACTCCATATTGTCGATCCAATCAATCAACTCTTCTAGGTTAAGATTTATAGAATGTGTAGAAACATTAATCTTTGTCATTTTTCCAATCTTGGAGATGGTCTTAAATAATATGAATTGCTCTAGATCTATTGCATCTTGTTCTCCTTCAATCTGTTCCTCATTCTCAGTTTCATCTTCACTTTCATCTCCTCTTCCTTGCTCAAACCCTTGACACAACTTCTCTTGCAACGCTTGAAATTGTCTCTATAGGGCTCTAAAACCCTCTTTTGGTAGACCAACATTTCTTCCACCACCATTGTTTCTTCATGCAGACATTTTGATCACTTTTCTCAAAAACCCACAACCACAAGTCTTGGTGCAAACTGCCTCAGATTTAGTGATCTAGTTTACACACTTAGGAAAACCTACTCTAACACCACTTGATGAGGGATACACCATCCAAAACCCATATAGAACACAATAACAAATAACAACACATAAAATGCAAGATAGGAAACAACCCACGTTCAAGTAATTTTCAAAAATGAAATTATAGGGCTACAACCTCATGGGCTTGATTCATTACATCCAAATCAACTCTAAAATAATATCTATAATTCAGAGTCACAATTTACACTAATGGAGCCACTTGAACTACAGCCTCCACTTAAAACTTTTTATTTTACCCAATAACTGCCCTAGAATGTTTTAGAAAGTGTAACTTTCCCTTTTGTTTTGGTTCCAAAAGTCCCACCATTTGATTTCTTGCCTAGGAAGATATTTTAATGAAATTCACTTTTTAGTGGGTAAGCTTCTTAGGGCCATAATTTTTGACTTGGGTGTTCGATTTTTCGCTATAGTATATCATTAGAAAGTTCTCAAAGAGATCTACAATGTCAAAACATTGAAGATCATTTCACCCACTTTTCAAGCTTTTTTGGGGCTTCTAAGGTTTTCAAATTTCAATTTGAAGCTGCATTGGAAAAATTTCTTAAGAAAAAAACTTTAATATCTCCCAAACCATACAAGGTATTGAGACGATTCTTCCGCTACCAGAAATATTTTTCAGTTTCGCTCCTTGGGGTAAATTTTCAAGTCCATACCAGCCCGTTTAGGCTGACTTGTAACTAAAAATAGTAAGTGACTATTTTTCACTTTTTCTGACTTTTGACTATCTTACACCCCTTAAATTTCATTATGAGACTCAAAACAACTAAATAAAATAAGGAAAAACATTGATGCAAGATTTCCCCTACACGACGAGATGCTTTTGCATCGATTTCATCATCTACGGTTACACCTTAGAGCACACCATGTTTGTTATCTTACTCTAGGATGATGATCATAATGTACTTGAGAAACAATTTCCTTTATGAGTGTACCATTGAAGAAGAATGAGCTCAATTATTCTAAAGTTGACAAGCATGTATTTGCAGTTTTTAAAGTTATTAAATCATTTCTCTTTTATATATTACACTCACATTCACTTATGTATGTGCCACACCTTGTTGTCAAGATCATCCTTACTTAATAGGATATTTATTGTAATAGAAGAGGAGGATGGATTGCAAAGGTGCAATAATATGACCTAGATATTAATCCTACAAAGCTAGTTTGCAGCAAAGGACTATGTAAATTGGTGGCCAAAGATCAGGTCAAGCAAGAAGATGAAGATGACCTCCTTATGCTATTAATAGTTATCCTTCAAGACTAATGTCTCTTAGATATGTCTTATTATCTCATGTATGGAGAATTTCCAATGCACCTATCAAGAAAGCAAAGGAGGAACCATAAATTGAAGGCTGCCAAATATGTCATATGGGAGGACACTTTATAGAAAAAAGGGTTGGATGGTGCATTCTTAAAATGCATTGATAAAATCTAGTAGGAGAGGTTATTGGGAATCTTTCACAATGAGGCATGTGGAGGGAGTTTCTCCTCCGGTATAATTGCATTCAAGATTCTAAGACATGGTTACTATTGGCCAGGCATGTTTAAGGATGCATACTATTGGGTAGAAAAATTTGAGGAGTGTAAACTATTTGCAGGCATACCTTAGCTGGTAGCACTTCCACTTAGGCTTGTGGTGATTGATGGATCTTTCCAATAATTGGATCTGGATTTCATAGGGCCTATTATCCCTTAATCGAGCAACAGGTGCACTCGTATCCTTACTACAATAGATTACTTTACTAATTGGGTTGAGGAAATTCTCATGAAAAGAATAACTTTAGAAGTGGTATGTGACTTCATCAAGGAAAATATCTTAGTTGGGTTTGGGGTACGTCATAAGATAGTTATTGGTAATGCTACCATCTTCTCCTCTAATGTAATCTCTCTTTTCTATTATTATTATGGAGTTTTTTTCTCATTCAACTTATTACTATCGTCAAGGAAATTGTCAAGCCAAATCTAGTAATAAAAATCTTGTTAGCATCATTAAGAAATTAGTGGATGAGAACCAAAATTATTGGCACAAGAAGCATTACAAGGAATTGTGGGAAGAAAGAACAACCTCTATAAAGACCATCGGAATGAATCCTTTTGAGTACAAGGAAGTTTCTTGCCTCTCCCACTGGAACTATCAGTATGCAAGCTACAGACTATGTACAATAGAGGATCAAGATTTCTAGGATGCTTTAGAAAAGAGGATTTTGTACCTAGGTAAAATTGAAGAGTGCACACAAAAAGTTTGATGCTCTCTAAAAGGGTCAATTTTAACTTACTTAAGAATATGGTCCTAACACTTTCTTCCTAGCTTATCTTGATAATACCTCTCTACCCATTCCATATAATGGGAAGGACCTCACGCTCTAGCAGATGTGAGTTCCCATTGAGACTTTCTTTGTATATATTTAGTTTAGGTTGTCAACTCAGTCTTGGTGGTTTTCTTTTTTCAGTGTCAAGGAGTTTTTGGTCCAAATATTGATACTAACTCGTTCACCCAATGGATAAGTCATTGATCATGTGGAGTCAATTTCTGGGTTCCTTGCTTCATCCTAAGTAGTCTTCTTCCCTAGTCAGAGCCAATTGTTACCACAATTTTTTTCATCCCTCAAAAACTTGTTTTCTACCCAAATTTTGGCTAAGTCTCATGTTGGTGACATTTCAATAAGTTATCCTAACCATGTCTGTCATTGCCCAATTTTTTGAAACCCCTTCATTCTCCACCATAGTGGTCAATTTCAAGTGTTATATTGTCTTTCATGATGCGATAATTTTCAGTGTTATTTGAAATTTTGTAAGTCTCGCTTTGGTCATGGCCTGAGTCATTTCAACATTCTTCAAGTTTATGTAAATTTGGTGATATTTCACCAAGTTAGCAAAAAATATTTCATTTTTCATGATGAAGATAATGGAGGTTTTTAAAGATATCATAAAGGGGCTATTAAATTTTTGGTGGTATTTCACATTGGTTATATAACACATCTCCATGGGAGTTATATGGACTTCCCATTTCACCCATAAGGTAGCCATTTCCTTTCAAATTTTTAAAATGGTGGTTATAAAAAAATAGTGATGTGAAAGGTTACATGCACCAATGTGACAAGGAGGTATCATTAATTTCTCATCTACTTACATGTTTATTACGAAGGGTTAAAAGGAAGTTTAAGCTAGTAAGAAGAGCATCATTCAGTTGTGACACTGAGAGATATAGAGGAAGGAGAGCATATTGGCACAAACATTTTTTCTTGAGTTATACTTGACCATTTGAGGTATTCCTTTCCCTATTTATTTTAGTAGCTCTTTATAATTATAGTTTAGATTCAAAAGAATTTTGACATTATAAACTATCCCAATGTAATTATACACAAACCCTAGGGTTCCAATCACAATGAGGTACAAATACCAGAGTTATGAATACATTTCTAGGTTAACTTGCACCATGCAAGAAATAGAGGATACCAAATTAGGTTAGGTTAATTTGGATGAATTTAGGGAGAAGTTAAGAAAACCGAATCAATCACCCATCACACAAAAAGTTGTTGCTAGTGGATTGATTAAAGCAACTACATTCCCCAAACCAATTTAGTGCCCATATTAATTCAATGCCCTGACTCAGTCATTGAATGTATTAGGAATTATGATTCCAAGACTCATGAAATTAGAACAGAAGATGATAGAAAAGTGGTTAAAATTCAAAGGAATACCTTTACCTCATGTTGAAAGATTCTGAAAAGGGAAAAATTCTTGGCCCTCAACTTCACCAATTTGCAGATTGAATTCTTAAATGAGAAGGGACTGTATCATAATGAAATGGAAAATAATTGGTTAGAAAAACACAAGAGAGGTAGCTCCTAGTTTTCGCAGAATTTACATAGGAACTATTTCATTAAGGAAATATCAAATATTTTTTGTTATTGCATAGGCTAAGAGGCAATGAGGACACACATGGTTTTCAAGATTGGATTGGATGTACTTATTCATCCAAATTGTGCTTGAAGGGGACCAATTTTTTGATTGAGCATAGCTTATCAGTGAGTGGATGCATAACTTTCTTATTTTCTTTACAATTAATAGGTCTTTTCATATGTCTTCATATTTGATCTATGTCATCATCAGTACTAGGCCTTGGCTAGATTTGAGGTCAAGTGCCCTTCCCCATGATGAGGTGAATTTTTTTTAGATATTATGACAAGATATAGTTAGGCAAAAGCTTCCTTCATCGCATAAGGATTTCTAATGCCCTTACCATGATAATGACCTAGGAATTACAGGGGAAGATCGAAATGAGGCTCACTTCAGAAGCCATGTAGTTTATTAGTATATATGGAAGCCACTTCATCCAATTCTAGAGGTTCTCAAATCTCCTATATTTGAGTTGGCAGTTTTAGTGGTTTTCCTCTAAAGCATCCCAACTATGTAGAGGATAAATTTTTAATGATCAAAGTATGTAGACAACTTGCTGATGAGAAGAAAAGATGCTAAGAGTGCAAGAGGATGACAGTTCAATTTCTTGTGTGATTTGGCCCTTTCACCTACAATTCTATGTTGGATTCTTTGAATATTGAAAGGGAAATGTCTAAATATACTCTACAATTTTATAATGATTTTTTTTCCCTTTGATAGTACATATTATGTGAAAAACATATTAAAACTGCGTCTTAGATTCTAGCACCTACCTAACTTAGAAGATTACTAGACTAATTATTTTGATGAATTTAAGGTGATAAGGAGTTGGATGAGGTTTTTCCTAAGACAAATAATCACATTTGGTTTAGATTGGGATGTCCAAGGCATTGAACATGAAGAATCAAATTTATTAGATCTAATCTTCACAAAAGATATATCTTCTCAACCCATTACTACCATGGATTGGAGTAAAAAGGAAATTGAAACAATTGAGGCAAGAACTATAGATGTTTTACAAAGGACAGAGGAATGGGTTGCTAAAAAGAAAACAAAGTAGTCTCGTCCTCAAACTAGGTCACATGATACTCAACTTGTAGGAGGAAGCAACCAAACCCCCATAGTTTTAGGGACTTCAAGGTTAGATCCACACCAAGTACAATCAAGAGGTCAAGGTGATGGTATGATGAGCCTCCTAAGAAGAATGTGTTCAAACAAACTTGTGGGGAATATATTCTTGATTTTCCCCAATTGGATAACGATAAAGAGGTTTCTAAGGGGGAAGAAGATTTAGGTAAAATTGCAATGAGTAACTCTTCCTCATCTTTTTACTCATCGCCTATTAGAGAAGTGAACGATCCTTTGAGAACTAGGCCTTCTCCACCTTCATCACTAGATGTGCAAACTGTCACTCCAACAAAGAGGACTTTATTTGACTCTTCTAGTTCTAATGGTACTACAGTTCTTCCAACTCTTGTGTGTGTGGAGAATAAATTATCAAAGAAAATAAAGTTGGTACAATTTGTAGACACTGATTTTGGGTGTCCAATGGTTCTCTAACTCTTCTATGGTTTTTGACCTAGAAGGAGAGAAGTGGTTCCAAAATGCTAATGTCTACATGCAAGATTAATGTAAATAGGGATGCAATGTATCAAAATATGATGTCTAAATGAAATAAACTAAAAAATAAATTATTTATTGATGCAAAACCTAAGAAATGCAAAGTGTTAGAAAAAACACTATGATATGTAGAATGGTAAAATGAATGCAATAAAGATACTAAATAAAAACTATGCACTTGGAAACTGATGAAGAGTAGAATGGAGGTTGGAATTCTGGAAAACTTTATTTTTGAGCCAACTAGGACACTTACGCCAAGTTGGACGACTTAGTCCTAGACCAAGAAAACTACCTAGAAAGTTGTTTTTGCCAGATGGGTATCTAGAACTGTAAAAATATCTAAAAAATCAATGTAGTGGGACTAAGTCACCACTATGGGCGACTTAGTCCACTTTGGATATTCTGCAAATCTGAAAGTGGAAACAAAAGCCCACAGTTTGTACTCTATTTTTTGATGGAGATCCAGATCCAAATCTACAAAATTACCTTCAAAATATAACTTGATTTCTAATGGGGGATTTTCCTTGGTCAAACCCCGAGTTGGTATTTAAACCTTAAATTCTACATAAAACCCTAGCCGTAAGTGTGTCTAAGACTAGGAAGTCTAAAAATAAGATGCAACCCTATTCTAATGTGTAAGAATAAAATGCATAAATGAATTTAGAACAATGCAAGACTCATTCTAAGAGACACTAAATTACATTAGAAATGAATCTAAATGACATACAAACCTTCCTTAGGTTGAATATAAAGAGAAATGGAAGATGGAATCACTTTGAAAATAGGACTTTAGGCTTGATTTGATGGCTAGTTACATCTCCTCAACCTAGATTTCTCCATGATTCTCCATAGGCAATCATGATCAACCCTTTGAAATATGATATCTTGGACAAAAGGTGAGCTTGAAGACCTGCAAAAACCCTAGTTTTCTTCCCTAAAGCTTCAACTTTATTGTAGAAAGACTAAATAATCTTCTTGTGAAAGATATTTGGCTCTTGAATTTTGATTTTGCTTTGTAAAAATGACTTAATGTTATGAAAATGACCTAAAACTATGTATTTATAGGCATTAACACTGAATTGTTCATTATTTTAAATTCACAGGCTGACATTCCATAAGTATTTGAATTAATTCGATGATTTTCCCTCTCAAAAGGGGCTAAGTCGCCACCTTGCATGACTTAGTCCCACCAAGGCTTTTTGAGGTGGGTTTCACAAAATTTGAGTGGTTTGAATGCTGCTTGTCAGGATTTGTATGATTTGTGAGTCCAGAATAGGCCTTAAAGTCCAAAATAATGAGCATTAGGGGCCTATAAATACAGGTTTTAAAGGGTGATTGATGCAATGGTGTCTAAAATAGGACCAAATTAATCACAAAATTGCCTCTTTCTTCAAGAGTATACAATATTTGGTGACACATTAATCGCCCACTTTAGTACCCATATGACTCTACGTGCATATGTAACTTGAAGGACTCTAAATAGTATGCTTTACTATAAAAGGATACTCATTTAAAAGATGGGAGAATGAAGCCCCACAGTGTAGTTATTTGCAAAACCACAACATTAGACTTGCAACAAAAATTTGTTAATTGTCCAAAAATAATTTTGTCTAACTTTTAGAAATCAAATTTGAGGGTAGATGTATGCTCCCACTTGATTCTGCTTGCTTTACGGAGGTGGAATCAAGGTAGCAATCTAGCCACATCAAATAAGAAACATCATATTGTAGGACATTTCCAGGTACCATGCCACTTAATGATACATAATTGATGATGTCAATTGTAAAATCACGATTCTAATGCATCAAACGACGTCGAAAATGAAGTTCCCTAGCACTTGTTATGGCATTTTGAATAAAAAGCACTTTATTAACTCTTAAAATAGGAAAAACCCTAATGTGTTGCATAAGATTAAAAAGAATGAAAATGGTTAAAATAAATGAAAGTGAAGTATTTTGTCACTTACTATTTCATTTTACCTTCTTGTAGCTTAAGAGTGGTGAGTGAGACATAAATATGCCGATCAGATGAGATTACATACCTATGCGATTGGATGTTCTTCGGGACCAGGTGGCACATGATGAGCATCAACATGAGGTGAGTCAATTATTCTACCTGAGTTATGTGTTTATGTAATTATTTAATGATTTTTATGCATATATAGGTTAATTTAGGATCTTGAATTTTTTTTTTGCAAAGTGTCCCCTTTTTTTGCAAAGTGTCCCATTTGTTCGCAATGTCCCTTTTGTTCACAAAGTGTCCCACTTTTTTGCAAAGTGCCTTGTTTCTTCACAAAGTGTCCCAAAAGGGTTCTAAAGTGTCTAGGGCCTTTAGGAAAGGACACTAGAAGAACTTTAGTACACTTGCATGATGAATAATGTAAAACTTAAGGGTATGTGCAGGATCATCATGGAAAAAACAGGCCCTTAAGTGGCAAAAAATTCAGAAAAATCAAAGTTAGGCAACTTGACATAAAAATTTGAATAAGTTATCTATATTATTTCAAAAATATGTAAGAATAGAATCTGTAGAAAATTGAATGTAGTTCTAAAATACTAGGTTTATTTTTCATTTTTAAAAATATATTTGGTGAAAATTTGAAATTTCAATGCAGTAGTACTTAAATTTCAAGGAAAAAATAAGAAGTAGGTGTCTGTCTAACTACCCTAACCACAATAAAATGATAATATTTTTTTATAATATTTTAGAAATAAGTAGAGGACTCATGTCCAGATGTGATGCATATTTTTTTCCAAGTAAATAATTAATTATGAATTTTTTATTACAACTTTTAAAAAATATGAAAACTTGTATGTCTGACCACCTTAACTTGGTGAAAACTTCATGAAATTCAATTTTTCTTTTTTTAATCCTATAGTATGTGAAGCATAGAATGTGATGCATGTTTTGGATTCAAAAAATGTGATACAGTTTGAAAGCTATACATGTTTTTCAATCAGCCTATCAATCAACACTTTAGTCATAATTCAAGTAGAAAATGAATAATAATTATTGATTAATTTCAAAGTAAAGCATAATTTATATTGGTGGAAAGTTGAGAATCTCCTTTAAAAACCCTTTTTATTTCATAGGCATCTGGGTAAAAAAAAAGTTGTTAGCCACATACCCTACAAATACCCAGCATATTGCCACTTTTTGGCCCATCATGATCCTGCACATACCCTTAAATATATTAGATGTTTTTTAGAGCATTTTTGTGTGATTTTAATAAGTATCCACCTAATCACAGTAGTGACTAGTGGGTAGATAGTTGAGCTTCTTGAGAGATTTTTCCCCATCACTATCAGTAGAGGAGAGATAGAACCTTCATTTCAAGAGATAGAACCTTCATTTCATAGCCATCTATTGGGTGTACCTCATGCCTCCCATGAGGTACCACAATGCTATATTGATGGCTCTCTATGAGCAGTGGGATGAAGATGCATGCACATTCCATTTGTCGACAGGGGTAGATGATGATTACCTTAGAGGACATACACCATATTCTCTACGTTCTGATTCAAGGAGAGCAAGTACATTTCAGGAGAGATCGCACCTTCCATGAGCAGAAGGCTAACTTGCAGTACTGTTTAGATGGTCTAGTTCATGATTATTGGGTGAGAGGGCAGATTGATCTTCCAATGCTATTATACTCATGAGCACTAGTGGTTAGACAAATTATGATGCATAATGCAGCACTAGTTCTCATCCCCAATGGGCGGGTAGCGTACCTCGAGGGAGGACTAGTCCATTTGATTTGAGGGATGGTAGAGCATTGAATAGTGTATGCTTAGGGTCAATGTATCTTAGCACATTTGTATTATGATCAATGTATCTTGACGCATTTTTATTTTGAGAGGTAGATAGTATGGTGCACTGCATGATTCTACAGTTGTGGTGCCTATTGCATATTGCATGTACTAGACCAGTCGGCTTCCCATGTGTGACAATAGTAGGGTATCCTTGGGATTTCAACTATACTCTAAAATGATTGTGGCAGTATGGTGATTCACATTTTTGGAGAGTATGATTTGATTGAATGGAGGAGGATGAGATCTTATGGAAACCTTATCAGCTGATGCTATACTGGTCAAATCATACTATATAGTTGAGGAGACTATAGTTGGATAGATTTCTGGTTGGCTAACATGACCATATAGTATGTCATTTTTACTACCATCAAATCATGTGGAAATTTGGACAAATTTAGACACCACCCCAGGTACAATCCTATTTCAGGAGGTTAGTGCTGAGTGCTCGAAGCCTAGGTGATACAGTATGACTCACCGTAGACCATGTGGCCTAGAGTGACGCTGACTTCTCTGATCACAACCAACCTCTAGTCTTTAATGCAGACGACATCGGTGCCACAGGGGATTATGAGGAGTGGTGAATAGTGACACAAACAACACCAGTATATCTGATGGATGATATAGGTCCACTACCAGATGAGGGAGATGAAAAAGAGGATATAGCTAAGGAGACATACTACAGGGCTACAAATATATGCATTGATGTCATTGATGATGAGTACAATGAGGATGCAAATCCAGATTATGATGGCTAAGAGGGAGAGGAGGAGGATGAGGATGAGGATGAGGAGGATGAGGAGGAGGAGCCACCTCTAAGAGAGAGTGATGAGGTAGCAGTTGAGGATTGATACGAGTGGGGAGATCCCTCTCCCATCTGTATGATGATATCACAAGTAGTAGCTATGACATGCACCAATACTCACAGTCGAGGAGAGGCTAGCACATCTTCTATGCCCCCTACATAGGAAAATGTTGAGATTTCTCAACCCACCTAAGATATAGGTGATGATTATTGATTTTATGCATGTACCTTTATATATATATCATGATGATGTTTACTAATTATGAATGGTTTCTACCTTGCAGGAGGGATGAGAGATTGGCTGGAGTTCTACCGTTAGGTACCTGTAGAGATAGTGTCTGTATCAATTGATGAGGAGGAGATGGATTCATATTACATTCCACCACCTATCGTGGAGGAGGATCTAGAGTCACTTAGACCATTCACAAGGATACAAGCAGTGTATGAGACTATGAGGAAACAACTCCATCGAGTTGAGACTACAAGATAGTCATCCCAAACTCCAATAGAGGTTGAAAGACTATAGGAAGAGGTACTACGACTATAGGCAGAGAGGGAGAAGATAACAGGGGAGCATTGGGTGGCCCTTGGGTGGATATAGGGCCTAGAGTTTACACTTAGGTTTGGTGGATGGTAGTCACAATCACATATGCCCATCTCCCATTATCTTGCTACTGGATTGCGAACACTAGAGCTTGAGGGGGCTAGTTCCCACAAACCTTAGTGATATTGTGTATAATGATGATATGTACATAAAACTTTGGATCTATATATATATATGAGAATTTTATGTTTTATGATTTGTCTTAATGTATTTCAATGTTAAATGGCAATGTGATTAATTAAATAACCTTTGCAAGATTATTTAATTAATGTCTTCATGATTTAAAAAAGTTTATGTGATCTAATTAAAATGTATTGCAGTTTCTTTTAGATACAACATGATGATTGAGTATGTTATGCTAAATTAAATATATTAATGATATAATGTAACATAACACATAAGAGGCATTTGAATAGTATGAAACCTAAAGTAATTATACAAATAAATTCAATAATCACTTTAATTCTTAAGATATACACATGATTGTTTTTTCAAGAACGAAGCAATGTGAAATAGCATAGGATATTAACCCATAACTTTAACAACATTGCTTTAACATTCATACTATTCAAAAGGGATTAAACATAATACCGACACAAATGTGCAGCATTGATAGGTTCCTTAAGGGGTGTGCCATCAAGTTCTTTTAAGACATATGCACGATACCCAAAGCTTTTGTTGACTATATATGGTCCTAACCACTTAGGACTAAATTTTCCTCTTTCATTAGGGTCGGCATTGACATTACGCTTATTTGTATATAGAACTAAGTCAGCCTTGTGAAATGTGCAAGGGATAACATTGAGATTGTAATAGCATTGTTTCCTTTTGCAATAAGCTTTGAGATGCTCAAGAGTGTTAATGCGCTATTTGTCAAGCATTTCAAGTTGGTATAATCATTCTACCTTATAAGTGTTGTCAACCAGGCCTTGAAGAGAAATCAGTAATGTTTAGATTTATAACTCCAAGGGAACGATTGCCTTAGTACCATAAACTAGGTTATAAGGTGTGGCTCTAGTAGAGGATCAAACACTTGTGCAGTAAGCCCAAAGTGCATAGTGCAATTGTGTGTGCTAGTCCTGATGATTACTATTAAAAATTTTCTTCAAAATTTGTTCAAGGACTTTATTAGTTGATTCAACTTGACCGTTAGATTGTGGGTAATAAGGTGTATAAAAATTATGTTGGATATGAAAGGTCTCCAAGAATTTCTTCACATCATTATTCTTAAATGGTGTTCCATTATCAGAGACTAATGCAGAAGGGAGTCCAAAAAAAGCAATAATGTTCTCTAGGATGAAATGACATATTACCTTAGTTGTTGTAGATTGAAGATGAATAGCCCCTACCCATTTTGTGAAGTAATCAGTTGCAATTATGATAAACATATGTCTAGCAGAAGATGGTGGCAAGATTTTTCCAGTTATCTCCAACCCCCATACAGAGAACAACCAAATAGGGATTTGGGCATGAAGCTCAGAAGTAGGAGAATGAAATAAATTGCTATGTTCTTGAAATTTGTGACACTGCTTAACATATGCATAACAATCTTTTTCCATATTTTTCCAATAGTATCTCGTACAAATGATTTTTTGTGCTAGGGTCTTTGCTCCAAAATGACCACCACAATTTCCTACATGAGCTTTCTCTAGGGCCATATTTATTTTGGAATCCTTAAGAAATCTAAATAAAATTTCATCAAAGGACCATCTATATAACACATCAACAAGAATGATGTACTTGGTGGCTAATTATTTTAAACAAGCTCAGGTGTTATTTGTGATAGGTTCAAGAATGGTACCATATTTTATATAATTATATATGGAATCATACCATTCACTTGAATTTTCCTTGGTTGTTGTTAATGTGTTTATAGTGGTATCATCGATTGATGGTTTTAGGATGGGGTGAACACTGAATACAACATCCTTTGAAGGATTTGGAGGAGATATAAGGGAAGCAACACTCATCATTGCATCCGTGTGCTGATTATCTTTTCATGGGATGTTATCAATGGTGAATGAGTCAAATTTCACCAACAAGGACATTGTCAGATCCTTATATTTTGATAATTTATCAGGTTTAGCTTGATATAGTCTGTTTATTTGTTTGATCACTAATTGTGAATCACCAAAGATATTAATATCTTCAATTCCCATGATTAAAGAAAAATGTAATCCAAAAATTAAGGCCCCATATTCAACATTGTTATTCTTACATAGGAAATTTAATTGATATGACAAGGGTATTGGCTTTCCTATGGGCAAAACCAATATCACTCTAGCACCAAAGCCTGTTCTGCACTTGGATCCATCAAAATATAATTCCCATGTAGAATATTTTGTTGTCAACACACTATCATCAAGAAAAGAATCATTGCCGGGTAGTGTCAAAGGAGAAGGAGCATCAACTAAGTGGTTGGTCAAGGCTTGACCTAGGTATGTGTAGGATCATCATAGAAAACACATGCCCTTAAGAGGCAAAAAATTCAAAAAAATTAGAGTTAGGAAACTTGATGTAAAAATTTGAATAATTTATCTATATTATTTTAAAAATATGTAAGAATAGAATCTATAGAAAATTGAATGTAGTTTCTAAACTACTAGGTTTATTTTAAAAAAAAAACTATTTGATAAAATTTGAAATTTCAATGCAATAGTACTTAAATTTCAGGGAAAATAGGAAGTAGGTGCTTGTTTGACCAATTCCCTAATCACAATAAAATGATAAAAAAAATTTATAAGATTTAGATATAAGTAGAGGAATCATGTCTCGATGTGATGCATATTTTTTTATAATTTTTTTCCATGTAAATAATTAATTATGATTTATATCTGACCACCTTAACTTGGTCAAAACTTCATGAAATTCATTTTTCTTTTTTTAATCCTATAGTATGCAAATCATAGAATGTGATAAATGTTTCATATTCAAAAATTTGATGTTGTTTGAAAGCTATAGATGTTTTACAATCAACCTATCAATTAGGACTTTAGTTGTAATTCAAATAGAAAATGAATAATAATTATTTATTAAATTCAAAGTAAAGAATAATTTATATTGGTGGAAAGCTGAGAATATCCTTTAAAAACCTTTTTTGTTTCATCAATTTTGGGTAAAAAAAGTTTGTCAGCCACATACCCTACACATACCCATCATATCACCACTTTTTGGCCCATCATGATCCTGCACATACCCACCTTTAATTATTTTTTGTAAAAAAAAACTTGATGTCAAACTCAACGAACATAACCCATTTAGCTTTAAACATCCTATAAGTGTGTTTTGTTGAAAATATGTTTGAGAGGATCAAATTTTGTCACGACTTGTATTTCTACAATTAGTAAATAATGTCACAACTTACTAGTAGTGAATACAAGAGCTAAACATTGTTTTTCAATTGGAGTGTATAATGTTTCATAATCAATTAAAGTTCAACTAATGTGGGTGACTTCAGAATAGTGGTTTACAATTTATATGAGGAAGGAAATTTCATTTTTTTCCTTTTCCCCAAACTCAAGGGGTTCAGTCGAACCCAATGGTTCGACCAAACCTCATTATGGGTTCGATTGAACCCACAAACCCTAAATAAAAAAAAATCATATTTAAATCGGTTTGGTCGAACATGGGTTCGACCGAACCCCCTTAAATATGAAAAAAAAAACAAAAACACTCTCATTTCGACTGTCATTTTCACTTTCTAAAATTACCAGTTGCTTTCCCTGTGTGTGGCAAACCGAGATCGTGACGACGAGCGGACTGATTTCTTCTTTCCGGTGAACACAACTTCAACTGGGTCTCTCCAAACTTCATCAACCTGACTTGCATAATGAGCACCAGGTATTTGAAATTCAAAATTTTTAGAGTTCAAAATGCATTTATATGTTAAATTTCAAAACCCTAGATGCAATTTTTTTCAAATTTGTTGAATTAAAATTGGATTTGCTTCCCCATTTTGCATACATTTTTATGTTCTATGTGTAAATGAAATATGCCTTCCCACTTCAACAATCAAAGCTATGGATAGCCTGCTCCTAAATGGAAAGACCAAGTGAAACATATATAAGAACTTAATAGCATATGGAAACAAACAATATAAAGTTATGAAGTTCAAATAGAACCACAAATTGTATCATTTTTAACATTAAAAATGTCCATCTCTACACATTTTTGGTGGTAGGTAGGTATTTCACAATAAGATAGAGGATGTAAACTGATTAAGACTTGGATAGTATTTTAAAAGGAATTTGAGGTGTGGAAACACTTCCCATATTAACCTATCAAGAGATAAACATGCAAAATAGATTTAATTTTAGTTACAAGAAAAATGTATAAATTATAAATTTATAACATAATTATCTACATGGGAAAATCCTCTTGGAAGAAAAATCCCACAACCAAAAACATGAACCAATTATATTATTTGATAATAATATCATTTACAATAAAATATTCATGTGCATACCCTTATTGTAGTATCATCAACATGTGATTCATATGGAGTAATTTCTAGTAGCATGATGATACCTATAAAATCATTATGCTTTCTCTATCTCAAGCACCCATAAATAGGAAAAATTTAAACCATAAACCAAGTGTGGTTTACCAAAGCCATGAGCCAAAATAATGACCTAAAAATGGCACCAAATTTGGCACAAATTCCAACACCATATTCCTTGACTTGGTTTATAGGATGTATTTAGCAAATGCTTTACATCTTGTCAAAAAAATTCAAATCCTCCTCCTCATAACCGACACTCCATTTTTGACATATTCAAACCCATTATTTAAGATGATCTTGATGATTTTCATAATTCTAATCAATATTCTAGTGTAACCCCCCTTTTTTATTCTCTTATGTGTCATATAACATTTCATAAGTAATTCCCATCTTACAATTTCATACAATGCTCTTACAACTTCTTAAATATATAAAAGGGACAACCCTAGTTCAATTAGGATTATTTAATTATTATCACCTACATCCATTCATTACATGTTATTAGTTTTTAGTTGCACACATTATTAGGAAATATGCATTGTCTAAGCAATTGGGGTATATTGCATGTTTGAGAGTGTTTTCCTTGATCTTTTATCTAGTTAAATTAATATCCTTTAAAATCTTGTTTTATGGAGTTTTCATCTTAACTCTAATATGGCTAGCAAATAAAATGACGATTGAATCATTTTTTGATATAATAGCTAATGAAAACCATATAAAGAGCCACATTAAAGAAGATGAAAAATAATGATCAAGACTATGATTTAGATACATATGTTGCTAAACAAGATATTTTCCTAAATTGATAATTACGTATTGATGCACCTCTCCACCCTAAATATCCTCACTCATTGGCTAGTAATTTATATAATGTATTAGGTGGCTATCCTTAGGGAATTAATACTATTCATAATATTACCACTCTAATGGATTTTAATAATGTTGTACCCTCTATGCATCCATCTACCCTTCATCCTCTTATAATGATTCCTCCTATCATACTATAGTTACCACTTCCATGGGATCCACCACCCATGTCCTACCACCTTTCTCTCCACTAGTATTTTTCTTATCTCCCATCCTTTTATATATGTTCACACCATTGTTACTACTAGCACTATCCTATACAGATATGTTCTTCATACCATTCCTCCTTATCCTATGAAAATCTAACCTTATAGTGTAACTTCTCCTTCCATTACCATGTCATTACCTTTCTAGACCTTCCCCTCTTTATACATTCTCCTTTTTATCCTACACTACTCCTACCACTAATATATCCCTATACCTTGGATATACTATTGAAGAAATTTAACTAACTTTCAATATCACAAAAATTAGACCCATATTTTTAAACGTAAAATGTGTATAATAAAGCACAATCCATGCTTCCTAATTCAACTTCACTAATATCTATCGAATTAACTTAGGTTCATTACAATAAGATAATCATATAGCCATAATTAGTTGTCAAGATAATGGTAAAGTTTTCAATAGCCATATTTATCCTTCCACATGCCACCATTAGACATACACATAAGATTCATGAACATCCATACCTATGAGCATCCAAATACAAGAAATATAACTATATATATCATGCACATCATCAACATACACATAAAATATCACACCCATCATCAACACAACTAATAGTTCCCATATCATATTATCTATGTTCTCATACAAATGTGTCTTCAAATACATCAAAGCACTCATGAGTAAATCCACTCTGTAGAGCATACACACAACTAAAAAGGTGCCCCTAAGGTATTTGTCTCCTATATCTATCCTCTTAGTGTATCCTTCTCTATGGATATGTTCCACTCATATCTACCACCCTGAGGTAATCCATGTCTCAATCCTTGTCAAGGTCACTCCTCCTCTCTACCTATATCCTTTCTCAATGAGCTAGATCTATCACTGCTACTCCCCAAAACACCTACAATTAAATATTAAAAAAATGTTTAATAAATCATACAACATTGATTAAAACTAACTAAACAATGAAAGAATTTAATATTATAACACCTTATGAATTATATTGAATGTCCCCACCTTGAAATTTATAGCCATTGATGTCAATCACTTATTCATACTATAGCTTTGTTCTCCAAAACACCTACATTTATATAAAAGTGATTTTTTAAGAAAAGTAATATTTAACCTACTTTTAACTCAACAATAATGGATGTATTTCTATCATAAACTCTTCGTACTCATAACAGAATCATGGCCTAGGTAGAGTATAAAAAATGTTGTTTCCAACCTCATATGTAAATCTAGAGTTAGAGTGCCAAAATTGTTGAATTTCATCCTTTGTGCTATTAATTAGCTTCTTATCGACTCATGGAAGCCTACTGCTAAAATCCCAAGTATGATTTTCAATAGGAATTTCTAATCATGATCTTATTGATAGTACTTTTGATAATGTTTTATGATTTAGGCTTAATTCAAGACAAGTTTACCTTAATAATTGAGCCTTTTTAATTTTTTAATTTCTTACTAATGATGTTATTACTCTATGAGCAACTCTTTTATCTTTTTCCTTACTATTATTTACAATAGAATTGAATGCATTAAAAAAAACTTTAACAACAATATTATTTCGATCAAACTTTTTGTTTACATGAATCTTTGAAATTTATTTAGTAAAGGTCTCATTTTGTACATCTTTAGTAATTGTATAAAAAATTGGAATTTTTTGGTTAATGTCTTATTGGAAAACCATTCATTGAATTTTTTGAAGCCCACAACTGAATGGTTTGTGATGACCTCTTGCCTTCAAGAATTTCTATTATGCTCATCAATTTCAAACCATTTTGGGGTTCTTGAATGTTTTTAAATTTTAACAAACTCATTAAAAAAAGATGGTTTTTGAATTTCTTTTTCTTCTTCACAATGTTTCTCTCTTCTTATGTAATTTGGAGACACATTAGTTTCATTGGTTCATGTGAGCTATCAATTTAATCATTGTTATCAACAAGTTGATTATTGAGTGCAATTTCAATGTCATAGGGTTCATATCCACATTAGTCAAGAAATTGTTGATGTATTTCTTCTTCTTCTTCTTCTATGATGCTACTCTTATCAATAGGTGTTCCATCAAATTTTACAATATTTTCACATTCATTTTCAACATTTTTATTTTCAATATTATTGTCACTTTCATTTTTTAAACATTTCATTATATTGAACATTAAAATATCCAATTTAAATGTCATTTAAGGGTAAATAAGGACCTTCATCTTCTTTCAATATATATTTATCAATATATATTTAAGGGTAAATATATATTTTTAACATATATAATATGTATGGTTGGATTAGTGAGATATTTATAACAAGTATGCAATGAAGTCAAAATTTATTAGATTTGATTCTTAATAAATTAGTTTTAACGATTCAATTTATAGCTTTATGCAATCTATAAGTTTAAATAGTTTGATGGTATCTAAACTTTATACTTATAAAATATGATAAATGTTTGATTATTTTACTTTCCACCTATAATTTTTTTTTTGATGTTCTTGGCTATATAATTGAAGTTCATTTATGTTAACAACTATTAGATTAAATATTTTTTTATCCCACTATTTTCAAATAATTTTATAAATTAATCTTTGTATTCTTTATTCTTTCTTTTCATCGCTTTCATTTTTAAAAATTTGAACCACTTAAGAATGCTATGTTGTGATTATAGTTGTCTTCCAATTCCTTTTAAATTGTTAATGGTATGAAAATATTATTGATGAGTAGATGAATTATTACAAGTCTCTATTTTAGATTTGTATCTTTATCTAGATATATTATTTACCAAAGTCTCATTGCCTTTAGGGTGTATTTCGAGTAGTATATATATATATATATATATATATATATATATATATATATATATATATATATATATATATATATATATATATATATATATATATATATATATATATATATATATATATAATATGGAAAATGCAAATCATGTTCCACCTGTGCCAGATTCTTTGTTTGCAAATACTAGTAATGAGATTTTAAAATTGAGAGATTCATTAGCATAGGGTGCAAACCCGGGGATATATAGTGAAGCATGCATGTTAATATTGCATAGCCTAGAAAAACTAAAAGATGAACTTGAGAGGACTAGTGCATATTCCC
>VDFB02000017.1:237440351-237636480 GCA_007258455.2 Sequoia sempervirens
CTTCCATCACTTTGTTTTTATGTCTTGCCTTTGGGAATGTTGATTGGAACCTAATACATAGTTTTTTTATTAGTTATATCCAAGGTTATACATATTAAAATATTGGTTTGTAATTCCAACATTCTTGCATAATTTGACACAACATTGCTTATTTCTTAAACATTTTTTTAGAATAAATTATGATTATGATACTCAAAGTAAAAAAGAATTAATGTTAAAGATCCTACTTTATATTCTTTTCAATCATTAATGTCTTCCTCTTAATAATAGGTTATGCATGTTCAAGGGTTATATATATTCAACTAGACAAAAAATGTTTAAAACTCTTTCAATTTATTTAAAAGACATTAAAATATTTATCTTAGCCATAAATATCCACATTTTCACTTTAATTTGTTGTCATTATTCACATTCCTCTTTCTATTCCTACTATAAAATAGCCATACATCTATTTTGACCATAAAGATGATAGTCATTAATCCTTAAGGTAAAATAAATTAAACTTATTTAAATTAAACTAAGTTGTAATAAGGAGTTGAATAAAACTACTATTTTTAGAATTAAAGTGAAGATATCCTACTATTACTAAACTAAAGTAGACAAGTAAATAAAGGGAAGGCTAAGATTAACTCTATGTTTCTAACTCTGGTATGGTTTTTTAATTTTCTTAACCCACATAGAATATGGTTTAAGGAAAATACGATGAAAAATGGCTTACAAACTTACAGGTGTATTTTTCCTTTAAAAAATGGGTCCCATCATTTGACTTCATTGAATAGTTGGACTCAAAGACAACTTCTGAATTCATTTACGTTAGATCGATGACACTTCTTCAGCCTCTTGGATTGTCTATTCAAACCTACAAAATAAACTTTTCCTTCGTATCATAAAAGGTAAAGCAATATTCAAGAGAAATATAAACGCTTAAAAGCTAAAAATTGGTTAATTTATATTTTTCCATAACTTTCTTGTTATTGTTAAGAGCTTACAATTAGTATTAGTAATTTCAATTTTAGGTTTATAGTTTTTAAAAATCAATTTTTTTTTTTTTCAAAATAATTATTTCTTGTTATTTTGATATATTTATATTCAAGATAAAGTGCATTATAATATATAAATTTATTTTTTTATTATAACTAAAAAATAAAGAAAATAAAATATTAATTAAAAAATTAAAAAATATTAATAATTCTTGTTATCTACATCAAAAAATTTAATAGAAAGGTTTATTTAAAAACACATAAAAAATATAGTTTATCCATCTTATAATCTTCTCTTCACTAAAATTTATAACTATTTATGCATGCAAATATTTTTTCTCCTATTATATATATATATATATAAACACTTCTAAATTGAAGCTATCAAAATTATATCTAACATACAAAGATCAAATGATTTAGATGGTACCTTCATGTATATATTTAGAACTTATTCTTAATGGTTGCACTTAAGATTTATATTAGCAACAAACTCTTGATTTTTTGAGGGATAAAAAACTACTAACCAACCTCAAGAAATCATTTGTCGTAGTTCAATTTCAATATTAGGAAAAGAATGATACTTTCATTGCTTTTTTTATGTCTCGCCTTAGGGAATGCATATTGAAATCAAATAGAGGGTGGTTTTATTCAATATATTCAAGCTTATACATGTTAAAATATTAGTTTTTAATTTCATCATTGTTTTTATTTATTTATTATAGTTTAAAGATACAATAGAATATACTAGCATTTGGGGTGATAGTGTTAGTAATTCAACCTGTTACATAAGGGACTACTACTTTAGTCCATTTCATATCTGCTAGTTCCTATAGGTGTCTTCACCTTTATATTCTACTTCATAAAAAAAAGTGTTGCATTTGTGTATATAGAACTAGACACAAAAGATATGTCCCTCCTCCTAATCTTCTTCCTCTTTCCTTTTATTAGCAACTCTATTGGGATCTTGGAATCTATTATTTAGGTAGCCACTCTTCTCAGGATTGTAGTTCTCTCTATGGTACAACCACAGTTTTCCAAATGCCGCTTCTTGTTTATTGATCTCTACCTTGCCTTCCTCCATGTTAGTTTTTTTAATTTTTCTTTGGACACCTGGATGGTGATAGATACCTGCATGTAAACAATGTGGAGTGTGAGTTTTCTCAAAAAATCAGTAAGATCTCTTCTACAACCCTAGTACATTTCCTTATTCCTTTCTTTTCAAATAAACCATAAAATTTCAATTGATAAGAATAGCCAAAACAATTTATTAGTTTTATCAAGACCTTACTTTTTTTCCATAATAATATCTAATTTTCTTTCCTCTTTACTTTGCCCATCTTTTAACATATCTATTTTGAAGGTATTCCAATTGTTTTTGAAAAGAAACAATAAAAAAAAAATGCATAATGGAATCATATTTTTTACAGATGTTACAGATGAGTGGGTTCTTATTGCTACTCATATTTGGTAGCCTTTGCATCAAAAATAACCATCTAAATGTTAATTTATTGGGTTCCAATATGCTGTTCCTATTACGCTTAAAAATTTGGTTCCATTGTTTACCATTTAGGTTCAAGTTCCATTTTTGATTTAGGTCTTCTGCAAGGTTTGAATTGCTATTCAAGATCCGATAGATTTCTTTAGCCTCTATATTTGCAATTTTTTAATTTTCCAGCCAATTACATTCCCGCATCAAATTCTTGTCATTCAACATGTTAGCAATGGGTACTTTCATATTTTTTTTAATAGTTTCAAAAGTTTTTTTGTGTTTGAGGCAAGTGAAACTCTTCTTTTAGAGTTTCCCAATTTATCAACTTTCCCTCATTTACAATTTGTCCAAAGCTTGATAGGCCTTTTTGGTACCAAGCCTTAGAAAAACATCCCTGCAATAAAGTTAGTGGTTTGTTATTATGGAACACATTCCACCGAATGGACCTTTCCATGAAAATATTATTATTCTCCATGTCTATTTGGAACTTCTCAATAATTTTTTCTTTGGATGCTTCCCAAGCTTTCCATAATATTTTAAATAATTTGGACCCAATAGGGGCTATTGTAAACTTTCCAAAGATTAAGTCACAGAGAAGCATGTGTTTCTAGGTTTTGCATTTTTTTGGGGTAGCTTGCTTAATGTTATTTTTGATCAAGACTTTCCAAGGGTCTTCACCTATGAGGGCCTTACAAATCCACTTTGTTTCTAGGGAAATGCCTTGTTGCTTTGGGTTTTTAAGCCCTAGGCCCCCTACCTATTTTTTCATGTAACATATTTCCCATTTGATTGGATGCAAATTTTTATTGCCTTTCCCATCTAACCAAAAGAAGTGTATGATCTTTTTTTGTATCTCTTCCACTTGATAGCTATTGAAAATCCAAGCTCGGGAGTAATATATGTTGTAGGAGGCTAGGATCTTTTGACATACTTGATCCCTCCCAGCCAGGGAGAGGTAGCTTTTGTTCCAACTAATTAGTTTCTTCTCAATTTTATTCTTCACTCACTCCCACATATCTCTCAGGTTGTGGCTTACTACAAATGGAATTCCCAAGTATTTTACTATTTTAATTGCCCCCCCCATTGCAACACCAATTTTTCAAACCAGGGACGATGTTTCTAATCCTAGCTAAGCATGATGGATTTGGCTTTTGAGATCCTTGAACCTCCTACTTTTTCCATAATCTCTAACTTAGTCATGAGGTGTTCCACATTCTCTTCCTCAAGCCTTATGATTAGAGACGTATCATATGCAAACTATAGGTTCAAATTATTTCCTCTTTATTTGGGAGGATTAGGCCAGTTACTTTTGGTCTTCGATTATTATCCCTGAGGATATATATTGAAGGGCATTAGATGCTATCACAAATATTGTTGGGGCTAGTGGGCAAGCTTGTCTTATTGATCTTTGTAGCTCAAATGATTTTGTCAACCTTCCATTTATCTATATTTGCACATTTGCATCCTTCATTAGTGTTTCTATCATTTTGCAAAGTCTCTTTGGGAAGCCAAAGGATTCTAGGACCATCATTATGAGTGGCCATTCAATTCTTTTAGATGCCTTTTCAAAATAAACCAATAGCATCCCTATGTTTTTGCTTGAGGTTTTTCCCACTCCATTTCCTCCCAACTTGTTAGAACGTTCTCAAGGATGTATCTCCTTTTGATAAACCTTGTTTGTGTGTTGTTGATAATCTTTGGTAGTCAGTCTGCCATCCTTAGGGCTATGGATTTAGCAAATATTTAATAGGAGATGTTTAATAGGATTATAGGTCTCCAATTCTTGACAAGTGCCTTGTCTCTTCCTTAGGGATAAATTTAATGATACTTTTATTTATCTTCCTACCTATAGAAATAGAAATAGTTTCCTCTGTGTAAACATTAATGATTTCCTCACTCACCCAACCTATATTCTTCTTATAGAATTTAACAGGGATGCCATCCACTCCTAGAAACTTGTCATTGCTCAAGGCTAGGATCGTAGCCTTAACCTCCTCCATGGTTAGGTGACCATTCAATTTGCTAGCCTCTTGGTCAAAGGTTTTGTTTGGAATTAGATTTTACACCCTTCCCTTTCCTTTTGGATTTGCTCATTAGTGCCTTTAGAAGTGAACATGTCTTTATAGAACTATTTAAAGGAAGAAATTTTGTATGTCCTTAGGGTCTTTATTGAGGTTATCATTATCTAGGATCATATTAATTTTTATTTTGCTTATTTACTCTTTAACCAGTTAAAGAAGAATTTGGACCCTCTATCCCCAAGGGAGGTCTAGTTTAACCTCAAGATTGAACCTTGATTCCCTGATCCTTTAGCAGTTGGAGTTTCCTGAGATCCCCTTTCATAGACACTACCACTTCATTTAGGGTAAGATTCTTTGGATCCTCTTGAATGGTTGATTCAACTTTTAGGAGATTACCTTGCTAAAGGTTTTCATTTTTCCTTTAATCCTTTACCTTTTGTTTCCTCATTGTTTGGAATATTTCTTTCTAGGATTCCACATTTGTATTCCATCTATCAATGTAGGAAAGCCACTTCTAAATCAATTTATTGATTTCTTCAAGACTATGAAAAATGGCGTCACCACAATTCTCATCCTTTAGTATGAACTTTTCCTCCTTTTTATCATTGCCAATTTGCACTTTTTCTAGAATTACTTTGACCAAGACTAGGTGGTGGTGTGAGAGAGTCCAAGAATACAATATCTTGAAACTCATCCAATAAATGTGAAAGCTCTATGGGTATCTCTTTGTCATCTTCTCTATCAATTCTAGGAATCAAAGCATAACATATATGTTCATGCTTCATACCTTCTAAAAATTCTCTTTCGTAAACCAAACCGATTCTAGAATTACTACATACCTTTTCCTCTGCCTCTTTTAAGGGCTTCAAGTTATGAAGAATGACAACCTTTTTTAAATAATAGGTGTTGGCATTTCCATCTTGTACTGCTTTCCAATCAAACTGCCATGGTCTCCCTAGCAACATATGACAAACATCCATAGGAATAATATCACACAATACCTCATCATTATAATTTCCAATATTTAACTTTACTAGACATTGTTCATTTCCCAAAGCTTTATGGTCCTTCTACAACCAAGCAATCTGATGTGGATTCAGATGCCTTCTTCTCTCCATTCACAACTTAGTAACCATATCTCCTAAAACAAGGTTATTAGTACTACCTCCATCAATAATAACATTGAAAACTTTACCTTCACACTTACATCTAGTGCAAAACAGATTCTTCCTTTGAGTTGGTTCTTTCTCCTCAATCAATAAGGCTCTTCTGGAAACAAGAACCTCTCCTCTTTCTAAATCCTTAGAATGTGAAGACTTAACATCTTCATCTACATGTGTAACTCATGCATTACCCTTAGGTCTTCTAGTTGTCCTTCCTTGATGTTCATGACACTCATAGGCTATATGTCCTTCTCCACACTAGAAACAGGTTCCACAAAAGCCTCCTCTTCCCGATCCTCATCCAAATCTTCCTCTTCCTCTTTGGTATCCATTATTTTGATCACAAAGACGATAGGTGATATGTCCTTTTTGGTTCTAGCTACTATTGGATCCTTCACCCTTCTTTTGATCTTCATTTCAACCTCCATATGACAATTCACTAGTCTTTCCACCATGAACCCCAGCTCTTCGCTTGCTTTCAAACCTTCTATTCAACTTTTCTTGTACCTTCAAAGAAAACTAATATGCATCATCAATGGTAGACATTCTTACTAGACCCAACTCTTCTTGAATACTTGGATTCAACCCATTTATGTAATGAGGAAATTTTTCCTTGTTGGCCTTAGAATGGCGTATTCTAATAAGGAAACAACATAATTATTGTATATACTCCTTAAAATATTTTCTCACTTATTTCAACCCTTGCATCTTCTTCAATAAATCTAGCTCATAGTCCACAATTATGAATTGTCTTTTCAATTTGTCGGCCATCTAGTCCCATATGGTTATTTTCTCTTTTCCTCTTTGATTGTTTCTAGTTGTACCTTTTTCCACCAAATATTCACATGACCCTTTAGCTTGGTCTTTGCAAATTTGACCCTCTCAGGATCTTCCACATCCTCATAGTCAAAGTACTCCATATCATCCATCCAATCAATCAACTCTTCTAGGTTAAGATTTCTAGAAAGTGTAGAAACATCAATCTTTGTCCTTTTTCCAATCTTGGAGATGGTCTTAAATAATCTGACTTGCTCTAGATCTATTGCATCTTGTTCTCCTTCAAACTGTTCCTCATTCTTAGTTTCATCTTCACTTTCATCTCCTCTTCCTTGCTCAAACCCTTTACACAACTCCTCTTGCAATGCTTGAAATTGTCTCTACAAGGCTCTAAAACCGTCTTTTGGTAGACCAACATTTCTTCCACCACCACCATTTCTTCATGCAGGCATTTTGATCACTTTTCTCAAAAACCCACAACCACAAGTCTTGGTGCAAACTGCCTCACATTCAGTGATCTAGTTTACACACTTAGGAAAACCTACTCTAATACCACTTGATGAGGGCTACACCATCCAAAACCCATATAGAACACAATAACAAATAACAACACAAAAAATGCAAGATAGGAAACAACCCACTTTCAATAAATTTTCAAAAATGAAATTACAGGGCTACAACCTCATGGGCTTGATTCATTACATCCAAATCAACTCTAAAATAAAATCTATAATTCAGAGTCACAATCTACACTAATGGAGCCACTTGAACTACAACCTCCACTTAAGACTTTTTATTTTACCCAATAACCACCCTAGAATGTTTTAGAAAGTGTAACTTTCCCTTTTGTTTTGGTTCCAAAAGTCCCACCGTTTGATTTCTTGCCTAGGATGATGTTTTAATGAAATTCACTCTTTAGTCGGTAAGCTTCTTGGGGCCATAATTTTTGACTTGGGTGTTTGATTTTTTGTTATAGTATATCATTGGAAAGCTCTCAAAGAGATCTACAATGTCGAAACATTGAAGATTGTTTCACCCACTTTTCAAGCTCTTTTGGGGCTTCTAAGGTTTTCAAATTTCAATTTGAAGCTATGTTGGAAAAACTTCTTAAGACAAAAACTTTAATATCTCCCAAACCATACAAGGTATTGAGACAATTCTTCCACTACTAGAAATATTTTTTAGTTTCACTCCTTGGGGTAAATTTTCAGGTCCATACCAACCCGTTTAGGCTTACTTGTAACTAAAAATAGTAAGTGACTAATTTTCACTTTTTCTAACTTTTTACTGTCTTACACCCCTTAAATTTCATCATGAGACTCAAAACAACTAAAGAAAATAAGGAAAAACATTGATGCAAGATTGCCCCTACACCACTAGATGCTTATGCATCGATTTCATCATCTACTGTTACACCTTAGAGCACACCATGTTTGTTATCTTACTCTAGGATGATGATCATAATGTACAAGAATCAATTTCCTTTATGAGTGTACCATTAAAGAAGAATGATCTCAATTATTCTGAAGTTGACAAGCATGTATTTGCAGTTTTTAAAGTTGTTAAATCATTTCTCTTTTATATATTACACTCACATTCACTTATGTATGTGTCACACCTTGTTGTCAAGATAATCCTTACTTAATAGGATATTGATTGTAATAGAAGAGGAGGATGGATTGCAAAGGTGCAATAATATGACCTAGATATTAATCCTACAAAGCTAGTTTTCAGCAAAGGACTATGTAAATTGGTGGCCAAAGATCAGGTCAAGCAAGAAGATGAAGATGACCTCCTTATGCTATTAATAGTTAGCCTTGAAGACTAATTTCTCTTAGATATATCTTATTATCTCATGTATGGAGAATTTCCAATTAACCTGTCGAGAAAGAAAAGGAGGAACCATAAATTGAAGGCTGCCAAATATGTCATCTAGGAGGACACTTTATAGAAAAAAGGGTTGGATGGTGCATTCTTAAAATACATTGATAAAATCTGGCAAGAGAGGTTATTGGGAATCTTTCACAATGAGGCATGTGGAGGAAATTTCTCCTCCATTATAATTGCATTCAAGATTCTAAGACATGGTTACTATTGGCCAGGCATGTTTAAGGATGCATACTATTGGATAGAAAAATTTGAAAAGTGTAAACTATTTGCAGGCATACCTTAGCTGGCAGCACTTCCACTTAGGCTTGTGGTGATTGATGGATATTTCCAATAATTGGATCTGGATTTCATAGGGCCTATTATCCCTCAATCGAGCAACATGCGCACTCATATCCTTACTACAATAGATTACTAATTGGGTTGAGGCAATTATCTTGAAAAGAATAACTTCAGAAGTGGTATGTGACTTCATCAAGGAAAATATCTTAGTTGGGTTTGGGGTACCTCATAAGATAGTTACTGGTAATGCTACCATCTTCTCCTCTAATGTAATTTCTCTTTTCTATTATTATTTTGGATATTTTTTTCTCATTCAACTTATTACTATCCTCAAGGAAATTGCCAGGCCGAATTTAGTAATAAAAATATTGTTAGCATCATTAAGAAATTAGTGGATGAGAACCAAAATTATTGGCACAAGAAGCATTACAAGGAATTGTGGGAAGAAAGAACAACCTTGATAAAGGACATAGGAATGAATCCTTTTGAGTACTAGGAAGTGTCTTGCCTCTCCCACTGGAACTATCAATATGCAAGCTACAGACTACAATAGAGGATCAAGATTTCTAGGATGCTTTAGAAAAGAGGATTTTGTACCTAGGTAAAATTGAAGAGTAATAGAGAGAAATGATGGACAATATTTCCTTACATCAAGCTAAGGTTAAGAAGATTTTGGATAAGAAGGCTACGCTAAGGAGATTCATGATTGTAGACGTAGTATTGTTCTGGGACAAACCTAGAGAGTTGAAGAGTGCACACAAAAATTTTGATGCTCTCTAGAAGGGTCCATTTAAACTTACTTAAGAATACGGTCCTAAATCTTTCTGCTTGGCTTGTCTTGATAATACCTCTCTACCCATTCCATATAATGGGAAGGAACTCATGCTATATTAGATGTGAGTTCCCATTGAGACTTTATTTGTATATATTTAGTTTAGGTTGTCATCTCAGTCTTGGTGGTTTTATTTTTTCAGTGTCAGGGAATTTTTGGTCCAAATATTGATATTGACTCATTCACCCAATGGATAAGTCATTGATCATGTGGAGTCAATTTCTAGGTTCCTTGCTTCATCCTAAGTAGTCTTCTTCCCCAGTCAGAGCCAATTGTTACCACAATTTTTTTCATCCCTCAAAAACTTGTTTTCTACCCAAATTTTGGCTAAGTCTCATGTTGGTGACATTTCAATAAGTTATCATAACCATGTTTGTCACCACCCAATTTTTTGAAACCCCTTCATTCTCCACCATAGCGGTCAATTTCAAGTGTTATATTTTCTTTCATGATGTGGTATTTTTCAGTGTTATTTGAAATTTTGTAAGTATCACTTTGGTCATGGCCTGAGTCATTTCAACATTCTTCAAGTTTATGTAAATTTGGTGATATTTCACCAAGTTCGCAAAAAATCTTTCATTTTTAGTGATGAAGATAATGGAGGTTTTGAAGATGTCATAAAGGGGCTATTAAATTGTTGGTGGTATTTTACATTGGTTATATAACATATCTCCATGGGAGTTATATGGACTTCCCATTTCACCGATAAGGTAGCCATTTCCTTTCAAATTTTTAAAATGGTGGTTATAACAAAATAGTGATGTGAAAGTTTACATGCACCAATGTGACAAGGAGGTATCATTAATTTCTAATCTACTTACATATTTATTGTGAAGGGTTAAAAGGAAGTTTAAGCTAGTAAGAAGAGCATCATTTAGTTGTGACACTGGGAGATACAGAGGAAGGAGAGCATACTGGCACAAACATTTTTTCTTGAGTTATACTTGACCATTTGAGGTATTCCTTTCCCTGTTTGTTTTAGTAGCTATTTATAATTATAGTTTAGATTCAAAAGAATTTTGACATTACAAACTATCCCAATGTAATTATACACAAACCCTAGGGTTCCAATCAAAATGAGGTACAAATACTAGAGTTATGAATACATTTCTAGGTTAACCTACATCATGCAAGAAATAGAGGATACCAAATTAGGTTAGGTTAATTTGGATGAATTTAGGGAGAAGTTAAGAAAACCAAATTGATCACCCATCACACAACAAGTTGTTGCTAGTGGATTGATTGAAGCAGCTGCATTCCCCATAGCAATTTAGTGCCCATAGTAATTCAATGCCCTAACTCAGTCATTGAATGTATTAGGCATTATGATTCCAAGACTCGTGAAATTAGAACAAAAGATGATAGAAAAGTGGTTAAAATTCAAAGAACTACCTTTACCTCATGTTGAAAGATTCTAAAAAGGGAAAAATTCTTGGCCCTCAACTTCACCAATTTGCAGATTGAATTCTTAGCTGAGAAGGGACTCTATCATAATGAAGTGGAAAATAATCGGTTAGAAAAACCCAAGAGAGATAGCTCCCAGTTTTCGTAGAATTTACATAGGAACTAGTTCATTAAGGAAATATCAAATATTGTTCTATTATTGCATAGGCTAAGAGGCAATGAGGACACACATGGTTTTCAAGATTGGATGTACTTCTTCATCCAAATTGTGCTTGAAGGGGACAAATTTTTTGATTGGGCATAGCTTATCAATGAGTGGATGCATAACTTGATTATTTTATTTACAATTAATAGGGCTTTTCATATGTACTCTTGATATTTGATCTATGTCATCATTAGTACTAGGCCTTGGATATATTTGAGGTAAAGTGCCCTTCCCCATGTTGAGGTGATTTTTTTTTAGATATTATGACAAACTATAGTTAGGAAAGAGCTTCCTTCGTCACATAAGGATTTCTAACGCCCTTACCATGAGAATGACCTAGGAATTACAGGGGAAGATCAAAATGAGGCTCACTTCAGAAGCCATATAGTTTATTAGTATATATGGAAGCCACTTCATCCAATTCCATAGGGTCTCAAATCTCCTATATCTGAGTTGGCAGTTTTAGTGGTTTTCCTCTAAAGCATCCCAACTATGTAGAGGATAAATTTTTAATGATCAAAGTATGTAGACAACTTGTTGATGAGAACAAAAGATGCTAAGAGCGCAAGAGGATGACGGTTCAATTTCTTGTGTGATTTGGCCCTTTCACCTACAATTCTATGTTGGATGCTTTGAATATTGAAAGGTAAATTTCTAAATATACTCTACAACTTTATAATGAATTTTTTCCCTTTGATAGTAAATATTATGTAAAAAACATATTAAAACTGGGTCTTAGTTTCTAGCACCTACCTAACTTAGAAGATTACTAGACTAATTATTTTCATGAATTTAAGGTGAGAAGAAGGAGTTGGATGAGGTTTTCCTGAGACAAATAATCACATTTGGTTTAGATTGGGATGTCCAAGGTATTGACCATGAAGAATCGAATTTATTAGATCCAATCTTCACAAAACATATATCTTCTCAACCCATTACTACCATGGATTGGAGTAACAAAGAACCTAAAAAAATTGAGGCAAGAACTATAGATGTTTTCAAAGGACAGAGGAATGGGTTGCTAAAACGAAATCAAAGCAGTCTTGTCCTCAAACTAGGTCACATGATACTCAACCTATAGGAGGAAGCAACCAAACCCCCATAGTTTTAGGGATTTCAAGGTCAGATCCACACCAAGTATAATCAAGAGCTCAAGGTGATGGCGATGATGAGCCTCCTAAGAAGAATTTGTTCAAAACAAACTTGTGGGGAAGATATTCTTGATCTGCCCCAATTGGATAATGATAAAGAGGTTGCTAAGGGGGAAGAAGATTTAGGTAAAATTGTAATCAGTAACTCTTCCACATCTTTTTACTCATCACCTATTAGAGAAGTGAATGATCCTTTGAGAACTAGGCCTTCTCCACCTTCATCACCAGAGGTACAAACTGTCACTCCAACAAAGAGGACTTTATTGGACTCTTCTAGTTCTAATGGTACTACAGTTCTTCCAACTCTAGTGTGTGTGGAGAATAAATTATCAAAGAAAAGAAAGTTGGTACAATTTGTAGACACTGATTTTGGGTGTCCAATGGTTCTCTAACTCTTCTATGGTTTTTCACCTAGAAGGAGAGAAGTGTTTCCAAAATGCTAATGTCTACATACAAGATTAATGTAAATAGGGGTGCAATGTATCTAAATATGATGTCTAAATAAAATAAAATAAAAAATAAATGATTTATTGATGCAAAACCTAAGAAATGAAAAGTGATAGAAAACACATTGTGATATGTCGAATGGTAAAATGAATGCAATAAAGAACAAAATAAAGATAATAAATAGAAACTATGCACTTGGAAACTGATGAAGAGTAGAATGGACGTTGCAAAGACCTTTGGAATTCTAGAAAACTTGATTTTTGAGCCAACTGTGACACTTATGCCAAGTTGGGCGACTTAGTCCTAGATCAAGAAAACTACCTAGAAAGTTGTTTTTGCCAGACGGGTATCTGGAACTGTAAAAATATCTAAAAAATCAATGCAGTGGGACTAGGTTGCCACTATGGGTGACTTAGTCCACTTTGGATATTCTGCAAATTTGAAAGTGGAAACAAAAGCCCACAATTTGTGCTCTATTTTTTGATGGAGATCTGGATCCAAATCTACAAAATTACCTTCAAAATAGAAGATAACTTGATTTATAATGGGGGATTTTCCTTGGTCAAACCCCTAGTTGGTATTTAAACCTTGAAAGAGATAAATTTTGCATAAAACCCTAGCCCTAAGTGTGTCTAAGAATAGGAAGTCTGAAAATAAGATGCAACCCTATTCTAATGTGTAAGAATAAAATGCATAAATAAATTTAGAACAATGTAAGACTCATTCTAAGAGACACTAAATCACATTAGAAATGAATCTAAATGACATACAAACCTTCCTTAGGCTGAAGATAGAGAGAAAATGGAAGATGGAATCACTTTGAAAACACCTTAGGCTTGATTTGATGGCTAGTTGCATCTCCTCAACCAAGATTTCTCCATGATTCTCCATAGGAATCCATGATCAACCCTTTGAAATGTGATATCTTGGACAAAAGATGAGCTTGAAGACCTACAAAACCCTAGTTTTCTTCCCTAAAGCTTCAACTTTGTTGTAGAAAGACTAAATAATCTTCCTTTGTGAAAGATATTTGGCTCTTTGAATTTTGACTTTGCCTTTGTAAAATGACTAATGTTATGAAATGGACCTAAAACTATGTATTTATAGGCATTAAATCGAATTGTCTGCCATTTTACCGCAGCCGACATCCCATAAGTATTTGAATTAATTTGATGATTTTCCCTTCAAAAGTGGAAAATTCTCGTGTTGGCTAATTCCACCACCTCATACTGACTCTAGTCCCACCCCAAGGCTTTTGAGGTGGGTTTCACAAATTTTGAGTGGTTTGAATGTTGGTTGTTGGGATTTGTATTAATGTTGAGTGGAATAGGCCTTAAATTCAAAAATAATGAGCATTAGGGGCCTATAAATACAGGTTTTGTAAGGGAATGATTGATGCAACAGTGCCCAAAATAGGACCAAATTAATTCACAAAATGTTCTTTCTTCAAGAGTATACAATATTTGGTGACACATTAATCGCCCACTTTAGTACCCATATGACTCTACGTGCATATGTAACTTGAAGGACTCTAAATAGTATGCTTTACTATAAAAGGATACTCATTTAAAAGATGGGAGAATGAAGCCCCCCAGTGTAGTTATTTACAAAACCACAACATTAGACTTGCAAAAAAAATTCGTTAATTGTCCAAAAATAATTTTGTCTAACTTTAGAAATCAAATTTGAGGGTAGATGTGATGTTCTTACCCTGATTCCCCGCTTTGTTTGGAGGTGGAATCAAGGTAGCAATCTAGCCACATCAAATAAGAAACATCATATTGTGGTGATTACTTCCAAGTACCATGCCACTTAATGGATACATAATTGATGATCTCAAGTGTAAAATCATGATTCTAACGCTAGCCAAACTTATTACTGAAAATGGAGTTCCCTAGCACTTGTTATGATGTTTTGAATAAAAAGCACTTTATTAACTCTTAAAATAGAAAAAACCCTAATGTAATGCATAAGAGTAAAAAGAATGGAAATGGGTTAAAAGAGGTGAAAGTGAAGTATTTTGTCACTTACTATTTCATTTTACCTTCTTGTAGCTTGAGAGTGATGAGTGAGATAGAAATATTCTGAGTAGACGAGATTACAGACTTGCACAATTGGACGTTCTCCAGGACCAGGTGGCACACGACGAGCATTAACATGAGGTGAGTCGATTCTGCTACTTGAGTTACGTGTTTATGTAATTATTTAATGATTTTTATGCATAGCTAATTTAGGATCTGAATTTTTTTGCAAGTGTCCTCTTTTTGCAAAGTGTCCCATTTGTCTCAAGAATGTCCCTTTTGTTCATTGTAAGTGTCCCACTTTTTGCAAAGTGTCTTATTTTTTAGAAAGGTCTGCAGTTCTAAAGTGTCTAGGGTCTTTAGGAAAGGACACTAGAAGGAAATTTAGTACACTTGTAATGATGAATAATGTAAACTTATGGCATAAAAGTGTGATCATCATGGAAAAAACAGTCCTTAAGTGGCAAAAAAATCTTAAAAATCGAAATAGGCAACTTGACATAAAAATTTGAATAAGTTATCTATATTATTTCAAAATATGTAAGAATAGAATCTGTATAAAATTGAATGTAGTTTCTAAAATACCAGGTTTTTTTCATTTTAAAAATATATTTATGAAAACTTGAAATTTCAATGCGCGAGTAATTTTAAATTTCAAGGAAAAATAAGAAGTAGCAGCCCGGCCTAACCACCCTAACCACAATAAAATGATAATATTTTATAATATTTAGAAATAAGTAGAGGACTCATGTCCAGATGTGATGCATATTTTTTTCCAAGTAAATAATTAATTATGAATTTTTTATTACAACTTTTAAAAAAAATATGAAAACTCTTGTATGTCTCCGGACCACCTTATCCTTGGTGAAAACCTCATGAAATCTTTTCTTTTTAATCCTATAGTATGGCATAGAATGTGATGCATGTTTTGATTCAAAAAATGTGATACAGCTTGAAAGCTTTAGATGTTTCTTTTCAATCAGCCTATCAATCAACACTTTGGGTCATAATTCAAGTAGAAAAATGAATAATAATTATTGATTAATTTCATAAAGCATACTTATATTGGTGGAAAGTTGAGAATTTTAAAATTTTGGTAAAACAAGAATAATACATAATCCTTACAACACCCAAAGATATATTGCCACTTTTAATTCCATCATGATCCCGCCAAGATGACAATTCCTTTAAATATATTAGATGTTTTCTAGAGCATTTTTGTGTGATTTTAATAAATATCCACCTAATCACAGTAGTGACTAGTGGGTATATAGTTGAGCTTCTTGAGAGATTTTTCCCCATCACTATCAGTAGAGGAGAGATAGAACCTTCATTTCAAGAGATAGAACCTTCATTTCATAGCCATCTATTGGGTGTACCTCATGCCTCCCATGAGGTACCACAATGCTATATTGATGGCTCTCTATGAGCAGTGGGATGAAGATGCATGCACATTCCATTTGTCGACAGGGGTAGATGATGATTACCTTAGAGGACATACACCATATTCTCTACGTTCTGATTCAAGGAGAGCAAGTACATTTCAGGAGAGATCGCACCTTCCATGAGCAGAAGGCTAACTTGCAGTACTGTTTAGATGGTCTAGTTCATGATTATTGGGTGAGAGGGCAGATTGATCTTCCAATGCTATTATACTCATGAGCACTAGTGGTTAGACAAATTATGATGCATAATGCAGCACTAGTTCTCATCCCCAATGGGCGGGTAGCGTACCTCGAGGGAGGACTAGTCCATTTGATTTGAGGGATGGTAGAGCATTGAATAGTGTATGCTTAGGGTCAATGTATCTTAGCACATTTGTATTATGATCAATGTATCTTGACGCATTTTTATTTTGAGAGGTAGATAGTATGGTGCACTGCATGATTCTACAGTTGTGGTGCCTATTGCATATTGCATGTACTAGACCAGTCGGCTTCCCATGTGTGACAATAGTAGGGTATCCTTGGGATTTCAACTATACTCTAAAATGATTGTGGCAGTATGGTGATTCACATTTTTGGAGAGTATGATTTGATTGAATGGAGGAGGATGAGATCTTATGGAAACCTTATCAGCTGATGCTATACTGGTCAAATCATACTATATAGTTGAGGAGACTATAGTTGGATAGATTTCTGGTTGGCTAACATGACCATATAGTATGTCATTTTTACTACCATCAAATCATGTGGAAATTTGGACAAATTTAGACACCACCCCAGGTACAATCCTATTTCAGGAGGTTAGTGCTGAGTGCTCGAAGCCTAGGTGATACAGTATGACTCACCGTAGACCATGTGGCCTAGAGTGACGCTGACTTCTCTGATCACAACCAACCTCTAGTCTTTAATGCAGACGACATCGGTGCCACAGGGGATTATGAGGAGTGGTGAATAGTGACACAAACAACACCAGTATATCTGATGGATGATATAGGTCCACTACCAGATGAGGGAGATGAAAAAGAGGATATAGCTAAGGAGACATACTACAGGGCTACAAATATATGCATTGATGTCATTGATGATGAGTACAATGAGGATGCAAATCCAGATTATGATGGCTAAGAGGGAGAGGAGGAGGATGAGGATGAGGATGAGGAGGATGAGGAGGAGGAGCCACCTCTAAGAGAGAGTGATGAGGTAGCAGTTGAGGATTGATACGAGTGGGGAGATCCCTCTCCCATCTGTATGATGATATCACAAGTAGTAGCTATGACATGCACCAATACTCACAGTCGAGGAGAGGCTAGCACATCTTCTATGCCCCCTACATAGGAAAATGTTGAGATTTCTCAACCCACCTAAGATATAGGTGATGATTATTGATTTTATGCATGTACCTTTATATATATATCATGATGATGTTTACTAATTATGAATGGTTTCTACCTTGCAGGAGGGATGAGAGATTGGCTGGAGTTCTACCGTTAGGTACCTGTAGAGATAGTGTCTGTATCAATTGATGAGGAGGAGATGGATTCATATTACATTCCACCACCTATCGTGGAGGAGGATCTAGAGTCACTTAGACCATTCACAAGGATACAAGCAGTGTATGAGACTATGAGGAAACAACTCCATCGAGTTGAGACTACAAGATAGTCATCCCAAACTCCAATAGAGGTTGAAAGACTATAGGAAGAGGTACTACGACTATAGGCAGAGAGGGAGAAGATAACAGGGGAGCATTGGGTGGCCCTTGGGTGGATATAGGGCCTAGAGTTTACACTTAGGTTTGGTGGATGGTAGTCACAATCACATATGCCCATCTCCCATTATCTTGCTACTGGATTGCGAACACTAGAGCTTGAGGGGGCTAGTTCCCACAAACCTTAGTGATATTGTGTATAATGATGATATGTACATAAAACTTTGGATCTATATATATATATGAGAATTTTATGTTTTATGATTTGTCTTAATGTATTTCAATGTTAAATGGCAATGTGATTAATTAAATAACCTTTGCAAGATTATTTAATTAATGTCTTCATGATTTAAAAAAGTTTATGTGATCTAATTAAAATGTATTGCAGTTTCTTTTAGATACAACATGATGATTGAGTATGTTATGCTAAATTAAATATATTAATGATATAATGTAACATAACACATAAGAGGCATTTGAATAGTATGAAACCTAAAGTAATTATACAAATAAATTCAATAATCACTTTAATTCTTAAGATATACACATGATTGTTTTTTCAAGAACGAAGCAATGTGAAATAGCATAGGATATTAACCCATAACTTTAACAACATTGCTTTAACATTCATACTATTCAAAAGGGATTAAACATAATACCGACACAAATGTGCAGCATTGATAGGTTCCTTAAGGGGTGTGCCATCAAGTTCTTTTAAGACATATGCACGATACCCAAAGCTTTTGTTGACTATATATGGTCCTAACCACTTAGGACTAAATTTTCCTCTTTCATTAGGGTCGGCATTGACATTACGCTTATTTGTATATAGAACTAAGTCAGCCTTGTGAAATGTGCAAGGGATAACATTGAGATTGTAATAGCATTGTTTCCTTTTGCAATAAGCTTTGAGATGCTCAAGAGTGTTAATGCGCTATTTGTCAAGCATTTCAAGTTGGTATAATCATTCTACCTTATAAGTGTTGTCAACCAGGCCTTGAAGAGAAATCAGTAATGTTTAGATTTATAACTCCAAGGGAACGATTGCCTTAGTACCATAAACTAGGTTATAAGGTGTGGCTCTAGTAGAGGATCAAACACTTGTGCAGTAAGCCCAAAGTGCATAGTGCAATTGTGTGTGCTAGTCCTGATGATTACTATTAAAAATTTTCTTCAAAATTTGTTCAAGGACTTTATTAGTTGATTCAACTTGACCGTTAGATTGTGGGTAATAAGGTGTATAAAAATTATGTTGGATATGAAAGGTCTCCAAGAATTTCTTCACATCATTATTCTTAAATGGTGTTCCATTATCAGAGACTAATGCAGAAGGGAGTCCAAAAAAAGCAATAATGTTCTCTAGGATGAAATGACATATTACCTTAGTTGTTGTAGATTGAAGATGAATAGCCCCTACCCATTTTGTGAAGTAATCAGTTGCAATTATGATAAACATATGTCTAGCAGAAGATGGTGGCAAGATTTTTCCAGTTATCTCCAACCCCCATACAGAGAACAACCAAATAGGGATTTGGGCATGAAGCTCAGAAGTAGGAGAATGAAATAAATTGCTATGTTCTTGAAATTTGTGACACTGCTTAACATATGCATAACAATCTTTTTCCATATTTTTCCAATAGTATCTCGTACAAATGATTTTTTGTGCTAGGGTCTTTGCTCCAAAATGACCACCACAATTTCCTACATGAGCTTTCTCTAGGGCCATATTTATTTTGGAATCCTTAAGAAATCTAAATAAAATTTCATCAAAGGACCATCTATATAACACATCAACAAGAATGATGTACTTGGTGGCTAATTATTTTAAACAAGCTCAGGTGTTATTTGTGATAGGTTCAAGAATGGTACCATATTTTATATAATTATATATGGAATCATACCATTCACTTGAATTTTCCTTGGTTGTTGTTAATGTGTTTATAGTGGTATCATCGATTGATGGTTTTAGGATGGGGTGAACACTGAATACAACATCCTTTGAAGGATTTGGAGGAGATATAAGGGAAGCAACACTCATCATTGCATCCGTGTGCTGATTATCTTTTCATGGGATGTTATCAATGGTGAATGAGTCAAATTTCACCAACAAGGACATTGTCAGATCCTTATATTTTGATAATTTATCAGGTTTAGCTTGATATAGTCTGTTTATTTGTTTGATCACTAATTGTGAATCACCAAAGATATTAATATCTTCAATTCCCATGATTAAAGAAAAATGTAATCCAAAAATTAAGGCCCCATATTCAACATTGTTATTCTTACATAGGAAATTTAATTGATATGACAAGGGTATTGGCTTTCCTATGGGCAAAACCAATATCACTCTAGCACCAAAGCCTGTTCTGCACTTGGATCCATCAAAATATAATTCCCATGTAGAATATTTTGTTGTCAACACACTATCATCAAGAAAAGAATCATTGCCGGGTAGTGTCAAAGGAGAAGGAGCATCAACTAAGTGGTTGGTCAAGGCTTGACCTAGGTATGTGTAGGATCATCATAGAAAACACATGCCCTTAAGAGGCAAAAAATTCAAAAAAATTAGAGTTAGGAAACTTGATGTAAAAATTTGAATAATTTATCTATATTATTTTAAAAATATGTAAGAATAGAATCTATAGAAAATTGAATGTAGTTTCTAAACTACTAGGTTTTTTTTAAAAAACTATTTGAAAATTTGAAATTTCAATGCAATAGTACTTAAATTTCGGAGAAAAATAGGAAGTAGGTGTTTGTTTGACCACCTAATCACAATAAAATGATAAAAAATTTATAAGATTTTAGATATAAGTAGAGGAATCATGTCTCGATGTGATGCATATTTTTTATTAATTTTTTCCATGTAAATAATTTATGATTTATATCTGACCACCTTAACTTGGTCAAAACTTCAAAATTCATTTTTTCTTTTTTTAATCCTATAATTATGCAAAGCATAGAATGTGACAAATGTTTCAATTCAAAAATTTGATGTTGTTTGAAAGCTATAGATGTTTACAATCAACCAATTAGGACTTTAGTTGTAATTCAAATAGAAAATGAATAATAATTATTTATTAAATTCAAAGTAAAGAATAATTTATATTGGTGGAAAGCTGAGAATATCCTTTAAAAACCTTTTTTGTTTCATCAATTTTGGGTAAAAAAAGTTTGTCAGCCACATACCCTACACATACCCATCATATCACCACTTTTTGGCCCATCATGATCCTGCACATACCCACCTTTAATTATTTTTTGTAAAAAAAAACTTGATGTCAAACTCAACGAACATAACCCATTTAGCTTTAAACATCCTATAAGTGTGTTTTGTTGAAAATATGTTTGAGAGGATCAAATTTTGTCACGACTTGTATTTCTACAATTAGTAAATAATGTCACAACTTACTAGTAGTGAATACAAGAGCTAAACATTGTTTTTCAATTGGAGTGTATAATGTTTCATAATCAATTAAAGTTCAACTAATGTGGGTGACTTCAGAATAGTGGTTTACAATTTATATGAGGAAGGAAATTTCATTTTTTTCCTTTTCCCCAAACTCAAGGGGTTCAGTCGAACCCAATGGTTCGACCAAACCTCATTATGGGTTCGATTGAACCCACAAACCCTAAATAAAAAAAAATCATATTTAAATCGGTTTGGTCGAACATGGGTTCGACCGAACCCCCTTAAATATGAAAAAAAAAACAAAAACACTCTCATTTCGACTGTCATTTTCACTTTCTAAAATTACCAGTTGCTTTCCCTGTGTGTGGCAAACCGAGATCGTGACGACGAGCGGACTGATTTCTTCTTTCCGGTGAACACAACTTCAACTGGGTCTCTCCAAACTTCATCAACCTGACTTGCATAATGAGCACCAGGTATTTGAAATTCAAAATTTTTAGAGTTCAAAATGCATTTATATGTTAAATTTCAAAACCCTAGATGCAATTTTTTTCAAATTTGTTGAATTAAAATTGGATTTGCTTCCCCATTTTGCATACATTTTTATGTTCTATGTGTAAATGAAATATGCCTTCCCACTTCAACAATCAAAGCTATGGATAGCCTGCTCCTAAATGGAAAGACCAAGTGAAACATATATAAGAACTTAATAGCATATGGAAACAAACAATATAAAGTTATGAAGTTCAAATAGAACCACAAATTGTATCATTTTTAACATTAAAAATGTCCATCTCTACACATTTTTGGTGGTAGGTAGGTATTTCACAATAAGATAGAGGATGTAAACTGATTAAGACTTGGATAGTATTTTAAAAGGAATTTGAGGTGTGGAAACACTTCCCATATTAACCTATCAAGAGATAAACATGCAAAATAGATTTAATTTTAGTTACAAGAAAAATGTATAAATTATAAATTTATAACATAATTATCTACATGGGAAAATCCTCTTGGAAGAAAAATCCCACAACCAAAAACATGAACCAATTATATTATTTGATAATAATATCATTTACAATAAAATATTCATGTGCATACCCTTATTGTAGTATCATCAACATGTGATTCATATGGAGTAATTTCTAGTAGCATGATGATACCTATAAAATCATTATGCTTTCTCTATCTCAAGCACCCATAAATAGGAAAAATTTAAACCATAAACCAAGTGTGGTTTACCAAAGCCATGAGCCAAAATAATGACCTAAAAATGGCACCAAATTTGGCACAAATTCCAACACCATATTCCTTGACTTGGTTTATAGGATGTATTTAGCAAATGATTTACATCTTGTCAAAAAAATTCAAATCCTCCTCCTCATAACCGACACTCCATTTTTGACATATTCAAACCCATTATTTAAGATGATCTTGATGATTTTCATAATTCTAATCAATATTCTAGTGTAAACCCCCCTTTTTTATTCTCTTATGTGTCATATAACATTTCATAAGTAATTCCCATCTTACAATTTCATACAATGCTCTTACAACTTCTTAAATATATAAAAGGGACAACCCTAGTTCAATTAGGATTATTTAATTATTATCACCTACATCCATTCATTACATGTTATTAGTTTTTAGTTGCACACATTATTAGGAAATATGCATTGTCTAAGCAATTGGGGTATATTGCATGTTTTCGAGTGTTTTCCTTGATCTTTTATCTAGTTAAATTAATATCCTTTAAAATCTTGTTTTATGGAGTTTTCATCTTAACTCTAATATAGCTAGTAAATAAAATGATGATTGAATCATTTTTTGATATAATAGCTAATGAAAACCATATAAAGAGCCACATTAAAGAAGATAAAAAATAATGATCAAGACTATGATTTAGATACATATGATGCTAAACAAGATATTTTCCTAAATTGATAATTACGTATTGATGCACCTCTCCACCCTAAATATCCTCACTCTTTGACTAGTAATTTATATAATGTATTAGGTGGCTATCCTTCGGGAATTAATACTATTCATAATATTACCACTCTAATGGATTTTAATAATGTTGTACCCTCTATGCATCCATCTACCCTTCATCCTTTTATAATGATTCCTCCTATCATACTATAGTTACCACTTCCATGGGATCCACCACCCATGTCCTACCACCTTTCTCTCCACTAGTATTTTTCTTATCTCCCATCCTTTTATATATGTTCACACCATTTTTACTACTAGCACTATCCTATACAAATATGTTCTTCATACCATTCCTCCTTATCCTATGAAAATCTAACCTTATAGTGTAACTTCTCCTTCCATTACCATGTCATTACCTTTCTAGACCTTCCCCTATTTATACATTCTCCTTTTTATCCTACACTACTCCTACCACTAATATATCCCTATACCTTGGATATACTATTGAAGAAATTTAACTAACTTTCAATATCGCAAAAATTAGACCCATATTTTTAAACGTAAAATGTGTATAATAAAGCACAATCCATGCTTCCTAATTCAACTTCACTAATATCTATCGAATTAACTTAGGTTCATTACAATAAGATAATCATATAGCCATAATTAGTTGTCAAGATAATGGTAAAGTTTTCAATAGCCATATTTATCCTTCCACATGCCACCATTAGACATACACATAAGATTCATGAACATCCATACCTATGAGCATCAAATACAAGAAATATAACTATATATATCATGCACATCATCAACATACACATAAAATATCACACCCATCATCAACACAACTAATAGTTCCCATATCATATTATCTATGTTCTCATACAAATGTGTCTTCAAATACATCAAAGCACTCATGAGTAAATCCACTCTGTAGAGCATACACACAACTAAAAAGGTGCCCCTAAGGTATTTGTCTCCTATATCTATCCTCTTAGCCTATCCTTCTCTATGGATATGTTCCACTCATATCTACCACCCTGAGGTGATCCATGTCTCAATCCTTGTCAAGGTCACTTCTCCTCTCTACCTATATCCTTTCTCAATGAGCTAGATCTATCACTGCTACTCCCCAAAACACCTACATTTAAATATTAAAAAAATGTTTAATAAATCATACAACATTGATTAAAACTAACTAAACAATGAAAGAATTTAATATTATAACACCTTATGAATTATATTGAATGTCCCCACCTTGAAATTTATAGCCATTGATGTCAATCACTTATTCATACTATAGCTTTGTTCTCCAAAACACCTACATTTATATAAAAGTGATTTTTTAAGAAAAGTAATATTCAACCTACTTTTAACTCAACAATAATGGATGTATTTCTATCATAAACTCTTTGTACTCATAACAGAATCATGGCCTAGGTAGAGTATAAAAAATGTTGTTTCCAACCTCATATGTAAATCTAGAGTTAGAGTGCCAAAATTGTTGAATTTCATCCTTTGTGCTATTAATTAGCTTCTTATCGACTCATGGAAGCCTACTGCTAAAAGCCCAAGTATGATTTTCAATAGGACTTTCTAATCATGATCTTATTGATAGTACTTTTGATAATGTTTTATGATTTAGGCTTAATTCAAGACAAGTTTACCTTAATAATTGAGCCTTTTTAATTTTTTAATTTCTTACTAATGATGTTATTACTCTATGAGCAACTCTTTTATCTTTTTCCTTACTATTATTTACAATAGAATTGAATGCATTAAAAAAAACTTTAACAACAATATTATTTTGATCAAACTTTTTGTTTACATGAATCTTTGAAATTTATTTAGTAAAGGTCTCATTTTGTACATCTTTAGTAATTGTATAAAAATTTGGAATTTTTTGGTTAATGTCTTATTGGAAAACCATTCATTGAAAATTTTTGAAGCCCACAACTGAATGGTTTGTGATGACCTCTTGCCTTCAAGAATTTCTATTATGCTCATCAATTTCAAACCATTTTTGGGTTCTTGAATGTTTTTAAATTTTAACAAACTCATTACAAAAAGATGGATTTTGAATTTCTTTTTCTTCTTCACATTTAGGTTCTCTCTTCTTATGTAATTTGGAGACACATTGAGTTTCATTGGTTCATGTGAGCTATCAATTTAATCATTGTTATCAACAAGTCGATTATTGAGTGCAATTTCAATGTCATAGGGTTCATATCCACATTAGTCAAGAAATTGTTGATGTATTTATTCTTCTTTTTCTTCTATGATGCTACTCTTATCAATAGGTGTTCCATCAAATTTTACAATATTTTCACATTCATGTTCAACATTTTTATTTTCAATATTATTGTCACTTTCATTTTTTAAACATTTCATTATATTGAACATTAAAATATCCAATTTAAATGTCATTTAAGGGTAAATAAGGACCTTCATCTTCTTTCAATATATATTTATAACAAGCATATATATTTAAGGGTAAATATATATTTTTAACATATATAATATGTATGGTTGGATTAGTGAGATATTTATAACAAGTATGCAATGAAGTCAAACTTTATTAGATTTGATTCTTAATAAATTAGTTTTAATGAAATTCAATTTATAGCTTTATGCAATCTATAAGTTTAAATAGTTTGATGGTATCTAAACTTTATACTTATAAAAATATGATAAATGTTTGATTATTTTACTTTCCAATCTATAATTTTTTGATGTTCTTGGCTATATAATTGAAGTTCATTTATGTTAACAACTATTAGATTAAATATTTTTATCCCAATTATTTTCAAATAATTTTATACTAATCTTTGTATTCTTATTCTTTCTTTCATCGTTTCATTTAAAATTTGAACCACTTAAGAATGCTATGTTATAGATTATAGTTGTCTTCCAATTCCTTTTAAATTGTTAATGGTATGAAAATATTATTGATGAGTAGATGAATTATTACAAGTTCTATTTTAGATTTGTATTCCTTTTATCTAGATATATTATTTACCAAAGTCTCATTGCTCTTTTAGGTGTACTGTATATATATATATATATATATATATATATATATATATATATATATATATATATATATATATATATATATATATATATATATATATATATATATATATATATATATATATATATATAATATGGAAAATGCAAATCATGTTCCACCTGTGCCAGATTCTTTGTTTGCAAATACTAGTAATGAGATTTTAAAATTGAGAGATTCATTAGCATAGGGTGCAAACCCGGGGATATATAGTGAAGCATGCATGTTAATATTGCATAGCCTAGAAAAACTAAAAGATGAACTTGAGAGGACTAGTGCATATTCCCCAGATAGAGTGACTGCTATTCTTTCCCGCATGCGGGAAGAAGTACATGGTGATGTTCCCCTTAAAAAAATAAAGGATAGTGTCACCAAAGAAATGATAAAAGCCACTTATTTTCCATTTTATCAAAATGTGCGTAAGGTTAGGGGATACCAGGTCACTAGATGTGTCAATCATGATATGGCCTCATTGATCTACCCATGATTTCTCACAGCACATGGTCTATACCCAAACAATTACTAGATTCCATTGTATTTTGTTCAACAGTTGTATGTTGAGGTCCATTTGGGCCTCAAAGTTAACTACCTGGACATTCCACTATATGCTGGTCAGGGGCGTGGTAGGATTGCTGATAGGCCCACCTATTGTTGAGTAGATAGACCACCCCTAGTGTTTAGGGTATTGGTTGGTGATAGGTCTCCTACTCTCACCCTAGCTCTTACCCCCATAGCAGATGGGGTTGTCATTGCTTCAAAAAAGGAAGCAATTGACACTGTGGGTGGAATTGCGGCTGCCACCACTAGGATATCTGATGATCATGTAGGTCTATATTTGATGTCGAGACATTCCCAATCCACACCATTTTTAGCACAGTGGACCACCATGGATCCTTTTACAGTGGTCAACATCCCTACTCCTACACAACTTGATGCACTAGGAGATATGTCATGCATGACTCTGCATTGTTTGGCTGAGGACCTATTGTAGGCATATGCCCACATTGCATTAGACAATGGGATGGGTATAGAGCATGTTAGAGAGCATTTGAGATGTAGAGGTTGTTCAGTTCTAGGATCACTCTCAGCCAAGCACTAGTGCGCATTAGGATCCACCTATAGTTCATACGACAGCTGCATAGACTATGGGTTTTACTGATATGTTGATTGGTTCTAGTTCATCATCACCGATGCCATCTCACCTTCATATTCCTCTACATTCATCATTTATGGCATGACATGGGATAGATCAGATGGATGCAGATGTTGATTCTTCACTTGATCATTTGGTGGATATGGTGGAGGCGACTATTTCAAAGGACTTAGGTCATTCGATATCAGATGATGTGCATGTATGTGTGCATGTGCGTGTTTCAATTATTTTTTCATTATTATTATTATTTTTTAACTAGATATTCATGTAAGTTGATATATATGTGTATATATATTGTTACAGGTGGACATACCTCATATCACTCCTAGCCTTAGTCCAGATCATGTGCATGATCGATGTGACTCTGTGGATGAATCTGTTGTCAGTGGACATGTGAGTTTTACATTTTTATATAATCACATGTGTATATGTACATGCAATATATTTATGTATGCATAGATCTAGATTGATATTTAAAAGTACAAGTTCATTTAAAAATAACTTTCATAAAATTTATTTAATATAAATTATATGTATTTAACACATCTTGTACATAATTTTATTTGCAGGGTTTAGCACATCCGTTAGAGCAGGACTGTTATCATTCAGATGGCCATTCATCTAGGAGTAGACATTCATATTAGGCCATGCACTCTAGATTTATGATCTTGACCACATGTATTTGATTATATGATGATCTTTAATAGTATTTGATATTTGATGATATCTAACTTACATTTTCTTATATGATATACATACATTTGCTTATTTGTTGATCTTTAGTATTCGAAATTTGATGATCTTTAATTTACATTTTGCTTTCATGATATGTATATATATTTTCTTATATGATATATATATACATTTTCCTCTTTGCTTATAATATGTGTTATGTTTATATGTATTGAATCCCTTTACATGTATGTACATGTGTTTTCTTATGGTTTAAACATGTTTACACACAATATATGTATTCATTTTCTTTAAATATTCAATATACATACATGTTTTCTTATTTTATGATCTCTTACAACTTACATTTCCTTATATTCAATATACATTTTATGTCTAGTAGAATTTTAGGGAAATCAATGCCACTTTATAATTAAGTTCATTCATGTTGATCACAATAAATTATTTTTTTTAAATGACTTAAGCAACATGAACCATTGAGTTGAGAACAAGATATAATCTTTTTGACAAGTAACTTGAAATTCAATTCAAAAATAATTTTAAGAAAATTCAATTCAAATTATATCGAGCTATTATACGTTTTTGACAAGTAACTTGAAATTCAATTCAAATATAATTAAGAAAATTTAATTCAAATTATACCTCTATTATACATTTTTACAACTAACTTGAAATTCAATTCAAATATAATTAAGAAAATTCAATTCAAATTATACCTCTAATATACATTTTTGACACTTTAACAAAATTCTAAAATTACTAGATATGTTGTGCATACCTATGAATTAAATATGTTCAACAAACTCCACAATGAAATAACTTGTTTGTTTACTACTTGATTCATTTAAACTAGGATCTAGTTATTCCATGTACACTTGAATAATTTTGATTCACTTGGAGCACAGATTTTGGAGAAGTTTTTGCACATTTATCAAGGAGGCAAATATTGGAGCTCGACAACTTTTCATTTTTATCAATCAAGGAAAAATTTGGAGGATAATTTAACTAAGTTAGTAGAGGACTTGTTTAGAGTCATCTTTAAGTTGAAGAAGAAAATGGGACAACAAAGAAAAAGAAAAAATGCTTCTCAACGAAAATTGTCAAAAGAAGAAGAACAAAATAGGCGTGACCAAAAATTGGAAAATTATCATAGAAAGAAACAAGGTACATGCTTGTTTCTTCTCTCTCTCTCACTCTCAAGTGTGTGTTTAGGAATTTTAATTTGAAGGTTTCTAACCATCATTGCACTTGAATGACTATAAATACTTTTAAATGTCCTCAAGTCATCTTGTTCATGCAAGTTGCAATGTTTAAATGATCCTTGACTCCAATTCCTTAAGCCAATTCTTTTTGTTTCAATATTTGTGTTTTGTGTCTTTGGTCTTTTATTTTCATCACTTCAATGTTCTCAAATTATTTTTATGTTTTATGCTCTAGGGATTCCTCAAGCTGGAGTTGAGCCAAATCTAGATATTGGATCAAACGAATCTATTGAAGAACACATGGACCTTGAAGTTATAGAGGAGACCCAAGTTCAAACAATGCTTGTTGGAGAGGGGTCAAGATCACTTCCTTCTACTAGTATGGATGAGCATATAAAACTAGCACAAACTTCTCTCACTTATAGCTCATCATGTTTTATAAGTTTGTTTGCTTGCATACATAAACTTTACTTATATTTAACATCATCTCTCACCTTTTTTTGCAAAATATTTTGTGACACATGTGTAGGAAGGGCTCAACAAGCGGGAAGTTTTCATGCTCAAGTCAAGCAAAATCTAGACATTGGATCAAATGAATCTACTCAAGAATGCATTGTCCTTGAAGATAGGGAGGAGGCACAAGTTCAAACAATGCATGTTGGAGAGGGGTCAGGATCACTTCCTCCTACTGGTATGGATGAGCATATAAAACTAGATGAGAAGGTGGGGAAACAAATTTCTCATAGAAATTTAGATCATTTACTTGAAATGGATATGGAGAAACTGAAATATTATGCCAACCAACCTTATAATAAAAGAAAGAGGTCAATGACTAAATCTGTAAATGGAATGATCAATCATCATTTCAATCATCTTGATACACTTGAAAAAACCCAATTGTTATCATGTTTACTTCTTCGTGATGAGCTCAAAGAGTCATTACAATTGTTGGGTGTTCATTCAGCATCAAATAAGAAGAAACACATGGGATTACAAAAGGATATTGTTCAAAATGTTAAAAAGGGTTTACATTCCATTGGGAAAGGATCTCGATCAGTGGATAAGGCCACTACAAGAAGGGTGATGTTGACATCTATTGTACATCAAGATATAGCAAGAAAAAGAAAAATGTTTGCACTTTCAACTAAAATTGGTTATAGTAGAACCACATTGATAAAATATGAGAAAAGGAGAAAGTTTTTGGATAAGAGTTTAGAAGGTAATTGGGCAATTATGTGTAGGGCTCCCTGTTCTAACAGGATTGAAGATGTTGTTAGGAACTTGGTCTTAGGTTTTTGGCATGATCAGACTCGTCCATCATCAAATACTATATATGTTATGAGACACAGGATTGGACCTAGTATTTATGAAAATCATATCAAACATTGGCTAGACATAACACAATTTGAGATGTATATGAACTTTTGTAATGCATATCCTTATATAAAGATTGGGCAAACAATGTTTCAAAGGTTAAAGCCATATTATGTGAAGATAATTTTTTGTTTTTGAAACTTGTTGTTGTCATTATCATATTGAATTTGATCTCTACTATCAGGTGTTTCGAAAGATGAGAGAAGAAAGATGTGGGTTGCAAAATGAACCTCCTAAACAGGCAAGTTTGTTCATAAAGTCTATATTATGTGATCATGAAAATGGACCTCAAATAAATTGCATAAAGGGAATTTGTGAGACATGTGGAAATTTGGCTAAATTTCCTTCAAGAATTGAGGATATTGACCTAACAAAGACAGTAAATTGCAAGAGGTAAGTACTATTTTTAGAGAGTTTATTTGTTTCAATTTCTTATAGATCAAGTTATTTGGATTCTCTTTGATGTAATGTTTCTGTGATCAAGTGTGGCTAGTTATTCACATATTTTACTGACACAGGTACACGTATGTAAAGTTGTAAACAAATTTTTGGAAAGAATCCACGAAGTTGAACTATGTAGAAGAGGAGATTCCCATTGGAAAATTTATGGAAGATTTTCAAAAATTGATACGACCATACATACATCATTCATTTTTTGCAAAGTGGCAAGCATAACAATTCCAAACATTGAGAGATACTTCTCCCACATGGAACAGTTCTATTAGTAGTTAAATTTACAGAAAATTACTCCTTTCTACATCAAAAGGAGATTCAATCAGAGTATTACTTTTCAAAGAAGATCACTATTATGGTTCATGTGTGTTATTGGCATGCACAATTAGAATTGGATGGTGTTGAGAGTACAAATGAAGAACGATCCATTAAGAAAGAATATCACTTTTATATTAGTGATGATAAAGAGCATGACACACTTTTTTTCCAACATTGCTTTAAAATATTTTTTGAGAATTTGAGAAGCAGGGGTGTAAAATTTGAAAATCATTTTGTATGGTCAGATGGATGTGTGGCACAATTCAAATCTTCATGGCCATTCTATGCACATTGTAGATATCATAAAATCTACAAAATACCACATGTTTGGAGTTTTTTTGAGAGTGGGCATGGAAAGGGTGAGCATGATGGAGCAGGAGCTTGCATCAAACAAGCTTTATGAAAGCATCAAATGAGTTATCTAGAAGATCATCTAGACAATGCACATGATGTTGTTGAAGGGTGCAAGAAACACTTTGCATCAAATGTGGTCAACACATCTTCAAGAACAAACCGACACATTCCACATATAGTGTTTTGGGAGATATCGGGTATGTATAAATTACATTAAATCAAAAATTTGAATTTATTTAAATTTAAAATATATATATATACATATTTGTTCACATAAGTTTTTTGTTGTAAATATGTATCTAGGTGTGGATAGAAGATCGATGCATGGATGCAAGAGGGTAGAAAAAACAAGATCTTTGCATTGTGTTAGGAGTTCAGATAGTCGCCATGGATGGATATTAGACACAAGGGATTACTCTTGTTTTTCACTGAGTGCATTGAGGGAAAATCTGATTATGCATGCAACAATCAAGAACTTGGATATGTTGGTAAATGGGATACGGTGCCACTAGTTGTTTCAGAAACATATGATGAAAACAAGGAAGAAAGATTTGAAGACATTCCTTTGATTTCAATTGATTATGACCATATTTCAGAATTGGTTAGAAAAGGTACACATGTGTAAGTTTTCAATAATTTAAATATTATATATATCTTGTTAATGATCTTTAGAGACATTTCTATTTTTTTAAGAATTTTTTTGTGTAAATTTTGTGTACAGGAGATGTTTTTGTAGTCATAGTAGAGCCTAGAAACATCAAAGGTGTTAGCTATTATTTATTGTGTTGAACATAAGAGAGGAATAAGCTAACAAAACTTGAAACAAGTGATGGAATGCCATTTCCCACAGGTGAGTTTGAATTTAAAATTTTATACACATTGTATTCACATGTGAACATTACATTATAGACATAAAATATATATTGTACAAACCTTAAGCACAAAAATGTTGCAAACGTACATATGTCTTACCTTAGGTTCATGTTTACCATGCAGGTTCTGTTGTAGTGCAAGGGATGTATCTAAAAAAAGTCAAAGTTGTTCAGCATGGGATTCATTGTGTTGACTATCAACCTGATAACAAGGTATATCAATATAGTCACTTAATAATTGCTACCACTCTACATCTTCATGCAGTTCCACATGCATGTGGTCGAAGAAAATGGAGACTAGATAATGATGATCATCAAAAAATTCTACATGTTATTGAAGAGCAGGCTGAACCAGAATCTTTAACATAGATTATATCCATGGTTTTCAAGTTCACTTGTAACCCTATACATGTTCAAATGATAACTTATAGTAACTTGTACATAGATGTAAATCATTTTGTGTAAATTACAATTATATGTACATATTTGTTCCATGGAAAATTCTTAAGTTCAAGAATTTTTGATAGCATCATCTCTCACTTTTTTTGGTTGCATGTAAACCCATATATATGCTTTCAATCCTTATTTGAAACATAGTGAATTTTTTTAAAATCATTTTTCCTAAATTACAATTATATGTACATATTTGTTCCATGGAAAATTCTTAAGTTCAAGAATCTTTGATAGCATCATCTCTCACTTTTTTTGGCTGCATGTAAACCCACATATATGCTTTCAATCCTTATTTGAAATGTAGTGAAGTTTTCAAAAATAATTTTGCCTAAATTACAATTATATATAACTTATATTTGTTTCATAGAATTCTTAAGTTCAAGAATCTTATATACACTTATATACTTGTTATATAATTTGTTCCATCAAATTTTTCCATAGGAAACTATGTAAATTTTAAAATTAAGTATTATCTAATTATAAAATGATTGTACACATATATAAAATATAAATCAATGCAAATAAAAAAATAAAACCTAACCCTTAAACCCTTAACCCTATAAACCTAAACCCTTGTATAACCCTAACCTATCTTTTCTCCCCTCCCTCTCCCCTCCCTTTGTACTCTCCCTCTCTTTTATTCTCTCAGTTTCCTCTCCCATCCCTGAATTTTTCGGATTTTCGATTTTTGATTTGATCCTGGACTTTGGACTTTGACTTTGATTTTTCCGAATTTCGATTGATTTTTGGAAAATGCGGATTTTGCCGGATTACCGATTTTTGATTTGATCCTGGATCCCCGATTTGTTCGGATTTCGATTTTCTCGATGAAAAGTGAATGATTTGATTTGATTTTGATTTGATCCTGATTTCTGATTTCTGATGACCTGATCCTGACCTGGATTTTGATTTGACTTTGATCCTGACGGGATTTCTGATTGATTTTGATTTGATGATTGATTTTCTGCGATTGACTTTGTTTCTTTTGGACTGAATCCTGATCCTGTTTCCGATTTATTGATTTTGAGCGATGACCTGAATTGATTTTGGATTTTCGATTTTGCCTGATTTTGATTTGAATCCTGACCTGATGATTTTGGCTCGATTTTTCGCTGATTTGATTCTGATTGACTCTGGATCCTGATTTGGATTTCGGGATTTGAATCCATTTTTCGCGAGTTTTCTGGGATCCTTGATCTTTGATTTTTCTGATCGATGACTTTTCGATGGATCCTCCGGAATCCTGAATCCTTGAATTTACCGGATTTTTGATTCGAGTTTTTCGATTTTTCTTGATGCGCGACCCTTTCGATTTTGCCTGATGTTTGAAATTTCTTTTGATTTTGATTTGATCCCGGATCCTGATTTTGATTTTTGTTTTTCCGATTTTTGTTCTGACGATTTCTTCCTTTCTTTTGCTCTTTTTCGACGGAATCTGAATCTGATTTCCGGTCTTGCCTGAAAGTTTGATTTGATTGATTTTGTTTGATTGATCCTGACCTGATTTGCTTCGAATCCTGAATCCTTGATGGATTTGATTTGCCTGATTTCGCGGAATGTTTGATTGATGGATTTTGTTTGATTTGATTGGATCTGATTTGATGACGATGCAAAGATTTTTGATCTGACGGATGCCGATTTTTGAATGCCGATTTTGATTTGATCCTGATCCTTTGAGATTTTGCCGATGATTTTGGAGCGTTTTGATTTCTGCACGATGTTGATTAACTGAAGATGATCCTGAGACTTTGATGGATTTACCGATTTTGATTGATTTTGACCTGATCCTGATTTTGTCGCCTGATTTTCTGATTGATTTCGATGATTTTTTGACTCTGAACTGATCTTTTGATGCCTGATTTTGATTTTGATTTTGATTTTTACCCTTTATCCTCTTTTCGATTTTCTCTCAAGATCTCCTTCCTTTGACCTTTCTGAACTCCCCTGATATCTCTTTAAGTCAATGATTTTCTCGAAAATTCTTCGATCCATGACTTGCCATTCTTTGATTGAAAAATCTTTAGGGATTTCGGATACTGAATAGTTAAAATACCCATAAGCACGGGATTTTGATTTTGATTTTCGACTTTACTGCTGTGTGATTAAATCCTGATTTGATCGTGATCCTTTGATGAAATGATTTGACCTTTCCGTCTCTGGATCTTTGATATGATCGATTTTTCTGATGAGTCGACTTTCTGGATCCTGATTGATTGGACCACTACACTAAAAAAGATTTTGAGAAAATAAAATCTGATTTACCCTGGATCCTGATTTGAATCGTAATAGGATTGACTAAAAAGGATTTGACTCATAATCCTGAACCACAGGATTTTGATGCTTTTGATTTTGGATCTGCGTATCATCCTGAGACTTTTTGAGCCTGTAGTGGATCTGATCTGACCGGATGTTTGATGCACACGGAATGATTGCCTTTAGCACAAACTTCACTGACTTTTGATTTGATCGCCTGATTTGATTTTGCTTGGATCCTGATATATGGGATCTGGATGGCTTCTTTGTATTCTATGTTCCTGCCGGGCTTCCAAGATCCTGAATTTTGAAGGAGAGTGTTTTCTGATTTCGATTTTGCCTGAGGATTTTGACGAAATCATGATAGAAAAAAAATATGATAGTTTTTAACTATATAATTTCTTAATCCTGGATAATTTTGATATTTGATCCTCATACGCGCAGATTATAATAATAGTTATATATTATCTAAGCAATTTTAAAATATACGCAATAATAAGTATATCTCAAGTCATAATTTAAAACGAATATCATTTATATTTATATTAATATTAAAAATTATTTTTTAATGGATGTGGTTCGACTGAACATGTTTAGAATGTTCGACCGAACCCCTTTCAAATCTATTTTTTTATTGTATGTTAAATGGGTTCGATTGAACCCCCATTCGACCGAACATTATTTTTTTGTTTGATCGAACCCACTTAGTTGCACCCACATCCTCTCAGGGACCAAAATTGCTCAGAATTTTGCACTTCAAAGCTCGATTTGAGAATGAAAATGGAGGAGATCTCAAAAACCCAACTGGTATCATGTTGCCCTCAAAATGAGCTATCCAACGAATATAATTTTAATATGTTTTGATTATATTATCTATTTGTTTTTTAAGTTTTATTAAATATAGGTTTTTCACCGAAAACAAAAATCTTTCTTCTGCACATGTGGAAAAATTGAAGATTATCAAAAAAAAAAATTTAAAATATGAGTGCACCAGATATTGGAGTCCTTGATCCAATAAAAAAAAAAGAATTTCGATACATACAGTAAAATTTATGTTATACGGTCGCGCTATGTCTGAATTATAATTTATTTGACTTTCAAACTTGATTAAATAAAAATATTCAATAAAAAACTATCTAACCAAGTGGAAGCACTAGATATCGGAGTTACAAATCTAAATTTGAAAAATTAGAATTTTATCTTTTTCAAGGAAAAAAAGTTATGCATTATATAGTGTGCGTCACTTTTTTAAAATGTTATTTGAAAAAAACCAATTTTCGTGGGAGATGGAAAAATAAGTGCAATCTGATTCCAAAAATTTTGAAAAAAATATTTTTAGAATCTAAAAACAAAATGTGACAAGACTCTAATTTGCATCATCTTCAAATTCCTCATAGTTTAACCGCTATAGGTGCTCGAATGTGAAGATTTAGTTAAAAAAAAGAAGTCAGTGTCTAGTTTGGCCAAAAATTGTAAACCACTATTGTGGGATCACCCATGCAATAAATAGGATGTTCTTTTCCACTAGCATCGTGTTCAGCCAATGATGCTACAAGAGCATGAGATGATGTGGCTATGTAAAGGATGAATGGTTTGTTTGACATCATAGGTTGTAAAATAGGCAGAGTTGTAAGGTACTTCTTTAAACTCTCAAAGGCCTATTTACAATCCTCATTCCAGTCAAAAGGTGGATCCTTCTTGAGGAGATGTGTGAAAGGTAGTGTTTGATTGGATAAAGAGATGAAAAACTAATAAACGACTTGAATTCTTCCTTGTAATGTGCACAATTGAGAAATGTTCCTAGGAGGTGGCATGTTGATGATAACATCAATTTTCTTTGTGTCCACCTAAATGCCTCTATGAGATATGACAAAACCTAAAAGTTTTCCACTACCTACTCTAAAGACACACTTTTTCGGATTGAGTCACATGTTCTATTTATGCATCTCTTCAAAGATTTGTCGAAGGAAATTCACATTGTCTTATCTTGTTAAGGATTGGGCAAGGATGTCATCAATATAATCTTCCAAGATTTTGTGTATATAATCATGAAATATCAATGTCATTGCTCTTTGATAAGTTGCACCTGCATTCTTTAATCCAAAAGGCATCATAACCCAACAAAATGCTCCCCAAATAGTTGTAAATGTTGTTTTGTATTGATCTTGTGGGTTGATGAAGATTCGATTATATCCAGAAAATCCATCCATGAATGACAACAATGCATGTCCCATAGTTGAATCCATGATCATGTCGATATTAGTAAGGGGAAAATCATCTTTTAAGGAGGCTTTATTCAAGTCACAAAAATCTGTACATATCCGGTAATATGATTATCAAGTTTAGCAACTGCGACAATATTTGAGATCTAAGGAGAATAATCAATAGGGAAAATGAAGCTTGTGTCAAGGAGTTTTTCAAGTTCTCCTTTAACATGCAAGGCTATCTTAGGATTCATTTTTCATATCTTTTTTCGAACATGCTTAACATTGTTTGTAAGAACAATGTTATGTGTGACTATTTTTAGGTCTATTCCTGGCATATTTGAATATTTCCAAGCAAATATTTTAGGAAAATCATGAAGCAAGGTTGTAGTATCCTCTTGTTCTTCATCATCAAGGCACTTCCCAATATTAATGACCTTTTCTTTATCATTGATGTCCATTGGTATGTCAATTGTATTTCCTAAGGGGAGTGCATTTGACTTATGAGATTCAGGTTCCATGCTTGTACTTGTCTCATTAGTATGAATATTATTTGGCTGGGTACTTATCATAGCACAAGTAACTTTTCTTTTGGAAGAAAATGACTTATCGGAAGCCCCTAACAGTTGTTTCAAGGTTTCATCACTTTCAATATACTTCCATGATGGTGGAGAATCCATATCAAGAAATTCAAGATGCTTTAGCGTAAGATTGGTTCTTGGTTTACATGTGATGGTGCTGATATTGAGTGATGGTTGTTGAGTTACTTTTGTTGTCTTAGAAAAGAAATATCCCAAAGAAGTCTTTGTTTCTTGTGTATTAGGTTCTATAGGAACTCAAATTCCTTGTTCATTCTTTCCACATCCTTTATCGTTGTATCCTAATTGTTTCACTAATGCATAATCTTTCCCATAAAGTATTTCCATTTACTCCGGGTTAGGAGGGTGTTGATTATCTATCTCATCAAAATTCATTGTTTAGGTTGTATTTTCTTCCAAAGGGGATGAGGTAGATGTTAGGGAAGATTCTTCTGAATTCTGAGTTGACATAACCATTGGTTGTTCCTATTTTTCATCTTATTTTCACGTGATTATATATTCATCCATAAATGAAGGTGTGAATTCTAATGTGACCCAATAATCATCTAGCAATTTAGACACAAGGTCTTCTTATGGTTTTCTAGTCTCAAAGGGTTCTATATGAGATGTTGGAATTAATGTGTTTAGAGGACTTGTTCCTTTTTCAATTTGTAAGCAACTTTCAAGCTCAGGTTGTATTTCAACTTGATAAAATTTGTTGTTATAGACGTATTTCATTATTCGATGAAGGGTTGAAGGTACCACATGCATCTCATTAATCCATGGCCTTCCCAAGAGAATATTATATGCAAGATCATAGGGCATGACATGAATAGGAGTTTGCAAGGTAGGCACTTTGACTATTATAGGAAAAGTGATTACACCAAGCAGATGCTTTGTAGTATTGTCATTGAATCCTCTAATAGATAAGGAATCAACTTTGATTTGTGATTTATCCACACATAATCGATCTAGGAGATTTTCACTACACACATTAAGGGTGGAGCCATTGTCAAAAAGGGTTCGTTTGATGCCTATTATAAAGTATTGAGAAATGATCATAAAGGCCTCATTTTTCTTCCTTAATTCTAATAGAGGGAGCTCATGTTGATGAAAGGTAATGTCTACATTAACTACATTCATTCATTTTATAAGAGCTTCCACATCATTTGTGTTTGTACTAGGAGGAACCACTATTTGTTGTAATGCTATTTGGAGCATTGAATGATAATTTGGTGAATTATGAAGACAATCCCAAAGGGATATCTTTGTAGGATTATTCTTAAGTTGTTTGACAAGATCATACTCGTGAAGGTGTGAATTTAAGCGAGGATCACTAGGAAAGATGGGGTTTGGAAAAGGTAAAGATGTTGGATTGGGTTGTTGTGGTTGTGGATTATTTGTAGTGTAATGGGTGTGTGCAGAAACATCATGCTAAGATGGGTAAAGGGTGAATTCAGGTTTAGGTGGAGGTTGGGTTTGATGTGAAGGTGGGTAAAGGACAAGCTGAGGTTGAATTACATTGACATTTTTTTTTAAGGTTGCTCACAACAAACCATAGTGGATGGAATTTGTGAGATGAAGTCCATAAGGGCTTCATCTAACATATCAAGTTCATCACTACTAAAAGGTTTGGGAGATAAGTTATCATTTGTCTGTTTGGGTTGGTCATCACAAGCCTTAGTGGATGAACTTAGTGAGAGAAATCCCTGTAGAGCTTCATCTCAATTATCCGAGTCATTACTACTAAAAGGTTTGGATGATATAGTTTTCCTAAAGTGAAGCATTGTTTTGATTGTCTTATTTGATGATTGAACTTTTTTATTTGCACTTTCTAATGAATCAGATCTAAATGAACTAGGAACTATTACGAAAAAGGAAAATTGTAAAAATCTAGTGCCATATAGAATTTCCATTAAAGTAAATGAAGTTAATGCTAATGATTTGAATGTAATAGAAAATAACTGCACAAAAACAGAAAAGTAACTGAAACAAACAATAATTGAAGAAACTAGAAACAAAATACTAGAAACAAAAATGCAAAATGTGTACTAGGACTAAGTCACCTAGGGTGGCAAATTAGTCCAAGTAGGGTTATTTTTTTAAGTTTTTCTGAATTTTCTATTGGATATTGTTGTTTTTTGTACTGTACCATGCAAATCTACAGTTTACATGCAGAATTTCACTATTGTGGAATGAAATGGAATGCAATAATGCAACCTTAAATGAGCTTTTCACTAATCCAATGTTTAAAACCCTAGGATGCAAAGTAAACAATGCAACACCTAATGGAATGTTGATGCTAGTTAAAACCTAAGATGCAAATGCACTTGAAATTAGAAAGGGAATGCTACAAAATTTAGGTTCACCAAAATGTGGACAGTGATTTTGGGTGTCCAATGGTTCTCTAACTCTTCTACGGTTTTTCACTTGGAAGGAGAGAAGTGGTCCCAAAATGCTAATTTCTACACTCAAGATTAATGTAAATAGGAATGGAATGTATCTAAATATGATCTATAAATGCAATAAAATGAAAAAGAAATGATTTATTGATGCTAAACCTAAGAAATGCAAAGTTATGGAAAACACATTGTGATATGTAGAATGGTAAAATGAATGTAATAAAGAAAAAAATAAAAATGCCAAACATAAAATATGCACCTAGAAGCCAATGCAGAGTAAAATGGAGATTGAAAAGACCTTTGGAATTATGGAAAACTTGATTTTTGATCCAACTGGGACACTTATGCCAAGCTGGGTGACTTAGTTCCAGATCAAGGAAACTGCCCAAAAAGTTGTTTCTACCAGATGGGTATCTGAAACTATAAATATCTCTAAAAAATTAGTGTTAGTGGGACTAAGTCACCACTATGGGTGACTTAGTCCACTTTGGATTTTCTAAACATCTGAAAGTCAAAACAAAAGCCCACAGTCTACACTCTATTTTCTGACAGAGATCTAGATCAAAATCTACAAAATTACTTGCAAAATAGAAGATAAACTGATTTCTAATGAGGGGTTTTCCATGGTGAAACCCCTAGTTATATTTATACCTTGAAAGAGATAAAATGTACATAAAACCCTAGCCCTAAGTGTGTCTAAGACTAGGAAGTTTGAAAATAAGATGCAACCCTATTCTAATGTGTAAGATAAGGATACATAAATGGATTTAGAATAATGAAAGACTCATTCTAAGTGACACTAAATCACATTATAAATGAATCTAAATGACATGCAAACCTTCCTTAGGCTAAAGATAGAGAGAAACTGGAAGATGGAATCACTTTGAAAACGTATTTAGGCTTGATCTGATGGCTAGTTGAATCTCCTCAACCTAGATTTCTCCATGATTCTCCTTAGGAATTCATGATCAAACCTTTGCAATGTGAGATATTAGACAAAAATTGAGCTTGAAGACCTACAAAAACCCTAGTCTGCTGCCCTAAAGCTTTACTTTGTTGTAGAAAGACTAAAGAATCTTCTTGTGAAAGATATTTAGCTCTTGAATTTTGATTTTTCTTTGTAAAAATAACTTAATGTAATGAAAAAAGACCTAAAAACATGTATTTATAGGCAAGTGTTAACACCGAATTATTAATTATTTTAACTTAATAGGCCGACATCCCACAAGTATTTGAATTAAGTCGGTGATTATCTTGCTCAAAAATGGAAAATACCTCAAAAGGGACTAAGTTTCCCTTTAGTCCCAATAGGGATTTTTGAGGTGGGTTTCACAAATTTTGAGTGGTTTGAATGTTGCTTGTCGGGATTTGTATGATTTGTGAGTGGAATAGGCCTTAAAGTCCAAAATAATGAGCATTAGGGGCCTATAAATGCAATTTTTAAGGGGTGATTGATGCAAGGGTGTCTAAAATAGGACCAAATTAATCACAAAATTGTCTCATTCTTCAAGAGTATACAATATTTGGTGACACACAATTATACCTCCAAAAACAAGATATGGTGGGTCAATTGCTTTAGAGGACTCTTAAGTCCAAAATATTAAAGATTAGCACTAAATTGATGGAAGATGATAGTATAGGGAATTAGTGTCTAGAAGTCTCATGTCCTACTAAACAGAAAGTGGTCACTCAAGCAACTGCAAGGATTTTGATGTTGGTAGGATAAACTTAGGACCCTCTACGAGAGATAGAGATGTGCACAACTTCCAGTTATTAGCAACAAGGTTTCTTGAACGAACTAATAAAGAGAAGAAGAGAAAAGATGAATCAAAGAATCATGTTAAGGTTCTAACTGAATGTATAAAATCATCTTTGATTTTACTCCCAAACCAATCGCTCAAGTTGAATCATCCTTTGATTCTATGTCAATGATGGGAAAGGAGGTAGTAAGAAAAATAAAAAGTTTCAATGTATTTGGAAAAGCCATAGAAGATTGGAGCAATGGCATAATAAACAAAGGAAATCAAATAATTTTAGACTCGTTGAAGGTCCATTAAAAATCATATGTCTTGAAAATTGAAATGCAAAAAAGATATTGTTTTTGTTAAGAAAGAATAAGTATTATGGACTTAATACTTAAATGAAATAAAAGGAATGGTGAATATGGGAATGGAGAGATTAGCTAATGAGAAAATCATTCCAAATGTTATTGATGGGTGTTATGTGATTTGGAATAAAAGTGTAGAATGGAAAATCCAAGTTACCAAGTAGGGTTTACATGAATTTAATAAGATGCTAATTGAAATAATTGCAATCATTAGAGAGGTTTATGAGAATCTTGTTTCACTCAGTTTGCAACCTAATTTGTGAGAAGGTTGTAGTAATGAAGATGTTAGGGTTTTAAGGGAATAATTTAAGTAGATAATTAATGAGATTTTTAGCCCTCAATCCCTAGATTTTTAAAGTTTAATAAAATTTAGTGGGATAGATCTAGTCTTGTTTCAAACAACCATATTTGCAGGAACTTATGATCAAAGATTCGAAGCTTCTTGTGACAACAAAATATCCTAGAAGTTCCAAATGGGTAATATTACTATTTCCCAACATAAGGAGCTGCCACATGTTGCAAAATATTTTCAAGCTTTACATTAAATACTCGCCACATCAACGGAACCTAGAAGCGAAGTGCCATCGCCTTGGCTTTTTCTGTTGGTATCTTATTTTCCAATTTTATTTTAAAAAATATTCATTTTTGGGTAGTTACAAGTGAAAGAAGTGGTTACTCATCCACTTATTTATATCCGTATTTGGAATAAAAAACTCTCTCTCTAGTTAGCTTTCAAAGGAACCTGATATTATATGCTTTGAATATAATTCTACAATTTCTGTGAATTGAAATCACTAGTCTGTGTGCATCTAGTTTATGGGGATAATTTGAAAATCTTAGACCTATGCATTTATGTTTTTCTCTCATGTTTATGATTATTCCTGTGTGAATTTGTATGCATTTATCTCTATAATTGATTTTATTTTTCAGATAATATTGGGTTGATATATATTAGATTTTCTTATGAGAACTAGTCTTTGCTCTATTTTTTATAGCATTTCTTCACTAAATCTAATACTGGAAATATTTCTAATATCAATTTTAATCCTTTACTACTTTCTAGTTAAGTGCACACATTAGTTTTGTTTTCAGTTCTTCTTAATTCATTGAATATCATAAGAGGGAGTTGTACCTCTTCAATTTAGAGGGTGATTGCTTTCTCAAAGAGAGAAATTATCCAAAGCTATTGGGAATAGATGCACCTTTCAGGCAAAGAATCAATATCAGTAAGTGAACCCTCAAGGTACCCAATCTATTAATCAACAATTAGTAGAAAGTTTTATACAATGATGCAAAGTAGAGGTTATAGCTCTCAAAGGGTGAATCTAGGGTCTTCCTTTGAGAATGTTATATGGTAAAGGACTGAACGTCAACCATGGTTAGTATAGTAATAGGTCCCAATCTCAAAGGGAATATTATCATGCCTAAGGCTCAATGACCAACATTATCGAATCTACAAATGTACAAAGAAGAAACCAAAGAAGATGAATCAATCTTAATCTTAGGCAATAGATCAATTCTACATACATTGAGAGTGGAACAGGTGTTAGTGAGAGAATTCCTAATACTAATACATTATTAATATTGACTATAATCATTAGAGGATCCTTGTGCTTCTATACCTCTAGAGGTGGGAATTCCTATAGATAGAACATAATATCTAGTAAATCCACATGAATGTGAGCCATCAATGCATTAACATCCTTGTCCTAGGGGAGGAAGGAAAGAGGATCTTTTGCAAAAATTCTTGGAGCATACCTTGATAAAGTAGACTAGCCTAAAGAAAATCCCATAGTGAGATCTTGATAGGAGTAACACGAAGTTTCTCAACAAGATCATAATTACTAGGTGCTTTAGTTGTAGGTTTAAGTGTTGGAGGAAGATTTGGTTGATAAGGTGGTGAAGAAGTAGCAACAAAATTAGGTTGATTCAAGTTTTTTTGATTCCTTCTAGTGTTATTGTATGACCTTTGGTATTATAAGAAGATGCCATAGCTTTTAAGAATCTCATTTAAAGGTCCAATGAGTCATCAGAGACTAGAACCCAAAAAATAGAATGAATCCACTTAGGAGAAGGGATAGTCGGAGTCACATAAATGATAGGTCTCTTAGGCCTTTGAAGAGCCACGAAGGCTCACTACATTTATAAAATATTTGAATTGTGAAGATGAAATAGACGGTTGTGATGGAAAATTTTGTTAGGGAGATCTATAGATAGGAGAAGATGCCTCTAAGAAATAATCTTGGGTATCATCTGACATATAGAAATATTACTTAGAAAAAGAATTATCAAAAGAATTGAAACATTGCAAAAAATGATCCAACATGATTTCCTCTTTCAATGAAGTTTACCAAAATGTGAAGGAGGGGATTCACTACTCCCAAGACCCAAGACAAATAGGGCCTAAAGGGAGTGAATTTCCCTTATTCACCTTAATGGCATGAACCCAAATGACATAGGTTCAAGATGAAAAAGATTGCAAAAACGTATTAAGATAGAGTTTCAGATATGTTCATAGACAAAGGACTTCAAAAATTGAAAGAGAAGATTACAAATATTTTTGGGGAAAGAGGATAAGCTCTCAGCCAGAGGATGTCATCATAGGAGTAGGATGAGTGTGCAGTGTGTTGTTGTCTCAAGGACATGATGGTGTCTCGTACGGACAAAGAGTTAAATCCTTGCACATAACTCAAAGAATCTACTACCTACTCAGAATTTGGTGATTTCTCCATTCTAATTAATGGGTATGTGCAGGATCATCATGGAAAAAATAGGCCCTTAAGTGGCAAAAAAAATATTTTCAAAAAAATCAGAGTTCGGCAACTTAACGTAAAAATTTGAATAAGTTATCTATATTATTTAAAAATTATGTAAGAATAGAATCTGTAGCAAATTTAATGTAGTTTCTAAACTACTAGGTTTGTTTAAAAACAAAAATCTATTTGGTGAAAATTTGAAATTTCAATGCAGTAGTACTTAAATTTCAGGGAAAAAATAAGAAGTAGGTGTCTGTCTGACCATCCTAACCACAATGAAATGATAATATTTTTTTATAATATTTTAGATATCAGTAGAGGACTCATGTCCCGATGTGATGCAAATTTTTGTATGTTTTTTCCCATAAATAATTAATTATGATTTTTTATTACAACTTTTAAAAAATATTAAAAACTTGCATGTCTGACCACCTTAACTTGGTCAAAAATTCATGAAATTCAATTTTTATTTTTTAATCCTATAGTATATGGAAGCATAGAATGTGACACAAATTTTAGATTCAAAAAATGTGATATCATTTGAAAGCTATATATGTTTTTCAATCATCCTATCAATTAGGACTTTAGTCATAATTTGAATAGAAAATGAATAATAATTACATATTAAATTCAAACTAAAACATAATTTATATTGTTGGAAAGCTGAGAATCTCATTTAAAACCCTTTTTGTTTCATCAATTTTGGGTAAAAAAAAAGCTATCAGTCACAAACCCATCATATTGCCACTTTTTGGCCCATCATGATCCTACACATACCCTAATTATCAAAAAACATAACTAAAATTAAATGACAAGAAATGTAGTGTGTTAACTCACATAAGGTACTACACTTTGAAGCATCCCATGAAGCTTCACATAAATAACCTACACACAAGGAGAACAAGGAAAAATGTTGGGATTTTTTCAAGGCTTACCATAGTCAAACCCTAGTTTTGGTGTTTCCACCTCCACAGATGGCTAGATAAATAGAGAATAGAAAAGGTAAAAATTAAATTTGACACAATGAATGATAAAATCAAATCTCACTATGGAGGAGAACCTATATTGAAAAATAGACATAATGAGTGATAAAAGCAACCCTCGCTATGGAGGAGAACCCATATCACAAAATAAATAGACACAATCAGTATGCTAGCAAATAGAAAAAAAAGAAAGAGAGCATTACCAATAGTGTGTGGCCCCCTCTCAGTTTGAGGAACATGATGTAAGGTACTTGCAAGAGATCCTTAGCTATTGATGAGAGAAAAATATAGGAAAGCTTCATCGTAGAAATTAGATGAAGAAGAAAAAGTTGGAGAAAAAGAGCATGAGAATGAATGTAAATGAGAGTGAAAAAGAGGGTTTTGTGAAGTTGCATGGGTGGAAAGAGTCATCACACTTGAGATTCTACCATCATGACATGTGTCACAAGCAAAGGTTCTAGAGATTCCTCATTTGAACTAGTAAATTTTGGGGATACTTGCACATTGTGTGGATGCTTGCACACCTTGTAGGCATCCAACTCATAAATTTATAATAAATGAGGTGGAAAACTGCTAATGCTTCATCATTGCCCTTTATGGAATTGGAATCTTGAAATTCTGACTCATAAGTGTTGGAAATAGGTTGCCATTAAATTGCAAATCCTAAACATTAATTATTTCATGTATCTCCTTGATTCATGGAATGTGTTCAACAACACTAAGATTATTATGAGATTAATATTTGATGAAATAATCATGATTATTGACATTTGTAATTAATTCTAAATGTAAGAAGCATGTGAGGGCATCCATAGTGAGTTCCTAAATAATAGGGACACATGGGATACTCACATTGTAAGGTGAAACTCACCTTGTGTTCAATTAACTATATGGAGTAACAGTTAACACTTCTGAATGCATGTAAAGATCCTAGGAGTTAGGATTTGATGTTTGCATGCTTGAAGTTTAGTTAAGTTAAGTTCAGATCAATTCAGATTAGTTCAGTTCAGTTCAGAATCAGTTTAGTTTAGTTTAGTTTAGTTTAGTTTAGTTCAGTTCAGTTCGGTTTAGTTATCTTCAATTACATGCAAGTGCATGTTGCATGCATGTTGGTTATTTTGAGTTGCATGTAGTTAGATTCAGTTAACTTGTAATGCATGGCTAAATAACATTGAGTTGTATGACAGATAACAAGGACTACCTCCAGTTAACAAGGGATGACCATTCTTTGGGAATGGTGTTGAGTAAATGTTTCAGTTAACTATAAAGCACTTGAAGCCAACTTGGGCACCCTAGATGCTTTATTGGATTTACCTCTTGTGCATGATAAGATATTTCTGAAAGCTTAGTTAAGTAGCTTTACTTAAGGGCACCAACTTTGAGGAAGAGCTTTGGAATTATCACCGAAGTGAAGGAGAAGTTGTAGCTTTAGTTTGGGACACCCAAATACATGATGCACATGTTATAAGCTATAGTCTTCATTGAATAACTCTACTTGAAGAGATATGGCGTACCTTTTAGGGATAGGGCTTGTGGATTGTAATTGTAACTCATGTTGAGTTTACAAAGCTGATTAAAGCCTATTTATCTCAAGCAAGTTGAATAGAGTTGAGAGAATTGTTATTGCAGGTGTGAAGAAGATTGGTAAAGATAGAAGAAGCATTCTCAAGCAAGAATTGGAGCTATTGTAATTCAGAGATTGAATAATAGAACAATTCTTGGTGGAGTTTTTTCCCGAAAGGGTTTCTCCACGGTATATCTTGTGTGATCTTTCTAATATCCTGTCTAGTTCTTCTATCAACTTCTCTCTACATTCTACAATAGTAAAATGGATTAATCAAGATAATCACCCACAAAGAATATATGTAACAAAGAAAAGACTTACTTAGATTAGCAATATTAAAGTTTTACAGAGTATTAAGCTAAGAGAACACCTCATTGTTCAACATTTGGTATCAGAACTGAGGTTGGGTAGAGTATTGGGATGCCTTTCTCTTAAAAGATTGGAGGTTTTTTGGGCTTAGTGGGAGCTTTAATTATTTTTTCTATTGCTCATTTTGAAAAAAAAGTTTGTTACAGAGGTCATTGAGAGCTTGGATTCACAGGTTTGGTGTAAGCTTATGATAGAAATGGGGTTTTGATTATGTGCATCATGATGCCATGGCATTGCTCAGTATCACAGTTCAGTGGGAGTATTTGGCAATGATGTGGATCCTTGGATCTAGGATGGTTTTGTTATTATGTCATGGTATACTCTTGATTAGCAATTTAGAGATGTGGCATAATACATGTTATGATAATTATGATCAAGAGGAAATATCTAAAATTCCGTATGCTTTTGATAGTGATGGTTTGATGTTTATCTTGTTGCCATGTATAGCTCAATATCACAAATTAGTGGGAGCTTTGGTAGGATTTAGTGATCTTCATGAAGAAGATGGTAGTCACGATGCCATGTGTGACTTGGTATCATGGTTCAGTGGGAGTTGTTGGCAGTGACTTGCATGCATAATTGGTAAGGTTATCTCCATGTGATTAGAGATATGGTTTCTTGGTTTAGAGTATATTTGTTATTGATGTCATGGTTTACTCTTGATATGCATTTAGAGTTTGGCATATTACATGGTTCTCTTGAGACTAGGATGTATAAGTATGTTATGGTGCATGAGATCTCCTAAGAGGAGATGTTTTGGTTAGATCATGGATGTCATGTTTATGTTCCCGATTCATGATTGGAGTTTTGACAATGATCTTGTGTAGTTCTCTTAAGTTTTGGGCACATTAATCATTTTCTTGATTACTTCATGAAAGTGTTTTGTTGCATTTGGAGTTTGGCATGGATTGGTTGGTTACAGGTCCTCATGGATACTTGGAGAAATAGGTGATGTTGGAGTTCTCTTATGGTAAGAGACATTTGTTGGAATGGTTACTTGTAAGGAAAGTTTTTTAATAGAAAAGACTGAGGAGCCTACACCTTGGTTGAATGTGAATTCAACAAATTCGGTGGTTTAGCATACCTCTAAAGAGGTGGTTTGGATACAGAGACTTGTGAAAGGTATTGGTTTGGTTGATAATGGGAAGGTATTAATTGAAAAAGTTAACACTTTAATTAATGTTACAGATTATCTTATGAGACCATACAAATAAGTTCTCTTGGTTTTAATCATTTGCTTGGAAGCTTCATGATTATGCAGGTTGCATTTGAAGTTAGCATGGATTGATTAGTTGGTGCAAGAAGGCCATTTGGATTGATACTTGTACTTATTTTATTATTCCTTGTTTAGAATAATTGCAATGTATAATGTCAAGTGGGAGAATGTTGGAAATAGGTTGCCATTAAATTGCAAATCATAAACATTAATTATTTCATGTATCTCCTTGATTCATGGAATGTGTTCAACAACACTAAGATTATTATGAGATTAATATTTGATGAAATAATCATGATTATTGACATTTGTAATTAATTATAAATGTAAGAAGCATGTGAGGGTGTCCATAGTGAGTTCCTAAATAATAGGGACACATGGGACACTCACATGGTAAGGTGAAACTCACCTTGTGTTCAGTTAACTATACAGAGTAATAGTTAACACTTCTAAATGCATGTAAAGAACCTAGGAGTTAGGATTTGATGTTTGCATGCTTGAAGTTTAGTTAAGTTCAGTTAAGTTCAATTCAGATCAGTTCAGATCAATTTAGTTCAGTTCAAAATTAGTTTAGTTTAGTTTAGTTTAGTTTAGTTCAGTTAAGTTCAGTTCAGTTATCTCCAGTTGCATGCAAGTGCATGTTGCATGTATGTTGGTTATTTTGAGTTGCATGTAGTTAGCTTTAGTTAACTTGTAATGCATGGCTAAATAACATTGAGTTGTATGACAGATAATAGGGACTACCTCCAGTTAACAAGGGATGACCATTCTTTAGGAATGGTGTTGAGTAAATGTTTCAGTTAACTATAAAGCACTTGAAGCCAACTCGGGCACCCAAGATGCTTTATTAGATTTACCTCTTGTGCATGATAAGATATTTTTGAAGGCTCAGTTAAGTAACTTTACTTAAGGGTGCCAACTTTGAGGAAGAGCTTTGGAATTATCACTGAAGTGAAGGAGAAGTTGTAGCTTTAGTTTGGGACACCCAAATGCATGATGCACATGTTGTAAGCTATAGTCTTCACTGAATAACTCTACTTGAAGAGATATGGCGTACCTTTTAGGGATAGGGCTTGTGCATTGTAATTGTAACTCATGTTGAGTTTACAAAGCTGATTAAAGCCTATTTATCTCAAGCAAGTTGAATAGAGTTGAGAGAATTGTTATTGCAGGTGTGAAGAAGATTGGTAAAGATAGAAGAAGCATTCTCAAGCAAGAATTGGAGCTATTGTAATTCAGAGATTGAGTAATAGAATAATTCTTGGTGGAGTTTTTTCCGGAAAGGGTTTCTCCATGGTATATCTTGTGTGATCTTTCTAATATCCTGTCTAGTTCTTCTATCAACTTCTTTCTACATTCTACAACAGTAAAATGGATTAGCCAAGATAATCACCCACAAAGAATATATGTAACAAAGAAAAGACTTACTTAGATTAGCAATATTAAAGTTTTACAGAGTATTAAGCTAAGAGAACACCTCATTGTTCAACATTTGGTATCAAAGCTGAGGTTGGGTAGAGTATTGGGATGCCTTTCTCTTAAAATATTGGAGCTTTTTTGGGCTTAGTGGGAGCTTTAATTATTTTTCCTATTGCTCATTTTGAAAAAAAAGTTTGTTACAGAGGTCATTGAGAGCTTGGATTCACAAGTTTGGTGTGAGCTTATGATAGAAATGGGGTTTTGATTATGTGCATCATGATGCCATGGGATTGCTCAGTATCACAGTTTAGTGGGAGCATTTGGCAATGATGTGGATCCTTGGTTCTAGGATGGTTTTGTTATTATGTCATGGTATACTCTTGATTAGCGATTTAGAGATGTGGCATAATACATGTTATGATAATTATGATCATGAGGAAATATCTAAAATTCCATATGCTTTTCATAGTGATGGTTTGATGTTTATCTTGTTGCCATGTATAGCTCGATATCACAGTTCAGTGGGAGCTTTGGTAGGATTTAGTGATCTTCATGAAGAAGATGGTAGTCACGATGCCATGTGTGACTTGGTATCACGGTTCAGTGGGAGTTGTTGGCAGTGACTTGCATGCATAATTGGTAAGGTTATCTCCATGTGATTAGAGATATGGTTTCTTGGTTTAGAGTATATTTGTTATTGATGTCATGGTTTACTCTTGATATGCATTTAGAGTTTGGCATATTACATGGTTCTCTTGAGACTAGGATGTATAAGTATGTTATGGTGCATGAGATCTCCTAAGAGGAGATGTTTTGGTTAGATCATGGATGTCATGTTTATGTTCCTGATTCATCATTGGAGCTTTGATAATTATCTTGTGTAGTTCTCTTAAGTTTTGGGCACATTAATCATTTTCTTGATTACTTCATGAAAGTGTTTTGTTGCATTTGGAGTTTGGCATGGATTGGTTGGTTACAGGTCCTCATGGATACTTGGAGAAATAGGTGATGTTGGAGTTCTCTTATGGTAAGAGACATTTGTTGGAATGGTTACTTGTAAGAAAAGTTTTTTAACAGAAAAGACTGAGGAGCGTACACCTTGGTTAAATGTGAATTCAACACATTCGGTGGTTTAGCATACCTCTAAAGAGGTGGTTTGGATACAGATACTTGCGAAAGGTATTGGTTTGGTTGATAATGGGAAGGTATTAATTGAAAAAGTTAATACTTTAATTAATGTTACATATTATCTTATGAGACCATACAAATAAGTTCTCTTGGTTTTAATCATTTGCTTGGAAGCTTCATGATTATGCAGGTTGCATTTGAAGTTAGCATGGATTGATTAGTTGGTGCAAGAAGGCCATTTGCCTTGATACTTGTACTTATTTTATTATTCCTTGTTTAGAATAATTGCAATATATAATGTCAAGTGGGAGAATGTTGGAAATAGGTTTCCATTAAATTGCAAATCCTAAACATTAATTATTTCATGTATCTCCTTGATTCATGGAATGTGTTCAACAACACTAAGATTATTATGAGATTAATATTTGATGAAATAATCATGATTATTGAAATTTGTAATTAATTATAAATGTAAGAAGCATGTGAGGGTGTCCATAGTGAGTTCCTAAATAATAGGGATACATGGGACACTCACATGGTAAGGTGAAACTCACCTTGTGTTCAGTTAACTATACAGAGTAAGAGTTAACACTTCTGAATGCATGTAAAGATCCTAGGAGTTAGGATTTGATGTTTGCATGCTTGAAGTTCAATTAAGTTCAGTTAAGTTCAATTCAGATCAGTTCAGATCAGTTCAATTCAGTTCAAAATCAGTTTAGTTTAGTTTAGTTTAGTTTAGTTTAGTTTAGTTTAGTTCAGTTCATTTCAGTTCAGTTCGGTTTAGTTATCTCTAGTTGCATGCAAGTGCATGTTGCATGTATGTTGGTTATTTTGAGTTGCATGTAGTTAGCTTTAGTTAACTTGTAATGCATGGCTAAATAACATTGAGTTGTATGACAGATAACAGGGACTACCTCCAGTTAACAAGGGATGACCATTCTTTAGGAATGGTGTTGAGTAAATGTTTTAGTTAACTATAAAGCACTTGAAGCCAACTTGGGCACCCAAGATGCTTTATTAGATTTACCTCTTGTGCATGATAAGATATTTTTGAAGGCTCAGTTAAGTAGCTTTACTTAAGGGTTCCAACTTTGAGGAAGAGCTTTGGAATTATCACTGAAGTGAAGGAGAAGTTGTAGCTTTAGTTTGGGACACCCAAATGCATGATGCACATGTTGTAAGCTATAGTCTTCACTGAATAACTCTACTTGAAGAGATATGGCGTACCTTTTAGGGATAGGGCTTGTGCATTGTAATTGTAACTCATGCTGAGTTTACAAAGCTGATTAAAGCCTATTTATCTCAAGCAAGTTGAATAGAGTTGAGAGAATTGTTATTGCAGGTGTGAAGAAGATTGGTAAAGATAGAAGAAGCATTCTCAAGCAAGAATTGGAGCTATTGTAATTCAGAGATTGAATAATAGAATAATTATTGGTGGAGTTTTTTCCCGAAAGGGTTTCTCCATGGTATATCTTGTGTGATCTTTCTAATATCCTGTCTAGTTCTTCTATCAACTTCTCTCTACATTCTACAACAGTAAAATGGATTAATCAAGATAATCACCCACAAAGAATATATGTAACAAAGAAAAGACTTACTTAGATCAGCAATATTAAAGTTTTATAGAGTATTAAGCTAAGAAAACACCTCATTGTTCAACAATAAGGTCCATGCCACATTTGCATCTAGGGACCATAAATACATGAGGCCAAATGCAAAAATGTGAAATTTCAATGAGGTGCAACTTTACAACATTACATCAACATTTTTTTGCTTTTGAAGCTCTTGTCAATGAAATCAAGCAAATTCATAGTCAAAATTTGTTTTTTTGGTCTCTTGAGCTTAATGGTGACATCCTTTTTGTGCCAAAGTGCACCAAAAAATAGCTAACTCAAAAAATTGCTAAGAAAGCAATGAAGATTCCAAATTTTCTCCTATAACCCTAGTTGAGAAAAAATAAAAAAATAGAGAAAGGTTTCACTAAATCCATATTCTAATACCATGTTAGAATTGTGAATAAACATGACACATGATAAAACAACAAAGAAGATCATCTTCCATGAAAGAGAGTTGCACACAATGATTTGCTATTTCCTCAAGAAAAAAACTTACAAAATGAACCTCAAGAGTCTTCAACAAGATCAAATGAGATAATACAATGAGGGTGAGTTGTTTATAGGAGCAACCCTAAATGATAAATGAATTAGATCATGAAAAGTGTCAACATCCTATGTGATGGGACTATAGAGGAGGAAATTGGACACCCTGAAATGACATGATCTCAAAGGGTGAATGTTCCTTGACTACTGCAAGGATCAAAGCTCAGGTGACGAGATGAGATAAAGAGGAGGTTTATTTATATTTAATGCATAATAAAAATGGAAATTTTTAAAAACTGAAAGAGAAGGTTGTAGATTTCTTTTGGAAAAACTAGAAAGCCCTTGGCCGAGGATGATAGTGTGGCATGTAAACATCCCCACACTATGTTGTAGTTTCATACAGATGAAAACCAAGTTTATCATAGAAAACTACTAAGAATCTACTAGTAGTTTCAATATTTGAATATTTAGAAGGGCACAAAAATAATAGAGAAATAATACAAAAAAAAGAATGAACTAAATCAAATGAAAAGAAAGTGATAAAAATAATGAAGAAATGAGACACTCACAAGAGTTCCAAGAATGAAGCCTTTGGGTATGAGCAGGATCATTATGGGCCAAAAAGTGGCGATATGATGGGTATGTGGAGGGTATGTGGCTGATGACTTTTTTTAACCCAAAATTGATGAAACAAAAAGGGTTTTTAAAGGAGATTCTCAGCTTTCCACCAATATAAATTATTCTTTACTTTGAATTTAATAATTAATTATTATTCATTTTCTATTTGAATTACTACTAAAGCTTGATTGATAGGCTGATTGAAAAACATCTATATATTTCAAACGTTATCACATTTTTTGAATTTATGTGTCATACGATTCACATACTATAGGATTAAAAAAAAAAGAATTTCATAAAGTTTAGACCAAATTAAGGTGGTCACACATACGAGTTTTTATATTTTTAAAAATTTGTAATAAAAAATTCATAATTAATTATTTACTTGAAAAAAATACAAAAAATGTGCATCACATCAGACATGAGTCCTCTACTTATATCTAAAAATATTAAAAAAAATATTATCATTTTATTGTAGTTAGGGTGGTCAAACACTACTTTTTATTTTTCCCCCAAATTTAAGTACTATCATTGAAATTTCAAATTTTCACCAAATAGATTTTAAAAAATAAAACCTAGTAGTTTAGAAACTACATTAAATTTGCTAAAAATTCTATTCTTACATATATTTTTGAAATAATATAGATAAATTATTCAAATATTTATGTTAAGTTGCCTAACTCTATTTTTTCTAATTTTTTTGCCACTTAAGGGCCTGTTTTTTCCATGATGACCTACACATACCTCTCTAGCAAAGCTATAGCTTTGATACCTATACACATAAGAATGAGAAAATGGTTGGGGTTTTTTTAGGGGATTTCCTTAGTCAAACCCTCACATAGTGTTCCCACCTCCATAGATAGATTGATAGATAGACATAGAAATAAAATAGACAAAAAAATAAAATAGAATATAAGTGCTAGAGAAATATGCTACAAAAAAACTAAATGATAATGTAATAAAGAGATTACAATAGCCATCCTTTAGAAAATGATAATACGAAAAGGAAGATGTTGCAATATTTGAGCTCAAGAATGATATACCAATAGCACCAAAAATTTGACGTAGAGAACCAAAATAATGAAGGTGCTAGAAGAGAGATTGAGAGATCTTGAGAAGAGTGAAAGAATGCTAAATACTGAGAGATAAATTAAAAATGAATGAGATACATTGAATGAATGGTAAAAAATGAAAATTTTGAAGGGGGTATAGGCATGCAAATGGTTGTTTTGGTGTGAGTACAAGTTTCTAAGGAATTACACTCAAGATTAGGTGGGAAGTGTTGCATGTATGAGCGTGATCCCACAATATTGGTTTACAATTTTTGGCCAAACTGGGCACCTAAATTATTATTTTTAACTAAATCTTCATATTCAGGCACCTATAGCGGCTAAACTGTGAGGAATTTGAAGATGGTGCAACTAGAGTCTCATCACATTTTGTTTGTAGATTCTAAAAATATTTTTTTCAAATTTTTTGGAATTAGATTGCACTTCTTTTTCCATCTCCCATGAAAATTGGATTTTTTTCAAAAAACAACATTTTAAAAAAATGGCGCACACCGTATAACGCATAACATTTTTTTCATGAAGGATAAAATTCTAATTCTTTTGAATTTAGATTTGTAACTCCAATATCTAGTGCTTCCACTTGGTTAGATAGTTTTTATTGAATATTTTTTCTTCAAATCAAGTTTCAAGTCAAACCAATTACAATTTAGACATAGCTAATCGATAACGCTGTAACATTTTTCTGGTGCACTAATATTTATCAAATTTTTTGATAATTTTCTATTTTTGGTCTCAGATAGGATCTAGACTAGATTGCAGAAATGAAATGCTTAACTTTTACAATGCTTTTACAATGATTATTCCAAGTTAATTAAATCAAAATTAACTTATGGAAATAACAAAATGAAAGTAATAACAAGGTGATTATAACAGAAAGGAAGGAAATGAGAGACAAAAAGAGAGAAAAGAAGAGAAGTGCAAACAGTTGATAACGGAGTTCGTCACGAAAGTGACTACGTCTCCGGGTCCACTCCAATAGAGAGACCGATCTGATTAACTCCAAAATCAATTACAAAGCACCACAACCATTCTCCAAGCACTTTGGCAGCATAACAACGCTCTGACGTGCAAGAATGACTCAAAGAATCTCCACAAGACCTCTCTCTCAATTAACTCCACAGCTTTAAGACTTCGTCACCTGAAAAAAACTTGATCTCCTCTCTCACCTTACACCCCTTTTTATACAAAGAATTTGCTCAAATTGGCCTTTAACCAATTGATTTACAAAATATTTCCCAAATCCACCTTATCTCTCCAAATACATAAAAATCTTCAAAAATCTCCCTATAATAATTTAACCTCCCATAAAAATCTTATAATATCCCTAATAATCTCTTAACAAAAATATTTAAGCCCTTTGATAATGTTTTCCCATCGGCTTTTGATTTTTGGGAGATTACATTTTTCATAAAAGGTTATTTGTTTTAAAGATTATAGGGAGTTTTTTTAAAAATAGAAGGCATTCGGTTTTAAAAATATTAACAAAACCATTCGATACCATATATATACCGAATGGCATCAATGGTCAAACGGTTACTAAGCATTTTAATCGCCGACCGGTTCGGGGTTCAAAACCCCCTGGCTTGCTTTGTTTCAAACATAACAAACGAAACCTTAATCAAAATAAACCACTGCCCAATATAGAATAGAGGAAGTTGTGGGCGCGACTGGTGGAGGCATGCTCTTATTGTTAGAAGGTTATGGGATCAAATCCCCTTAACCCTTTTTACCACAACATCCCAACAACTGCCGACCGGAGGATTGGAAGCCACGTGGCAGAACATAATTCGCCGACTAAGCTGACTGTGATGCCGACTGGGTGCCACTCTGTTGCCGATGTGGAGGCTGACTCATCTGCTGACTAGACGATGACGTGTCCCGCCAACTCAGATGATGACGTGGACAATGACTCACATGCCGACTGCCAACTCGCCTGCCACGTGTCCAATTCTGATTCACTAAACTGTTGACTGGACTGCAACGTCTATGCTGACTGGATGTACGGATGACACGTGTCAATGCATTATTTGCTGACCTTTGCTGACGTCACCTGCCACATCATCGTGCCACGTCGACATGTACGGATCGTACGGACTGCCACGTGTCAACTTTTGATTGGTCCATTTCAAATTTCGTGCTATGTGCTGACGTCAGCTATACGGATGATGACGTCATCACTGTACCTTCAAGTCCACCAAGTCAACCTGAAACTTTGACCAGCTGTATCTTGAGCATACGATGTCAGATTTCGACGAAACGAGTTGCGTTGGAAAGCTTGCGACGAGCTATTTGCGATGATGCCAACTTCAAAAAATTTTGACGACATCATTTTTTTGCACTTCTTGGATGCCCCTGATCCCAGTTTGACCCAAAGTTTGACTGGCCATAACTTGCACAAACAGACTCCTTTTTGCTCCGTTCGAGTTGCGTTGGAATCAGGACGCTGAGATATTTCTGATGGTGTAGATTCTGGAGAAAAATGAGACACTTCAATTTTCACTGAAAAATGTCCACCAGATCAGGCTCCCCACTGAAGACCTTTTGGACCTCCAAAAGTGGCATTTACTCTGACATTAAGTGAGGACTTGGCCTCCCCACTTGTCCTGTATCTTCTGTACATCTGAATACCTGACTCACAAGCACAATGAAGACTGCAACAATATTGTTGAACATAAACATAACTTTATCACTTCCATAAGCATCTACATCCAATGTCGTAGCCACTAGCCAACAGAAATTGACTAGCATCAAGCTGAACAACAATGCAGAAATGAAAGAGAATAAGTCAACAACAATTTGATCCTTTACAATAGGAACATTTATACCCAAGGATTCATCAATGCTTTCAAGCATCCTTTTCTCATGTTGTACTGCAAGTGCATCCTGCAACATCTGACCCTGGTTAGCTACTCCAAGTTCAAGTTTAGAACCACCTGTACTGACAGACATAAGAGTTAATTCTTTACTTGCATTAATTACCCTCTTTAACTGCCCTGTGTTTGCAAAAGAATGATCAGTCTTAATCTTGTGAGAATGTACAATGTACTGAACGCCATCTTTAAACAAGTGATAATGATTTTGTTGCCTGTAGAAGATTGCTTTTCTGTCATAAAGATAAGGGCTACCAAGCACTATCCCACAGATATCCAGTGGAACTACATCAAACTGTACTTCATCCACAAATTTACTAGTAATTGTGAATCTTAAGGTGCATTGTCTTGTTACTTGCAACTTATCATTTTCACAAATCCAGCCTAGTGGATAAGGTTTCTTATGTTGTGTAGTTTTTAATCCCAAGTTCTTTACAACACTTTCTGAAATTAAATTCACTTGAGAACCACTATCTATGAGTGCATCAATTTTACTGTTCTTAGCAACAACCCTTAAATGAAATAGCTCATTCCTTTTCACATCTTCAGAGAAATCATTAACTGTAGATGAAGAAGCACAACTAGCAACAGAAACACCAGAAATAGGGGTTTTACCTTTTAGACCCATCGCTGTTATCTTAGTCTCATCATCTGAATCTGAACCAAGATCCATAACAACATTTGTGGATTTTTCCTTACCCTTCTGTTTCTGATTACGTCTTTGAGCCCACTTAGGCTTCAGTTCTGGATGCAACTTCCAACAGTGATCTTCATCATGACCTTCCTTGTTACAATGAGTGCAAGAAAGTTTCTCATCCTTCTTAATTGTAGCTGCCTTCTTTCCTTTCCCTGTCTCTGCATTCTTGGAAGATTTCTTTACATCATTATCAAACTTATCAATAAACGATCCTTTACCCCTTGACTCTAAGTGTGTAGCTTGAACAGACACTTCATCCATATTACAAGGGTTCAAAACCAAAATAGAATGCCTAAGGTAGGAATGTAGACCTCCTATGTACTTCAACAACGTGTCCTGAGTATACAAAGGAACATTCAAAGAAATAGCCCTTTTCCTAAATTCATGGGTGTATTCTTGGACAGTTTGACCTTTCCCTTGCCTAAACATTTGCCAGTCCATCATTAACTGCTACATATGTCCTAAGGGATAAAACTGCTTCTTAAGTGCATTAACAAACTCTGCCCAAGTTAAACTGACTCTACCATGTGAAACTTCTACCTTAGACTTACTCTCCCACCAGGTTAAAGCAGTACCTCCTAAATGAAGAGTAGATAATTGGATCCTATCAACATCATCTATTAGATTCTGGACTCTACAGTAGACCTCTATTTGTTGAATCCAATCATCCAATTTCTCAGCATTAAGTTCACCACAATATTTAGGCAAATCAAATTTTACATCCAGTTTGATCTTAGGCTTATACCCACTTTTGAAAAGATTAGAAGAAATAAAATGAGGAGAAGATGGAGAAGAAGGGGAAGGAGAAGAGGGAGGAGAAGAAGAAAAGGGATGATCTGGTTGCTTGTCACCATCTTCATGATGTTTCCCTTTCATGTCTTTGCGATCTTCTTGCTTCGACGAACCTTCTTCACGTGCCTTCCATTCTTGTCTCTCCTGAAAAAGAATATCCACCTTTGCCTTCATCTCAAGGAATGCTCTTCGAAACTCTTGCTCACTAATCTCTTCAGGAATCTCCATTCCAGAAACTGACATCTTCGGAAATGATCTTCACTTCCCAATCTCAGGATTAAAGTCTTCAAGCTTGCCTTCACCCTTTTGAATCCTGGATCTCGTTAGCATTCAAAAAACAAATAACTGCAAATAAAAGTCAACTGAGCTCTGATACCAACTTGGTCTGTATAGGATCTAGACTAGATTGCAGAAATGAAATGCTTAACTTTTACAATGCTTTTACAATGATTATTCCAAGTTAATTAAATCAAAATTAACTTATGGAAATAACAAAATGAAAGTAATAACAAGGTGATTATAACAAAAAGGAAGGAAATGAGAGACAGAAAGAGAGAAAAGAAGAGAAGTGCAAACAGTTGATAACGGAGTTTGTCACGAAAGTGACTACGTCTCCGGGTCCACTCCAATAGAGAGACCGATCCGATTAACTCCAAAATCAATTACAAAGCACCACAATCATTCTCCAAGCACTTCGGCAGCATAACATCGCTCTGACGTGCAAGAATGACTCAAAGAATCTCCACAAGACCTCTCTCTCAATTAACTCCACAGCTTCAAGACTTCGTCACCTAAAAAAAACTTGATCTCCTCTCTCACCTTACACCCCTTTTTATACAAAGAATTTGCTCAAATTGGCCTTTAACCAATTGATTTACAAAATATTTCCCAAATCCACCTTATCTCTCCAAATACATAAAAATCTTCAAAAATCTCCCTATAATAATTTAACCTCACATAAAAATCTTATAATATCCCTAATAATCTCTTAACAAAAATATTTAAGCCCTTTGATAATGTTTTCCCATCGGCTTTTGATTTTTGGGAGATTACATTTTTCATAAAAGGTTATTTGTTTTAAAGATTATAGGGAGTTTTTTTAAAAATAGAAGGCATTCGGTTTTAAAAATATTAACAAAACCATTCGATACCATATATATACCGAACGGCATCAATGGTCAAATGGTTACTAAGCATTTTAATCGCCGACCAGTTTGGGGTTCAAAACCCGCCGGCTTGCTTTGTTTCAAACATAACAAACAAAACCTTAATCAAAATAAACCACTGCCCAATATAGAATAGAGGAAGTTGCGGGCGCGACTGGTGGAGGCATGCTCTTGTTGTTAGATGGTTATGGGATCGAATCCCCTTAACCCTTTTTACCGCAACATCCCAACAACTGCCGACCGGAGGATTGGAAGCCACGTGGTAGAACACAATTCACCGACTAAGCTGACTGTGATGCCGACTGGGTGCCACTTTGTTGCCGACGTGGAGGCTGACTCATCTGCTGACTAGACGATGACGTGTCCCGCCAACTCAGATGATGACGTGGACAATGACTCACATGCCGACTGCCAACTCACCTGCCACCTGTCCAATTCTGATTCACTAAACTGTTGACTGGACTGCCACATCTATGCTGACTGGATGTATGGATGACACGTGTCAACGCATTATTCGCTGACCTTTGCTGACGTCACCTGCCACATCATCATGCCACGTCGACATGTACGGATCGTACGGACTGCCACGTGTCAAATTTTGATTGGTCCATTTCAAATTTCGTGCTATGTGCTGACATCAGCTATACCGATGATGACGTCATCACTGTACCTTCAAGTCCACCAAGTCAACCTGAAACTTTGACCAGCTGTATCTTGAGCATACGATGTCAGATTTTGACGAAACGAGTTGCGTTGGAAAGCTTGTGACGAGCTCTTCGCGATGATGCCAACTTCAAAAAATTTTGATGACATCATTTTTTTGCACTTCTTGGACGCCCCTGATCCCAGTTTGACCCAAAGTTTGACTGGCCATAACTTGCACAAACAGACTCCTTTTTGCTCCGTTCGAGTTGTGTTGGAATCAGGATGCTGAGATCTTTCTGATGGTGCAGATTCTGGAGAAAAATGAGACACTTCAATTTTCACTAAAAAATGTCCACCGGATCATTTTTCCACATGTGCAGAAAAGAGACCTTCATTTTTGATGAAAAACCTATGTTTAATAAAACTAAAAAAACAAATACATAATAAAACTAAAACATATTAAAATTATATTCGTTGGATAGCTCATTCCGAGGACTACTTGATTACAATTGGCTTTGTGAAGAATCCTCCATTTTCATCCTCAACCTGAGCTTCAAAGCATAAAAAATTAGGTTTTTTTTGTGAACAAGGTCAAAAGTCAAGGAAAAGGGGGGTTCGCTAGAACCAGGGGGGTTCTAGCGAACCTTTAGGTTCATTCAAACCTTGGTTCATTCGAACCCCCTTCAATATACATTTTTCTTTTGTTTTTTGGGTGGGAAATGTGCCCCAGTAATTAATGGGTTCGCTCGAACCCTAGTTTGGTCGAACCCCTTTTTGGTTCGGTCAAACTTGTAGGTTCATTCGAACCCCTGAAACCAATTTTTTTTTCCATGGGGTCATTTTTTCTCAGTTTTCCTTCCTCCATCAAATTGTAAACCACTATTGTGGCTTCACCTAGCAAGTTTGGTGGCATTGTCATTAATGTTGTTGTTGATCTCAACACAGTTCAGTATGTTGCAGATTGTGCATGTATAGTTGAGATGTTGTTGAGATGTTGTGAGTACATGGAGTTATCCTTATGATGTTGCAGACATGCTGAACTAATGAGCTTCCAAGTGCTTTTGAGAAAATTAATAACAAGAGAAGTCAGAGTTTTGAATGTGCTCTGGTATGTGCTTCACATTTCTCCTTTATTGATCCTATGCTTGTGTGGATCTGAAAAATTGCTAATGGTGATCTAGTGGTGATATCTCCTGAGTTGTAGCTTCTGATATAATTGGATGTGAAAGTTACTCTCACTGGTGTGTGAACTATTCTGGTAGAGTTAGCTTTCTATGACTGGGAGAAATGTTTCTACTCTGCAGTCCTCTACTATTCTATTTCAAATCGTGTGGATCTAAAATGTGTCTTATAACGGTGTTATCTTGATTCTAGAAAATATGTACATGTGGTTTGGTAATCTAGAAGTCAAGTTTCAGAGTTGTATGTGTTTACACAGTAAAAATGGACTGATGGAAGAAGTTCAGTGTTTGAAGATCATTTCACTTGTTGTGGATGTATATGAAGGAACCTAAGATGTATTCTCATGCATAATGAAGCATGTTTCTTCGTCTGTGTGTTATCTTCTTGTTGGGAAGTGTGTACATCAATGTTCATTTGTGTTTTCATTAGGTTTGGTTGACCTGGTGTTTACACTTTATTTGAAGAACTAAATTTAATTAAGGGAGTGTGTGGCTAATTCAAGACATTATTTTTGGTCTTGGGTAAGTATTTCTGTTGGTCCACTCTCATTCCTTTCCACCACGGGAATGTTGAATTTTTTACCTAATTTGAATTTATGAAATGAACTTTATGCGGCCAACCTTGGAGAAAGTTTCTAAGGTTGAAGATGGCATTAATACAAGTAGAATTGGGAAGAATTGAATGGCGATGCAAAGTGAAAAAGTAAGCCACAAATCAAAAGAGAAAAAGTGTGTGAAAGTGAGTTGAGGCAACAGTACTTCATTGTGTTAGATTCCTAAAGGCAGTGAGCTAAAGGTTTCTGCAATCTTCTGATCAAGCTATGGATGTGTGTAAATTGTTGTGGTTGATATTTTGTTCTCTTTTGTATCAGTACGTACCGAACCTCCCTATTGGACAGTGAGTCCTTTCTATAGGAAGTGAGCCTTTGTATTTGGATAGTGATTCCTCTTCTAGGCAATGAGCCCTTGGTAGTGAGCCTCTGTATTCGATTTTCGCTCTCTTTATATTGTGAGTTAATCCTTACTATGGTTTTTCCCTTATTGTGTTTTCCACGTAAAAAAATGGTGTTCATTGTGTTGATTTTACTTTCTATTATTTGTGTTTCATGTTCATATTTAATAACAGAATAGTGTGGTTGTGGAATTGATAAGTATTGAAGTTATAAGTTTGAATTTTGTGAAAATTGATTCAGCCCCCTCTTTCAATTGTCCTCCACCTTTTAAAAATTAGTACATCAAAGCTTTGGTTCCTTTGTGTAGAGCTTAACCGCTTAAGGAAGATCTGATGGTGCATAAGTTAGTGATCCCAATGTTCGATGGATCTGATTACAGTGATTGGAAAGTGCATATGAGAGGATATATTGTTTCCCTTAGTTACAAGAGTTGGAAGGCTATTGAGATTAAGTATGTTGCTCTGACAAGTGGTCCTACTCTCTGACAAGTGGTCCTACTATTGTAGATGAGGTTTCTACTTATGATGAGAATGAGAATGCAAGGTATACTATTTATAGTGCTTTATCTAGAACTAAGTGAACTAAGGTTATTTTTGTTAGAGTAATAAATTCATCACATAATTAATTAATTAATCATTAATAATTGGGTCACTTTATGCTTTATTACACTTAAGCTAAACTTAGGAGTTCTTTTATTTCATTATTTTCTTTTATTAATTAGTTACATTTTGCATGATTAAAGCTTCTAATATTAGAACATGTTGTCTCATTCATTCTTATGAGGACACTTTTCATGTTCTAATCTAACCCTAATCCAGGGTTAGCTTTCATCCTTTTCATAAGGATTGATTCATTGTAATTATTTTTTATTCTCTATGACATTATATTCAACATGACAGTTGTTCACATATTGCATATTTGATGTTTTATCAAATTTGAGTTGTTGATCAATAATATCATGCTTATTTCTTCATAGTGTTATAGGTTTATCGTTGTAGGTGTTTCATGGGAGTTGTGGATTGAATCATTCAATTCCAACATGGTATTAGAGCCCCAGATCTATAGTCACCTTGTTCACTTTTTTTGAAGAAATCAACTCATGAATTAATATCCATGATCTGTGGTCAAAATTTGAGCATTCCATTGAATCCAAATCTATTAGAATAGTCAGGTTTTCCTTTCGTTTTGTCGAAAAAGGCCTCCATTTGTTAGATCTATGAGGGTTTAAAGTTTATGAGGGTTTCTAGATCCATAGCATACCTGTAATTCTTGAGTGTTTTAAGCCCAAACAAACCCCACCAACACATTCAGAGCACCCAAAAACCCCAAAATTGACTGTCAAATCATCAAAATCGAACACAGTCACTTTGGGAGGCAATTTTTTTTCATTTCTGGGTCCTGTGGCCTGGTACAACACACAATCCAAGGAAAAATTAAAAAACAAGTGTTAATGGTGTTGTCATCAGTAAACTGCTAGTGTTTAACTGCTAGTGGTTAATGCTAGTGGTTAATGCTAGCAGCTAGTCTAACCGCTAGGTTTTCCCCCAAACCCTTTTGGAGCAGTTTGGTATTTTTCCCTTAACTTTTGCGTCGAAACTTAGATTTTTGAAAACAAACTATTGCTAGAAAGCTAGTTCCAAGCCCAATCCAGTGGTTTAGGTTTCTTTTCTAGTTTTTCTATTATGTTTCATTCTTTTCTAGTCAAAGTCAAATCATCATTTTCACGCTTCTGGGGGCATATCTTTTGCATACGGTCTTCATTTTTTGAAAACAAATAGGCTTTGGAAAGCTAGTTCAATGCTCTACATAGTGTTTAGAATTATTTTTGACATATTTTTCCTAGGTACATTTTATTCATATTTTGGTGTTTACACAATTTGCTTAATTATATCATGTAATGCACCTTCTATCCTTCTTCTATTAGTGTGTTACATTCTTTTCTTTTCTCTCTTTTGGAGGGGAGTTTTATTCCCATGTGGTTTTCTCCCTTTCTCTAGTTATGAGAGTTTCATTTATGTACATGGGTACCTCATCTACTGTTAGGGCGGGACCCATTCATGCATCCATTCAAGTATTTATTTATCATAGTTTAGTTTCTCCCTTGTCCATCTTAAGGGGGGGTGTTAGAGTAATAAATTCATCACCCAATTTTCTTAATTACTTGGATGTTTTGGAATTTGGGAATGCTCGGTTTGCATCATTTGGATCTATTTCACATGATTTTCATCCTGTAAAGTCAATTTTCTCATATTTGTTCATTTGAAGAGTAATCATGGGTTTTTCTACTCACCCTTCAGTTGCAATCCTGGAACAGGATAATTATGAGTCATGGGAAAAGGGAAGACTTGCACATTGTAGGTGGCTTAATATTTTGCCTCATATATGGGTATGTGTAGGGTATACGACTGATTGAAAAAACATCTATAGCTTTCAAATAGTATCACATTTTTTTAATCCAAAACATGCATCCCATTCTATGCTTTGCATAATATAGGATTAAAAAAAAAAAGAATTTCATGAAGTTTTGACCAAGTTAAGGTTGTCATACATACGAGTTTTTATATTTTTTAAAAGTTGTAATAAAAAATTCATAATTAATTATTTACTTGGAAAAAAATTACAAAAAAATATGCATCACATTAGGACATGATTCCTCTACTTATATCTAAAATCTTATAAAAAAAATATTATCATTTTATTGTGGTTAGGGTGGTCAAACAAATACCTACTTCTTATTGTTTCCCTAAAATTTAAGTGCTACTGCATTGAAATTTCAAATTTTCACCAAATAGATTTTTTTTAAAATAAACCTAGTAGTTTAGAAACTACATTCGATTTTCTATAGATTATATTCTTACATATTTTTGAAATAATATAGATAACTTATTAAAAAATTTACATCAAGTTGCTTAACTCTGATTTTTCTAAAATTTTCACCACTTAAGGGCCTTTTTTTTCCATGATGATCTTGCACATACCCTTATATGACCTCGTACCTAAACTAAACACACCAGAGATAAAAATAGCTTGAAATATCATTAGAGATCATTTAGTAGTACTTATATGTTCTAGTGTTGATTTTGACACTATGTGTGCTGTATCAGGCACTGATTGTCCCCACACACTTTGGACTAATCTGTGGGAGATCCATGGAGACCCCAATATTTCTCCATACCTAGAGGATCCTACTTCAGATTGTCTCTTAACCATGGCTACTACAAATTGTATACCCATTGATGATACTACATTAGAGGACCTAGAGTATCTAGTAGTTCTTGCATGTTCTGATCAATCAAAGGTTTGTCTCCTAGTTCCTCTTCTTCAAACTGAGATTACACATGCACCATCTATTGTTCTTGATGACATTATTATTTCCACATTGGCCTCTATGGATTTAGTTTAGTATCATGATCTTCTTGGTCATTCATTTTCTACTACATTATGGGATTCTTATCTTGTAGACACATCATTGTTTGTTGAGTCTCACACTGTGGATCTTAAGGATTATATTGAGGACATACATATCCCCTATCTTGATAGTTAGATTATCACTATATGCCCACCATTATCAGTGCATTCAGAGGTTGTATTTGAGGAGTCTTCACATTAGTTTGTATTTGGCATCATTTGTTTCAGTTCAAACACATATTCTTCAGCATCCTATCATGGCACACATCTTGAGACATATTGGTTCATCACTCTTCACAAGGTTTCTTAAACATCATCCTTTGGATCCATTTCTTTCCAAGGGGATGAATGTTATTTTCTGCTTCAAGATCTCTTTCTGGATTCTACATTAGGAATCCACCATTGTGACAGGAATTTCTTCATTGTGGGGGGGCCTTCTAGTCTCTTTCTATCTCTCCTATGGAGACCATTGTATATGTACTTATGTGATAGAATTTTTCTTTGGGGGGTATCATGTAATCCACCTTCCATCCTTCTTCTATTAGTGCATTACATTCTTTTCTTTTCTCTCTTTTGGAGGGGAGTTTTATTCCCATGTGGTTTTCTCCCTTTCTCTAGTTATGAGAGTTCCATTTATGTACATGGGTACCTCATCAACCGTTAGGGCGGGACCCATTCATGCATCTATTCAAGTATTTCTTTATCATAGTTTAGTTGTTTCTCCGTAGTTCATCTTAAGGGGGGTGTTAGAGTAATAAATTCATCACCTAATTAATTAATTAATCATTAATTAATTGGGTCACTTTATGCTTTATTACACTTAAGATAAACTTAGGAGTGCTTTTATTTCATTATTTTATTTTATTAATTAGGGCGGGACCCATTCATGCATCTATTCAAGTATTTCTTTATCATATTTTAGTTGTTTCTCCCTAGTTCATCTTAAGGGAGGTGTTAGAGTAATAAAGTCATCGCCTAATTAATTAATTAATCATTAATTAATTGGGTCACTTTATGCTTTATTACACTTAAGCTAAACTTAGGAGTGCTTTTATTTCATTATTTTATTTTATTAATTAGTTGCATTTTGCATGATTAAAGCTTCTAATATTAGAACATGTTATCTTATTCATTCCTATGAAGACACTTGTCATGTTCTAATCTAACCCTAATCTAGGGTTAGCTTTCATCCTTTTCATAAGGATTGATTCATTGTAACTATTTTTAATTCTCTACAACATCATATTCAATGTGACAATTGTTCACATAATGCATATTTGATGTTTTATAAAATCTGAGTTGTTGAGCAATAATATCTTGCTTATTTCTTCATAGTTTGATAGGTTTATCATTGCAAGTGCTTCATGGGAGTTGTGGATTGAATTAGTGTTAGGATTTAGGTTCCATAAACCTTGTAAATCCTTTAATTAATTATTCTCCTAAAGTGTTTTCTACATTTACCCATAAGAGGTGAAACTGTTTGACCAACGGTGGTGAAAGAGGTAATGTAAATGTAGTGTTATCATTACCGTTTTTCATTTAGGAAAAGGACAAAATAGCTAGGCGTCCCACTTGGAATCTTCTAGAATGAGGTTGTTAGGTTGTTGTAAGCGCATATATGAAATGTATGATAGTTGTCATAAGATGCTATGATAGTATGACATATTCCTATGACAGAATATGCTATCTTTGACCTCAGGTGCTCATGCATAAGTTATGCCCTATGACAGCTATAAGAGCATCTGAGAGAGGATATTTTTAGGATTTCATGACCATTTCATGAAGGGAGGGGTGGGTTTTTCTAGGTGGTATTTCTGCCTATTGTTTGGTGAAACCATGGTGGTTTTCATCCTCATAAATCTCTTTAAATATGGGCCTTGAGCTAGAGCTATTCAATTCAATTTTCTAGGTTTGCAAGGTAATAGGGTGTTGCAAGATTTTATAGGAATGATAAGAGAAGTCTATTGCTACATGTAATATTTCACAATATTAGTAATATACTTGCCTCTCTTTCGATGGTGGATTTTTTTCCCTTCGGGGTTTCTCCATGTAAATCTCTTGTTGCATGTGTTATGATTCTTCTATCTCTCTCTCTCATTCTTTCTTCACACTAAGGTTAAAGGTTAATTTACATATTTTAGATTTGCATTCACTTATTTAAGTTCATATTGAAAGCTTTCTTCACCTTGATGATCAACATTTGGTATCAGAGCTAATGGTTCTATGAAGGAAGGGACACTTTCCTTTTAAAGTGTTGAAGGTTTTTGCTATTGTGGGAGCTTTTGTGTTGTGAGTTTTACATATTTGTGAAAGATTGCATACCATGGCCTCCACCTCTCATCAAGATATTGAGAAGCTCAATGGCACTTGTTACGAGATGTGGAAAGTGGAGGATCTTCTTGAGGAGAGAGATCAATGGTTACCATTTTTAGTCAATATGAAGCCATCTACTTCAACCTTGTCAGATGAAGATTGGAAGAAGTTAGACAAGAAGGATAGAGGGACCATTCAGTTGTGTCTCACTAACTTTTTCCTCCTGAATGTCTCTTCAGAAGACACAACATACGAGATTTGGAGGAAGATAGGTGAAATCTATCAAACTAAGAGTTTGTCTAACAAGTTGTATTTCAAAAGATGTTTATATTCATTAAAGATGAAGGATGGTGATTCTATTGCTGAACATTCGAATTCTTTTAATTTTATTATAAGTCAGCTTACATCTATTGATGTTAAAATAGAAGATGAGGATAAATGTCTTCTATGGATTTTCTTTTTGCCAGAATCTTGGGAAAATTTAATTATGGTTATAACAAGTTGTGGTGCAGAACCTAAGATGGGTAAGGTTATTCCCTTACTTCTTTTAGAGGAGACAAGGAGAAATACCATGCATAGTGGCTCCCAAGATTCCTTGCATGTGTGAGGTAGGCCCAAGGAGAAAGGGCCTAAATGGGATAAGAAGAATGATAAGTCTCAAGGACGATCTAAGACCCATGGAAAGAGCAGAGTGAAGTGTTGGAATTGTGGTAAACGGGGACATGTGAAGAAGGAATGTAGAAATAAGAAAATGAATGTAGATTCCTTCATGGAAAAGTCCTCTGATAATAGTGATTCTGATGTTATGATTATTTCAGCTAACACAGTTTGTAATGATGCTTGGCTTATTGATTTATGTGCTTCCTTCCATATGACTCCTCACAAGGGGTGGTTTTCTACATACAAATAATATGATGGAGGAGAGGTCTTCATGAGTGAAAATAGCTCACAAAAGATTGTCGGTAAAGGAAAGGTAAAGTTGTGTTTCAGTGATGGGAGGGTTAAAATCCTTGATGATGTTTTACATAATCCGGGACTTACAAAAAGTTTAATTTCAGTTTCCAAGTTGGATGATTTTGGAATGCATTTGACATTTGACAATTCTAGTTGCAAGATGGTAAGGGGAAGTTTGGTGGTTTCTAAAGGATCTCGGATAGGGAATCTATTTACACTACATGTCTCTACTTTTTGTAGCTCCTCTTTTGTAACTAGCACTGAAAATGCATGTATGTTGTGGCACCATAGATTGGGACACATCGGTGAAAAAGGTCTTAGAACCATACTTGATAAGAAACTAGTAGATAGTATTTCTAATTGTTTTGTTGGTAAAAATGATTTATGTGAGGATTGTGTGTTTGGTAAACAAAATAAATCATCATTTCCTAAAGGAACTAATAAAGCTAATGGATTGTTAGAACTAATTCATTTGGATGTATGTGGTTCAGTGGATATAGATTCTTTGGGTAGATCTCGTTATTATGCTTCCTTTGTTGATGATTACTCAAGATATACTTGGATTTATTTTATCCCTACAAAATCTGAAATTTTCACCAAATTTAAGGAATTTAAGGCATTGGTTGAAAAGAAAACAAATTATAAGATAAAATTATTGAGATTTGACAATGGGGGTGAATACTATTCTAAGCTGGAATTTGATGAGTTTCATAAACATGCAAGAATTGTTAGGAAAAATACTACACCTTACACACCCCAACAAAATGGGATAGAAGAAAGAATGAACTGTACATTAATGGAAAGAGCTAGGAGCATGTTAAGTAGTGCTAAGTTAAATAAATGTTTTTGGGTAGAAGCTGTTGGTACTGCTTGTTATTTAATTAATAGATCTCATTGTAAAGCTCTTGTTGATAAAAAACCTTATGAAATGTGGTTGGGTAAAAATCCTTTAGTTTCAAATTTAAGGGTCTTTGGTTGTGAGGCTTTTGTTCATGTGCCTAAAGAGAAGCAGTCTAAATTGGATCCCAAATCTCAAAAATGCATCTTTGTAGGTTATGGTGAAAATAATAAAGGTTATAAATTTTGGAATCCACTAACACAAAAGATGATATTTTATAGAGATGTTATTTTTAAGGAATTTAGAGCTAACTCTGAAGATGAGCAACCAAAGGAAAAGTAAAAAAAATGCATTTTGAAAGTAAGCAAGAAGATGCACATGTGGAAGAATAGAGAGATAGACAAGAAGATGGAGAAGAAGAAGAGAGTTATGAGGAATCTATTGTAACAGAAGATGTTGAAAAAAATGAGGATGAAAAAGAGGAGGAACCTATTACTCCACCTTTGAGAAGGTCCACAAGACAACGACATCTAGTTGACAGGTATAGCCAACCTAATTTTCATTGTAAATTTGCTTTCTTATGTACTGATGATGAACCTAGATCTTTAAGGGAGGCTCTTTCTTTAGAAGAATGTGAGTCTTGGATGCAGGCCATGCAGATGAGACGATGTCTTTGAAAAACTGTGACACCTGGGATCTTGTTAGTTTTCCCAAAGGAAGAAAGGCCATTGGTTGTAAGTGGGTATACAAAAAGAAGTTTGGTGAAAATGGTAAGTTGGAATGATACAAGGCCAGATTAGTGGCCAAGGGCTACTCCCAAAGAGAGGGAGTTGATTTTGGTGAAATATTCTCTCCTGTTGCTAAGTTAACTTCTATTAGATTCATTTTATCCATTGTTGTTGCTTATGATTTAGAAATAGAACAAATGGATGTTAAAACTACTTTCTTGCATGGGGATCTTGAGGAAGAAATTTATATGCAACATCTTGACAGTTTTGTTGTGAAAGGAAAAGAACACTTGGTTTGCAGGTTAAAACAATCTCTATATGGTTTGAAATAGTCACCTAGGATGTGGTACCAAAAGTTTGATGCCTTTGCATTAAAGTTGGGTTTTGTTAGAAGTGAAGAGGATCATTGTGTTTATTTTAAAGTTATTGATGATTAGATACTAATTATTATCTTATATGTGGATGATATGTTATTCATTGGTAACAATAAGGAAATTATTAGGGAACTTAAAACTCAACTTTTTGACACATTTGATATGAAATTTTTAGGGGTTACTAAATATATTCCTGGGATGGAAATCATTAGGGATCAGGTTCACAGAAAGATTTGGCTAAGTTAGAGTAAGTATGTTAAGACTATGTTGCAAAGGTTTAATATGTAGGACTATAAACCAGTAAATATTCCATTTCCTGTTGGTACTAAGTTAAGTTTGTAAATTTTTCCTAAATTGGATGATGATATTGATGAAATTTCTAAAGTTCCTTATGCCAGTGATGTCGGTAGCTTAATGTATGCAATGGTTTGTACTAGAATAGATATGGGCCAAGCAGTGGGAGTTCTAAGTAGGTTTATGTCTCACCCTGGTAAAGAAGATTGGAATTTTTTAAAAAGGGTATTTAGATATTTGTGAGGCACTTCTGGTCACTATTTGGTTTATCACATGGTACTAATAATTCGGACAAGTCATTGGACATATAGGGTTTTTTTGTTGCAGATTAGGCAAGTGACTTCGATAGTCGAAGGTCCACTAGTGGCTATGTGTTTACTTTGTTTGGAGGTGCAGTGGGTTGGATGAGTAAAAGATAACCTATAATTTCTTTGTCCACCATTGAAGTAAAGTATATGGCTACTACACATGCCTCTAAGGAGGTAGTTTGGTTACATAGACTTGGTAATGGTATTGGTTTTGATTATCGGATAGTGAGGATCAAGTGTGATAGTCAGAGTGCCATATGTTTGGCTAAAAATATTAAGTATCATGCTCGTACTAAGCATGTTGATGTTTAGTATCACTTTTTGTGAGAAATGGTTGAGAATGGACATGTCTTGATTGAAAAAGTTGACACTTTGGATGATGTTGTAGATTCTCTTATGAAGCCAGTCACCATAGATAAGTTCTCTTGGTGCAGAAAGGTCATTGGCCTTGATCACTGTACTTAATTCTATGTAATTGTATCTCTATGGGTGTAATTTACAATGTATGATGTCAAGTGGGAGAATGTTAGGATTTAGGTGCCATAAACCTTGTAAATCCTTTAATTAATTATTATCCTAAAGTGTTTTCTACATTTACCCATAAAAGGTGAAATTGTTTGACCAATGGTGGTGAAAGAGACAATGCAAATGTAGTGTTACCATTACTGTTTGTCATTTAGGAAAAGGACAAAATAGCTAGATGTCCCACTTGGAATCTTCTAGAATGAGGTTGTTAGGTTTTTGTAAGAGAATCTATGACATGTATGACAGTTGTCATAAGATGCTATGATAGTATGATAGATTCCTATGATAGCATGACAAAATATGCTATCTTTGACCCCAGGTGCTCATGCATAAGACATGCCTTATGAAAGTTATAAGAGCATCTATAAGAGGCTATTTTTAGGATGTCATGACCATTTCATGAAGGGAGATGTGGGTTTTTCTAAGTGGTATTTATTCCTATTGTTTGGTGAAACCATGGTGGTTTTCATCATCACAAATCTCTTTAAATAGGGGTCTTGAGCTAGAGTTATTCAATTCAGTTTTGCAGGTTTGCAAGGTAACAGGATGCTGCAAGATTTTATAGAGATGATAAGAGATTTGCTATTTATTCAGGTTTGCTACATGTAATATTTCATAATATTAATAATATACTTGCCTCTCTTTCATTGGTGGAGTTTTTTCCCTTTGGGGTTTCTCCATGTAAATCTATTGTTGCGTGTGTTATGATTCTTCTATCTCTCTCTCTCATTCTTTGTTCACACTAAGGTTAAAGGTTAATCTACATATTTAATATTTGCATTCACTCATTCATGTTCATATTGCAAGCTTTCTCCACCTTGATGATCAACAATTAGTCAATTCCAACACTTTCTTTAGACATTTCTCATGAGGTCTGGATGAAGTTGGAAGAACTAAATGAAGGAAATGAAAGAATAAAGTTGAAAAAGAAGCTCGCAACAAAGCACAAATATGAGAATATTAAAATGGAAGAAGGTGAAGAGTTTACAAGCTATTTCTAGAGGGTTGAGATGACAACAAATGAAGTTAAGAATCAAGGGGGAAAATAGGCCGATGGAGATATCATTGAGAAGATCCTAATCACTTTACCAGATTGCTATAGTGATAAGATCTCAGTTATTGAAGAGATGTATTATCCTAAGAAGTATACTAAAGAACAGTTATTTGGCACCTTGACAACATTTGAGATGAGAAAGTTCAGGAAAGAAGAAATACAAAAACAACATTTAAGGAAATGAATATTGAATATGATCCAGATAGTGATAGTTTTGATGAGTTGGAAGAGAATTACACTAGAAATTTGAAGAAAGGTATCAAAAAGTATAAAGGTATGTTTCCCTTTAAATGTTTCACTTGTGGTAATATTGGTCATTATGCTTCAAGATGTCTAAATAGAGTTGTTCATAAGAAGAACAAGGATTGTAAAGATAAGGATAGAAAGGATAAGAAATACAAGAAGTTGTATTATGTTAAAGAAGAAGTCAAGATTTCTGATGATGAATTTGAAAATGAGGGTGATGAAATTGAATGAGCACTTGTTTTTAGCTTTGGAAAAAATATATATATCTGCTAAACCTAGAAAATGTGCTAGGAAGAATTCTCTGAAAAACAAAAAGAATAGGATGGAAGGTATTTTGGTCACTGCCTTTCATGCAAGACAGGATGAAGACTACTAGGTGATTGATAGGGGATGTTCTAATAACATGACCAGAGATGAGAGTAATTTCACTAAACTTGAAAAGTATGATGGCGGTTTGGTCATGTTTGGTGATGATTCAGGAGCTAAGATTTGTGGGAAATGTACAATTAGTTTTGATGGAGTACACAACACTGATGATGTATATTATGTAAAGGGTTTGAGGAATAGCCTTTTGAGTGTTGGATAGATGTGTAGCAATGGTTTTAAACTTATGTTTTAGAATAATACATATGAAATCAGAAAAGGATCTGGAGATATGGTTGCTACTCGAAGGAGAACTCATGTAAACATCTATCAACTTAAGGGATTGGATGGTCAATTCCTTGTATCTCAAGTCAGTGAAAGTTGGTTATGGCACTGGAGGATGGGACATGTAAACTTTGATAATCTGGTCAAAATAAGCTCAAGAGATGTTGTTCAAGGTATACCTAGAATCACAAAGCCTGCTAATACTATTTGCAAAAGTTGTCAGTTAGGGAAAAAAACAAGATGCAACTTTAAGGGAAAAGAGCATTCTCCTACTAGAATGTTGGAATTATTTCATACCAACCTATGTGGTTCGACTAGAATAGGAAGCCTGAATGGTAATAGGTATTTCATGCTCCTTATTGATGATTATTCTCAAATGACATGGGTTTCTTTTCTTAGAGAGAAGACTCAGGCTCTGGATAGGTTTAAAGTGTTCAAAGCAAGAGTGGAACATGAAGTGAATTTGAGAATCAAATGTTTGAGATCTGATAGAGGTGGAGAATTCACTTCTAGTGAATTTAATACATTTTGTGTACAACATGGCATAAAAAAGACAATTTTCTACTCGAAGAACCCCTCAACAGAATGGGGTAGTTGAGAGGAAAAACTGGATGGTACAAGAAGTTGGAAGAACCATGATGAAAGAATCAAATGTACTGGATGTGTACTAGAGAGAGGAAATACACACTGTTGTTTATGTTCTTAATAGAGTTCAAATTAGAGGAAACAATACAAAGGCTCCTTTTGAGTTATGGATTGGTAATACTCCTACTATGAAGTACTTCAAGGTATTTGGAAGTAGATGTTACATTAAAATGGATGATGAAAATATTGGAAAGTTTGATGCTAGATGTGATGAAGGAATTTTTCTTGGGTACTCTACTACCAGCAAAGCATATAGATGCTTCAATAAAAGATTGAGGAAGATTGTTGAAAGTGCTAATGTGAAAGTTGATGAAGACATGCACAGACCTATTGAGATAAGTGAAGTTGAACCGGATGATCCTATCTGTGGATATGCACCTAAAAATAATAAGAAGGAAGAAGAAGAAGAAGAAGAAGAAGAAGAAGAAGAAGAAGAATAGATTGGAGAAGAAAATGAACCAAAACCTACTGTTAAGACTCCTAAGTGTGTGCAGAAGAATCATCTAGAGGAAAAGATAATTGGAGATAAGAGTGAAGGTGTGAAGAAAAGAAGTAAAGTAGTAGCTGAGGTAAATATGTGTTTACTCTCTAAAATTGAAACTAAGTTTGTGAGTGAAGCATGTGAAGATGAGAGTTGGATGAAAGCTATGAAAGAAGAGTTGCAGCAAATAGAAAAGAATTATACATGGGAATTAGTTCTAAACCTATGAATAAGAATATAATTGGTTCAAAATGGGTGTTCCGGAATAAGTTGAATGAAAATGGTGAAGTTATAAGAAATAAATCAAGACTTGTAGGCAAAGGATACTCATAAGTTCAAGGTATAGACTTTGAAGAAATTTTTTCCCTTGTGGCTAGAATGGAAGCTATTAGAATTATTTTGGAGTTTTCTGCCCACAAGGATTTCAAAGTATATTAGATGGATGTCAAGTCAACATTTCTAAATGGTGAATTGGAGGAACAAGTATACAGGGAAAAACTTGAAGTATTTCAGTTATCTAACAAACTGGATATGGTTTGTAAGTTGAAGAAGGAATTGTATGCATTGAAGCAAGATCTCGGAGTTTGGTATGCAAGATTGGATAGATACCTGACAAAGAAAAGATTTAGCAAAGGCTCTATTGACATCAATCTCTACTTCAAAGTGCAAGGTAATAAAATGTTAATAGTGGTAGTATATGTTGAGGATATCATCTTTCATGGAAATGAAAGCATGTGAAAAAAATTTGCAGAAGAAATACAAAAAGAATTTGAAATTTCCATGATTGGTGAGTTGAATTTCTTTCTCTATCTTCAAGTAAATCAAATCATAAGGGGATATTCATTTCACAATTAAAGTATCTAAAAGAGATATTGAAGAAGTTTGGAATGGATGACTCCAAACCGGTTAGTACTCCTATGGTAACCAGATGTAAGCTGAGTAAAGATGATGAATTTGCTAAAAATGATCAGAGAAAATACAGATCTATGATTGGTTGACTATTGTATCTTACTACTACCAAACTAGACATTATGCATGTAGTTTTTCTAGTTTCCATATTTCAAGAAGATCCTAAATAGGCATGTGTTATAGTTGTAAAGAGGATATTTAGATATCTTAAAGGTACACTGGATTATGGCTTATGGTATCCTACGGGTGTTGATTTCACCTTGAGTGCTTATACCGATGTAGATTGGGCTAGTTGTGTGGATGAATGAAAGAGTACTAGTGGAGGTGCTTTCTTTCTTGGTGAAAGACTGGTTTCTTGGTTGAGTAAGAAATAAGACTCAATTTCTTTATCCACTGTAGAGGCATAATATATTGTTGTATCATCATGATACACAGGTTTTGTGGATGAAGCAAACTCTAAAAGACATTGGAGTAATATGTTATGATCCTATTCCTATTTTCTGTGACAACACAAGTGCTATAAACATTTCAAAGAATTTAGTTATGTATTAAAGAACAAAACACATATCTATCAAATATAATTTCCTAAGAGAAAAAGTGTTGGAGAATGAAGTCAAGTTGGAGTATGTGACAACAAATGAACAAATTGCAAATATATTTACTAAGGCTCTTCTAAAGGATACTTTTGAGTATCTTAGGGAGAGGTTGGGGGTCCTTGGCCCTCCAAACTAGGTTCACATGAAGGTGCATCAGTCTAGTGAATTCAAAAATTCTTCATTTATCTAGACTGATGAATGGGTCTACTCTGTAGGGGGAGTAGGAAAGGTTTTCATTGTTGCAATATGAGTTAAATGGGTGCACTCCTAAGGGGGAGTGATAATATTTTTTATCTTTTCCATTGATGTCAAAGGGGGAGAGAAATTCATGTGAAAAATAGTAGCAAAAGAAGAGAAGGTTTCCTCCTAGAATATTGTGCAGGATGTTGTCTTTGATGGTTTTTCACATCATGTGTTACCATCAATGACAAAGGGGGAGACTGTTGCAAGTATGAGCAAGTTTTCTGGTGTTGTCATTAATTTTGTCATTGATGTCAACATAGTTTAGTATGTTTCACACTTTCCATGTGTTGATCATCAAAGCTTGGACCTCTCCGACAGTCTTATGGGAAATTCAGCGAGTGGGGAATAAATTGCATCTCACTAAATACCTCTAGGTTTTTTATAGAAAGTTGGATCTTATTTTGGGGTTTTAAGATAAGGGAGAAAAAAAGAAATGTAAATGTAAAACATGAAAGGTGATACACCAAAGCTTCTACAAAATTTCAAACTCAAATTATTCCTATGATTGATATAGAGGGCACAGAATGCCACAACCCCTCATTGTTAGAAAGAGAATGAACAACAAAGGCTAACTTCAAGCACATTGTAGACTTTCAAATCTTTCTGCAGGAAGTGTTCATTAAGGTCTGATCAAACATAAAAATTCCTTAGAGTAAAAGAATAATATTTCATAAATGATAAGAATACTGTCTCCCAATAAAGCATAGCACAGAAAAATAACAACATCAAAGATAATAGAAAAGTCCAATGACATAGTCCAATTTTTCCCCAAAATTTTATTTCATAGTACAAGTATAAAGCATAGAAATCCGCTATCTAAACTATCAGAATATAGCTTACAAGACATAGTGTTTCATTCAAAATGATAGTTAAAGAAAGAAGACTTGAAAAAGGCCATACATGCACAATCTCAAAAATTGCCCTTAATAGTTCATGCTTTAATTAAAACTAAACTTTGAAACAAAGGTCGGATGTGAATCTGACAATAGTTTAAAACTTAATAAATATAATTTTCCAAAATAAAGTAGTTCTACAACTTGCTTTCTGAAATATAGTTCATAAACTCTAAGAAAATTGAAAAGGAAAAAAATTCCTCTTTTTAGAGAAAACAACTTCCTCTTAGAAAAATCCTTTTCTGAAAAATCATCCATCTTCTGATGTTGAATCCTTCCTTTTATAGTCGTCAAAGAGAGAAACACTTCCTTGCCCAGAAGTAAATGTTGCTAGATGTTGACACCTGATAGCTTGCAATCTGATTGTAAGCCCTCAGTTAGGCCACAAAAGGCCTTTGCATTAACTTTTCAGCTACTGCATTGATGTTCTCTAGATATTTTGAAGAGAGAGAGCAATATTGGATCCACTCCTAAAAAATGATATTTTTAGCAATTAATTCCTTTGACTCAATCATATCACCTTGTAGCACTGACTGGAAGCTCTCATCCTGAGACAAGCAAATAGAAAAGAGAAAGTTCCAACAATCTTTTAAAATATATAGTCCTCCTTTGTTAGAGAGGTGACACATCACTTGGTCGAGAACTTCATGCTTTTTGAAGAATTTTTTGTAGCGAATCCCCGCCATTCTGACACATTTCTTAGGCACCCCTCCAAAAAGGAAAATGATCAAGGAAAAATGTGTAACCACCTAGTGGTGCATTGCCTATCCTCCTTATTGGCCTCACCTTACCCCCTATTTCTTTTGCAAGAATAAAAGTGAAAACAAAAACTAGAAGGCTAGGGAAATGCGAAGAACTCTTTCACAGTTCTATAGACTCACAGGGGCCTTCGCTTGTAGAGGTACGAACCCAACTTTTTGGAAATTCCTGAATTTTTAGAAAGGGGGAGTGTTGCGCCTACCATTCTTCCTCAGTGGGTAAAGACATATTACAAATGAGCCTATAGGATTTATCAAGTTGGAAAAATTCTTTGAAAGACATGACCCCCCATTTGGCAGTAACCACCTCAAGGTAGTGATAAAGGTGAGAAAAGTGAAAAATCTCACGTTCAACTTCATCAATTGTACGCACCACACTTGAACTTGGAAACTCAGCCACAACCTAGTCCTTATATTTGATAGCCTCTGTAATTTGCTCCACAGTTTGCATAGTTCCTTCTGGAGAAAAAAAGGGGGTAATCCGTAGTTGATCAAGACATTAAAATCCTTTTTAATCTCTTTGACTTTCCTTGCTAACACTAACTAGAAATCTTTACACTTCTTAGCAATTTTTTGGGATTTGATAATTCTGCTAGCCCTAATGTACGCATTTCTTCTATCAACAATTCCAACATCCTTTAAAGTTTCATCACAATCCACACAAAGTCTGGAAGTGAAACTTTGTGATTCCACCACTCAAGAGTCACATTTTTGTAAGATATGATCAGTCGTTGAGCCAATTTTCTCATTTATTTCTTGGACCTCCTTCAAGAATTGAAAAACAAGCCTAAGAACAAGGACTATGGCTGCAATCCACTCCTAATGCAAAGATACCAATATTTTCAATAGCAGGAGGGACCCAGTTTCTTGAGCAACAACCAACTCTTGATTGAGTTGAATCTCCTTTTCCTTTGCGTCTTCCTCCAGTTACCCCTTTTTCTTGAGGGTGTTTATCATTTTGGAGCTTTCCTTTCGTTTCTCTAAATCACAAGCTTGCAATGCAAACATGACTTTTTTTTTTCTAGCTTCATATTTTCTATGTCTATTTGTGCCTTTTGAATAGCATCAAAAAACTAAGATCGGACATTACCTAGCTCCTTCTACAAATTTTCTTGAGTACTCCTATATCCTGCATTGATCTGATGTTGGATGGAAAGATCATCTTTTAACCCTTCAATTTTAGTATGTAGTCGAACCTACTGGTTTTGTGCTTCTTCAAGTAATTTTGAGCCTTCTCCCTATTTACTTTGAACTTGTATGATGTAGGCCAATTTGATGTATTTAGCTTTGATCTCCATCCCCAATCTTCCTATTGTTTCCCTTACATTTACCAGCTTTTCCTCTCACATTTTTAACCTTCTATCCATCTTTTCATAGTCTGAGTATACCACCTTCTGGGTGGTCTTAGCTAAGACCACTTTGTCATGGGGATGTGTTTCGGTTAGATCTAGGCCTATTGTCCAGATGTCATAGTCCTCTAGCTGTATTTTCCCCTAAGGCTTAGCCATAAGAGGGGTCATGGTATTGATTAAAAGAGAATTTAACTCCTCATTGTAACAAGCCTCAACCCTCTTAGCAGTAGGTAACTCGACGTTTTTCAAAAGGTGTCTTTGTTTAGCATTTTGTCAGGCCATCTTTTTTGCATTGAAATGATCTTGGAGAGTTTTAAGAACATCAATGTTCTGCACTGCAATAGGGGCACCAAGAGGAAAACTAAAAAGAGTAACAAAGGGAGAGATTTCAGATGTATGGGTATGGGGAGAGGCGAAAGGGAGCGTTATCATGGAAAAGGGTGGAACACCCAACTAGGACTAAGTAGGGGTTTTTCCGGTGGAAGTAGACAAAGACATCCGCTGGTGAAAAGGTGTTTGCTAAAAAACCATCAGATTAGGTATGGGGGTGAGTACTAATGCTTTGACCTTTTCAAAAGGGGCCCTTGATGGGGCGAATAAAGAGTTAGCAACGGTTGAAACAAATGCTACTTGTTCGGAGTGCGGGGTAACCTTAGGGAAAGGGGTATTTAGGATTACTAAATCAGGGTCTATGGATGGAGGATTCCTGCCCAAAAGAGGAGGAAGAGGGGTAACCAAAGAGGTAGAAAAAGGAAGAGAAGGAGGAGTCAAACTTACTTGAGCAACAGTGGTCAAAATATCTTAGAGAGCAGACTCCACTTCTTCTTCTCCTCAAGTCAGTGCTTCAATTAGACCTAGCCCTTCCAACCTTCTTATTTTCTCTTGACCAAAGATAACATGCTCTATTCTTCTGACCATCGTTCCCTTTGAAAAATGACCCTCCACAACTGCAATGGATGACGGTCTTGTGGACCTTCTAGTTTTCTTTCCCTTACTTTGGGCACTAGAGGCAAACAGGGCCTGCGAATCTTTCTTCCTCAAATCCTTCCAACCACCTGATTTTTGAGGTTGGTGGATCCATCGTGGAACTTTCTCTACATCAATTTCATGGATGGTTTCTAGATTACTGCTATCGGATTTGGCCTCCTTATCATAAAGATACTCAAATTCTTCATCTTGTGGGAACTGTCTGACAAGGGAGTTGGTGCAATGCAACTCTTGTTAGAACCTCTAGAAATATGCCTTCTTTCTTCCTGACCATTGCCTCTTCTTTAGTTGTGTGTTGAGGGATTTATTTATTAGAAGATTCCTATCATACTAGACCTTCGAAGTATAAAAAATCAGCTATTCTAGTCACTTGAAGGGGATGCACTTCAAGTCAACATATACTTGTGCACTTTCCTGAGTCGCATTCTTCCTTCTTTCAAAGTATTCCCACTCCTCATGCATTATGCTATAAATTTCTCTTAGATTATAGTCCCACTTATCGAAAATGAGTACCATACCCAAAACCTCCAATAAATTCTTGAGTTCTCCTTCACAAAATCGCTTGGTGAGAGATACCTAATTATTAGCAATAGTGAGAGGAAGCAGATACAACTTCATTTTATTCCTTCTTGCATTGTAGATTCTGTAACATCGGTCAACTAGCAACATGCTTCTAATGCAAAAAACCTATCTGTCACAAACTTGGGGAGCCAAAAAGATTCATTGGGGTAACCGTGAAACCTAATGAACATGAAATCTACACCCAGGAAGTAATCCACTAGGTTTTATGAGATCCTCCTCCATTGTAAAACCTTAGGAGAAAAATGTCTTGTGGGGTGAAACAATAACTCTTGGAGTATGGGCCTCAAAAAGAAATCTGCAAACCCATAATAATCCCCTGAAAGTAGAATTAGTCTCATAATTCTTTAGCTGGTCCAACATGTTCTTAGCTATTGACTCGGCAAAATCATAATGTTTTTGGATTTTTTCTCTTTTTGGCTCAAAATCTAGGCTGAACTAAAAAGGAAGAACCTGGGTATCATTGTCGAGGCCAAATACCCAGGCCAACATTGAAAATACCGCTTGAGTGTCCTGTTTGAAAATATCATATGACATAGGGAAAGGAACATGGCCCCTATCTGGTTGCTTCCTTGTTTCTTCTTCATAAAATTTTGTCCTTTTCGCTCTTTCTTCCCTAACAAGATCCATCTTTCCTCTGTTGAACAACTCTGAATCCCAAACCATAGGGATACATAACATATCCCATATGGCTTGAGCTAATATGGTAAATCTAATCTTGCCACTTTAGATAATCCATGTTACCTCATCAAATATCTTGGCACATGCATTGACCAATTTAGCTCATGGATGTATGGTGGGAAACATGAACTGCAACAAGCCACAATCCCATAATTGGAACACAAAGCTATCAAATTCCTCATACTTTCCCTTCCTTTGAAATGCACCTTTCCTGAGGCTTTTAGGATTGACTGTCAACTTAGGATCAAAAAAATTGTCAGCGATGTCTTGTATTGCCTCTATTTTTATAGGCGTATCTATAGGAACCTTCTTGCAATACTCAAAAGGTTTTTCCTCTATAGCTAAAGCATTGGAAAAAGATTTTTGCCAAAAAATATTAGCATAAATAAGTCGTTGGATTGAAATTGTGGCCTGTCTCCCAGAAGTTGAGGGTTCTGCCATGATTGTATCAAGAGTTGCAGAGGACCTCTTAGGGATAATGGTCAAGAACCCTTTTCTATGGAAATAAAAGTATACTTTTGAGTGCAATTAATGCTTTTGTTAGTACATGCACTCAAGGCTATGCTATTGCTATTGATCTTATTAAATGATGCCATTGGGATCATATGTGTGGACTTAATATTCATATCTCTTGGGAATGCCAAAAATATTGTGAGGATAGAACTAGTACATTCCTTTCACCACCTCTAGATTGAAAAAGAAATATGTCATCGAGAAGCGTACTTCCCGTCATACTAAACGTGCTGAAGTGGTATAAGGTACCCTTGAAAAACACAACCATTAATTTTCCAGAGATCTTTCTTTTAAGACGCATTAACCCCATCTTTTCTCATTAATGGGATAGTTGGCACTGATGATGACGATGGACACATGTTAATAATCGGCACACTAGAGCATTTACTCCCAACATCCCAATTTATTTCTTAAGGCATTTCTCAGGATTCTCCATATGATTTATCTACTCTAGTCCATTATGTCTCAACTTTTTCCATTGTCATCTGGCCAAAGGCAGATATTTCCTTGATCATTTTCACTGATCAACCTTTTCTATATATAGTCACACCACCTTTTGCAACATTCATTCAAAAAAAAATATCTCTAACTTAGTTGGCTTTCCATCTAGTTCCTTTCCATTCTTCTAGAATTCATCGCCTTACCAGAATTCCTATTGGCTTGGGGACCCCTATTTGGCTCCTTCCACAGAGGCTGCAATATAGCTTCATGGGAGAAATCACCAATGACCAAATCAAACAATGATCAAGAAATGTGACCCAATTATCATGATTGTGTTTAAATGGTGGTGGGTACTAACTTCATTTCTGATGAGAACTAGCAGTAGAACAACTACAATGTGCTTTCTCACTTTGTGGCCTCACTATTACACTTGAACGTGTCCAAACCCATGATAATTGAGTTATGTCAAGAGACTTTTGACACTTCGCTAATGGAAGGGCTCATAGAAATAGTGCAAGTAGCTATCCCTAGTGTTGGCATCCTGAGAGCCATAGACCTTTGAAGGCATGTGGACTTCAACATAGACATGCCCTAGCTACCCTTCCTTTCTGATTTCTACACTATGGACATGCAAACACATCAACATTCTTCTTAGCCAACGGTCATCTTCTTGCTTCATGAGTACGGTGTGGAGTGGGTTATAGGACTATCCTAGAGGAAACACTTGAATTTCCTGGTGCAAAGTAGAAATGAGTAGTCCTTGGGCCTACATTTGTGTCCATCTCATTCCTCGATACTCCTTTTGTAACCAAATAGAGAGAAGAAGAGAAAGAAAAACAGCTCGATAGTGAGTCTTTTCTTATTCCTGGGTGACAGCTAATGGCACCTTCAGACTCTTTTGCACATTACTCCTTTGTTTATCTTTTTCTTTGTAAGCCCTTTTGGGCTCGCTCAAGAGAGCTTGGTGTTTGAATCTAAAATTGGGCTTGCATATCTGTAGAACTTCTAATATAATACAAACTACGTATTTCCTAGTGTCCTAGGTTTTATTCAAAACTTTAAAATTATTACAAAAATTTATCTATGATAGATAATTGTTTAAAGCTTCTAAAAGACATGCATTTTTAATGGAAAATCTTTAGATAAATACCATTCAATGGTATACCTAAAGCATTACCTTCCATATCTTCAATTTCATATGCATTCTTTTCTTTACATGTGTTGATTTGGAAAGGCCCTTTCCACAGTGCTTCAAATTTTGTGTGATGTCCTAGTTTTGCAGTACATTTGTCGTATTTTAGCACTAAACTCCCTTCCTTGAACTTTGGACTAGAGGCCTTTTTTTAAAACCATCACTTGACCGTTTGCTAATGGTCGATCATAGCCCCATGGGATTTTTCTCTATATTCTTCTAGTTTGAGGAGTTGTAGTCGCACCTTCATTCTGCCATTTTCTTCAACTTCCAGTGCTTTCAATAGTTGTAGAGTAGGGATCTCTATAGAAATGGGCATTACTACCTCCTTTTCGTATACCAACTCATAGGGTGAAGTTTTCAAAATATGTTGGGGGTAATTCGGTCCACCCACAAAGCTACTGGTAGATCCTTGTGCTAGTCTCTTTGTCGTTCTAACCCAATGCATTTAATTAACCTAAATAGGTTTTTGTTGGTGGATTCTGCTAACCCATTTCCTTGTGGACAGTAATTTGATGAAGTTTCAAGAAAAATTCCATGCCAGATAGCAAAGTATGACAACCCTAACCTGACAAAAGCCCTGGCATTGTCGGATATGATGGTTTTGGGCGATCCAAACTTGGTCACCAATTCTTCGAGAAAATTAACAATTTCTCCTTCTGTTGCATTTTTTAGGGCTACAGCTTCTTCCCACCTTGTGAAGTAATCAGTTGTTGTGAGAATCCACTTATGTCCAGCACTAGAAATAGGATTTCTCATACTGATAAAATTTAGACCCCACTGGGAAAAGGGTTCTTCTATCACAATTGGGCTCAGGGGTTGAGTGACATTCCTTCTTTTGCAAACAAAATATTGGCATTGAGTAAAATTTTGCACTAGATGATGTGCTTCTATGAACATAGAGGGCCAATAATATCCTACCCTCATTATTTTCAGAGTGGTGGTCTTGGTAGAAAAATGTCCACCCTTAGGACTATGGTGAAATTCATTAAGAACCCTTTCTACCTGTAGGACGTCAAGGCACCAAAGTAGCATACCATCATAATTTCTTTTAAAAAGTACATCTTCGATTATTACATACCTTGTGCCTTGCAACTGATAGTACCTCCTTTTATTAGACGACAAAATGGTTGGGTAATATCATTTTTACATGTGTTGTATTTGATCAGCAACCCAAGATTTGTTGGAGTCAAATTGATTTGAGTATACTTGGCCAGTTTCCCTTTCAGTCTTGAGACTTGCTTCTTGTGCCATATATTCACATAGACCTCTTCCTCAGACCAGCTTAGTCCATCTGATATCTACATCATACTCTAGAATCTTAGTAATTGAGTTTTCTCCTTTTTCAGTGATCTCTCCCTCGGTTATGTACTCCCGCACACTAGGATGTGCTACGAGAATATTGATTTTATTGGCCAACGCCAAGTGTCAAAATTTTAACAATAGCAAAATCTTGTTTTTCTATAAATTTTTACCTCATCTCATACCCTTTCAAAGTCCTAGAATAGAATGCAACAAGATTTTCTCCTTCATTTTGATCACCCTTTTGAGTAAGTACTGAAGTTATACTATCTTGACCACTATACACCTACAGTAAGAAATCCTTGGAGAAAACTAGATTGGTCAAAACCAGAGCATCAAAAATTTCCATATTTATTTTCTCAATGGCCTCTTTCCCCTTTGAGGTCCATTTGAAAGGTAGATTCTTTTTGAGTATTAGTGAAATAGGCCTTACAATACCAGCGAAGTCAAAAATGAACCTGCTGATGAAATTGATCTTTCCTAGGAATGATTGGAGTCCCTTTTGATTCACTGGTAGAGGTTATTCCATTATTAACCTAACCATCTTAGGATCTATTGCTATTCCTTCTTTTGATACTATAAAGCCAAGTAGCTTACCTTGACGTACCCAAAAATCACATTTTTTGGGATTCAGAGAAATCTCGAACTGTCATTTATGGAAAATATTTTCTAGATGATCAAAGTGATCATTTCTTGATTTTGAAAATACTATTAAGTAATCTAGATATATTAGAATTATCAAGTTAATTAAGACCCTAAAGAAGATATCCATTGCTCGTTAAAAGGTCACACCAGCATTTGACAAGCCAAATGGCATTTTAGCATATGCAAACATTCCCCACTTAGTGGTAAATGTTGATTTGTGTTGGTCACTCTCCTTCACATATACCTAGTTATACCCTAAAAAACCATCAAGTAGTGAGAAAATTTTGGACCCAACTACTATCTGTAAAAAATTTTCCATTGAAGGCAAAGGGTAATGGTCTTTAAGCGATCCTTTATTTAGATCTCAAAAATCAACGCAGAGTTTGATATCACCATTTTTCTTCCAGACAAGTACCAGGTTCGACACCAAGTAGAATGTTTGGTTGGATATATTATCTTGGACTCGGTAAATTTGGTAAGCTCTTGTGCCATTAATGCCTCAATCTTTGGATTGATAGGCCTTTGCTTCTATCAGATAGTTTTAGACCCATCCTCCAAGTCGATGGTATGTTGGATTATACCTAGATCATAACCTCTAAGGTCATCATAAGTCCATGCCATAACCCCATCATAGTCATAACATAGATCCCTTAGTCTTTCTTTATCTTTAGTCAGAACCTTGTTTTTGACATTTAACCTCCTGCCATCCCTGACATTAAGTTCTTTGTAATCCTTTTCATCTATTATGAACCTTCATTTTCCTTTTCTTGCATCTTCACAGTCAAAGAGATTCTCGAGGGAAATTAATCCCCTCGAAATCTTATTCCCTTTCAATTGGATGACCCGCCCTTTAGATAATTTCGTTCCTAAGGTTGGACTATCAAGAATCATTCCTCCCTTTTATATGAAGGTAGCTATTTGGGTATTGTCATCGAAAACCTGCCAATTCTCATCATTGTCTGGAATAGAGGGTTAGACAATGACTTGAACAACATTCTGCTTAGTTGAGTCAGAAGCTGATTCAAGTTTTGACTCGATCAATACCATTCGGTTGGCTTCACTGTTCTATGATTGGGGAATAACTTGTATGTCAGTATGTGCAGGATCATCATGGAAAAAACATGCCCTTAAGTGGCAAAAAATTCAAAAAAAATCAGAGTTAGGCAACTTGACATAAAAATTCGAATAAATTATCTATATTATTTCAAAAATATGTAAGAATAGAATTTGTAGCACATTGAATATAGTCTCTAAACTACTAGGTTTTTTTTAAAAAAAATCTATTTGGTGAAAATTTGAAATTTCAATGCAAGAGTACTTAAATTTCAGGAAAAATAAGAAGTAGGTGTCCGTCGACCACCCTAACCACAATAAAATGAAAATTATTTTTTATAAGATTTTAGACATAAGTAGAGGATTCATGTCCAGATGTGATGAATATTTTTTGTAATTTTTTCCTAGTAAATAATTAATTATGAATTTTTATTACAACTTTTAAAAAATATAAAACTTGTATGTCTGACCACCTTAACTTGGTCAAAACTTCATGAAATTCAATTTTTCTTTTTTAAATCCTATAGTATGTGAAACATAGAATATGATGCATGTTTTGGATTCCAAAAATGTAATACCGTTTGAAAGCTATAGATGTTTTTCAATCAGCCTATCAATCAGGACTTTAGTCATAATTCAAATAGAAAATGAATAATAATTATTTATTAAATTCAAAGTAAAGCATAATTTGTATTGGTGGAAAGCTGAGAATCTCCTTTAAAAACCCTTTTCATTTCATCAATTTTGGGGAAAAAAGGTCGTTAGCCACATACCCTACAAATACCCATCATATTCCCACTTTTTGGCCCATCATGATCCTGCACATACCCATTTTGAAGGCTTTGAAACCTTCAATCAGGTCCTAGACTCAATGTTTGTATGACCTCATTTGAGTGTTCTTTGCTGCTACTTGGCCACGAACCTGACTCACCACCAACTCTGAATCTCTGGAAACTTGTAATCTCTTTATACCCATTCTTTGTGCAAGGTTTAGGCCATGAACTAAGGCCTCATATTTAGTGTCATTATTCAAGCATGAAAACATGAAATGGTAAGCTCTAAGCATCTCAAATCTTGTTGGAGAGAGCAAACAAACACTCCCACCAACACCAGCGTTACGCTTGGCACCGCCAAAGAAAATAGTCCATTGCCAATTATCTGACGGGTCATCAAATTTCTCATGGTCTCTTACTAGTTTCGGGAAAACTTGATTGTCATCAAAAATTACATAAGTGCTAAGCCCAGTTGCATGGAAGTTGCTGAAGGGATCAGACTCATTGAATTGGTTAAGCAAAACTTCTTCAGGAGTTCTCTCACTTGTATCCTCTTTGTCTTCTACAATTTCAACACAATACTTCTCCTATTGAGATATAGCTATATGCGCAGTTTCAAAGCATAGGAACACATTGTCTACAATATGCTCAGGATGCCATGGATTTGAAAGAATCTTCATCTTTGCTCCTTTCTTAGTCCACATAATCAAATGGGACCAATCGAGTGCCAAATATCCACCGAGTTTGGCGATGAAATCCCTTGATAAACGCATCCCAAAAATCGGTGGAATATCTATCACTACCACTTCCTGGGTGACTGTTTGGCTTGGGAAAGATAAAATAGTCAAAGAAAAATCCTTTATCTGACCAATGGTTGGCACCCTTTTTCCATTTAACTGCATGATTCCTCTTTCAAGAGGTTCATATTTTAGTTTTAAGGCATCTGCCACTTGCTTTCGCATGATAGTCGTGCTTGCCCTCAAATCAATCATATTATTATGCAACAATTTATCTCCTATTATAAGTGTCAAAAAGAAAGGTGTGGGCTTTTCTCTACTTACCTCCTTTTCCTTAATGTTGTTTTCATTATTCATATAAGTCATTGCTTTCAGATTCTGAGGGTTAGGTGTGGATCTATCATTCCCACTTTGACTATTTAACTGAGTTGTCCCTACCTACAATCCTTTCCCTTCCACCTCTAATGCTTCCTAAAGTAGGTTTTTCTACTCAAGAATTGAAATGATGTCCCATGACGATACATTGGTAGGCACCTTCTTTAATTGCTCCACTACATTAACCATCCCAAATATTTGGGCCTTTGGCTTAAATGGTGGTATCTCTTTTGGTTTTAGAAAAGGGTGTTCTGTCATGACTAGGGAAGGTGCTTTGTTCACCTCCTTTTCTACTAATGGAACCTTTTTTTGTTGTGGACAAGGTTGGATGATGGGTGGAAAACCCTATCTTTTTGGAGGAAACAGTTGTCGCGGCTGCAAACATGGCAGGATTTTTTGCACATATTCCCCTGTGAACCTTCTTTTAGATCTCGTGTTGTAATCATACTGTATTGGTGGAATGCCAGTTTTCTAAGCTTCATTCACATAGACTACATCTCCTTCCAACCATGAGAATAAATCTTGGTTGGACCCTACATCCACTTCTTGCTCTAAGGGGATCCCTTGCGATTGTGCTAGGAAATGAGCATCCTCTAGTTTGGATGACCTGCATTCATTTTTTTTCAAAGGAGGGCCCTTTCTTTTTTGTTCCATCATCCATTTCCACATATTTTCCTTGGGAAACTCTACGAGAAATGATCATCACTACAGGTGAGGTACCATGCGTCAACTTCGTCCACCAAATTGTTCTAGCTTGGGATCAATTCTTTTCTTTGACTTCCTGCTACCATTTGAAGTGGCATGGTGATCAGAACTATATGGTTTATGCATGTTATTTGTTGGCTTCCTCCTCAGGAGAAACCCTAGTAGGATTTTTTTTGATAAGGGAGTTTGCTTTTGTCGTAGGTTTGAGTGTTCCCTTTCATTGGTGTTGCCTGCTGTCATTTGAGAATGACCAATTCATTAGAAAAATTATGTATGAGGTTCTTCATGTTGTTAATGTCGACTGTGACTGAACTTGAAGCCGACATGTTGCTTAATTCGGAAGGATATACATACATAGACTGGGGCATGTTTGAAGCATTGCTTTGCACAAGGGATGTACTTGAACAAGATCCTTGTATCAGTCCAGAGGGTTTCATGAACATAGGCATAGGAGGGAGGGGGGGAGTTTCCCAGCGTTGATTAGACTATTTTTCTCTCATACTTCCACTTCGTAAATGTCAGGCAAGATATCTTTGCCCATGGAAATTATCATAACTACAATTTCTAGATTAATAGTGTTCAGATAAAACATGAACGCCATAACAGCTAGGGGGCGAGTAGTCAAGGGAATCCTCCACCAGGTTTTGTCAAACTTGGTGTTGAAGTTGCTCATGGCTTCTCTAGGATCCCTCTTAATGGTAATTAACTAATGTAAAAGTGAAGAGCGATCCCCTTTCTCTGAAAAACATTTGAAAAAGCATCTTGTGAACTGGTCCCATGAGATGATAGAACCTGAGACTAAATATTGATACCAATCTTGGGATTTTCCTTTCAAAGTTGCAGCTAACAGCCCTAGAGCAACATTTTCCTCTGCTATGTTATGTACTCTACATACCTCTGCTATATCTTGAAGGTGTCCAAAAGGGGTTTTAAATTCTTCTCTTGAAATCTTTGGGATAGCCTTGAGGGAATTGGCAGGTATAGTAGGCCATATATCTGGGGGTGTAGGTGGTTGTAACAGGCTACCACTGTCCCATGTTACAAAGTTTCTAGCAGTAGGAGGAGGTACTCAAGCCGCAAGGAAAATATTTCTATGAATCAAGTATACAAGAAATCTTATTTGTAAATATAAACCTCTAGGTGGAGTAAATAAGGCTCTTAATAAGGGGCTTTGACTTCTTTCTCTATTACTCCTTATAGGCGATACTGAACCTGTGGTCCTTCTCCCTCTAGGATTTGAGGTACGTAACTAGGAGTACTAGAAACGACCTCTAGAGGATGCTATCGTTTGGACTCTGGGAATGAAATCTCTAGTTTCTTTTCTTAGCCCAATTTAAGAAATATTTTTGACTTCTAATCAGGTGTTTGAAAAAACTTCAGTCCTACCAGACATGCTAGAAAAAGAACTGTTGATCATCAAAACTTGTGCCTCTCCGATAGTCTTATGGGAAATTCAGCAAGTGGGAGACAAACTGAGTCTCACTAAATACCTCTGGGTTTTTTATAGAAATTCGACTCTTCTTTTTGGGTTTTGAGATAAGGGAGACAAAAAGAAATGTAAATGTAAAACATGAAAGGAAATATGCCAAAGCTTCTACAACATTTCAAACTCAAATTATTCCTATGATTGATATAGAGGACACAAAATGCCACAACCCCTCATTGTTGGAAAGAGAACGAACTACAAAGGCTAACTTCAAGCATAGTTCAGACTTTCAAATCTTTCTGCAGGCAGTGTTCATTGAGGTTTGATCAAATATAAAAAGTCCTTAGACTAAAAGAATAATATTTTAGAAATTATAATAACGATGTCTCCTAATACAACATAGCACAGAAAAATAACTACTTCAAAGATAATGGAAAATTCCAATGACATAGTCCAATTTTTCCCCAAAATGCTATTTCACAGTACAAGCATAAAGCATAGAAATCTACTATTTAAACTATCAAAATATAGCTTACAAGACATAGTGTTTCATTCAAAATGATAGTATAAAGAAAGAAGACTTGAAAAAGGCCATACATGCACAATCTCAAAAAATCCCCTTAATAGTTTGTGCTTTAATTAAAACTAAACTTTGAAACAAAGGTCAGATGCCAATCCGACAATAGTTTAAACCTTAATAGATATAATTTTCCAGAATAAAGTAGTTCTATAACTTGCTTTTTGAAATATAGTTCATACTCTACGAAAATTTAAAAGGAAAACAATTCCTCTTTTCGGAGAAAACAACTTCCTCTTGGAAAAATACTTTTTCTAAAAAATCATCCATCTTCCGATGTCAAAGCCTTCCTTTTATAGTCATCAAAGATAGAAACATCGCCTTGCTCAAAATTAAACGTTGCTAGATGTTGACACCTAATAGCTCACAATCTGATTGTAAGTCCTCGGTTAGGCCACAAAAGACTTTTGCATTAACTTTTCAACTATTGCATTGATGTTCTCTAGATATTTTGAAGAGAGAGCAATATTGGATCCAATCCTAAAAAATGATATTTTCAGCAATTAATTCCTTTGACTCAATCATATCACCTTGTAGCACTGACTAGAAGCTCCTATCCTGAGACAAGCAAAGAGAAAAGAGAAAGTTTCATCAATCTTTTAAAAGATATAGTCCTCCTTTGTTAGAGAGGTAACACATCACTCGGTCAGGAACTTTATGCTTTTCGAAGAATGTTTTGTAGTGAATCCCCGCCATTCTAACACATGTCTTAGGCACCCCTTCGAAAAGGAAAATGATCAAGGAAAAATGTGCGGCCACCCCATGGCGTATTTTTTGTCCTCCTTACCGGACTCACCTTACCCCCTATTTCTTTTGCAAGAATAAAAGTGAATTTTTTTTTGGAAGGCTAGTGCAATGCAAAAAACTCTTTCACAACATGTATAGTTGATATATTATTGATATGTTGTGAGTAAATGGAGCTATCCTTATGATGTTGCAGATGTCTTGAATTGATGAGTTTCCAAGTACTTTTGAGAAAATTAATAAAGAGAGAAGTCATAGTTTTAAATGTGCTCTGGTATGTGCTCCACATTTCTCCTGTGTTGATTCCAGGCTTGTGTGAATTTGATGGATTGCTAATGGTGATCTAGTGGTGATATCTCTTGAGTTCTAGCTTCTAATTTGATGGGATGTGAAAGGTACATTCACCGGTCATAGTGAACTGTTATAGCAGAGTTAGCTTTCTGTGACTGGGAGAAATTTTTTTGCTCTGCAGTCCTCCATTGTTTTGTTTCAAATCATGCAGATCTAGAATGTGTCTTATAATGGTGTTCTCTTAGTTTTAGAAAATATGCATGTGGTTTGGTAATTCAGAAGTCAAGTTTCAGAGTTGTATGTGTTGCATAGTATGGATGGACTAATGGAAGAAGTTCAGTGTTCAAAGATCATTTCACTTGTTGCGGATGTATCTGAAGGATCCTGTGATGTGTTCTTGTGCATAATGAAGCATGTTGTGTCACCTGAGTGTTATCTTCTTGTTGGGAAGCATGTACATCAATGTTCATTTGTGTTTTGATTAGGTTTGGCCGACTTGGTGTTTACACATTGTTTGAAGAACTAAATTTAATTAAGGGAGTGTGTGGTTGATCTAAGACATTGTTTTTGGTCTTGGTTAAGCATTTTTATTGTTTCACTCTCATCTCTTTCCACTGTGGGAATGTTGAGTTCTGACCTAATTTGAATTTATGAAATGAAGCTTATGTGGTTGACCTTGGAGAAAGTTTCTAAGGTTGAAGATGGTATAAATACAATTCGAATTGGGAAGAATTGGATGGCAATGCAAAGTGATGAAGTAAGCCACAAATTAAAAGAGTAGAAGTGTGTGAAAGTGAGTTGAGACAGCAATACTTCAATGTGTTAGATTCCTAACGGCAATGAGCTGAAGGTTTATGCAATCTTCTGATCAAGTTGTGGATGTTTGTAAATTGTTGTGGTGGGTCTTTTGTTCTCTTTTGTGTTAGTAGGTAGTGAGCCTCCTTATTGGATAGTGAGTCATTTCTATAGGCAGTGAGCCTTTGTATTTGGATAGTGAGTCCTCTTCTAGGCAGTGATCCCTTGGTAGTGAGCCTCTATATTCGATTTTCACTCTCTTTATATTATGAATTAATCCTCACTGTGGTTTTTCCCTTAATTGGGTTTTCCACATAAAAATCTGCTGTTCATTGTGTTTATTTTACTTTTTGTTATTTGTGTTTCATGTTCATACTTAATAACAAAATAGTGTGGTTTTGGAATTGATAAGTGTTGAAGTTTCAAGTTTGAATTTTCTAACAATTGATTCACCCCCCTCTTAGTTGTCCTAAACCTTTTAACAGGAAGTGTAACACCCAAATGACTACTACAATTGAGAGTATTTTTAGGACATTTGCACAACATACAAATTTCTATGGGGTGTGTGATTGTTCGCACCACAAAATTACCTTTACGATCAGAAACAGACAAGTTAAGGATAAAATTAAGGTTGGATAAAAGGGGATTACATTATCGAATTTAACTTATCTAAAGGAGGGGTTTATGGAATGTGAAATTGCATAGATAGAGACAAAATGATCTAATAAAATCTCACTCTAGATAACATAAAAAAACACTTTCAAGTTTAGCTTAAGTGTATGAGAATAAATGAGTCTAATAATCAATTAAAGATCAATTAATTTTTATCTAATTTGCATGGTTACTCTAATATTTTATTCCTTATTTATATGCATAACTATATAGAGACATACCCCTTCATTCCAACTAAGCCATCTTACTTGGGCATAAATAAAAATATTAATGTTAATCATGCAACAAGTGCTTATTCTTATTATACTTAATAATATAGAATATTGGTAATCATAACAAAGGACCTAAACAAACCACCTATGTTTGTTCACTAACCTACTGTAATTAACATATTCCTAACAACACTTCCACAAAGTTATTCTCATGTAATATCGTGTATTAAATAAAAAGCTAATTATAAAACCAATCTCTAAATAAATGTCTATTGTTTCTACATAACATAATGTACATTCCAATTTTGGATAAATATGAAATGTTTGTTGAATTATCTATTATGTATATTACAAATTTGGATGAATACTTTTTACTTCATTATTTTCCAAAAAAGGGTTTTCTTCATATAGATGTAGTGTCAAAAAATGTCATCCTATACATTTTCACACTTAATTTAGGAATAATTAATGATAAATTGGACTTGATATCATGTTGATCTAGTGTTGTGATGAGTTTTACACATACACATTAGGTTTTGGGCCCTTCTAAGCTAAATAAACTTAAATTTTCCCTAATTTAATGTTGTACAGTGTATTTATTGACATCTTCACATTAAATTTAGGAGGCTTGTAAATTAAGTGGACTTAATCTAGTGTTGTAATGTGCTTTACACATTCACATAGGATTTAAGTCCCTTTTAAGCTAAATTGACCCAAATTTTCCTTAATTTAATGTTGCAAAATGTATTTACTTACACTTTCACATTGAATTTTGGGCCCTCTTGCATTTATGGCCTTAATATCATCATTAATAGGACCCTAAGACCCTATATTGTGCATCCTAAGGAATATTTCAATCAAAAACCTGACAATAGCAACATATAAACTTAATTTACGCACTCCCCAACACTTTAGTAGTCAAAATAAGCCCTGTGGGACCCATTCACCACTTTGGGAAAATGAGTCCCATCCAGGTGCGACACATTCACCACAAATGGAAAATGAGTCCCATTTGGCCTATTTTTGAGGTTTTCAGTAGGAAAAATTGGTTTTAGGTTCAAATTTATTTTATGTCAGCCTTTTGGATCAAATAAATAGTCATTTGAGTGCATTGTCAATATAAAAAATCTTTCAAATCATTATTTCACATAAGCATTCATGATATCAAGTCAAGCAAAAAAGAGTTAAGCACTCCAAGACTTCACAAGAGCATCAAGAGAGCATTCAAGGTTATTTCTAAGGATTTCAAGGGCATAATTTTTCATCAATTGTTGCAACAATTCAAGATCCATCATCATGTCAAACATATCAAGCATCAATAATTTTATTGAGCTAGTGTTGTGATGTAGAATTGAAGATCCAAGTTTTGGAGTGGTGAAGACACTGAGGGGGGGTGAATCAGTGTCTTAGATTAATTTTTGCTTTCAACAATCTTCAAACAATGTATTCTTTTAATATTTTAATGATTAAAACATTCATGAACTGAATGCAATCATAAACTAAAATAAGAAACATTAAAGGAATTAAACACATAAGATCATCATGTCAAGACAGTAAGATTATAACACTATTTTTGTCCTAAGTGGAGAACCCTCATGGGGTAGAAAAACCACTTGAAAAATTTTCCTCACTAGCTTATTCAAAAATGCCTCACTAGAAAAAATGACCTCATTGACCAAAGAACCTCACTGGTTACAAGAATGCCTCACTGGCATACACACATCTACCTCACTGGCATACAAACATATATCTCATTGGCATACATTTGATGGTCTTATTGATCAATCTCCAATTAAGGAAGAAACATAACATCAAGGGGTTACCCTATTACAATCCAAACAATTACAACCAAACTAATATATCTTATGTCATACAGATTCATTTAATTGGATCCTGGAAAGTACAAAATATATCAATCTATTTTCAACTCTCTTTGTATACAACTTCTACAAGACAAATTTATACATTCTATCCAAGAATGACAACTCTTACATAGTATATGATATTTCAATAAAATCATTGATCTTAGAATAGTGCCAAATCACTATTTTTATAATACCCAAAAAAGATACCGAATTCTCCCATTTGTCAACAAAATAACTAAAAATTCCATAACTTTTTTGTCACCATGTTCTGCTATTTTTCTTTTGTGTGAACAACAAAAATTTTAAACAAATGTGGCACATACCTATACATGATTGAATTATAGTATAAACTATTTATACAAGTCACACAAAGTACCCCACAACACATGTATACAACAAACCTTGGTATAAACTTTATAGACAATAGTGTATAAGAAGCAAGAACCCATGTCTAAGCAATGGGATATACAAAACAAAAAACAATGAACCCATTTGTAAATGCAAGTATAAACCCTTGTGAAACTTTATTGGAATGTAAATAACAATAAAACCATGGTGGAAACCTTCCTCTAGACAACACAAAACAAGCCACAAAAAAAATACATGGTGTACCCTAGTGATAGAGATGAAAGTGTAACTTTGGAACACCATTATGAATAGAGAAAAACAAATTTGACATGGCATATAACCATAGAATAGAAAACCAAACACCATCAACATAGGAAATAGACCTAGGGTATGAATGACTAAAAAATCAAATCACAAACAAGTGATAGAGACAATGTACACTTGAATCCAAGAAAACCCTTGACATTTTCCAAATTATATTAAAAACAACCAAACTAGGGTTTTACCAGAATGACATTACCACTAAAGAAGCATCAAAATGAAGTTGACATCACTTTGAATGCATTGAAAACCAATTGCCATGAAGACCTGTAAACCATTTTCTGCATATCCAGCCACTATACCACCTCTTTCTCCAAGTTTCATTGAGCCCTAAGTCGGCTGTGAGAAAAAAACCATGTTGTTTGCAAAGTGATAACATTTAGGGAAATACAATCATTATGTTAGTGTTCTCGGTAACTTTTACCTTTGCAAAAAAAAAACACATTATTGTGTCAATGTTTGACATTATTTACATGAACAAATTTAAACAAAAATCATAGTAGTGATTGTTTCCTTTGAGAATAACATGTTATCCCATCAAATACCAATCAATAAACACTAAACCTTCAATGTATGCCAAGGTTATCACTTGACATCAATTCCAAATATAATGCCATTGTAAAACATCAAACATAGTAAAAACTCCTTGGCCATAAACTGAACATATAAATATCATCATCATCAGACCTTGCAACCATATTTGACACAATGCCAAAAAAATGCCATTGGGATTAAAAAACTCCCCCTTTGGCATTGGTGTCAAATAATCCAACCTGTTTAAACACAATCTTGCAATAGTCCCAAAACCATAATCACAACCATTAGTACCACTTCCATAAACATAACCAAGAATGAACATGAAAGCATGAATACCAAGCATCACATATCTAAGCAATAGAAACCATCTTGAAAGCATAAATACCAAGCATCACAAATCTGACTAATAGAAGCCATCTCAAAAGCATAAACACCAAGCATCATTGTCTCCCCCTTTTGACAACAATGCCAAAGGAGAACAAAAACTAAAAAAGCTGCAAGATCACCAACAATATCAACAATGCCAAAAAAACACCAACCGGGGTAAGAATAAGCATGAAAATCTCCCCCTAACTCCGTGGAGAGGAGTTATATCACTATAGAGAACTAAGAGAAAAGACACCAAGTCTATCGGGCTCAAGGATTCAAGAGTGGCTTTTGTTGCTCATTTGAAGTTGCATAATTCAGAATCACATCATTTTCCAACACCTTTTCATGAAGAAAATGATATCTGATATCAATATGTGATCATACCCCAAGATATCAAACGTAAAATATTGTCCAAGATAAGATACTACACTATCTTTTGATTGCCACCTTGAGAATCTTTTGCTAACTTTCTTTGCGGATATTGTACATTTATTTGGGACCTTCTAACATCTTCAAAGATATTAATAGAACACAAGAAATAATAATAATGTCAAGAATATCAACCTTAGGAACAAAGACCTTATAAAATGACAGGGATACCATTTTCAATAGTGGCATACTAAAACAAAATACTCATTATGTAACTGTTACCAAGGAAAACCTGTAACACTGCCACTTTCAATAACATGTAGCTCGCAGTCATCACGTCACAATACCTACAAATTGTTGTTACCCTACACCAAGGAAATATCAACATGTAAATACTGTCAACAATGTCAAATATCACATTCACTATCATAATGAAAGTTGGGCACATAAAATATACATATGACCAAAGCAGAATATCACTATGAAATTTTCATAAAACAAAATATCTCTATGGTACTATAAAACAAATATCCAAGAACTGTGAAACAAAAGCACTGAAGTAGGGTACTTATAAAATCAAGAACTGTGAGATAAAATGCCAATATCGTCAATCTAACAATCAGTATTAGAAATATCAATGTATGCATCAATTAAACAACCTATACATAGCAGCTCACATGGGAAGGGAATATGCAAGACACCTCTCCCTATGATCCAACACTGTTCAATCACCGCTCACAAATATCACTGCTTATTACTAACATGTGTCCAAGCAAAAAATGTTGCTTTCACTGATGTTGTCCTCTCTTAAGTAACTTTCTCATGAATTGTGAATCAATTTGAATCACCAAATAACTGTTATACCAATCAGTATACAATCCAAACGATAATGTAATGCCAAAATGCATGTAACACCATCCAGTGGAATATTAAATAGAATATCACTGAACATGTCAAAGATGAACACTGATAATAGTAAGAAGAACCAGATGCAACCAAGAAATGAACCAATGCTTAAGGAAACAAATGGTGCAAAAAGATAGTAATGATTATACACTAGTAAAACAAAAGTAGTGTATCATCATTATACCAGTATGCATCACAAATTCACAAAAGCATACACAAGAATAGTTGAACTAGGGGTGTAGAATAGGCATGAAGTATATGACCATGCATAATTTTAAGAGAATTCAGACAAGACTATTTTGAGAAGCCTTGAAACCTTGCAAATAAACAACCAAAATTGTTATAACTTTCATTTTCATTTCAACAATAAGATTCTCCTCAAAACAACATTCATTGCACTGTACTTCCTTGTTTCACATTGCTTCATGAAGTAGAAAAATTGAATGACTTGAAGGAAGAACATAATCTTTCTTCTCCATCTCCTGAAGGCATAATGTTCAAAAATTTCTCTTCTCATATCATAGAGCCTTCCTCTTTGTGAAGAAAAAACAACTGAGCGTAGGCTGTCCAAACAACTAATATTAGAGGAAAAAATGAACTGAGTTTTCTAATTCATTGTTCATTCTCAAGAAGACTCTCTATAACTCTATTGACATAATCAAGAAAATATAATAGTAGCACACTAACACACAATCCTTCATGTAATATAAAAAATTGTAAACTATTCCAAAAACACCAACTAAAATACAAAGATTTTACTGTAGTTTATACTTTCAGGGATATTAGATAAAACTATAAAGCACACCTTACAATCACAAAGATTGATTAGTAAAAAGAAATAAGAGGAAGATAATAGAGAATCCTCCTCAAGTGATCAAGAACTTTTACACTAGTCACTTCATAGATATTTCCCTGTGTCTGCAAACCCACAGCTAATCTGACACCCATAGGCATAAAAAAGAATACAAAAATCCTGATCACATATATGTGTCACACTTAACAGATTATGTTTTAAACCTATTGCATAATAAACATCTGGAAGGAAAATGTTATTACCAAAAACCACTATGCCTTTTTCCATAAGTTGTATTCAATCATCATTACCAAACCAAACTAAACCAAAATCACCAAATTCAAGTTCAGTAGAATTGTTTCTATCCCCTGTCATATGATGAGAACAACCACTATCTAAGATCCATGTATTTTCAACTTTAACATGTAATGCACTTTAATTAAAAATACCTTTTGGTTCTACATCACTCTTTTTAGGCATCCAAACCAACTTAACTTTGTTTTGCATAGATGTAATAGAAAGACTATTATCTTTCTTCTTGTAGGAAGCATGTATAGATTTTCCACACTTAGTTATTCCTCTTTGTGAGTTTGAGCTCATTTTAAGTCTTACTAAGGACTTCAAAGACTCTTCAGCTTCCATATTTACATCTTGAAAAACACATGAATCATCCATATAACCAAGACTTGAATTTTCTTCATAAAACTTTTGTTTATTCAAAAGATCTATAAATTTATCAAATTCCTTTCTTAGATTGCTGATTTTAGTTTCTAAGATACAACAATTTTCTTCCTTGAATTCTAATTGCATCCTTGTGACCTTAAGAATTTCAACTTGAAGTTTTATGTTAGTAATTTTCTTTTTAGTGATTAGAATCTTACTTACTAGATTCCCAGTATCTTGCTCAATCTAAATTTTCTGATATACTAAGTCATTTTTCAAATCTTGAACTTCACTTAGTGAAATTTTTAGTTCATTCTCAAAACTTCCCAATTCTTCATTAGAAGTAGAAGTCTCTACAAGTTTACTTTCTTTTAGTTCCATTTTATTCATTGTGGCTATAAATACAATCTCACCTTCTTCTCCACTTGAAGCCTTAGTACAACTATCAGTTGCATTAGTTTCTTTAGTAAACAAAATTTTCTTCTTTTAAAAAAATTTCTTATTGTTTTTTTCTTCAAGATTGTATTGTTTTATATTGTCTTCTTCATCACTATGCATGTCCTTGTTAGGAAATTTGGCTAAAAAATGCCCAACCTTTCCACAACCAAAACATTTGAAGGGAAATTTTCCTTTGTATCTCCTTGAACCTCTTTTTGATTTACCAACAAAAAAAGACTCATGTTCATTGTCTAATTCTAAATCTGAGTTTGTGTTAGATTCCCATTTTGTTGTCTTAAAGGTTGCCTCTTTTCTTGAGGAGGCATCACTGCAAATTCTCATTTCATAAGCTATAAATATTCCTTGCAACTCTGCTACAGAAAGGGTTGTTGGATCCCTTTCTTCAATAGTTGAAAATTTTGAATCATATCTAGGAGTTAAAGTCCTAAGAATCTTTTTAACAACAATTTTTTCATCGATAGTTTCTCCAACACCTCTCATTGAGCTCACAATTTCATGAATTTTGAGAAAGTAATCTACTACCTTCTCATTATCACTCATTTTTAATTCCTCAAATTTACTTATGAAGGTTTGAAGCCTTTCTTCCTTTACTTTATCATCACCTTCATAGATCTTTGATAGTCTATCGCATATTAGTTTAGCATTTTTACAATCCATTACTTTAACAAGAATTTCATTACTAAGAGCAGAACAAATTGCATTTGCTTCTCTAGCATCATGACCAAAAACTTTCTTTTCATCTAGTGTGTAGTAGGATTTGTTCCATTGTATTCAACTTTAACAACTTCTAGAACATCAAATCCTCAAGAGGCCAGATAATATTCCATTTTGAATTTCCAATAGACAAAGTTTGTTCCATCAAAAAAAGGTGGTTTGTCTAGATTTTCCATAACAAACAACACTTCAATACCAAGGACCCTTAAGCTAATTAGGCTTGTTAAATCAATGGTTTGTCTCTAACACTACTTGTTGGAGTGGTGAATACACTAAGAGGGGGAGGGTGAATCAGTGTATTAGATTATTTTTTTCTTTTAACAATCTTCAAACAATGTATGCTTTTAATATTTCAATGATTAAAGCATTCATGAACTAAATGCAATCATAAAACTAAAATGAGAAACATTAAAGGAATTAAACACATATGATCATCATGTCAAGAAAACAAGATTATAATATTGTTTTTTGTCCTGAGTGGAAAACCCTCTTGGGGTAGAAAAACCACTTGAAAAATTTTCCTCACTAGCTTATTAAAAAATGCGTCACTCAAAAAAATGGCCTCACTTACCAAATAACCTCACTAGTTACAAGAATGACTCGTTGGCATACACACATTTGCCTCACTGGCATACAAACGTCTGCCTCACTGGCATATAGTTCATGGTCTTATTAACCAATCTCCAATGAAGGAAGAAACATAACATTAGGGGGTTAGCTTGTTACAATCCAAACCATTACAACTAAACTTTAATATATCTTATGTCCTATCTAGGTTCATTTCATTGGAACCTAAAAAACACAAAATATATGAATCTATTTTCAACTCTCTTTATATACAACTTTTACAAGACAAATTTGTGCATTCTATCTACGAATGACAACTCTTGCATAGTATATGATATTGCAATAAAATCATCGATCTCAGAACTATGCCAAATCATTGTTTTTATAACAACAAAAAAATATACTAATTTCTACCATTTGTCAACAAAATAACAAAAAATTCCGTAATTGTTTTTGTCACCGTGCTCTGCTATTTTTTTTTGTGTGAACAACAAATATTTTTTAAAAATTTGGAACATACCTATACATGATTGACTTAGAGAATAAACTGTTTATACAAGTCACAAAATACCGAAAACATGTATATAACAAACCTTGGTATAAACATTAATATAGACAACAGTGTATAAGAAGCAAGAACCTGTGTCCAAGAAATGGGAAATACAAAACCAAGAACAATAAACCAATTTGTAAATGCAAGTATAAACCATTGTGAAACTTTATTGGAATGCAAGCAATAATGAAACCATGGTGGAAACCTTCCTCTAGACAACACAAAATAAACCACAAAAAAAATACATGTACCCTAGTGATAGAGATGAAAGTGTAACTTTGGAACACCATTATGAATAGAGAAAAACAAAGTTGACATGGCATATAACCATAGAACAAAAAACCAAATGCCATCAACATAGGAACTGGACCTAGGGTATGAATGACTAAAAAGCTGAATCACAAACAAGTGATAGAGACAATGTACACTTGAATCCAAGAAATCCTTTGAAATTTTCCAGATTGTATTAAAAAACAACTAGACTAGGGTTTTACCAAAATGACATTACCACTAAAGAAGCATCACAATGAATTCCACTTCACTTTGAATGCTTTGAAAACTAACTACCATGAAGAACTGTAAACCATTTTTTGCATACCCATCCACTATACCACCTCTTTCTTCAAGTTTCATCGAGCCCTAAGTTGGTTGTGAGAACAAAACCATGTTGTTTGCAATGTGATAACATTTAGGGAAACACAATCATTATGTTGGTGTTCTTGATAACTTTTACCTTTGAAAAACAAAACACATTATTTTGTTGATGTTTGACATTATTTGCATGAACAAATTTAATGAAAAATCATAGTACTAATTGTTGCCTTTGAGAATAGCATGCTCTACCATCAAATACCAATCAATAAACACTAACCCTTCAATGTATGCCATCTCAATGTATGCCAAGGTTATAACTTGACATCAATGCCAAATATAATGCCATCGTAAAGCATCAAACATAATAATAACTCCTTAGCCATAAGGGTATGTGCAGGATCATCATGGAAAAAACAAGCCCTTAAGTGGCAAAAAATTCAAAAAATCAAAGTTAGGCAACTTGATGTAAAAATTCAAATAAGTTATCTATATTATTTCAAAAATATGTAAGAATTGAATTTGTACCAAATTGAATGTAGTTTCCAAACTACTAGGTTTATTTTTATTTTTAACAAATCTATTTGGTGAAAATTTGAAATTTCAATGTAGTAGTACCTAAATTTCAGGGAAAAAATAAGAAGTAGGTGTTTTTCTGACCACCCCAACCACAATAAAATGATAATAGTTTTTTTATAATATTTTAGATATAATTAGAGGACTCATGTCCCGATGTGATGCATATTTTTTTGTAATTTTTTTCCAAGTAAATAATTAATTATGAATTTTTTATTACAAATTTTTAAAAATATAAAAACTTGTATGTCTAACCACCTTAACTTTGTCAAAACTTCATGAAATTCATTTCTTGTTTTCTTAATCCTATATTATGCGAAGCATAGAATGTGATGCATATTCTAGATTCAAAAAATGTGATACCATTTGAAGATATAGATGTTTTTCAATCAGCCTATCAATTAGGACTTTAATCATAATTCAACTAGAAAATGAATAATAATTATTTATTAAATTTTTAAAAAAGCATAATTTATATTAGTGGAAAGTTGAGAATCTCCCTTAAAAATCCTTTGCATTTAATCAATTTTGGGTAAAAAAGAATTCACCAACCACATACCCTACACATACCCAACATATCGCCATTTTTTGGCCCATCATGATCCTACACATACCCATAAACTGAACATATAAATATCATCACCTTCAAACATTGCAACCATATTTGACACAATGCCAAACAAAATGTCATCGAGGTCAACACCAAGATCAAGAATTGTTCTACTCCTATTATCAACATCGAGATATACATCCTTCATGGCCATTTCATGTTGAGTTATAGATTTACAAAGCATCATTTACAAGGCATCATCCAAGGTAACATTAATCATGTTTGATGTCCTTGTTTCATTGTTTCATCATTTGGCTTAATTACCTAAAAGAGGTTTGACAAAGGAAAACCCCTATTCCCTAACAATCAACACTTTCTCTCTCTTTCTTTGTGTAATTGCAAATCTAGGTTCTTTGAAGACTTGAAGGATCACCGAAGACTAGGTTACAAGTTTGGAATTTTTTTTAGGAATTGTCTCCTTATTTGCAAGGTTGTCATCTTCACTAAAATGTCACCTACAACCTCAAAATTAGAGCTTCAGATCTAGAAACCTGAAGAAGTAGATTGAGCAGATTGTGAAAAATAGATTTAGAATTTGAATTCCCAAAAAAGTAGAATGAGACTGATTCACCACAAGTGGAAAATGATTCCCACTATAGGCATTTTTCAGAGATTTTTGTAGATTTAGATACTCTTTTTCCCAAAACCTGTTCCTGTGTAGAAATCTAGATCTTGGATTGATTCACCCAGAATGGTGCATGAGTCCCACTAGGTCAAAAAGTCAGAATTTCCAGCATTTTAGAGTTCCTTCTAGTCATCTTCAGATTCCCAAGTGAACATATTTCATTTCACAACTTGTTATTCTATTGTATATGCATTTTTAGGTCATTTAGTTCAAGTTTGCATCACATTAGGGTTTTGCATTTCATCTTGCATTTCATTTGTATTTTCCAAGCCTTAGCTTGGTGGTGAATCCCTCCTCAATAATTAATCATACCCCAGGATACCCTTCTAGAAGATATCTTGCCTCTATTCCACTCTTGGGGTGAGATCTCTAGGCCATCCTTAAATGTTAGTTGGAGAAAAGTGGTGTTCTATGCCTTAAACCATAAAGCATCCATTTTTCAACTAATCAATAGATACCATTTGACATGATTTATAGTTGAATGATACTAGCATAGATACCTTAAATGTGTCTCTATCTAGATGATACAAAAAGATTAAAATTTCAAGGTGCTTATTTATCCTATGCAACAAATCTAAAATAGACATCTTGATACTAATATTCCTCAACATATTTTAGATATATGTATCTAAGATATCTATGCTAGTTATGGCTATGTGAAAGTGTGCATTATAATAGAAATGAGTTTTTCACTATCCATGTATATTACATTTAGTGATTTTGGATTCAACTATCTATTTTTTTTGCATCCAAAAACTTACATAGTTAAATCTAGAAATACTAGAAATAAACTTGTATGTGTGTGTGCGCGCACACACAAAAACACACATACACATAATTCATTAAAGAAGAAAGAAGATATAAATTTGATGATCGTATAACTATGGGTAAAAGCACAAACCTATGTCACACTTTATAAAGGAATCCACCAATAGAAAAAATATTATGAACTTCGATCACATAAAATGTTATGAATTTCAAAATAATGTAAACTAATGAAAGGTAGAAATATTGATGAAGTTTAATCCTATAATTTTTTCAGATTTTTTAAACATTGTTTTGACTATTTTTTTATCAATTCAAGAGTAGAATTTGGAATGCTAAAAATTTCAAGAAAAAGTGATGTTCACTTGATGTCAAGAAAAAAATTGAAAAAAAATCATTTTCCCCTAATTTTTTTTCTCCAAATAGGTAACTTTAATATCTAGTGCATGGAAAAAAATTGAAATTTTTATGTATATTTTTCTCATAATAAAATTTTAAAGTTAAACTTGTCAAAATTTGATAGTTTTCATTAGATGTCAACTATTGTCTAATTTTTAATCATTTATAAAAAAAAAATGCCCTTTTGAAGAGGACTCTCTCCTCTAGTGCACCATATTATTTTCAAAACTTTTTAATATGTTTTGCTATTTTTTAAAATTTCCAATCAACCTTTTTTTCTAACTTTAATGACCTACTTGCATTATTTAAAAATAATATATATTAAACTAATCAAAATATTTAAAAAATTACATATTCGGATTCATCACTCTAAGCTCTACAAAAGGGTATTTTTCTTTTTTTGAAAACAATCATTTTGACTAAGAAATACTTAGTTTAAGTTGAAAGTTTCAAAAAAAATTGAAAAAAAGTGAGTTGGCTGTCAACTAAGATGCCACATAGACAGTTTTGGTAGAAAGGGTCGAAAAATTTTCTACCAAAACCCAGGACATATAAAATAAGCCACATTTTGATGTGACCCAACAAAAATTTCAAATTTTTAAGTTTCGGTCGAAAGGGTTTCGCCCGAAACTCTATGTGCCATGTATAGGCTACATGGTTTTGGGCAAAACAAGTTGGACTGGAACTGTTCAAGTCGAAATATTTTCACTTGAAACTATTTAGTTGCCCGAAAGTGTGACACAACTTTGTGTTTTTACCCTTAATTTAAATATTTAATTATAAAATGTAATTAATTATTTTAAAAATATTATACCACATTAGAAAAGAGACTTGAAACACATCTTGAAAGACTATATATATATTAAAGAAGCAAGAAGATCTAAATTTGATGGTCGTATAATTATATTTAAATATTTAATTATAAAATTTAATTAATTATTTTAAAAAGATTATACCACATTACAAAAGAGACTTGAAACATATCTTAAAAGAATATATATCATGAAACAAACAAAAAAGATCAAAATTTGATGGTACTAAAATTATATTTAAATATTTAATCATAAAATTTAATTAATTATTTTAAAAAGATTATATCACATTAGAAAAGAGTCTTGAAACATATATATATATATATTTAGTAAGTGCTACCAAGGGGTAGCTCAAATATTATAAAATCCAAACAAAAGAACTTTTAAAAGCATACCCTTGCCACAAGGGGTGTGACATGCCAACAACAAAGCTGATCAAATATCCTACTTGACTAACATAAAACATGTGGTTTCACTTTTTTCATAGAAGCCGAAACAAATCTTGAAGACATTGAATGTTTGAGCTTTTCAGGAGGAGATTTTTTTCGCTTGACCTTCGTCCATGCATATTCAAGCAAATATGTGATATTTCAATCCTTATATTTTTCATCCATAAACGATCTAGAAAATGTCAAAACAACGAGAATCACCTTAGACCGAGAGGTCTGAAGGCATGAATTCTCTAGAAATGACACTAGCTTTTCAACTTGAGAAGGAAGGGCATCACCAACCATAGAACCCACATCAGACATAAACCCATGAACAAGGGCATGATGAGCCAAACAAGGGGGATTGGGGAGACTCCACATTAGCTACATTTGAGACAAACAAGTTATCCTCTACATTTGGTGCAGTGACATAGTGACCAGAATCTACCTCAATCCACCAGGTGGGCGTATTGACAACCCCATTACCACACACACTAGCTTTGTTTTTGTTACATTGGAAGGTGTTGTGAGCCATTGAGAAACATTTTCTACACCTAAATGGGATCTTTTCATAATCTACAAGCTGCCTTCAACGTCTATCCCCAACCTTCAAAGAGATTTCCTCGAGGAGGCCTTTTGTTAAATTGAATTTAACACATAAGTAGGCACAAGTAGAGCTTTCAAAATTGATTGTTTCTTTAGAAATGCAGTGGTATTTTTTGAGACCATTGGCAATTGCTTTCAAACATGCAATTTCCCAGGATTGCAGAGGTAAGTAAGGAAATCTCACGAAAAGAAATGCATAGGAGAATGTCTCTGACTATGGATTGGAGGAAGGAAACCATGCACAAGAAGTTGCCTTGAAAGAACCACGAACCAATATTCAGAATCAATTCATTGTCTTCCAGTGATTCAAATTCCTTAATGAAGAAACCCTCTGCACATGGATAAATGCAAATTTTGTTCTCCATATTATCTTTCCAATTTTTGCTTATCCAAGTGTGCAAATCACATAATTTTGGCCAAACCTTCATGAATCTACAAATTAGGGAATGTTCCTTCAGGTATTCCTCTTTGTCACAAGCGATGCCATCCAAGCAAATTTCTAGAATAGAATCTAAGTGGAAAAATAAGAAATGAGATTGTTGGGAGGCATGAGAGTGGAGGGAAGAACAAGCATGAGTAGGGTCACTCGATGACGAACTGGGCTTCGCATTAGGGGCACTTGAACCCAAGGCAGCCTTAAAGTCCAACCGATGAGTCACAAATGAAGATTCTGATTTAAGATTGCAATGTGCATTTGTCGAAGTCCCCTACACATGAGAAATAGACACATCCATCGAAAAATGTGGGATGGAGAAACCAACCTTGCATTCATTTGTCGCTGCATCACCAAAAACAAATTCACCAACAACAGTTGTGTGAAGGGTTCTAGAAATTTTTGGAGATCTGTGAACCATTTGTGGACTTACAATATATATACCATCAAATTTAGATCTTCTTATTTCTTTTAATATCATAAAAGAAACAAGAAGATCTAAATTTGATCGTTGTATATATAAATTTAAATATTTAATTATAAAATTTGTAATGCCCCGCCACGCAACCCCAAAGGAAACTATAGCATCTCACAATTATGGCACAAGTTTTTTTTAATAGAACTAACATGTATCATAATATGACATACATCATTTGAAATGAAACAATACATATTTTACATATAACAAATCCCTTGAAGTTACGTGACTGCATTAATTTTTTTTGTATCAACATCATTACATCACATGAAAATGGACAATACACTAAAATTTAAAATTACATTTCACAAGGATAACAATATTACAATGTTACTTCACATCATGAATTGGAAGAGTACAAAAACATGAATTATTACATCATACATTTATGAATACAAAGCTGCAAGGATGAATCCAACTCTGGTACAACACAAGAGTCACTGCAAGGATACAATTCCGCACTTCTCGATCGATGGTTGGGGACCCAATAGGGTGCATATCACGTTCCACCCAACCACGTGAGTTATAAATAACTCACCCCCTTTGCTCAGAGGTGACAAGAAAGGTCCCCCAACCAAACTAGTCAGGTAAATAATGACAAGCAAGACTCACAACAAGAGCAACAATAAAAAACAAGGAAACATCCGACACAAGAGAACTCTTGGCACAAGAAATTCAACCACTTCTAGAGGAAAAACCAACAAGGAGAAAACCAACCATACACATACTAGATTATTGAGGGTAGAGTGTCATCACATGGTTTGACCTAGGTTACCCAATGCAGATCTTCCTAGGTAACTGGCCCCCATCCTGGGTTACCCTGACAACCTCTACTGATCCCCGGCCCCCATCCTCACACATGTGGAATCAACTCCCTTCCATGAAGACAAGGTAGTTGATTTGCCATTCTAGGCCTTCTCGTTTCATCCTAAGCCTAAATGAGCACTTGGGCCATGAAAGAGGCATACATTATATTGCATTATTGTGTATTATAACCCAAACCTTTAATTATTTATTAGTGTTTTCACTTGATTACAAAACTTCCAATGAGTTACCCTGGGACCACCTCTGGGTCTCGACCCCCATTGCAAGCCACTCTCCTTGCTAGCAACCAAAATCCCACAAACTCAACGGGGTGAGCCAACTTGCACAAAAATGTCAAGGCCGATTCAGTAAAACAACAAATGAGGCATGCACCATCTCATGCAAAGATTCCATGGTAAAACAACATCCACATGCAAGGCTAACACCCACCAAATAAATTTGAACATAAGATCCATAGCTCCCAAGAGCCAACACAAGGACCAATCATGAAGCCACATTTCTCCCATCCACTGGAAGCCCAAAAGACCAACTACCTGACAGTCCCAAATGAGGGTAAATCAAAACAAAACAAAGGTTTCCAACTAAACTTCAACATACTTTCAGCGAAATATAATCTCCTCCAATTGAGATAACATGTGAGGAAGAATCATCAAAATAAAACATCAACTCAACCTTTAAATGCACGTATGAATTCAATAAATAATATTCATGAGGGGTAATAACCAATTACACTTTTATCTATTCGTTCTTTAGGAGGTCATCCAAAACATAATTAACGAAATTATTTAAACATATTGTAACCCATATTTAGACCCAAACAAAATTGTGTTTCATTTTAAATCATAATTTATGTTTATATACAAGAAATTATTCTTTGATTTTATTACACATTCAAGGTATCAAATTCAGTGATCATTCTAGACTTTCAATTTGCATTTTATAGTACATCCTGATAAAATCATTTAAGATTAAAGAAATCATCTAAACATATTATATAAAACCCTACTATTTGTTTTCAACTATCAATCGTAATTTGTATATATATATATCAGTGTTAATGGAACTGCTGTTTCAAATCGGAACATAACCAAAACTTGCTTCTGTATATAATCACATACACATATATATATTTGTGGACACTTGTTTAAACATATTCATAAACTTATATATATATAGTTCAAATTCAAAAAACTACTTGCAAATACTACTAACTTGATGAAGTCAACAATCAACAACCCATAGAAGGGAAATTAAGGAAGTTTAGAGTTCAAGGAAGGATGCTAACGAATATTTATTATACCCACTTATATGTACATAAATTATGAAGTGCATTCCTCTAGACTGTCTTTATACAGTATAGTAGCATTTTATCAGAGCAGACAATTAAATATGCACATATATAAATAGGAATTTTTGGATTACTTATATCGAAATTCCTTTATGCCTGCAAGGGTCGACCTCTATAGGCGCAGCCAATAAACTCAGCAAGTTTCATATCAAATTACCTAAAACAGTGACTATCACTGAAGCACCAATGTTTTATTCCTATGTGATAAGCGCCTAAGGTTAAATGAGAGTTGTCAGGCATTGAAGAAGCATCTATTCTGGTAAACATGCATAATAAATGTGGAACTATGCACAAGGCGTGTGAACTATTTGACAAAATGTCACAACAAAAAGGGAACTCATGGATTGCTATGTTTGCAAGATATGAGCATGATGGCTTTCGAAACTCCCAAGCAAATGCAGTCGACAGGTGTAAAGATAGTTTACCCTAAACCATTGACAATATAGTTTAAAGGCATGCCAACTCCGATTATGAAGGAAACAGGAATAAAAAGGAAATTAAAATTGAATTTATTTTAGCATGCATAGGGTTGGAGTAACAGTCGAACTCACCTTAAAGATATAGTGGTTGGCTAATAATAAATCATTCCTTCCATTGAGCAATATTGTAGTTGAAAACCAAAAGGGTTAGAATGACACCACTCCAGTCGGCTATCTAAAAGGAATGTGATCTACATGCCGACAACATAGGATACCAAGAGACAAAGGTGAAATCCTTACCACAAGAAAGGAGTGGCTAGAAGTTGTTATTACATCAAATACCGTAACTAACAGGGAGATAAGGCAACAACCCAATGTGCAAAGAAATTCACCTACGAGCGATGGACGCCTTTGTAAGCCAATCGGATAACATAACGAAACTAAACAATACAACCTAAAGAATTATAGTGGTACTATGAACAAGTGGCGACTAGAAGGACACTAGAGATGCTACATGACACAGTCAGAAATATGGACTCTTATAAGGTAACCAACAAACGATACGACTCTTCTCAAAATATATATATGTATAAGGTAGCAGCGCCATAAGGTACATGCATTAGAATGCCAATAACAAGGAGTCAGCTAGGAACATTCGAAACCCATAAGGACAAAAAGAAAAAAGCATAATTAAGTCCATGGAAAGAAACAAAGGAGCTAAGTGTGGATAGCTACAGCCAAAGAAACCGATATCAATACTCTTTAGAACACGAGTCTAAATGAAACCATCCGAAATACAGACTTTGCCAGAATGATCATCATCTTTTTAACAGAATGATTTGATTCACTAACCAGTATTCAAGCAATCTTTTGAGGAGAAGGCGAGAATTCCTTTTCATAAAGCGAAGAAAGCAACGGAATACAAGAACAATTACAAAACTGACCTGAACTCCCAGCTCGGTATTGAAAGAAAGATGTGTCGAAAAGGATCCCTTTCACTACCACAAAAGATCCTCCTTCCATCTTGATCACTCTGCGAGATTCTTTCTCTTGAAACAATATCCAATAGCTAAAATTGAAATCCCTTCTAGAATTATTTGCAGAGTACAATCTTTCTTTTTCAACAAAAGAAAAACCAATGAACCCTCTCCTGATTCCTCTCCCTTTTCTGAGAGAGGTTGTTATTATTTTAAGGGCTCGGACATCCAGAAAATTAAGTTAGAATCCTTTAATTATGGACTGCCTTAACTTCTGTAGAGCCGTTACAAATCCTTGCATGCAGATGCCTATATCTAGACCTCAACTACCTTATATTTAATTTACCATATTGCTATTTATCTCTAACATTATCTCGTAACTTGCAGTTTCATTAAATTACATATTTAGCCAATTTCTCCACTATGCCAACCATCCCTCTTTATTACTTTATAATTCCACCTTGCTTTAATATTTGATCAAAGTAAATTACTTATCTTAATTTACTAATTTAATCTTACAATACCATAATATTATTTATTTATTTAAATATTTCTTTGTAAAATCGTAAATTTAATTTATTTAAATTAGACAAATCATTAGTAATATTTTATTTGATCAACATCCCAAATATATTAAAACTTTTATTTAATTTATCACAATACCTTTTAACCTTTTTTAATCTTCTAAGAGACACAAATAAACAAATTTGAGTCAATTCAAATAATGCCAATCAATACTAACTTTACAAGCGAGTCAGAGGCAACACAAAGACATCACAGATGGAGGGGCACTACATCCTTCCCCCCAAGGATTCAACTTACTCTGGGAAGTCGAGCTCAAGCATAAACATGGTAACACAACAATATCAATGATCATAAGCACATCAACACTAAAAATTAAAACATCAATCAAATGTTGTCAAGTAAGCAATGAAAATTAAACAAACCAAAAATAAAGAAATGATACCAAAATGAAAGTGGTGGCAAGGTAGAAACTATACCGATTTTCCAATCACAAGGATGGGGTGGACAAACTAAGTTGGGGAAACTTTCTTGTCAACTCTATTTTTCCACGTTATTCCCATTGGGTTTCATAAGGCTCGCCCAGTCCTGCCAAAGCAGGTGGAATCGAGGCTTACTACCTGCAATCCTGCATAAAAGCAAACAATGTGTACACCATATATATATCAAATCAACCTAGTGTAGAGGGAATTGTCGTGTCGTATGCCTCTCATGAATGAGTGATACGACATCGTCCTTCTAACACTCTACAATTAGTGATACATCATAAACAATCATCAATAACAATTACTAATCAGATGCAACCATAGTATTAAGTCCACATGTTAAACATAACCAATTAATTACCTTCATCATCAAGATTCGAAGCCGACTACCTGAAAATCATAAACTAAGATGGAAACATAACACATTAGCACCAGTTATTCATGCTAACTCATTGCCAAAATACACATTTCTGGTTAAAATTCATCATTTAAACATCATGTACTACATTCTATTCATTACTCAATGCAAAATCTCACAATATATGTGTCACAAGATCATAATTTATGGCCTTTTCAGAAACAAAAACATAATTATCACTTCAAAACACACAATTTCAGATTTAACACACATACACCGCATACACACTCAAATTCACTTCACACTAGAGACACCACAAAGCAACTCAAGGGTAACACAAGAGTTCCAAAATGCATTTCCAGTAGGGAGGATATCGTTGCATTGCACACTACATCGAGGGTCCTATCCATTCCACCAGATCTCTGCACCATTGAACCTACATCACCCAGAGACAAACTAGGGAAACCAAGTACAGACTACACAAACAAACTGACACACCCTTACGAGTACGAGCAGCTAGGTCAACACAATGGGCTCATAGTTCCCCAGTGTGTGAACCTAGGCTCTAATACCATCTGTAATGCCCCGCCACACAACCCCAAAGGAAACTATAGCATCTCACAATTATGGCACAATTTTTTTTTTAATAGAACTAACATGTATCATAATATGACATACATCATTTGAAATGAAACAATACATATTTTACATATAACAAATCCCTTGAAGTTACGTGACTGCATTATTTTTTTTTGTATGAACATCATTACATCACATGAAAATGGACAATACACTAAAACTTAAAATTACATTTCACAAGGATAACAATATTACAATGTTACTTCACATCATGAATGTGAAGAGTACAAAAACATGAATTATTACATCAGAAATTTATGAATACAAAGCTAAAAGGATGAATCCAACTCTGGTACAACACAGGAGTCAATACAAGGATACAATTCTGCACTTCTCGATCGACGGTTGGGGACCCAATGGGGTGCATAGCACGTTCCACCAAACCACGTGAGTTATAAATAACTCACCCGCCGTGCTCAGAGGTGACAAGAAAATGCCCCCCAACCTAACTAGTCAGGTAAACAATGACAAGCAAGACTCACAACAAGAGCAACAATAAAACACAAGGAAATATTCGACACAAGAGAACTCCTAGCACAAGAAATTCAACCACTTCCAGAGGAACAACCAACAAGGAGAAAACCAACCATACACATACTAGATTGTTGAGGGTAGAGTGTCATCACATGGTTCGACCTAGGTTACCCAATGCAGATCTTCCTAGGTTACCGGCCCCCATCCTGGGTTACCCTGGCAACCTCTACTGATCCCCGGCCCCCATCCTCACACATGTGGAATCAACTCCCTTCCATGAAGACAAGATAGTTGATTTCCCATTCTAGGCCTTCTCGTTTCATCCTAAGCCTAAATGAGCACTTGGGCCATGAAAGAGGCATACATTATCTTACATTAGTGTGTATTATAACCCAAACCTTTAATTATTTATTAGTGTTTTCACTTGATTTCAAAACTTCCAATGAGTTACCCTAGGACCACTTCCGGGTCTCAGCCCCCATTGGAAGCCACTCTCCTTGCTAGCAACCAAAATCCCACAAACTCAACGGGGTGAGCCAACTTGCACAAAAATGTCAAGGCCGATTCAGTAAAACAACAAATGAGGCATGCACCATCTCATGCAAAGATTCCATGGTAAAACAACATCCACATGCAAGGCTAACACCCACCAAATAAATTTGAACATAAGATCCATAGCTCCCAAGAGCCAACACAAGGACCAATCATGAAGCCACATTTCTTGCATCCTCTGGAAGCCCAAAAGACCGACTACCCGACAATCCCAAACGAGGGTAAATCAAAACAAAACAAAGGTTTCCAACTAAATTTCAACATACTTTCAACGAAATATAATCTCCTCCAATTGAGATAACATGTGAGGAAGAATCATCAAAATAAAACATCAACTCAACCTTTAAATGCACGTATGAATTCAACAAATAATATTCATGAGGGGTAATAACCAATTACACTTTTATCTATTCGTTCTTTAGGAGGTCATCCAAAACTTAATTAACGAAATTATTTAAACATATTCTAACCCATATTTAGACCCAAACAAAATTGTGTTTCATTTTAAATCATAATTTATGTTTATATACAAGAAATTATTCTTTGATTTTATTACACATTCAAGGTATCAAATTCAGTGATCATTCTAGACTTTCAATTTGCATTTTACAGTACATACTGATAAAATAATTTAAGATTAAAGAAATCATCTAAACATATTATATAAAATCCTACTGTTTGTTGTCGACTATCAATCATAATTTGTATATATATATATTAGTGTTAATGGAACTGCTGTTTCAAATCGGAACATAACCAAAACTTGCTTCTGTATATAATCACATACACATATATATATTTGTGCACACTTGTTTAAACATATTCATAAACTTATATATATATAGTTCAAATTCAGAAAACTACTTGCAAATACTACTAACTTGATGAAGTCAACAATTAGCGACCAATAGAAGGGAAATTAAGGAAGTTCAGAGTTCAAGGAAGGATGCTAACGAATATTTATTATACCCACTTATATGTACATAAATTATGAAGTACATTCCTCCAGACTGTCTTTATACAGTATAGTAGCATTTTATCAGAGCAGACAATTAAATATGCACATATATAAATAGGAAATTTTGGATAACTTATATCGAAATCCCTTGATGCCTGCAAGGGTCGACCTCCATAGGCACAACCAATAAACTCAGCAAGGTTCATATCAAATTCCCTAAAACAGTGACTATCACTGAAGCACCAATGTTTTATTCCTATGTGATCAGCGCCTAAGGTTAAATGAGAGTTGTCAGGCATTGAAGATACATCTATTATGGTAAACATGCATAATAAATGTGGAACTATGCACAAGGCGCATGAACTGTTTGACAAAATGTCACAGCAAAAAGGGAACTCATGGATTGCTACATTTGCAAGATATGAGCATGATGGCTTTTGAAACTCCCAAGTAAATGCAGTCGACAGGTGTAAAGACAGTTTACCCTAAACCATTGACAGTATAGTTTAAAGGCATGCCAACTCCGATTATTAAGGAAACAAGAATAAAAAGGAAATTAAAACTGAATTGCTTTTAGCACGTACGGGGTTGGAGTAACAGTCAAAATCACCTTAAATATATAGTGGTTGGCTAATAATAAATCGTTCCTGCCATCAAGCAATATTGTAGTTGAAAACCAAAAGGGTTAGAATGACACCACTCCAGTCGGCTGTCTAAAAGGAATGTGACCTACATGCCGACGGTACAGCATACCAAGAGACAAATACAAAATCCTTACCACAAGAAAGGAGTGGCTAGAAGTTGTTATTACATCAAATATCGTAAGTAACAGGGAGATAAGGCAGCGACCCAATGCACAAAGAAATTCACCTATGAGCGATGGACGCCCTTGTAAGCCGATCGGATAACATAACAAAACCAAACAATACAACCTAAAGAATTACAGTGGTACTATGAACAAGTGGTGACTAGAAGGACACTAGAGATACTACATGACGCAGTCAGAAATATGGTTTTTTATAAGGTAACCAACAAACAATACGACTCTTCTCAAAATATATATATATATGTATAAGGTAGCAACACCATAAGGTATATGCATCAAAATGCCAATAACATGGAGGCAGCCAGGAACATTCGAAACCCATAAGCACAAAAAGAAAAAAGCATAATTAAGTCCATGGAAAGAAACGAAGGCGCTAAGTGTGGATAGCTACAGCCAAAGACACCGATATTAATACTCTTTAGAAGATGAGTCTAAATGAAACCAACCGAAATACAGACTTTTCCAGAACGATTGTGATCTTTTTAATAGAATGATTTGATTCACTAACCAATATCCAAGCAATCTTTTGAGGAGAAGGTGATAATTCCTTTTCATAAAGCGAAGAAAGCAACGGAACACAAGAACTATTACAAAACTGACTTGAACTCTCAGCTCGGTAGTGAAAGAAAGATGCGTTGAAAAGGATCCCTTTCACTACCACACAAGATCCTCCTTCCAGCTTGATCACTCTGCGAGATTCTTTCTCTTGAAACAATATCCAACAGCTAAAACTAAAATCCCTTCTAGAATTATTTGTAGAGTACAATCTTTCTTTTGCAACGAAAGAAAAACCAACGAACCCTCCCCTGATTCCTCTCCCTTTTCTGAGAGAGGTTGTTATTATTTTAAGGGCTCCAGTGTATAGAAAATTAGGTTAGAATCCTTTAATTATGGACTGCCTTAACTCTTGTAGAGCCGTTACAAATCCTTGCATGCAGACGCCTATATCTAGACCTCAACTGCCTTATATTTAATTTACCATATTGCTATTTATCTCTACCATTATCCCGTAACTTGTAATTTCGTTAAATTACATATTTAGCCAATTTCTCCACTACGCCAACCATCCCTCTTATTAATTTATAATTCCACCTTGCTTTAATATTTGATCAAAGTAAATTACCTATCTTAATTTACTAATTTAATCTTACAATATCATAATATTATTTATTTATTTTAATATTTCTTTGTAAAATCATAAATTTAATTTATTTAAATTACACAAATCATTAGTAATATTTTATTTGATCAACATCCCAAATATATTAAAATTTTATTTAATTTATCACAATACCTTTTAACCTTTTTTAGTCTTCTAAGAGACACAAATAAACAAATTTGAGTCAATTCAAATAATGCCAATCAATACTAACTTTACAAGCGAGTCAGAGGCAACACAAAGACATCATAGATGGAGGGGCACTACATCCTCCCCCCCGAGGCTTCAACTTACTCTGGGAAGTCGAGCTCAAGCATAAACATGGTAACACAACAATATCAATGATCATAAGCACATCAACAACAAAATTAAAACTTCAATTAAACATTGTCAAGTAAGCGACGAAAATTAAACAAACCAAAAATAAAGAAATGATACCAAAACGAAAGTGGTGACGGGGTAGCAACCAGACTGATTTTCCAATCACAAGGATGGGGTGGACAAACTAAGTTGGGGAAACTTTCTTGTCAAATTTATTTTTCCACGTTATTCCCATTGGGTTTCATTAGGCTCGCCCAATCCTGCTAGAGCAGGTGGAATCGAGGCTTACTACCTGCAATCCTACATAAAAGGAAACATTGTGTACACCATATATATATCAAATCAACCTAGTGTAGAGGGAATTGTCGTGTCGTATTCCTCTCATGAATGAGTGATACAACATCGTCCTTCTAATACTTTACAATTAGTGATACATCATAAACAATCATCATTAACAATTACTAATCAGATGCAACCATAGTATTAAGTCCACATGTTAAACATAACCAATTAATTACCTTCATCATCAAGATTCGAAGCCGACTACCTGAAAATCATAAACTAAGATGGAAACATAACACATTAGCACCAGTTATTCATGCTAATTCATTGCCAAAATACACATTTTTGGTTAAACTTCATCATTTAAACATCATGTACTACATTCTATTCATTACTCAATGCAAAATCTCACAATATATGTGTCACAAGATCATAATTTATGGCCTTTTCAGAAACAGAAACATAATTAGCACTTCAAAACACACAATGTCAAATTTAAGACACATACACCGCATACACACTCAAATTCACTTCACACCAGAGACACCACAAAGCAACTCAAGGGTAACACAAGAGTTTCAAAATGCATTTCCAGTAGGGAGGATATCGGTGCATTGCGCACTACACAGAGGGTCCTATCCATTCCACCAGATCTCTGCACCATTGAACCTATATCACCCAGAGACAAACTAGGGCAACCAAGTACAGACTACACAAACAGACTGACACACCCTTACAAGTATGAGCAGCTAGGTCAACACAATGGGCTCATAGTGCCCCAGTGTATGAACCTAGGCTTCGATACCATTTGTAATGCCTCACCACGCAACCCCAAAGGAAACTATAGCATCTCACAATTATGGCACAAATTATTTTTTTAATAGAACTAACATGTATCATAATATGACATACATCATTTGAAATGAAACAATACATATTTTACATATAACAAATCCCTTGAAGTTACGTGACTGCATTATTTTTTTTTGTATGAACATCATTACATCACATGAAATGGACAATGCACTAAAACTTAAAATTACATTTCACAAGGATAACAATATTACAGTGTTACTTCACATCATGAATGTGAAGAGTAAAAAAACATGAATTACTACATCAAAAATTTATGAATACAAAGATGCAAGGATGAATCCAACTCTAGTACAACACAAGAGTCACTACAAGGATACAATTCTGCACTTCTCGATCGATGACTGGGGACCCAATGGGGTGTATAGCTTGTTCCACCCAACCACGTGAGTTATAAATAACTCACCCGTCATGCTCAGAGGTGACAAGAAAGGGCCCCCAACTAAACTAGTCAGGTAAACAATGAATAGCAAGACTCACAACAAGAGCAACAATAAAACACAAGGAAACATCCGACACAAGAGAACTCCTGTCACAAGAAATACAACCAATTCTAGAGGAACAACCAACAAGGATAAAACCAACCATACACATACTAGATTGCTGAGGGTAGAGTGTCATCACATGGTTCGACCTGGGTTACCCAATGCAGATCTTCCTAGGTTACTGGCCCCCATCCTGGGTTACCTTGGCAACCTCTACCGATCCTCGGCTCCCATCCTCACACATGTGGAATCAACTCCCTTCCATGAAGACAAGGTAGTTGATTTGCCATTCCAGGCCTTCTCGTTTCATCCTAAGCCTAAATGAGCACTTGGGCCATGAAAGAGGCATACATTATCTTGCATTAGTGTGTATTATAACCCAAACCTTTAATTATTTATTAGTGTTTTCACTTGATTTCAAAACTTCCAATGAGTTACCCTAGGACCACTTCCGGGTCTCGGCCCCCATTGGAAGCCACTCTCCTTGCTAGCAACCAAAATCCCACAAACTCAACGGGGTGAGCCAACTTGCACAAAAATGTCAAGGCCAATTCAGTAAAACAACAAATGAGGCATGCACCATCTCATGCAAAGATTCCATGGTAAAACAACATCCACATGCAAGGCTAACACCCACCAAATAAATTTGAACATAAGATTCATAGCTCCCAAGAGCCAACACAAGGACCAATCATGAAGCCACATTTCTCCCATCCTCTGGAAGCCCAAAAGACCGACTACCCGACAGTCCCAAACGAGGGTAAATCAAAACAAAACAAATGTTTCCAACTAAACTTCAACATACTTTCAACAAAATATAATCTCCTCCAATTGAGATAACATGTGAGGAAGAATCATCAAAATAAAACATCAACTCAACCTTTAAATGCACGTATGAATTCAACAAATAATATTCATGAGGGGTAATAACCAATTACACTTTTATCTATTCATTCTTTAGGATGTCATCCAAAAATTAATTAAGGAAATTATTTAAACGTATTCTAACCCATATTTAGACCCAAACAAAATTGTGTTTCATTTTAAATCATAATTTATGTTTATATACAAGAAATTATTCTTTGATTTTATTACACATTCAAGGTATCAAATTCAGTGATCATTCTAGACTTTCAATTTGCATTTTACAGTACATCCTAATAAAATCATTTAAGATTAAAGAAATCATCTAAACATATTATATAAAATCCTACTATTTGTTTTCGACTATCAATCGTAATTTATATATATATATATATTAGTGTTAACGGAACTGATGTTTCAAATCAGAACATAACCAAAACTTGCTTTTGTATATAATCACATACACACACACACACACACACACACACACACACACACACACACACACACACACACACACACACACACATATATATATATATATATATATATTTGTGCACACTTGTTTAAACATATTCATAAACTTATATATATAGTTCAAATTCAGAAAACTACTTGCAAATACTACTAACTTGATGAAGTCAACAATCAGTGACCAATAGAAGGGAAATTAAGGAAGTTCAGAGTTCAAGGAAGGATGCTAATGAATATTTATTATACCCACTTATATGTACATAAATTACGAGGAGCATTCCTCCAGACTGTCTTTATACAGTATAGTAGCATTTTATCAGAGCAGACAATTAAATATGCACATATATAAATAGGAAATTTTGGATTACTTATATCGAAATCCCTTTATGCCTGCAAGGGTCGACCTCTATAGGTGCAACCAATAAACTCAGCAAGGTTCATATCAAATTCCCTAAAACAGTGACTATCACCGAAGCACCAATATTTTATTCCTATGTGCTAAGCGCCTAAGGTTAAATGAGAGTTGTCAGGCATTGAAGATACATCTATTATGGTAAACATGCATAATAAATGTGAAACTATGCACAAGGCGCATGAACTGTTTGACAAAATGTCACAACAAAAAGGGAACTCATGGATTGCTACGTTTGCAAGATATGAGCATGATGGCTTTCGAAACTCCCAAGCAAATGCAGTCGACAGGTGTAAAGATAGTTTACCCTAAACCATTGACAGTATAGTTTAAAGGCATGCCAACTCCGATTATGAAGGAAATAGGAATAAAAAGGAAATTAAAATTGAATTGCTTTTAGCACGCACGGGGTTGGAGTAACAGTCAAACTCACCTTAAAGATATAGTGGTTGGCTAATAATAAATCATTCTTTCCATCGAGCAATATTGTAGTTGAAAACCAAAAGGGTTAGAATGACACCACTCCAGTCAGCTGTCTAAAAGGAATATGATCTACATGCCGACGGCACAAGATACCAAGAGACAAATGCAAAATCCATACCACAAGAAAGGAGTGGCTAGAAGTTGTTATTACATCAAATACCGTAAGTAACAGGGAGATAAGGCTCGACCCAATGCACAAAGAAATTCACCTATGAGCGATGGACACCCTTGTAAGCCGATCGGATAACATAACAAAACTAAACAATACAACCTAAAGAATTACAGTGGTACTATGAACAAGTGGCGACTAGAAGGACACTAGAGATGCTACATGATGCAGTCAGAAATATGGACTTTTATAAGGTAACCAACAAACGATACGACTCTTCTCAAAATATATATGTATAAGGCAGCAGCGCCATAAGGTATATGCATCAGAATGCCAATAACATGGAGGCAGCCAGGAACATTCGAAACCCATAAGCACAAAAAGCAAAAAGCATAATTAAGTCCACGAAAAGAAATGAAGGCGCTAAGTGTGGATAGCTACAGCCAAAGACACCGATATCAATACTCTTTAAAAGACGAGTCTAAATGAAACCAACCGAAATACAGACTTTGCCAGAACGATCATGATCTTTTTAATAGAATGATTTGATTCACTAACCAGTATCCAAGGAATCTTTTGAGGAGAAGGCGAGAATTCCTTTTCATAAAGAGAAGAAAGCAACGGAACACAAGAACAATTACAAAACTGACCTGAACTCCTAGCTCGGTAGTGAAAGAAAGATGTGTCGAAAAGGACCCCTTTCACTGCCACACAAGATCCTCCTTCCAGCTTGATCACTCCGCGAGATTCTTTCTCTTGAAACAATATCCAACAACTAAAACTGAAATCCCTTCCAGAATTATTTGTAGAGTACAATCTTTCTTTTGCAACGAAAGAAAAACCAACGAACCCTCCCCTAATTCCTCTCCCTTTTCTGAGAGAGGTTGTTATTATTTTAAGGGCTCCGATGTCCAAAAAATTAGGTTAGAATCCTTTAATTATGGACTGCCTTAACTCCTGTAGAGCCGTTACAAATCCTTGCATGCAGACGCCTATATCTAGACCTCAACTACCTTATATTTAATTTACGATATTGCTATTTATCTCTACCATTATCCCGTAACCTGCAGTTTCATTAAATTACATATTTAGCCAATTTCTCCACTACGCCAACCATCCCTCTTTCTTACTTTATAATTCCACCTTGCTTTAATATTTGATCAAAATAAATTACCTATCTTGATCTACTAATTTAATCTTACAATACCATAATATTATTATTTATTTATTTTAATATTTCTTTATAAAATCGTAAATTTAATTTATTTAAATTAGACAAATCATTAGTAATATTTTATTTGATCAACATCCCAAATATATTAAAATTTGTATTTAATTTATCACAATACCTTTAACCTTTTTAATCTTCTAAGAGACACAAATAAACAAATTTGAGTCAATTCAAATAATGCCAATCAATACTAACTTTACAAGCGAGTCAGAGGCAACACAAAGACATCACAGATGGAGGGGCACTACAAAATTCAATTAATTATTTTAAAAAGATTAAGGGAAAGGGACCCATAGTGGGTAGGAGTTCAATGGTGGATATAGAAGTAGGCCTGAGTGGGCCCCATAGTGGGTAGGCTTAATATCCAATAAACTTACAATTAGTATCCAATTGTAAAACAATTTTATCCATAAAGTACACAAACTGACAAATCATGTGATGCCACATCAGTGCACCAATAATATATGACTTAGTGACCCACTATTGGTCTCACCTTTTTTTTGGGCCGTTTTGGATATCTTGACAAAACGCATGTTGATGTGGTATCATATTTGATGATGTGACCTTGAAACCATTTTTTATAAATAAGAGACTTGCCAAATACGTTGTTGTACAAATTTAGGAGTGATTTTAAATTTTCAGAAAAGAGACTTGAAACATATCTTAAAAGAAAGAAGATTTGTCAGAAAATTGCTTGAGAGGCAGATGTCGATCGTCAATTTAAGCCATGGCCGTAAGGCCTTTATTGGAGCAATCATACTTTATAAAGACAATAATTATTTCCATTCAACGTTATAATTGGAGCAATTACCTAAACTTTATTGCACCGCCCGACACGGCACAAACTGTATATTTCCATTCGCGTTCAAAGTTTTTGCCGTGTCGAGCGGTGCAATTAAGTCAGTCAATGCAGGAAGGGGCGGACTAGAAAATATTTGCGAACTTAAAGTTATAAGGCGGCTGAAGGCCAGGCCTTCCCTCTCCCTCTGAAGATTGCTCAAATTCAAAATTTCAAAGAGATTGCCAGAAGAAAATAGTTGCAGACTTTATTTGAATGTGAACATTGAGATAAAGAACTGTGTTGAAATGGCGGAGGTTAAATATAAATTAGTAATTGAAGTGTTATTCATTTTGAGCTTAGCGAGGAGCGCTGTGAGCTTTGTGGGGTTATCATGCAAGGCAGGGAGGCGGACATGCTCAGCGTTAGTGAGCTTCACTCCACTGGTGGAAACCAATCTATCGGCCATCGCGGCTCTGTTTCAGGTCAAAAATTACAGGCACCTGGCGGGAGCAAATGCCTGGGAGTTGTCCGTGGGCCGCAACGCAACGATTCCAAAAGGCCTGACGGTGAAGGTGCCGGTGACGTGCGCCTGCAGCAACGGCACGGGGATCTCCAAAGGTGGGCCCGTCTACACGGTGCTGCCGGATGACACACTCTCCCGCATTGCGAGCACCGTTTTTGGGGAGCTTATTACATATCTGGATATTGTGGCAGTCAATCCCACCATCACGGACCCGGACAAAATATCAGTGGGAGACAAGTATCGCATCCCTTTGCCTTGCTCATGCTCCTCCTCCTCATCGTCCAAGGAGATTCATTATTCATACGTAGTGCAGGCGGGGAACACGCTGCAGGGCATCGCTTCTCAGATGGGAAGCGCCCAGTCGACGCTCATGACTGTGAATAATATTACCGATCCTTCCATTCTCGCCGCCGGCCAAGTACTTGACGTTCCGCTTAAAGGTGCTTCCCATCACTATCTCTTTCTCCTATGAAGCTTTGCCTTTCCGTTTACAGCTAAATCTAATGCCAGTATGACCCTATGTATGCATTCTCATTTAATTGGAAGAGGGGTCAGTAGTTGTGTACGGTTCAATTGTTGTTAGGACAATTGTAATTGATTTATTTTTTCTTAATGGAAGATTTTGTACAATTTTAATTGTAATTTGATATGGGAGTAAGTATTTTTAGACTAAAATCTCTTTTGTCTAAGAGTCAAGAATTGAGGGGTATCTATTCTATCAAATTTGCTTTTAGCACAATTTGAACCTCATCTCTATGATGCCTGAGTTAATAGGACGTGATTCCTATTGAGCTCATTCAAAACCATTTAATTTCATTAGTAGATCAAAGACCTGTTGATTTTTATTTATTTTTTCTTTATTTTTTTTCTTATGAATTGAAATTATGTTGACTATAAAATTTTAAATTTAATTGTGTTTATTTTTATTTTAAAAAATATTAATTAATTTTTAGATTTAACAAGATCTGTTTTGTATTACACGCATATTTTTTTTTTAAATAATTTACAAATTTCAACAATAAAATATAATGTCTTCAAAACAAACTCAACATTTGAAGGGAAACTTTGACTATTGAAGGGTTGTAGGGCTTTGACCTCATCTAGACTTATAAACTTCGAAACAAACTAAAAAATTTTGTTTCATAACGATAAAATCAAATTACTAGTATCAAAATGAATTCATCTATTACTATTTTTTAAAATAAATTTAGTTAAAGTTAAGAGGACTGAAATAGGATAATTATTTATTTATTTTAGTGTGGCAGAGTGAAATTTTTTTATTGTCTATTTGACTATTCAGCAATAAAAGTAGAGTGGCAAAATACTACATAGATACTAGATATTATGATTATTTTATTTGTTGAGTTTTGTTTCAATTTAGCTTTTTTCTTTTTTTAGTATGACCAATCATATGGGATTATTATTAGATCAATGTTATCTCTAACAATGATATTTGAAAGGAAAACATTCAATTTTTTTCATTTAAATCAAAAATATTGCATCATGATATAAATCTATGTGCTAAAGCATTGTTTAAATAGATGAAAAGTTTCATTCTTTTGAATAATATTAAATCTACAAGTGAATTAGAGTGTAAAAGAAAATTTATCTTAATGTTCTTCTTTATTAAATATTTGATGGATCCATGTTTCATGAATTGTACAAAGGAAAGCTACTCACCAAGACCATTATCTACATATTTCTCATCCTCATTCGAGTGAAAAATGAGGTGTTTTAAAAAAAAGCAGGTATTAAAATCTTTTGACTTTGTGATGTGTTTTGATCAAAAAATCTTTCACTTAATTTGGGTATTTAAAATGAATAATTTGTGTATATTAGTATGTTGATAATCCAAGTATAAATACAGTGAAAATTATTGATATTTAGTACTTATAAATTCATCAACATCATATAAGGTGTATGGAAATAGAAATAACATAATACAAATTTAAAAAACAATATCAAAAACATTAATATACATAGCAACAACTCTTTTAGATAAAAATCCTCATCATCGAAGATAGGACAAGCTTGCATTACTTAGAAATGTAGAGTACATCAGCTTAACTTTTTCATTTTTTCTAGTAGCATTCCAATAGCAACATAACCTATAGAATAACCACACAAACAATTATCCCATGGCTCCAATATATAGGAAAATGTATTTGAGATATATCATTCAATACTATCATCATCATCAATCAATCAAACAGTTTTTATATTTTTTAGGAGAAACAACTTGTTTTTCTTTGTATCTTTTATGCTTGCTTGCTTGCTTACTTGTGTGTATTATTGTTTTATGTGCATTTTTCACAATCCTTATAGAATATCGTCACAATAACATCACGGTCTTCCATATCATGGTGACATAGAACATGTGCTTGCATGTGACATTTTTTAAAGTTAGATCTTTATGCACTTGCCACATTGTAACCTTAGTCCTTACACCTTTGTGCATAGCATCAAGTACTATGAAAAATAAAGGTTTCTTAACTACCTTAGAATGGATCTGTCTCATCCATTTGCATCTTCATCCACCTTCTTATTATAGTCTATCCATTATTTCATTTCCTTCTGTTTGTTATCCTCCAATCCATGTACTCTTGCCATTTTCTTCGAACCCACATATCCTTGTAATGATTGAGGCATCTTCCCACGAGCTTCATCTCTTCCAAACCCACTATGTTTTATGTCTTTGAAACAACATTGTTTCATCTAGTCACAACATTGTCTCAAAGATAGGAAAAATATAGATACCTAAAATTGTGCACATCCCAATCCAATGCTTCAACATTCATCATGGTATGTGCAAGTATTGGTCCTAGTTCCTCTTAATCCCATCACATTTTCTCATGTCTTAGCCATCCATTCTTATACTTCATCATCAAATCTAGACCATTCACATCCTCAATTAATAATTCATAAATCAACCCACATCATCTATCAAATTGTGAAGGAATGAGCAATCCATATGTACATGATGCTGATTTCAAGAGCAACTAACATCTTTACATCAAGCATCCAAGAGCATATCCAACACCTCGAAGGTTTGCATTTGATAGTAGTTTGTTGATTCTCATTGTATTTGCATTCCTTGTCTGCTCTATCTGAGGTATTCTCAGGTGTGGAATGCAGATCTTAGATTTACGTTAATTTCTTATTTTTTATTCCAAATCTAGAGAATACATTTTGGCATGCCCTTTATCATTAAGAGGCAGGGGCTATGTGCCTCAGCAAAATAGCCATAGGGGAGATGCCTTTGGCATTTGCTTTCATAGGAAGTGATGCATTTATGTTTCAGGTTCCTTTGCAGAACTATGATTGTAGTGGGCATAGTCTCCACAGAACATGAAATGGACTTAAAACAGAGTAAACTGCAATAGCTTGATCTTGTCATATTCTTTACGAACATCTTACCAATGCTTGCAGGCTTACTTTTACCTAACAATAGTTATTCTAATAATTGCAGCGTGCTCATCAAACATTTCTAAAACGTCCAGAGACAGAAACCTACTTGTTGCCAATGGAAGTTATGCCATCACTGCTGGCAACTGTTTGCAGTGCAGCTGTGGGCCAAGTGACTTAGAGTAAGAAATTTGTCTCATTTGATGTTCTATTTGCTACTGCTATTCTTCTGTTTGTTCATGAACACTTTTTCATTCAATTTGTTCTTGAAATGGCAGCCTATACTGTATGGCAGCACGTCTGTCTGCATCATGTTCTAGTATGAAATGTAAAAACAGCAATCTGCTGATTGGAAACATCACTACGCAGAAAACAAGTGCTGGGTGTAATGTCACAAAATGTTCTTACAATGGCTATGCTAACAAAATCATTTTGACATCGTAAGAACTTCCCTTATCCTCTTATCTAAATCTCTAATTTCCAAGATTATTGCTTCAAATCTGCCAGACTGATCTTCTAATTTATGCCGATTTTATGTTGTCATAAATTTCAGGTTGGAAACTTCCCTTCAGCGACAATGCCCTGGTATGCATCATCTCTGTTCACATTTTTGTTACCAATTTCATATTTTTAAGGATCCTATTGACGCATTGAAGATCATCTATTTGCAAAAATGAAAGGTTAATGACTAAGAGAATTGTCCTGCAGCAAAACATGTTTACCCAACTTTGACAACGCCCTCTTCCACAGTTCCAGCTCCAGCACCTGCAGTTGAGTCTCCAGCTATTTCACCAGGCATTTCTCCTAGCAGTTCTCCTTTGAAAACACCCTCTTCCACAGTACCAGTTCCAGCACCTACAGCTGAATCTCCAAGCATCTCTCCAATCAGTTCCCCTTTGAAAGCACCCTCTTCCACAATTCCAGCTCCACCACCTGTAGCAGAATCTCCAGACATTACTCCGAACAATTCTTCTTTACCAGGCTCTCCGAACAGGGGTTCACCAGCTTCAAATTCTATGGCTGCTGATTCACTTACCTCATCGTTTGTGGTTACCATGTTGGTTTTAGGGCTTCTTGTTGTGATTCACTTTGATGAATGGTAGTCCTCCTTGCAAGTGCATTGCATATATACATGATTGATAATAGATATGTTAAGCTCTTCATTTTCCTTGCTAATTGTCTACATGCTTTGACAACATTATTGTTTTTTGAGATGAAAGTCTCTTCATCTTTTATGACTGTTTATTTCCTGCAGAGTATTTTGTGAGCCATTCATTTCAAGACATTGCCACTACTTTGGCACCACAGCTATTTTCTGTCAGAACTAGCAGTGGTTGTCAGTTCCCTCTTCAATTTAGATTGATGTTTTAATCACTGGATACAATTTACTTCCTTCAGAATGTCATTCTACTTTGGCTAGGCTGGGAAGTGCTGACCAAGTTAAGTAATTGATTTTTTTTCTTGGATCTCTCTAGAAGAAATGACTAATCTATCAAAAGAATGCACTTTCAGGCCCTAGACTCTAGACTCTCTCCATTTTCCTTGTGGACCCTCTTGACTTTTATAAAATTACTAGAAGACTCTGTGCTCCCACCCATTTCGCAAGGCTTAAGTCTTGCAAGAATCTCGGGTCTATCAGGGTCCTCGATGTTACCTTTCCAACTCTGTTTTCACCAATGCCGAATCAATGGAATTGGAATTTCAAACTGATTAGGGAGGTCCTTCTTCCATAATGTAATAGCAAAAGCCCTTTTCCTCTGAGACGCAGAAACAAGCTTCATTGGATCACAAATCAAGAATCTCAAAACCTGTAGATCCAGGGCTTCAAATTACCTCATCCGTAGATATCTTAATGAGTGCATCGGCGCCAACAGTGATTCTACCATCCCCAACCATGAAATCATTTTCATGTTCTTCCGTGACTAGTCTTCCAAGAAGATAATCAACAGTTCCAAAATCAAGACAAGGAGTAACGGAATTCTCCAGACAGAGATGTTGTCAATCTTCAGTTTCAGTTGGATCACATGCAACAATGGTGAGATCCAATATGGAGTTTGTGAGGTAGAATTTGTATATACGAATGGATACTCGTCAGGCTTCTCGGATTCAAGCGAAAAAAAGCATATCATGTTGTATACTTCTACAACGCCATGTATGCTCCTACAGTTTTTATTAACCCCTTAAAATGTTTTTTTGTTTTTTAAATTTATCCTCTGTTTTATGATCGTTTATAGTTGGGCTTTTGCTATACATAGTCAAAATGCAGTTTTTAACAATTATTACCTGAAGTTTGTTCGTATGTCCATTTTTGTTAACCTTAGTAATTTTTGTTGGGCTCTAGCATTTCAATTTCAAAATTGGTTCTTTTGTTAATCCGGGTAATCATTCTTGGATAGTAGTGCTTCATCTATGTGATCATCACTTAAAAGTAAATGAGAGTTAAGTGGACGAATCATAATCATGAGAGATGGGTTCTTGTGAACCACAACTCATTAAATATGGGTCAATGAGTTTGACTCATAAAACTACACGGTTAAATCATGATAGTAATATCACAGTTCTCTTAAAGACAAACGTGCACAACCAAAATAAGTCAGAACTTTGTTTTTCTCTATTTATCTATATAACTGAATTTCAAAATAGAATATTGTTTTTTTGCATGAGAAAGGCTTTTGTATGAGAAACAAGTATTAGAATGCTTCTCAAAGACATTATCCAAAGCGCCCTACATTTATTCATTATTCTACAACTAATTTATTCATATCAATATTTACACAACTGTTTTTATTTGTTGTCTTTTATTAAAATAGAAAGTCTTAAGTCTTTAAATATAGGACTTTCATTTCTGTATATTGACAATCCTATTTAGTTAAATGTTTCTCAATTAAACTATAGTACATTGAGCCTTCTTTCACAACTCAAATTTATATCTTTTTATTGCATTTGATAGTGCCTATGCCACCACCACTTCACATGCATAGTATTACATTTATACAATATTTTAGTACTTGTTGAAGGTGAGGGACTATCATTTTCCAAATCACTTAATGTGGTGAATAATGCATGTACTTTTCAATGAATGATGTTGGTGAATTATTTGGTGCGGGTGAATTTTGGGGTTTTGGTTATGTTTTGAGGGGCAAAGATGCAATTTTTTTAACAAAACATATTTTAAAGGGCATTTATCAAGGATGTGATTGGTTGTGAAGGTTTGAGTCATTTTTGCAACCTTCGCGTTGTTCGAGATTGGTATGTACTGTTGAACAATAAAAAAATGCTTTTTTGGCTGTGTTGTGTAGTACTGAGTGGTCTTTTAGTAATAAATTATTGTAGCATTTGTTGTTTTTGTACCAAATGGGGGTTATTTAGTATGGTTTAGAATAATTTTTATCTATGTGTAATGATTATGAGGTGTTAATGTAAAGTGCTTAAAATGGGTGTTTGTACGTGTTTTAGCCAATGGTATTTTATTATTTATGAGTGGTAGGTGATATTTGTCTGGTTTGGATTATAAAGATGCAAGGTCTTTATGGGCTTTTGTGGACCCAACTTCTTGCATCAACCCTAGTTTGATTTGGGTTGGGATGTTTTTAATGGCATGATAAAAACTGTAATATTGTTTTGGGTTGAGCGCTTTCAGAGGTTAGTTTTGGTAGAAGAGTCTTTTTGTTTTTTAAACATTGGTTGATTACATTTTTAAAATTGTCCGTTTATGAAACGTAGTTCAAGATTTTTTATGTGGGTTGCTTGTTAGCTTGATGTACAATGTGTATGTAGGTAGGAAGTGGGTTGGTTGTTGGTTTAAGGTATGGTTTGCATGTAGGGAGCTATCATTCATTATAAGATTTATTGTAGATTTCATACTGTCTCAATGGGTTGTTTGCTAGCTTATGGTACAACTTGCATGTGGGTAGGTGTCATTCAAAATAAATATTATACATCCAAGTGGCTTTTGGCATGATTAAAGTTGGTTTTTTGGTTACCACGAAAAAGGGATAGTGGAAGGCTTTGAACCATTTAATGTAGTTTTGAGAGAGGGTGTAGTTAAGATAAGTGCTTTGATAGGTAGTGTGGTTACATATTGTAATTTTGTTCTTGTTGTTAGGCTACCTTCTATGTAATTGTAGTTGGTAAGGAGGATGGGTTCAGTTTTTATGTTTTGAGCTCCCGCCTCCCTAGGGTTGCAAGTGAGGTGTATGGATTTTAGAAGTATTTTGGGATGTTTTTGTGTGTTGGATTCAGGATATTATGCAATATATTTGGTGTTAAATTTGTTACCTATCGCCTCGTGCTCTAGAATAGTGAAGTGATTATTTGTGGGTTTTTATTTGTTTGTGTAAGAAAAATTAATGAAGTGTCATTAGATGCATTGATGGATTTGGTGGTTGGTGAGTGTATGAGTGAAGATGAACTTTGGGAAATTTTAATTGTTAGGTTTATGTTACAGTAGTGGGTAATTTTAGTGAAAATGATGCATTTTTTTCTACTGGAAACAAAATTCAAGAAATATATTAAAAATGCAGTGAAGGTTGCATTTGTTGAATGTTTTTAATTATTTGATGGCATGGAAATTGTTTCAGGGAGAGATAAATCAAGAAACAAGAAATTGGATGAAAGAAACAATAAACTATAGGAGAGACCAAATTTTTTTTGGAAGTGGTTTGTATAGCATATTCTATAGTGAGAGAAGGATGTGATCAAGTGTGTAAGTGTCTACATTCAATCGAAGAATAATACAAAAATTTGGTGCTTGGGTGTAGTGATTATTGGTGGACTGGCTACTATGAATTCTTGATGCTTGTATTCATGATCACATCCCTCTTTCACTATAGTGAATGCTATGCATAGCTTACATAATGTGTTTCATAGCTAGTTGAAAGTTTTTCTGCTAAATATTTCTTGTTGTTTACTGTTATGGACCTTTTCCTTTAGTTTTTTTGTGTCTTTCATCCAATTTCTTATTTTTCAGAACACCCAATAATAGATTCTAAGTTGAAATTGGGAAAGAAGCATTCATGGAATGATTGTTGGGTTGTGCTACACAGTGTATAGATTTGATATTATGGTTGTTCCTTGTATGTTGAAAAGTCCTTGGTTTCTATTACCTCTATAGAATAGGTGGGTTTTTAAATTTTTTTATGAGGTTAATGTAGAGTTTGTTATTGTAGAGGACTATTATGTTTTTTGTATTGCAACAAATTCAAGGAAAATTTCTTGAAGGCTATTGCAAATATAGAAGATATGTATTTCCATGTTCAAACATACAATTTCTAGGATATGGTGGAGAACTCAATGGTTCAATGAATATAATTTATATGATATACATTTTACAAGTGTTGACTCTATACAAGTGGATAGTTGTAAGAAATAGCCAAGAAACTAAGAAAGTGTAGAAAGAATTTAGTATGTTTTACTGTTAAAGCTATAGGCTAAGAAAAAGGGAGGTCCAAAACACCTATCCTAGGAAATTTATCTCAATAATGGAGACATTATAGATTTCATTTTTCTTGGGAGTGTTCTACAATGTAATGTGTGATTGAGACAAGGTAAAAATTTAAAAAACAGTTAATTTCAGCTATATGGTCTTTGGAAGCCACAAATTATGTTTGTTAATAATATTCTTAAATCAATTTAGAGAATAAGTTTGGGCTTGTTCCATTGAGTTGTTTTCTTTATTGGGGTTTAATGGGGTATGATGTTATCCTATGTATATCAACTACATTTACACAATAAGAAAACTATATTATTAATTTCAATGAAAATATCATAAATCGATTCTTCCATAATATATAATATTTATTGATGAATTTTAAAATTATTCTCAACAACTGTCTCTTCACCAATTGTGCAATGCACAAAAAACAACAAAGTTATTGCTCTCAGAATGTTACGATATGGGAGCATTTAGCAAAAAGAGAGCATTTAATAAACACTATGAATTTTATTGGGGAGATACATATAAATATGTAGATTTATGTAAACTATATATGACCTAAATTTACACAATCAAAAAAATATTTATGTCAAATTTCATGTGGGTCAAGAATGCTTTAATTATTTTCCTTTTGTCCTAGGTGTAAATTTGTGATATACCTAAGTTGTTTACCTTATAAACCTAGTGAATGATTTGGTTTTTAAGTAATCATTTGGAACACATGCCTATTAAAATTCTTAAATAATGGTCAAGGTGGCCCACTACTTTGTTTCCATTGGTCACCTAGTACCCTATGTGGATAAAATAATTGCATGAAAGAACCAATAGGGTAGTGGGTGAGTGGCACTTGTCGACTCTTGAGGAAGGCTTTATCATTCTACATAGGCATCAATGGTGAAGAGTGTTGAAATCAATGGTTGTGGTGTGATCGCATGGATGAATCTTGATCATTCCCTGCTAGTCTTTTGGGGATCGACAACCTTGTTTGATCTCTCTACGGGGCAGCAGGTGATCAACACGTGGCACCATCGCCACCATCAAGAGAACTATTGAGGACATAAATATTTAGGTATGGACATGGTAAAAGGGATAGGCCAAGATAATCTATGCTAGAGTGGATGTGAGATGTTAAAGAGTAGTATGGATAAGCTTACCTAGATAGGGATCTTCATGTAGGAGTTTGAAAAAGAGGAAAATCATGTGATCAAATACAACCCATACAAGAAAAAAAAAAGATTAAATTATGAGGTTTTATTGGGATACTGAGGAAGAATTTGAGCTCTGGAAGTCCAAAAAATGTAAATAGTGACTGAAATATTGATCCTATGTTTGCAAGAATGGACGTTAGAAGAGAAGTACAATACATGTCCTAGAACCAGTATAGATCAAGTCTTTAATATATCAAAGTTCAGATATTTTATTCTCTTGAATTCAAATTTGATGGCAAGGATTGTAGATGTGGAAATGCTTGTGTGTATTCTTCTTTCTTTATTTTATGCTTTTCTTTCTCAAGTTTTGGAGCAGCTGGAAAGGGCAGTGTAGCTCATGCAAGGAATAATTTGCATGGAGTGGAGGACCTTTTGGAAGGTAGGAGAATCTTCATCAAGGAATGAGAACTGATTTTTGTCTTATGTGAATATCTCCCTCAAATTTTAGAAAATTTAATTGTGTTTTGAATGTAAATAATAGATAATAGAATTTTGAGTCTTGTAATGGTGAATGTGGTAACAATACTATCCTATTTTTTAATATAAATGATAGAATATTCAAGGCCAACATTCTCCATTCTATACTTTGCATAGATTATGAATATAAAGGAATCAAAGATTACTTCTATTCATCTATAGAATCACAACACTATTATTAAGTTTAATGAGAAAATCATAAATAGTAACAATCATTAACTGCATTATTATATATAATATTCATTGGTGAGTTTTAAAATTATTCTCACTAACAGTTTTATCACCAATCGTACAATGCACAAAACCAAACAAACCTATTTCTCTCAAGATATTGCGCTATGTATACATGTAGCAAAAAAAGCGCAAATTAATAAAAGTGATGAGTGTTCGATGAATTTTTGATGGGAAACTATAGTTGTATTTGGAAAGTAGTTGTTAGAAGCACATTCATGAATTCCAAAGGGGGAAGTAATTGTCTGAAGCACCAAATTTGCAAATTGAATTTTTCAAAATAATAGTATAACCATTAAATTTGCAAATTTAATTCTATCTCTCTCTCTCTCTCTCTCCCTCTCTCTCAAGTCTCTCTCTCCCACCTCCTCTCTCTATCTCTCTCTCTCCCTCTATCCCTCCCACCCTACCTATCTAATTCCCTCTCATTCCAACCCCTTCTCTCCCATTCCCTATCTCTTAGGTCTCTCCCTTCTATCCCCTCTCCCTCTCTTAGGTATCTCTCTCACTACCTCTCTACATCTCTCTCTCTCTTAGGTCTCTCACTCCCTCTCTCCCTCCGACCCTACGTAGATAACTCTTTCTCTCTTAAAATTCCTCCTCCCTCTAAATACATACATACATACATATAAGTAGACATACATACATACAAGAATACATACTTATGTACATACAATCTTACATACATACATATAGGCATGTACATACATACATACACTGATACATACATACAAACATACATACAGGCATACATACATACATACATACAATGATACATACATACATATAAGCATACATACATACATACACGCATGCATACATACAAACATACAAATATATATGTACATATTCAATAGAGTAGCATTTAACACAAATGAAGACATAACACAAGTGTGTTATAATGCACTCGTGTTATGTCTTGTTATTTCTTAGTTTTGACATGGTTTTTATTTTTATGCCCAAGACATGTCTAGCAAGACATAACACAAGTGAATCTGGGAATCTCCAAACCTTGGGCTTGGTGTTTACCTTGGAATACCAACCCAAAGGCTTGGAGTGTCTTCCTAATGTCCAAAGACATGTTTTTGCAAATTCTAGGGTGATCCCACTATATTGGTTTACAATTTTTTGCCAAATGTTGATGGTGCTATCACAATAGTGGTTTACAATTCCTGAGAGGAACGAATTTTAGCTGAAATCACATATATTTAGAAAATATAATGATTTAAGCCTTAAAAAGTTCCATTTTAAGGATTCCAATTGAAGAGGGTTTGATCAAGTCACCTTAGATCAAACCCCCTTGGATAGAACCTCGCTAGTTTTAAACCATACCTATAAATGCGTCTCCTTTACACCTATCAAAATGCTGATAAAAAATCACTTTTGATTTAGCTTTTGGGGGATCAAATGAATTCATTTAAAATTTATTTCAAATGATTATGGTATTCCTCAGAACAAGCTATCCAATGAATATAATTTTAATATGTTTTGGTTTTGTTATGTATTTGTTTTTTAAGTTTTATTAAACATAGGTTTTTCATCGAAAATGAATTTCTTTGTTCTTCACATGTGGAAAAATAGAATATTATCAAAACAAAAAATTCAAAATATGAGTGCACTAGATATTGAAGTCATTGATCCAACAAAAAAAAAAATTTTGATATACAAAAAAGTTATGCGTTATACAGTCGCCTATGTCTGAATTATAATTAGTTTGACTTTGAAACTTGATTAAGGAAAAATATTCAATAAAACTATCTAACCAAGTGGAAGCACTAGATATCATAGTTAAAAATCTAAATTTGAAAGAATTAGAATTTTATCCTTCATGGAAAAAAAGTTATGGATTATCGCGATTGTCGTCACTTTTTAAAAATGTTGTTTTTCTGAAAAAATCAATTTTCATGGGAGATGGAAAAAGTGCAATTTGATTCCAAAATTTTTAGAAAAAACATTTTTAGAATCTACAAACAAAATTTGATGAGACTCTAGTTTGCACCATCTTCAAATTCCTCACGATTTAGCCGATATAGGTGCTCGAATGTGAAGATTTAGTTAAAAATAATAATTTCAGTGTCCAGTTTGGCCAAAAATTGTAAACCACTATTATGGGATCACAAGTTCAAATATTTTTTTCTAACTGAATCTTCACTTTCAGGCACCTATAGCGGCTAAACCAGAGGAATTTGAAGATGATGCAAACTAGATATTTGTGACATTTTTTCTATAGATTCTAAACATAGTATTACATTTTTTTTGGAAACAGATTGTACTTCTTTTTCCATCTCCTTCGAAAACTAGTTTTTTTTAGTAAACACCATTTTTCAAGAGTGATACTCATCGTATACAACATATTTTTTTTTGCATTAAGAACAAAATTCTAATTTTCTTTAGATTTAGATTTATAACTATGATATATAGTGCTTCCAATTGGTTTCATAGTGTTTTATTGAATATTTTTTCCTTAATCAAGTTTTGAAGTCAAACCAATTACAATTCAGACATAGGCAAACCATATACAATGTAACTATTTTTGTATGTAACAAAATTCAAATTTTTTTTGAGATCAAGGACTTCAATATCTGGTGCACTCATATTTTTAAATTTTTTTTTGATAATCTACTATTTTTCCACATGTGCAGAATAGAGAGCTTGATTTTCGGTGAAATATCTATGTTTAATAAAACTAAAAAAACAAATACATAATAAAACCAAAACATATTAAAATTATATTCATTGGATAGCTTGTTCTAAGGACTACCATTATCTAGTTTGGTCTGTGAAGTTTCCTCCATTTTCATCCTCAACCTGAGCTTCGAAGGGAAAAAAATTGGATTTTTTTGGTGCCAGAGGGTGAGAAGGTGGGAAAAAGGGGGTTTAGGTGAACCAAGGGGGGTTCAAGTGAACCCCCAATGGTTCGCTCAAACTAGGGTTTGCTTGAACCTTCGTTTGAGTGAACCCCCTTTCAAAAAAGGTTTTTTTTGTCTTTTTTTGTGGGAATGGTGAGACCTTGCATTTAATGGGTTTATTTGAACTAGGGTTCTAGCGAACCCTCTTTTGGTTCGCTCGAACCAAAAATTTGTTTGAACCCCCAAAAACCAATTTTTTTGCATGGGGTAATTTTTTGCAACTTTTCCTTCCTCACTAGAATTGTAAACCGCTTTTGTGGGTTTACCCTCTATAATATTTCACATAATCACATTCATTCTAAGCATCAGGTTTGCACATGTTTCAATGTCAAACAAATCGAAGACCAGGGTAATATTAGGCTCTCTCAAGTAGCTATCTAACGATGTAACTTTTTTCACATTTTGACAATGTTAAGCCTTTGATCTATAATTTATTTTGTTCGTGTCTTTTTTTTATACAAAACTAGTGTTTGGTGTTTTTTTGTTATCAATTAACTATTCATCAAAATTTTAAATAAATTACATTTTTAGAAACTAGACTCCATTCTACACATTAAAAAAAAGTGATTTTCAATTAATTTCCAAAATTTATAGGGGTAGCATGGCCAAAATTTTGTTTTTCAAGAAGTGTGCACTTTGAAAATTAGTAAAAAATCAAATATTCATTAAAAAATAATCAAAAAAATTGAGCATAAACCACATAATTTTAGCTAATTTCTCACTGAAGTGATTTTAAAAATACTAAAAAGAAGTTAATCATTTGATGGAACCACAAAAGTTGTTATGTTATGTTTTTTTGACAAGAACGATGCCAATTTCTATGGTCCCCTCTTTTGAACACCTTAATCTCAACCATTTAAAAAAAAAATAGTAGTTTAGAAAGTAGACTCAGAGCACTATGATATTTTTTTTGTTACATCTCAAAATTTTGAGTGTAACTATCCTTAATTTCACTTCCAAGGATAGTACTTCCTGATTTCAGAAGAAAAAAAAGTGGCCACTTAGGCCCCCTTTTTGGTCTCCCAACTTTTTGCACTTACCCAAATGTAGGTACAAATAGAGGAATGTTACAAAAAGAGAGATACATGAAACATAACAGTATAGGGAGATCACATTATGCACATGAAATCACACACATAACATGAAAAATAAAAAAAAGACAAGACTAGTAAGGCACATGCGAGTCAACCTATAGCAGGTCATCTCCATCCCAATCTTGTTTATTATATATGGAAGGCCAACAACTAGCCAAAGGGACAACAAAAACAAGCACCATATGAGGACAAGGCTACCTAACCCCTTTCCCCCACTTAGTGTATGAAAAGGGTGAGTTGAGAACGGATGATGATATGCTTCTCCTTGTAAAAGGAAAATTATTTGCAATGAGTGTAAAACATGCAATAGTGATTAAACTATGATCCTACAACTATTACATGGCAAAGAGCAACAACTTTTGTTATTGATTATGATGAGTAAACAAAGTATCAACTTGATGCAACAAATCTAATGAGATATCTATTAGTTTAAGATGGACCAAAGTTAAAGTTGTCTTGGAAGAATCTTTGGTAAGAGTTTTGACATTGAGAGAAGGCTAGTTTATTTCCTTCGAGGGACAATAGCCAAGACCATTAGTCGTTTCTTGCATTTTAGGCTCTATAGGGACATGGATACCTTGTTATCTAGCGCAACATCCTTTTCCACTATACCCAAGTTGTTTCATTCGTTCATGTGGTGTAGAAAATTAGACACTCATGAGAAAAGAGATAATTTCATGCCTAATTAGACCTAATTTTGAGTACCCTTGCACTATCAATTCTTCAAAAGGACATTTATAGGCCCCTAAGACCTATTATTTTCTATCTAGAGGCCCCTTTCACCTGAAAAATCACTTAAATCTTGACAAACAAAATTCAATTCATCCATACCCTGAAAACCCACCTTTAAAGGCCACTGGTAGGACCCATTCACCAGCTTGGGCAAATGAGTCCCCTCTAGTGGGATCCATTCACCAAGGGTGGAAAATGAGTCCCTTTTGAGGGAAATTTCAATTTTGAGTGGGAATTCAATTAATTCGACTTAATTTTTTCAGTGAATGTCAGCCTCATAGGTATAAATAATGGGAAAATTAGGTTTTGTTGCTTATAAATACTCATTTTAAGTCATTTTACACATCTTTTGGTCATTTCACGAAAGAAAATTCTAAATTCAAGTCTTCTACAACAAGTTTCATTAGCAAAGTTGTAGTTTTAGGGCAGCAAACTCGGGTTTTTGCAGGTCTTAAAGCTCACTTATTTTATCAAGATTCAACATTGCAAAGGGTTGATGATGGATGCCTATGGTGAATCATGGAGCAGTCTAGGTTGAGGAGATGTAACTAGCCATTGAATCACACCTAAAGACTTGTTTTCAAAGTGATTCCATCTTCCATTTCTTCTCTATCTTCAGATTATGCTGAGATCCTGATTCGTATTTCCATCAAAAAGTGTTGTACAGGTGTCAAGGTGAAGAACAAAAAATTGAAATCATAGATATTTGAAAGTGGAATAATACACCTTGTATGGAGAATGAGTCCCTCATGAGGTAGATTTTTAAGTCAGATGCAGATCCAAACACCTAGTTGGTAAAAAATAGTTTTTGGGTAGGAAAACCTTGACTTGGGTCTAATTCACCTAGGGTGGCGAATGAGTCCTAGTCAACTCAAAATTAAATTTTATCATATGTCTAGGGGTAAGTGCACAAATTTGAGTCCACAAAATATGGAATTTTTTTCGTTAACCAAAAAATTGAAATCAGCTTTGAGGAAATAGGATCCCGATTTTAATAAATGAGATCTCGAGTTTTAAAAATTAGGATCCCGTTCAGCTTTGGGATACCGAGCCTGACACGGAATGGGATCCCGCTTTTTAAAAATCAGGATCTTGTTTCCCATAGGATCCTGAACCAATGGAAAAGGCATGGGATCCCGTTTGCCACGAAATGGGATCCTGATTACTACGAAACAGTTTGTAGAAATTGGGATCTCGTTTTATATTGCTATTTATTTTTTTAAAAAAATAGAGTTCACTGCACAGCAGATGGGACCCTAAGTATTGGCGACAATGACCCCCACAATCAGCTACAGGTACTCGCTTACATCCCATTTTTTTGCATTTTTCTATTTTTAATTGAAATTTTGAAGAAAATAAGTGAATTTAGCATGTTTTTTAAAATTTTATTTCACGTTTTGAGCATTTTTTAACTATTATAGTAGAAATGAATAATTGTAAAAATAGACAAAAAAATGCAATGAAACCTGAAGGTGTTTTAATAAAAATGAAACAATGAACCTTGAATTGTGTTTTAAAAACAAATTTTAACTTTTGAAACCTAAATTGTTCGATTAAACCAAAATAAATTGAATTTGAAAACCCTAATTGAAACAAAAAATTGCATTTCAAAGCCACCGAAATTGAAATGGGATAAAAGCATTACGTTACAACCCTAATCAAGCTTTTTTGAAACCAATTCAAATCAAACAAAAATTTAAATTTGGAAACCCTAGTTTGAATTGAAATGAAAAAATTGCATTAAAAACCTTAATTGTTTAGAAATTGAAACCCTAAATTGAATTGGAACAAATTTTTTTGTTAAAACCCTAAATTGAAATGGAACAAATCATTTTGATTTTGAAAACTAGGTAATTTCAAGCTCAAAAAAATTCATTTGCATTGCTTAAATGTTTTAAATTTTATTTGCTTTGTATGGAAAAAAGATATATATTAAACTTTAGTTTCAATGTTAAATTATAATTAGATTAGAAAACAATATGTTAAAGAATAGTTAAAATTCATATATATTAAAGTTTGTTTGCAAATTTAGTTAGCAAATTCGTAAATCTAGAAGTGCGTACAATAGATTCCAATTGGCACTAACTTGCAAGTCTAAATTATGCCAAGGGCCACCCAAAATTCACCCTAAGTTTGCTAAACCCTAGACCCTAAATTGTAAAATCTAAACCCTCAACACTAAAGCATTTGAATTTTGTCTTAGGACGTTAAAATGAAATTTGGTTTCCTTAAAAAACCCTCTATTGTCACCATTTAGTAGAGCTTTTTGTAATGTTTTCACTTATTTGAACACATAATTTAAAACCTTTTGGTTTCTACAAGTTTATGAAGAGTGGATAATCACTCTCTATGACAATTAGACATGATCATTAGGGTTCTAAATCATTGGAAGAAAACTAAGAGCGTGAGTGAGAGTGCTATGGGTAAAGTTTCTTTCATTGGACATACCTAAAATTATGTAGGTTCAATGTCAAGAATGGGTCTATTTGGTAGCTTTATGAAAACTATTTTGAATATCTAGAATTCCATAAAAGTATAATTATAGAAATTCCAATTGGAAACACTTGGGTACATATATATCATATGAAATTTAAATCTAGTAAGGTGTCTATTGTATAAGAGAGTTGATAATACGTGGAAAGAGGTTTGTATGGAAATATATGTATTAAGAAACACATACCATGTGACCTCTATAGGATTTTTAAGATGTGATCCTAGATAATAATCCACCCATCCTCAATCATAATGGATTATTTAGCAATTACAAGAGATTCAATAACCATAAAATTACCTATATTTTGATACTATATAGATTTATGTGGAAGGATAGAAATGAATCAATAAGGAGACCAAGATGGAACCATTTAACACCTATAAGGTACACCTATTACATCGGAAAGGGAGGAGGTACATGATGATAGGTTGGAGGAACTACATGCTATTATTACAATTTAGAGATAGGAGGATGATTCATATAAAATAAATATAATTAAATATTTATATTAATTAATATATTATATTTAATATGATATATTAAATAATATAAATATTTAATATCATAAAATATAATATAAGATTACAATTAAGGACAGGTAATGTTACAATTTACTTGGGGTTTTAATGAGGATTAGGCTTAAGATTCAATTAGGTTTGTAGTAAATAGTTAGGTTACAATTAGGAATATATAATAAATATTAATATAATTATAATACAAATATAAATTAATTTAAATATAATATAATTTAATATAATATAATATAGGAATACATTTAAGATTAGCTAAAGGTTATAATTTAATTAAGTTTCAATTAGGTTTACAATACAACTAGGATAAGGTTAGGGGTGGGAATCATTTAGCATTCTATTATGGTTAGAGTATGGGTTACATTTAAGATTATTGTTATTTTTGTGATATGTATAAATTGATTCATTTTTAACATGATACATTTTTTTATTAGAGGGGTAAACACTTTTGACCCAGAGCTAGATGGAACCAATGAGGCTATAGTATGACTAAATTTGGACCTCACTAGACATCTAGATCCCCTTAAGCCATCCTATCATCCTAAATCATAAATCAATTTCTTAAGAGGTCCCAATATGACAAATTTCTTAAGGGGATCAAAGAAGTTCTTAAAATTTGGTGAAGTTTCCCAAGGCAACCAAATTTAACAATAATAAGATCGTGCAAGATTATAATATGAATGAGATTTCATGATCTAGGTTGGTAAGTTGAAACAAGAGTAGATTTCAATCAACTATTGCACAAGAAAATTTTCTTCACTAACTTGCAAGTTCATTAAATATTCCAAGGGGCACCAAAAATTTACTCTAAGTTTTGTAAATCCTAAACCCTGAACTCTAAAATCTAAACCCTAAACACTAAACCATTCATTTTGTCCTACCCAGCACCTTAAAGTGAAATTTGGTTGTCTTAGGAAAATGCACCATATTTCATTCCCTTATGCCATGTAATTTTGTCCTAGGATCTTACTAGATGTACATCACCTTAAGTTATCCTATTACCCTAAACCCTGAACTCTAAAGTCTAAACCCTAAACCCTAAAGCCATCATTTTTTCTTTAAAGGCTCTTAATGAAATTTGGTTTCCTTGGTAAACTTCACCAAATTTTATTCACTTGAGCCATGTCATTTTCTCCTAGGACCTCACTAGACGTAAATCCACTTAAGCCATCATGTCACGCTAAATCATAATTCAATTTCTTAAGGGGATCAAAGAAGTTCTTAAAATTTGGTGATCAAAGTTGCCATCATGATCTAGGTTGGTCAGTTCAAACAAGAGTAGATCTCAATCAACTATTCCACAAGAAAATGTTCTTCACTAACTTGCAAGTTCATTAAATATTCCAAATTCTAAACCCTAAACCTTGAACTCTAAATTCTAAACCCTAAACACTAAACCATTCATTTTGTCCTACTCAGGATCTTAAAGTGAAATTTGGTTGTCTTAGGAAATTCCACCAAATTTCATTCCCTTATGCCATGTAATTTTTTCCTAGGATCTTACTACATATATCCCCTTAAGTTATCCTATTACCTTAAACCCTAAACTCTAAAGTCTAAACCTTAAACCCTAAAGCCATCATTTTTTCTTAGGCTCTTAAGGAGATTTGGATGCCTTAGAAAAATCCACCAAATTTTATTCCCTTATGCCATGCAATTTTTTCCTAGGATCTTACTACATATATCCCCTTAAGTTATCCTATTACCCTAAACCCTAAACTCTAAAGTATAAACCCTAAACCCTAAAGCCATCATTTTTTCTTAGGCTCTTAATGAAATTTAGTTGCCTTAGGCAACTCCACCAAATTTCATTCCCTTATGCCATGTAATTTTTTCCTAGGATCTTAATACATGTAGATACCCTTAAGCTATCCTATTACCCTAAACCCTAAACTCTAAAGTCTAAACCCTAAACCCTAAAGCCATCATTTTTTCTTTAAAGGCTCTTAATGAAATTTGGTTGCCTTGGGAAACTTCACCAAATTTTATTCACTTGAGCCATGTCATTTTCTCCTAGGACCTCACTAGACATAGATCCCCTTAAGCCATCCTGTCACCCTAAATCATAATTCTATTTCTTAAGGGGTTCCAATATGACATTTCTTAAGGGAATCAAAGAAGTTCTTAAAATTTGGTGATCAAAGTTGCCCAAGGCCCAACCAAATTTAACATTAATAAGATCCTGTAAGATTATACAATATCAATAGTTAATTATATTTTCATTCAAGTAACATGTGCCTTAGACATATAAATGAGGCTTACATATAATTTTATCATTTGTAATAAATTATTTAAGGCCATTTATATTGAATGGTTTAAAGGTATTTCCTAAACATGTATCTTACATCTTGAAATTACAAATCTAATGTAGGTTCACTCATGTCTTAAAGATCACATGGATCCATTCACTAATATTCGTAATCCACCTCCACGCCATCCATCTCCAACACCTTCGCCTCCACCTCCACCCACTCCACCTCGTGATGGATATTTTGTGTGATGAATTTATAAATTTCATTCCAAATGGATATTATTAGTGACATGAATTTATGATTTTGGTTCCAGATGGATCTTTTTAGTGACATGGATTTATGAATTTGGTGGAATTTATGAACTTATAATGAATAGTATATATTTTATGACTATCTACCAGATCATGATTTCTCTTGCTGAAAAATTGTAATATATATGTGTGTGTGTGTGTTTGACATAAAATGAGCTTTTGTGAATGTTTCAAGTTTATTGTTTAGTATGTATGTGCATGTATTAAAAATTTGCATATATAGTTTTTAAATTTTGAAATTTGTATGTATGTACATAGTTTAGTTTAATGATTTGTACGCATGCAAATTATGCATCATATTTTTTATTTTAAATGTACATGTACATACATTTAATTTTGAATTTTGTATGGACATGCTCTTGAGTTGAACAATCAATGTATATATATGTGCATTTCAATAATTAAATATATGATCTTAATATATGTATGCACATGGACTATTTTGTATGATTTAATGCAGGTGCACATTTATATTGAGCATATCATGGATGATTTTAACATTGATGATATCATCAATCCACCACCTCAACCACAGCCACATCCACCTCCCCCTCCTCCACCTCCACCTCCACCTCCTCCTCCCCCTCCCCCTCCTCCTCCACCTAGTATGCCACATCCAGCACCTATCGCATCTGACGAGGCTTGCTTGAGAGCACGAATAAATAATCAACTTGCATCCTTACAAAATAAATCAAAGCTATGCAGAGTCAAGCATTGATTCCTCCACATGTGAGACGTTTTGCATCTGCAATGCAAAACGTTGTTGATGCCATCAGGATGATCGATTCTAATCTTGATAGGCATTGACGAGACAAAGAACAAATGAGACAAATTTATTCTGATGGTCTCTCTTACAAACAAATATTAGACCTTAAAATAACAAAAGCCCGTCTAGCCCCCTACTTTCTTGACCCCATTACTTGACAACCCATTCCACCCAACAAGTCGAGAATATTGATGAGGTGGTGCATACATCCGTAGATGAGTGCACATTTTTGGGATCAATGGTATATGGTTTGTGATAGTCCCCCACATGCTAATTGGGAGTGCCCATTGTATTTTTTGAGAAAACTGTATGTAGAGTTTGTTTTGGGGCAAAAGCCCAATTATTTTGATTTTAGATCATTTCAGGGTGTTGGTGGCAGAATGCCACAATAGAGATTAGGGGCAAGGGTTGATCCTTGACATCCGGTGCATGCACAACCCCTTGTTGTTGCTCTTGGTCCTCCCTTTCCTACACCTGTACATCATTGAGCTTTGGTCTCAACATTAGGTTCTCTTAGTACACTAGCAGGAGACCTTAATCAGTACACTTCTACGATAGCGAGTGGGGAGAATAGAGATGATGATGATGATGGAGGAGTTTTTTATGGAGCTGGTTTGAGTACTGCTCCAGGAGTGTCGAGGCCTGTCCCCCATATATGTACTAGTTGTCATCAAGTATGCTATGGACCTGATCAGACCATACCTAATTCAGGTGGACAGGGAGATTCTGGTGGTTCATCTGGTCGCATCAATTCATTTGTAGAGTTCCTCATAGCAGAACATCACCCTGAGGACACTACGACACAGGTATAAATATGCATCTAGATGTACGTTCATTTTATAAGAATTTTGATGGTTGTATATATCAAAGAAAAGTTTGCAATACATTTTAACAATCAAATTGTTTGGTGTACAAATGACACTAACGATGCAAGGGAAATCATCTATTCCATGAGTGCATACATCGACACTAGTCATACTCGGCAACCCTTATGGGGTATTTTGATTTCAATTTTTAAAATTATATATGAAATCATAAATTATTTAACTTGAGTTTTAAATTTATAATTGAATCACATATATGTTTCAAATATTTATGTTGGTTTACGTGAGTCAATCGGCATCCACGTCGATTCCTCCTAAGGGATTGTCAAGCACTTCTCCACTATCGAGTGTCATAGATCAGGGGCAAGTACATTCATATTGTAAATTTTTTTAAAGTTTACATTAGTATAGTTACAATTTTATGAGTTTTAAATTCACTAGATATATGAAATGCATGCATGTACACTTGTAAATATTATAAATGTTAAATGTCTATGTACATGTATGTCTAGGTTGATAACATAATAAGAATGGGCATTGGGAAAACATTTGATGTTGTAGTTACTCATGAGGCCACTCATTTCTAGGTTGTTTACAAAAATTTCTACACAAAATGTGAAAACTTGAATATATATATATACACATATATATATTAACGTAATTCAATTGTACATGCTTTAATTTTGATCTTGTAGGACTTTGTTAGTGCAACTTTCAGCCCTGACCCAGACATAGTTACACCACCAGGAGGACATATAGATCAGGTTCTAGATCAAATGGTAATTTATTTTTTTTATTATATTTAAAGTCAATTGTTATATTTAAAGTCAACTATAAATTTTAAATTGAATATATACATAATATGATATTTTTACATATTCTTTTTCTTTTATAGCATGAGACACATCTTGTAGTTGAGCATGTACAGACAGGTCCTGGAGAAGAGCCTAGTGCACAACCTCAAAATATTGTACAATTAAAATATGATAAATTATAAATTAAATGTAATTAAAAAAAATTAATTGTAGAGTTGTACATCTAATTTTGAATTTCTTTGTCTTGTTTATGTAGATTGATTTAGAGAATTTAGAGGTTGCTTCAGGTGGACTAGAGGATCTAGACGTAGATATGATGGAAATTTAATTTTATGATGGATTATAAATTAAATAGTCATTAAATCAATTTTTATTGTCTTACATCTAATTTCATCTTTCTCTTATACAAAGTGTTTCAGGTCATCCACATAGTCTGCATGGTGTGAAGAGGTCTCTTGATTATAGAGACAGTACATGACCTAGAAACATGTGATTTTATGTGTTATATTTGTTTATTTCATGGACTATATTTCTTGTTTCTCATGTACTATGTTGGACTTTATTTCATGCGCTTAATATATTGGTTTCATGCACTTAATATGTTACATAAATTATGGACTTTATTATTGTTTGAAATTTTAATTTACACATGTACATTTATGCATTTTATGTTCATAGTCAAGACATTAATATTGGACATTAATGTGAAATTTAGTGATCTCATACATGGATTAATATAGGAAATTTTAATATTTATACTTTACAAATTTAGTGATTTCATACATGATATACATGATATGTACATTCAATAAATAGCAATAATTACTCAATGAACTTATTCAATTCACGTCAATCAATAATCAGTCAATAAACCATAATTTACAAACAAAAGAAATCTATTTATATACCAAAAAGGATAAAATTTTAAGAAATAAACAATACCATAGAAGATTAGAGAATAAAAGCATTAATAAATACTATAAATAATAGTTCATCTAACACTAATTTATAAGTTGTCAAAATAAATAATGACATCTTAAGGGGGTGTCTAAAGGGGTCATAATAGAATGTCTTAAGGGGATGTCTTAAGGGGTTATAATTCGTCTTAAGGGGATGTCTAAAGGGGTCATAATAGAATGTGTTAATTAAGGGGATGTCTTAAGGGGATGTCTAAAAGGGTCATAATAGAACATCTTAAGGGGATGTCTTAAGGGGTCATAATACACCTAAATGGGATGTCTTAAGGGGTATTAAGGGGGTGTCTTAAGGGGATGTATTAAGGGGTCATAATACATCTTAATGATATAATTAATTTAACAATAATGTATGCATGATATTTAGTGATTATACACATAAACATAAAGTTTCAAAGTAGGAAAACTTGCACATTTAAGAAACAAAATATATAGAATATTGATTTGATACATAGAAGTACATAGAGAATGTTTAATTTTGTAAGTATGTATGTACATATATGTCATCTCAAAACAATGTTTACAAAATTTGGATATGCCATCTCAAGAACATCTCAAACTCGTGGCTAAAATGTAGTAGGTCTTCACACCACCTAATATCAAAAAGGTACAAGCAATATCAATGAAATCATCAAAACATACATATTTTAATTTATATAAAACTATCTATATGTATAGAACTCAAGTACTTGCATTTAAAAGTATTCCACAAATGTTTGTAGGTTGAATCCAAGCATCCTCTCCTTTTTGTTTCAAAGTATAAGATCAATGCAATGATGGATTTAGGATGCAAAAAATGACAATAAATCAATTTTAACTATTAATGTCCAAGCAATATCAATATGTAATCAAAACATGTATTTAAATATAATTTAACTAATAACTACCTATTTTTACCAAGTATTCCATGTTGTCTAGGTTGAATCTGCATGGACAAGATCCTTTTTTGTGATTATGCCTTAAGGATATATAAAAGGAAAATTTAAATCAATTTCAACTAATAACACACTTGACCAATGTCGAAACATGCATTTAATGTATTTAAAAGGACAAAATAAAACTAAAACTATATTTACCTATATTTACTTATTCCATTGTACCATTTGCATCCTCTCTTTTTTGCAATGCATCTATGATTGCCTCATGCTCAAGTCCATAGAAATTGACCATAGCAATTTTTTTGAAGGTCTTCCACGATACCGCTCTAGTTTTATAGATGTTACCACCACCAAGTGTGAATAATGCATAATGTTTTTATGTGTTTCATAGTCTTCGAATGCAGGTAGACCATTCTTTCTTCTCAAGTATTTTCGTAGCCAAGTGCCAACAACCACCACCGATCCTATTGGAAAACATGTTCAAAAACCACCATCAAATAACTTCTCAAAATTTACTTAAGGGGATCAAAGACTTGTTCTAAAAAATTGCTTAAGGGGATCTAAAACTTGTTATCAAAATTTGCTTAAGGAGGTGTCTTAAGGGGATCACCGTACCTGTTGGATAATGAAAGCCATCATCATCTTCTCGAGGTGTTAACAACTTATGTTTAGTTTCCACACAACGAGCCAACCAATATTATGTTTGCTCTTCATTCCCCTTAGGTGCAATAACTGCATACACATGTCCTGCCAACAAAATTCGATTTAATAACTTGTGCATATCCATATAACTAATTTAGTATTAGAAAATAACTTAATAAAGCAAAATAAAATGAAATAAATTAAATTAAAATTACCTTCTTGTACAAGGTTTGAAACACGATCATAATCTTCAGATGCAAATAATTGATCGTTTTCTTCAATAGTTCTTTCATATTGATTATGTGCTTCTACAGGTGTCAACGATCTTTGCTGCCACTGTTCAACCCATTTTGTATTTTCACAAGCTTCCCAATTTCCTGAGATACAAAAATGGCAAAAACATGCAAGCTCCCTTGTCCAAATAGTCCATGTGCTTGCTGTCGCACTCCTAAATGAATGCCATTTAGTAGATCCACTAGTTGTCTCACAATCAACTCTAGATATAATGTTTTCTTCTTCCACCAACCAAAAGAATCGATGAACTATAGAGTAATCACTTGAACCAGGTGCAGATAATCTTCTATTACACCAATCTACAATCTCATGTGCATTTTTAAATTTTACTGAATCCTCAAATTTTAATTGTTCTCTAGCAAGAATTCTTTTGACACACGCACCAGCTCCATCATGTTCTCCTTTACCATGCCCAGCTTCAAAAAAACTCCATATATGTTGGACATTAAGTTCCTTGTGAACCCTACTTAACCAATAGAACATTCTAGCATTTTGAACCTCTTACAATTATCCACCATATGAGGTGTTCTTTTCATATGGATTCCTCTTTCTTTTAAATTTCTATAAAATATACTAAAACAATATTGAACAAACTTTGATGAGTGTAACCGATTGTCACTCAAATAAAAATGATACTCCCTCAAAACTTTTCTATCATCCTCAGTGCTATCATCTGCATGTCTATAAACAATATGGACAAACATAGCTACTTGCACTGAATTATAATATTGAGATTGAATTCCCTCTTGCGGAGTGAAAGTACAATTCTCCACAAAATCAACCACTGAAAGTATAGTACCAATTGGAAATGTGTTTCTACATGCGTGAAATTGGACATCAAGCCATCGAGTATGTTCAGAGTGCATGACATTTTTGGGTACAATTTTATTATTAAATTCACTCATAAATGCATGCACACTAACTTTTTTTGTAACTAAATCACAACGCTTTCCTTATTTTCCATCTTGTAAAGAATAGTGAACTTTCCTAAATCTTTTGACATCTACTAATTGTTGTCCAAAATCATGATCAACACTTTCATACAAACAATTTTTTAAAAATGAAAGATTTCCACAGTTAATGCATTGTCCAGAAATACAAGAACTTAAATAAAATAATTTATCATTAGATTTTTCACAAAACAAACCTAAAATAAACTCTCTTATTGCTTCAGGTGGCATATCAATACCACAATATTGTATAATCATGTTAGTATGCAAGGTACACCGTATATATCGAAAAACATCATAAAAATAACGAAATTGAACATGTATTTTACAACAACAAGATATTCGTTGCTTATTAATTTTTACATACCATGGTTTACATTTTTCAAAAGACCTTTGACTTATGTTAATATTACCAGGTAACACTGAATCGCTACTAAATTTTCTATAAAATTCAGTTTGTGTTGTATCTAATAGGTGTTTTGGGTGAGGATCACGAACTTTGGACCCCACCCTTAATTTTAAAATATCTCTAACATTAGATGAAACCCTAGTATTATCATACCAATATTTTTTGATCAAATATTTAATTTCAACATTCAATTTTATATTAGACCTCAGTAGTTGTCCAATGAAACTCCAACATTGATTGATAAGATCATTTTCTATACTTTCTCTTCTTTTTTCCGCTCTTAGTAATGTTTTAGGATGTATTTTTAAAACTTCACTAATATTGCTTACCATTATTTTATTCAAAGTTTCCTTATTAACTATAGCAGTAGTTATAGCTCTTCTTGCTATGTTTTTATCTTTAGATCGACTATTTTTCCCAATAGATTGAATGGAACTAGCAACAATAGACATAACATGTTTTAATGATTGATCTTTTCTTTTTGGTTTAACATAAAAGTCTAACCTTTTCATTACTTTCCTCATTTTTTGCATTCTCATCAATTGCATCATTAGTTGACATTGAAATGCAATTTTTTTATGATAAAAGAATTTGGTGTATATTCTATTTGCATGTGTTCTTATTTTCCTCCAAAGAAATTTGACCAGGAAGATTATCGAAAATATGAATTTCAATTTAAAAAAAAGTATTTTCATTAAATTCAACATCACATTCTAGAATTTCATCTTCATTTTCATCTTCATCTTCATTTTCATTTACATTTTCATCTTCATTTTCATCAACAAAACGGTTTTCATTTTCATTTTCATCAACAAAGCGGTTTTCATTTTCATTTTCATCAACAAAGCGGTTTTCATTTTCATTTCATCAACAAAACAATTTTCATTTTCATTTTCATTTTCATCAACAAAACAATTTTCATTTTCATTTTTCGTTTTCATAAAAAATACAGGTTTTGTTTTCATTTTCAAGAAAATGATCATTTTGATTTTCATTTGCAACAAAAGATTTTTATTTTTTGTTTTCAAAAAATTCTATAAAATTTTCATCTCTCTGAATATAGTCAATGTCAACATCACTAAGTCTAGCATCTTGTAAAACTTCTACATACAAATTTACCATTTCACTAACATGTGGATTTGAAGACGTACCTGGATTAGTGCATATTGAAACATTCTCCATAGCATTTAAAGAGGGATTTGAAGACATAGTAGGACTTTTTTGTATAATCATATTCTTCTCCAAATTGACTCCTTGCAAATTAGCTTCATCTACAACCATGGTATCCTCAATGTTTTCATCTTCAATACTTGTTGAATTGGTTGCTCCACCATCATTCATTGATTTCATTCTTATTCTTCTTTCTCTTTGTCTTCAAGTCTCTCTTTTTCTCTATTTGCTTCAACTTCTTGAGGAGTCAATGTCTTCCTTCTCTTATTACGAGCTTTATCTCCCATAATTATAAAATTAGCAAGCACAAATGAATGTTAATAGTGAAATACTTCAAAATATTCAATCCAAATTGGAAGTTGAATACCTATTAGGAAAAAATTCTTCCTCTTGTGTTCCTCAAAACAAGTAGAAAACTAGCACAATTCCACTTTAAAAATTGTTTTCTTCATGCCTCCTTTGAAAAATTCAATCCATATTGCAAATTGAAACCTTTTGTTCCTCCAAACAAGCACAAAAATAACACAATTCCACTTCAAAAATGGTGTAGATGATGCCCCATTTGACAAAATCAACTAAAAATCAAGTTCACCACTTGTAAATACAATAGCTTATGAAAAATAATTTACTTTTACTGCTCTCGACCATACATGTGAAGTTGCAAACTTCACAATAATTTCTTGCAGTGTATTTAAATAAAATAAATAGGATCCCATTTATAAAACGGGATCCTGCTTACTATAAAAGGGATCCCGCTTATAAAACTTGGATCTCGTTTATAAGAAGCGGGATCCTATTCTATAATTGGGATCCTATTCGTCGGCATTGAATGTCGGGGCCGTTGGATGGGAAACAGGATCCCGTTTATGAAACAAGATCTCGTTTCCTTTACAATGGTCCAAATATTGTCGAATAGAGAACAAGAACTTGATTATAAGATGAGATCCCATTTATGAATAAATGGGATCCCGTTTTATAGTCGGGATCCTGTTTTTTAAAATTTGAATTTCTTTTTGCATTGTGGTCAGGTTTTTTCCTAAGATTTTTGTTTGGGAAAAGCATTGAAAGTCCAAACCTAGGCCTTCAACTTGGTTTGACCTGCAAGTTGAAGGTCCTAACAATGTCAAAGAAAAATACTAACTTTGGACATATGGCTGACGATCTTTTTGCAAAATTTTCTGATGAAATTAAAACCCATTTTAGATGAAACAATGCAGATTCTAAGTATGTAATTTGTTTTGCAATTGGATTATTTTTTCTATTTTTCAATTAATTTCTAATAAAATTGGTCCATAAACTTTAAATATCAAGGTTTTTTACTATTTTAATAACTTCTGATCAACATAATGTTTTGACAAACAGATTAAATGAGAACAAACTTTAGACAATTCTTTTAAATTTTTTAAAAAAATCAAAAAATGATAATTTTAGGTCATCTTATGCATGTCTTACATGATAATTTTTCAAAACAACAAACCTGCCTAATAAAAATTTAACAAAAAAATAATATTCAATAAAAACTTACAAAAAAAAATCAAGAACAAGCTTCAGCGAGTCATAAATTTTTTCCCAAAAGGATTTAGAAAAATACGATAATTTAAGTCAAAATATGGATGTCATACACGTGCATGGTATGGTAAAAAAAAAGGACTTTAAACAGTGGTTTTTAGAAATGCCTATTGAAACTCAATTTGTACAATCTGGGTATTGAAATAAATTACATATTTGGAAACTAGAATTCAAGCACTACATTTTACGAGCAGTGACTTTTTTAAAGAATTCATCTCTAAGTGCTTCAAATTTTAAGGTCAAATGTGTCAAATTCTGAAAATCAGGAAAAACACTTCCACTTTTTGGCCAAAAAGTGAACTCAACTTCTTGCACACACCCCTAGTTTTCTTTCTAGTCCTCTTTAGTTTCCTAGGTGCACTTGATTTGAAACATAACTTTCTATTTAGCTTTATTTGCATCTTTGTTCATTCTTTGAAGATTTTTGCAAACATCATTGTGTTTTCAAACATTGTATATTTCTTAGGTTTTGCATTCTTAATCTGTCAATTAGTTCATTTCTTTGCATTTAGATCATCTTATTTAGTCTTAACAACATCATAAATTTCCTAATTTGAGTGAACCACCTAGATTTTGGTAGGGTTTATCTCTCTCCTTTTAGGTGAAAGATCCTAAGAGTGCAATTCTAGCTTATAAACCTAATAAAAAATCTATGGTTCATTTTGGTGAACCTACATATTGAACATTGTATCATTTTGATTTGAATTTGCATTTGCATACGAGGACTCAATTGCATTTTATTTTTCCTTGTTTGCATCCTAGGGCTTCTTAAAATTGCATTAGTGAAAGCATCATCTAGAGTTCATTATTGCATCTCATTTCATTAAATCATTATAAACTTTTGCATTTTCAGTCTTTATCTACATAGTACATATTTGAAAAACATTCAAAAAAGTTAGAAAAAAAGCCTAAAAATATCTCACCTGGGACTGATTCGCCACCTTGGGCGAATCAGTCCCACTACAAGTTTTGAATCACTATTTCCAGACTTCAATTTATTTCTTTGCACATTTTTGTTTCTTGCTATTTCTTTTCTATCATAGTTCAGTTATCTTCTATTTATTTTGCATAAACATCATTTTCTTTCATGGCATTTATGGATAGTCTTAGATTTTTGCAAATTTCCTCTTCAGTATTAGTTCCTAGTTCTTTTAGATCAGATTCATCAATACATAAAAAAAACATCAAAACAACCTTTCAAACAAATGATTCAATTTAGAAACAACATCTCATCCAAGCCTCTTAGTAGTGATGATGTAGACAAGTTAGATGGAGTTCTTAAGGATTTCCTCTCACCCACTTCATCCTCTAAAGCTTGCAATGAGAAACCTAAACCAATTAAAAATAACATCTCCCTCAAACCTTTTGGTTGTGATGACTTTGAATTGTTAGATGAAGACCTTTAGGACTTCATCTCACATAATTCATCCACTAAGGTTTGTTGTGACCAACTCAAAATAAAGAATATTAACACCTTTACTGTTGAAAAACTTAAACCAATTGACAATAACTTACCCCTCAAACCTTTTAGTCGTAATGAATTTGACTTGTTAGACGAACCCCTTTAGGATTTCAACTCACTCATGTCATCCACTAATGTTAATGTGATTCAACCTCAACTAATTCTTTACCCACCCTCGCATAAACTTCATCCTTCCAATAAACCTGAGTTCACTCTTTACCCACCTAAAACCAATGTGTTGCAGTAATCCAATAATGTTACTATTGCTCATACATATAATACCTAAAATAATATGCAATTACCACAACCAACCCCACCCTCTTTATCTTTACCCAATCCACCTAGTGCTCCTTGCTTTCTCCCACATACAAAGGAGTATGATCTTGTTAAAAAATTAAAGAATAATCCTCCAAAGATTTCCCTTTGGGATTTACTTCAACATTCACCAAATTACTACACTATTCTTCAAACAACCTTACAACAAATTGGCGTTCCTCCTAGTACAACTCTAAATTATGTGGTAGCTTTAATCCATGGAATGAATCAAGTTAATCTAGACATTAGTTTCCATCAGCATGAGCTTCCTTCTTTAGAGTTGTGAAAACAACATGAAGCCTTTATGATAATTTCTCAATTCAATCATATAGGTATCAAAATAACCCTCATTGATAATGGTTATTCCCTTAATGTGTGTAGTGTGAATCTCCTTGATCGATTATGTGTTGACAATTCCCAAATAATACTTGATTTTGTATCCATTTGAGGATTTGATAATACAACAAAGCAACCACTCGATATAATCACTTTACCTATTATAGTTGGGGTGGCTTCTTTACAAACTCCTATTCATGCCATGCTTTATGATCTTTCGTATAATCTTCTTTTAGGTAGACCATGGATTCATGAGATGAATGCAGTTCCTTTGACCCTTCACCATATAATGAAATATTTCTATAACAATAACATTTATCAATTTGAAATAGACCCTGAGCCTAAAATTTGCTTGCACCTTGAGAAAAGAGCTACAAGTCCTTTGAAAACATTAATTCCAACATCTAATAAAAACCCTCTGGAAATTTAACAAAACAGTGAGGAATCAATATCTAAATTATTTGGTGATGATTTGGGATCCTTAGAATTCACACCTTCATTTATGGGTGAATACATAATCATACAAAAGAAAGATGAGAAACAAGAATAGCCAACCATCATGTCTACTCAAAATTCCAAACAATCATCTCAAATATCTATCTCCTCTACTTTGGATGAAAATGCAACATATACAATATTTTTTGATGATATAGATTATCAACCCCCACCTAATTTGAAAGAAATGGAAATAATTTATGGAAAATGCTATGAACTTGTGAAACAATTAGGATATAATGAAAAATGGTGTGGAAAACATGAACAAGGTATTTGTGTTCCTCTTGAACCTAATACACAAGAGACAAAAATTGGATTGGGATATTCTTTTTCTAAAATGAAAAAAGCTACTCAACGAACTTCTTTGAACATCAATAATATTACATGTCAACCAAAATACAAACTCACAATCAAACATCTTGAATTACTTTATAAGAACTCACCACAATCATGGTAGTATGTTGATAGTGATGAAACTATGAAAAAAATGTTCTGAGTTTATGATAACACATCCTCTCCTACTCCCATGAAACGAGTTACTTGTGCTATGATAGTTACCAAGAAAAAATAAAGTGGTCTCACTAAAGAATTGTATAATTTTAAAGTTCTTAAATCTAATGCACTCCCTTTAGGAGATACAATTGATGTGTCAATGGGTAGCGATGATAAAGAAAAAGTTATTAAGATTGGGAAGTGCCTTGACGATGAAGGAAAAGAGGACAATACAACTTTACTTCATGATTTTTCTAAAAAAATTGCTTGGAAATATTCAAATATTCTAGGGATTGACCCATAAATTGTGACACACAACATCATTCTTGCTGAAAATGCTAAAATTGTTTGCTAAAAGATACAAAAATGCACCCTAATGTAGCTTTGCATGTTAAAGTAGAGCTTGAAAAAATCCTTGATGTAGGCTTCATTCGACCTATTGATTATTCTCTTTGGATCTCAAACATTGTCACAGTTTCTAAACCTGATAATTGTAGTAGGATATGTATGGATTTTTGCGACTTGAATAAAGCTTCTTTAAAGGATGACTTTATGCTTCCTAATATTGACATGATCATGGATTCAACTGCTATACATGCTTTGTTTTCATTCATGGATGAATTTTTTGGTTATAATGAAATCCTTATTAATCCCCAAGATTAATACAAAACTGCCTTTACAATTGTTTGGGGAACGTTTTGTTGGGTTGTGATGTTGTTCAGTTTAAAGAACGCTGATGCAACTTATCAATAAGAAATGACATTGATCTTTCATGTTTACATACACAAAATTTTGGAAGATTATGCTAACGATATCCTTGCTAAATCCTTAACAAGACAAGACAATGTAAATGTTCTTCGGAAAATATTTGAATGAATACATAAATATAATATGTCAAGGTTAAATCAGAAAAAGTGTGTCTTTGGAGTAGATAGTGGTAAAATTTTGAGGTTTTTCATATCTCATAGAGGCAATGAGGTGGATACAAAGAAAATTGATGCAATTATTAACATGCCACCTCTTAGGAACATTTCTCAACTGCAAATGTTACAAGGTCTAATTCAAGCTATCTGTCATTTCATTGCATCTTTAGTTGATTGGACATTACCTTTCATGAATCTCCTAAAAAGGATGTTCCTTTTGATTGGAATGAGAATTGCAAATAGCCCTTTGAGAGTTTAAAGGAATACCTTGCAACTCCACCTATTTTACAACCTGTAATGCCAAACAAACTATTTATTTTGTACATAGCTGCATCATCCCATGCTCTTGCATTGTTGGTTGAACAAGACAATCATAGAAAAGAACATCATTTTTATTACATTAATTGAACCTTAATTGATTATGAAACTCAATATTCACCAATTGAAAAGAAATGCTTGGCTCTTGTATTCACTACTAGTAAGTCACAACATTATTTACTAAATGCTCAAATACAAGTCATGAAAAAAATTGATCTTCTAAAACATCTTTTCATCAAAAAAGACCTTTCTGGAAACTTAGCTAAGTGGGTGATGGGTATGTATGAGATCATCATGGAAAAAGTAGGCCCTTAAGTGGCAAAAAATTCAGAAAAATAGAGTTTGACAACTTGATGTAAAGTTTGAATAAGTTATCTATATTATTTCAAAAGTATGTAAGAATAGAATCTGTAGCAAATTGAATGTAGTTTCTAAACTACTAAGTTTATTTTAAAAAAATAAAATCTATTTGGTGAAAATTTAAAATTTCAATGCAATAGTACTTAAATTTCAAGGAAAAAATAAGTACATGTCTGTCTAACCACCCTAACCATAATAAAATGATAATATTTTTTTATAATATTTTAGATATAAGTAGAGGACTCATGTTTTGATGTGATGCATATTTTTTTGTAATTTTTTTCCAATTAAATAATTAATTATGAATTTTTATTACAAATTTTAAAAGATATAAAAACTTGTGTGTCTGACTACCTTAACTTGATCAAAACTTCATGAAATTTATTTTTTATTTTTTTAATCTTATGGTATGCAAAGCATAGAATGTGATGCATGTTTCAGATTCAAAAAATGTGATACCGTTTGAAAGCTATAAATGTTTTTCAATCAGCTTATCAATTAGGACTTTAGTCATAATTCAAATAGAAAATGAATAATAACTATTTATTAAATTCAAAGTATAGAATAATTTATATTGGTAGAAAGCTGAGAATCTCCTTTAAAAACCCTTTTCGTTTTATCAATTTTGGGTAAAACAAAGGTCGTTAGCCACATACCCTACACATACCCATCATATCGCCACTTTTTGGCCCATCATGATCCTACACATACCTGAATGTTGTTAACTAAGTTTGACCTTAAGTGTTTTTCACAAAAAACAATCAAGGGACAAGCCTTAACTAATCACTTAGCTGATGCTCCTTCTCCTTTCACTTCGCCTAATCACGGCTCCTTTCCTGATGATAATGTCTTGACCGCTAATATTAAAACATGGGAATTGTATTTCGATGGCTCTAAGTGTAGAAGAGGTTCTAGAGTGGTACTAATTCCACCCAACAGAAAGCCAATTCCCTTGTCCTATTGATTGAATTTCCTATGCACAAATAATGTAGATGAGTATGAGGCATTAATCTTGGGTTTGTGAGCTTCTTTAACAATGGATGCTAAACATATCAAAATCTTCGGTGATTCACAATTAGTTATCAAACAAATCAATGGGACATATCAAAATAAATAGGACAAGTTATCAAAATACAAGGATCTTACAATGAAGCTATTAGAGAAGTTTGAATCATTCACCCTTGATAACATCCCACAAAAAGACAATAGACATGTAGATCTGCAGTGGAAATTGCAGCCTCTCTTATATCTCCACATGATCCTTCAACATACTTCACCTTTGTTATTCATCCCATCATGAAACATTTGATTGATGCTCGATTAGAAGGCATTTGAACAATAACTCAAGATGATTTGCATGAATGGTATGATACAATATACCATTATTTAAAAGATGGTACCATTCTTGAGCCCACAACGACAAACACTCGAAATCATTTACACAAACTAGCAGCCAAATACGTGATCCTCACTGATGTGTTGTATAGAAGATCCTTTAATGGTCTCTTACTAAGGTGTCTTAAGGATTCAGAAATCCCTATAGCCCTTGAATAGGCTCATGTTGATGCCTGTGGAGGTCATTTTGGAGGACGATCATTAGTGCAAAAACTTATCTGTATGGTTTATTATTGGAGACATGGAGAATGACTTTTTTTCTTACATTAAACGATGTCACAAATGTCAAGAAAATAGCAATTTAATCCATGCTCCTAATTTTGCTCGCTTCATGCCTAAGTTCCCATTTGGTTGTCTTTAGTATGGGGATTGGATCTTATTGGAAAAATTTCACCTCCCTCTTCTATCGAACATACATTTATCATAACTGCACCAAACTATTTCATGAAATGGGTCGAAGCTATTCCTCTTCATTCTACAAATGATAAAGTAATTTTTTGTTTCATATTGGAACACATAATTTCTCACTTTGGACTTCCTTCTGCAATCATCTCAGACAATAGAACCCCATTTAAAAATAACGTTCAGTAACGAAATTTCTTGAAATGTTCAACATTCAAGATCGATTTTCAACACCGTATTATCCACAATCTAATGGACAAGTTGAAAGTACTAATTTTTTTTTGGAACAAATTCTAAAGAGAACTATTAATAAATATCATAAGGATTGGTATACACAATTAGATTATGCAATTTGGGCTTACTGAACAAGTGTTAGATTGTCCATAGGAACTACACCTTATAACCTTGTTTATGGCACTGATGGAATCATGCCCTTGGAATTAGAAATTCCCACATTGTGAATTTTTCTTCAAGAACTTATTGAAAATGCAACTTATAAATACCAATGATTGCACCAACTTGAGATGCTCGATGAAAAGTGCATTAATGCTCTTAAGCATATCCTAGCTTGCATCAAACAATTACAAGGAAAACACAACACACATGTCATTCCTCAAACGTTTCATAAGGGTCATTTTGTTCTTTATGAAAATAAACATAATACTAATGTTGAGCATGAAGATAAGATAAATTCAGCCCTAATTGGTTAGGACCTTACATAGTTGATACTAGTTATGGGTCTAGTGCTTATGTCTTAAATAATCTTGACCGAACACCCTATAAGGAACTGATTAATGCCACACATTTGTGTCAATATTACCTCTAACCTCTTTGAATAGTATGATTGTTAAAGCAGTGTTGTTTAAAGTTATTTGATGTCATTCTAAATAACTTTCACATTGCTTCATTCTTGAGAACTAATCTTGTTTTTTTCTAACACTAAGGTAATTATTTAAGTTCATTTTATAATTACTTTAGGATTCATATTTCACCCTTCTCTTATGTTAACTTAGATCCTTATGTGAGATATGCGTGTATTTAATTTAACACACTCTCTAATCAACAATGTTGTATCTAAAGTGAAACTGAAATACATTTTACATTAGATCACATCAATCATGTTAAATCATGTAGACATTAATTAAATACTTTTACCATAAGTCATTTAATTAATAACATTGCACTTAACATTCAAACACAAAGAGACACATCATAATCGCACCAAATGTGCATGTTTATATATATTAAATTTGTATATACATCTCAGTATCATATACAAAGTCAGAAAGGTTTGTGAGAGCTAGAACCCTTAGGCTCTGGAAAGTGTGATCTGGTCCGTAGACGTCACGAGATGGTTGTGTGTGATCATGATCATAAATAAAGATAATAAACTAGTTGATCTAGATTGAAGGCTCACTTTTACTAGATGATGTAATTTTTTTCCTTTTGTTTCATTGCAATGATATATTCTTAACTAAAATTTCTAATCGAATAATTGCACCTTTTATTTTTTCCCCTTTCTCTCTCAAAGGTAAGGATTTAAGATTTAACATAGAATATTAATATAATATCAAAGAATGTTCATGTCCAGAATCATGATGGGCCAAAAAGTGGCGATACGATGGGTACTTGTAGGGTATGTGGCTGATGTCTTTTTTTTTACCCAAAATTGATGAAATGAAAAGGGTTTTTAAAGGAGATTCTTAGCTTTCCATCAATATAAATTATTCTTTACTTTGAATTTAATAAATAATTATTATTCATTTTCTATTTGAATTATGACTAAAGTCTTGATTGATAGGCTGATTGAAAATCATCTATAGCTTTCTAATGGTATCACGCTTTTGAATCCAAAACATGCATCACATTATATGCTTCAGATACTATAGGATTAAAAAATGAAAAATGAATTTCATGAAGTTTTGACCAAGTTAAGGTGGTCGACATACGAGTTTTAATATTTTTAAAAGTTGTAATAAAAAAATCATAATTAATTATGTACTTGGAAAAAAAATACAAAAAAAAAATGCATCACATCAGGACATGAGTCCTCTACTTATATCTAAAATATTATAAAAAATATTATCATTTTATTGTGGTTAGGGTGGTCAGACATTGCATTACTCTACTTATTTTTTCCCTGAAATTTATGTACTATTGCATTGAAATTTCAAATTTTGCCAATATAGATTTTTTCTTTTTTAAATAAATAGGTAGTAGGTTAGAAACTACATTCAATTTTCTACATATTCTATTCTTACATAGTTTTTAAATACTATAGATAACTTATTCAATTTTTTACGTCAAGTTGCCTAACTTTGATTTTTCTAAATTTTTTGCCTCTTAAGGGCCTATTTTTTCCATTATGATCATGCACATTCCCAGGAGTCATTTTTCACTTCATCATCTTCATCCAAGGAAGCCATATTACTATTTTTTGAAAGAAATGTGTCAATGTTGCCATTTTATTGCACCATGATAGCTTCCCTAGTAGGAGATATTTTAGGAGAGCTACAAACTAGATGCTAGTGACATTCAAAGTTTGGTTATTCTAAAAAAAACTTCATCACAAGTAAGGGAGTTATCAATGGTTGGATTTTATTTCTTATCGATAATGGCATTCTCTTGTTCAATAATGTTTTCACTAAGATTCTTACGATTCTCATCAATTGGATCTTCTAACACCATAATATCTTCTTCACCAATAGGAGAGATATTAGGAGAGGAAAATTTTTGATTATTGTCCATAACATCATCCTTTTTCTCCAAGGTCTCATTCTCAGATTGTGCCATAATATCTACCATAGTAGGAGATCTTTTAGGAAAGTGACAAACAAGAGGTTCATCACATTTCATGGTTAGATTTTGTAAAGTAGCTTCATCACAAATAAGGGAGGCATCAAGAGAATAACAACTATGAGATTCATGGTTACCAATGATTGAAATTTTTTGTTCAAATAGGTCTTCCCAATTGGTAGGTTCAGTAGGAAAGGGAGGAACAAGATTGTCATGACAATCAGTAAGTATAAATTCTAACACCAAACTATCTTCTTCATATCTAGAAGAGATATTAGGAGAAGGACAAGTTTCATTGTCATGGCTACCTACAATTACATCCCCTTGTCCTATAATGTCTTCCCAAGTAGGAGAGGTAGGATTTTCATAGTTTTCAATCATTGGATCTCTTAATATCAACATATCCTCCACACGAATGTGTTTTTCATGATCATTCACGATTGTATCCTCTTTCACTAAAGCATTCTCACAAGTAGGGGAGGTGTTGGGAGATGAATGGAGACTAAGTAAAGTATTTGCAGGATCATCATGGAAAAAATAGGCCCTTAAGTGGTGATAAAATTCAGAAAAATTAGAGTTAGGAAACTTAACGTAAAAATTTGAATAAGTTGTCTATATTATTTAAAAATTTTGTAAGAATAGAATTTGTATAAAATTGAATGAAGTTTCTAAGCTACTAGGTTTATTATTATATATATATATTTGTGAATTTTCAATGCAAAGATCACTTAAATTTGAAGGAAAAAATAAGTAGGTGTATGTCTTTACCCTAACCATAATAAAATGATAATTTTTTATAATATTTTTATATAAGTAGAGGACTCATGTCCCGATGTGATGCATTTTTTTTGTAATTTTTCCAAGTAAATAATTAATTATGAATTTTTTATTTCAACTTTTAAAAAATATAAAACTCGTATGTCTCCCACCTTAACTAGGTCAAAACTTCATGATTTTTTTATTTTTTTTAATCCTATAATATGAAAAGCATAGAATGTGATGCATGTTTTGGATTTAAAAATGTGATACCATTTGAAAGCTATAGATGTTTTTCAATCAGCCTATCAATCAACTTTAGTCATAATTCAAATAGAAAATGAATAATAATTATTTATCAAATTCAAAGTAAAGCATAATTTATATTGGTGGAAAGCTGAGAATCTCTTTTAAAATCCCTTTTTGTTTCATCAATTTTGGGTTAGAAAGAAGTTGTCATCCACATACCCTACACATACCCATCATATCGCTACTTTTTGGTCCATCATGATCCTGCACATACCCGAAAGAGGAGAAGGAAAAAGCAAGACTTATGTGATTCTCAATGATCATATCTTCTTTCACCTTTTGATGCTTGTATCCTCATGTATCAAAGATTTAGTGAATTATCTAAGGGAGATGAAGTCATCACTACTAAAGGGTTTGAATGATATGCTTTCTCCAAGGTTAACCATTTTGTGTTTGTTTCTTTTGATGTTTCTAGTTTTTTTTTTGTTATCTAATGATTTCCAAATGTAATATAATCTTATGAAACTACAAACTAATTCTATAAATGAGGAAAAGGTGTAGTAATCTAATTCAATCCATAATTGTAACATGTACTTGAAATGAAGCCAATTTAAGTTAGATCTAATGAAATGAATAAAATAGAAACTCAGTAAACTGAAACAGATATCTAATAACAACAAAATAAAACATATAAATGAAGCTTTCAATGTAGATTCAAGTATCATATAGGACTAAATTTCCCAAAGGGTTGAATGATTCCTAGTTAGAGTTTTTAGAAGGTTCAAACAGTGAAAAGCACTCAACACAAAATTCCCAAAAATTAGGTAAAACAACCTATACTAGGACTAAATTTCCCAAGTGGTCGAATGAGTCCTAGATTAGGGTTTTGACACTAAATTAAAAAAAATTAGTGAATGTTAAGATTTCTGGTTTGTATGTTGTCTTGATTGTTCGCAATTATAGATTTCAAATGAGATTTAATGATGCAAGATGCAAAAAATGCAACCTATACGCACTTTCACTAATGCAAGATTTAGAAGCCATAAATGAAAAATATCTAATGCAAGATCTAATGCAAAGCTAATGTAAGATAGATCTAGGTCTTTAATTCACTTTAAATTAGAAATAGAGGGTTCAAAGGTTAGTTTCACCAAAATGAACCGAAAGAAATAGGGTGTGTCAATCTTGATCAAGGAAACCCTAAAGATCTCAATCTAATGATTCAATTGAGAGAAGGGGTTGTTGTAAGGTCTCCTTGGGTGTGATTAAAAGGGGGTTCACCACTAAGAAAAGGCTTAGAAAAAAGGAAATGTAAATGATATGCAAATCTAGCTATGTAACCTAGGAAATGAAACTTAAAATCAAAACAATAAACTAAGAATGAATAGAGGGCCACCTAGAAAACTCAAGATGCCTGAAACAAGGTACTAAATCTTGAAGTTCTAAATTTTGATGTGAATTGGGACTCATACTCTAGATTGGCCGATTTAGTCCCAGTTTAGGGTTTTGGGATGAATCTAGAATCTACAAATGGTAAACCAGGATCAACAAAAATATGCTAAAAAGTGGTATACTAGGACTCATATGCCTAAGGTGGTGATTTAGTCCTAGTATTAGGGTTTGTTTGAAACTTTGGTATCCTTTGGTGATCTTTTGTAGATTCTCTCTTGTCGGATCTCTGAGTTAGAAACTTCAAATTCTGACCTGTACGCGACTCTCCGTGAAGATGAAAACTTCTTGACAACTTTGAAAACCTTCTTTAATCTTGCAACTTAGTCTTCAAAGGATATTTAAGCTCAAAACACCTAGATATGCAATCACACATGTAGGGGGGGGAAATTTTGTTTTGTTTGTGGATAGGGGTTTTCCTTGGTCAAATTATATTTTGGTAATCAAACCTTGAAATGAAATTAAATACCATAAATGAATGATGAATGAACAATATGCAATTTTTCAACTCACCAAAACCTTGATAGAATGCTTGAAACTTGACTTGAATATGTGCTTGAATTATGCAAACCTACATCACAAATGTTAGCTCAAAAACACACATGATGCATCATGACTTTGGCATGATGCTTGAATCTTGAATACAACTCCAAAATGCTTTATAACCTGCTCTTGAATGCTCTTGAAGACTCTTGATATCAAATTTTTTATAATACTTGAATACTTGTAAACTTGCTAAGTGAAAATATGTGAAATAACCTTGTATTTATACTTGTTTATGTCAAATTTGTTGAAATTAAAACACTGCAAGTCGACATTAGATCTAGGAGAATAAAATCCTGTGAAGAATTGAATTCAAAATAGGTCCAAGCTAAAGTGGGACTCATATGCTAGTTGGGATGTATGAGTCCTAGTAGCCTAGGCTTGGGACACGAATTTCAAGAAATTTTAAGTTTAATGCCAAATTTAGGATCAAGCCCCAAAACTTAGGTGGGACCCATATGCCCAATTTGGTGTATGAGTCCTAGATCACTAAATCTGGGACACACAACCCAAAATCATTAAATTATTATTGGTCATTAGTTATGTGTCAAGATAATCCTCAAAAAGATGCATTAAATAAGGCTTGTGGATGCAAAATAGGACTAAATAAGGCATAAAGAAGCCCAATTTTAGTAGGGAGGGCCCAAACAAGTTTGAAAATGTAAAGGGATACATTTTTCTACACTATAGAACATATTTACAATTTCAATATCTAAATATTCAAAAGTGTACTAAAATAATAGAGAAATAATAAAGACAAGCATGAACTGAATCAAATGAAATGGAAGTGATAAAAATGAAGAAGAAAAAAGGAGACACGAGCACAAGAGGTCCAAAAATGGAGCCTCTAGCAAAGCTATAACTTTGATACCTACACACATAAGAATGAGAAAATGGTTAGGGTTGTTTTAAGGGATTTCCTTAGTCAAACCCCTGCATAAGTGTTCTCACCTCCACAGATAGCTAGCTAGATAGAGATAGAAATAAAATAGACAAAACAAGAAAATAGAATAGAAATGCTAAAGCAATATGCTTCCAAAAAACTAAACAATAATGTAATAAAAAGATTACGATTTCCATCCTTTAGAAAATGATAATTCCAAAAGGAAGACATTGCAATCTTTGAGCTTGAGAATGATATACTACTAGCACCAAAAAATTGATGTAGAGAACCAAAATAATAAAGGTAGTAAAAGAGAGATTGAGAGAGCTTGAGAAGAGTGAAAGAATGCTAAATATTGAGATAGAAATCTAGAATGAACGAGATAGATTGAATGAATGGTAAAAATGAAAGGTTTGAAGAGGGTATAGGCATGCAAAAAGTTGTACTAATGTGGTTGCAAGTTGGTAAGGCGTTACACTCACAAGTAGGTAGGAAGCGTAACATCAAAATAACTACTACTATTGGGAATATTTTTAAGATATTCACACAACATACAAATTTCTATGGGGCGTGCGATTTTTCACACCACAAAATTACCTTTACGATAAAAATGGATGAGTTAAGGACAAAATTAAGGCTAGATAAAAGGGGGATTGCATTATCAAATTTAATTTATCTAAGAGATGGTTTTATCAAATGTGAAATTGCATAGACAAACACAAAATGATTTAATAAAAGCTCACTCTAGTTAACATTAAAAAAATGCTCTTAAGTTTAGCTTAAGTGTATGAGAATAAATTAGTCTAATAATCAATTAAAGATCAATTAATTTTTAGCTAATGCATGGTTACTCTAATATTTTATTCTTTATATTATATGCATAACTATGTAGAGATGCACCCCTTCATTCCAACTAAGCCATCTTACTTGGGAATAAATAAAAAGATTAATGTTAATCATGCAACAAGTGCTTATTCTTATTATACTTAATAATATAGAATATTGGTAATCATAACAAAGGACCTAAACAAACCACCTATATTTATTCACTAACCTACAATTAACATATTCCTAATAACACTTCTATAAAGTTATTCTCATGTGATATTGTGTACTAAATAAAAAGGTCTAATTATAAAACCAATCTCTAAATAAATGCCTATTGTTTCTACATAACATAAACATAATGTACATTCTAATTTTGGATAAATATGAAATGTTTTTTGAATTATCTATTATGTATATTACAAATTTGGATAAATACATTTTACTTCATTTTCCAAAAAAAAGGTTTGCTTCATATAGATAACATTTGACATGATTTATAGTTGAATGCTACTAGTATAGATATCTTAAATGTATCTCTATCTAGATTATATAGAATGATCAATTTCAAGGTGTTTATTTATCGTATGCAACAAATCTAAAATAGACATCTTGATACTAACTTATTACTCAACATATTTTAGATAGATGCATCTAAGATATCTATGCTAGTTATGGCTATGTGAGAGTGTGCATTATAACAGACATGAGTTTTTCTCTATCCATGTATATTATGTTTAGTTATTTTGGATTCAGCTATACATTTTTTTTTGCATCTAAAAACTTACATAATTAAATCCGAAAATACTAAAAATAAACTTACATTATACGTACATGTGTGTGTGTATGTGTGGGCGCATGCACACACACATAATTCATTAAAGACAAAAGATCTAAATTTGATCGTCGTATAATTATATTTAAATATTTAATTATAAAATTTAATTTAATTATTTTAAAAAATATTATACCACATTAGAAAAGAGACTTGAAACATATCTTAAAAGAATATATATATATAGAAAGAGAGAGAGAGGCACAGAGAGAGATAGAGAGAGATCTAAACTTGATTGTCGTATAATTATATTTAAATATTTAATTATAAAATTCAGTTAATTATTTTAAAAAGATTATACCACATTAGAAAAAAGACTTGAAACATATCTTGAAAGAATACATATCTATATCATGAAAGAAACAAAAAGATCTAAATTTGATGGTGAATAATTATATTTAAATATTTAATTATAAAATTCAATTAATTATTTTAAAATGATTATACCACATTAGAAAAAAGACGTGAAACATATCTTAAAAGAATATATATCTATATCATGAAAGAAACAAGAAGATCTAAATTTGATGGTCATATAATTATATTTAAATATTTAATAATAAAATTTAATTAATTATTTTAAAAAGATTATATTTCATTAAAAACAAGAAGATCTAAATTTGATGGTCATATAATTATATTTAAATATTTAATAATAAAATTTAATTAATTATTTTAAAAAGATTTACCATATTATATTTATATATATAAATATATATAACCATCAAATTTAGAGACTTGAAACATATCATATATATATATATGATCTAGATTTGATAGTGGTATAATTATATTTAAATATTTAATATTTAATTATAAAATTCAATTAAGTATTTAAAAAAGATTTGAAACATATCTTAAAAGAAATATATATATCATGAAAGAAACAAGACATCTTAATTTGATGATCCAACGCAGTAAGGGGCGGACTATAAAATAGTTGCCAACTTAAAGTTATAAAGCGGCTGAAGGCGAGGCCTTCCCTCTTACTCTCTGAAGATTGCTCAAATTCGAAATTTGAAAGAGACTGCCTGAAGAAAATAGTTGCAGACTTTATCTGAAAGTGAACATTCAGATAAAGAACTGTGTTGAAATGGCGGAGGTTAAATATAAATTAGTAATTGAAGTGTTATTAGTGTTGAGCTTAGCGAGGAGCGCAGCGAGCTTTGTGGGGTTACCATGCAAGGCAGGGAGGCGGACATGCTCAGCGTTAGTGAGCTTCACTCCACTGGTGGAAACCAATCTATCGGCCATCGCGGCTCTGTTTCAGGTCAAAAATTACAGGCACCTGGCCGGAGCAAACGCCTGGGAGTTGTCCGTGGGCCCCAACGCAACGATTCCAAAAGGCCTGACGGTGAAGGTGCCGGTGATGTGCGCCTGCAGCAACGGCACGGGGATCTCCAAAGGTGGGCCCGTCTACACAGTGTTGCCGGGTGACACACTCTCCGGCATTGCGAGCACCGTTTTTGGGGGGCTTATTACATACCTAGATATAGTGGCAGTCAATCCCACGATCACAGACCCCGACATAATATCAGTGGGAGACAAGTATCGTATCCCTCTGCCTTGCTCATGCTCCTCCTCCTCATCGTCCAAGGAGATTCATTATTCATACGTAGTGCAGGCGGGGAACACGCTGCAGGGCATCGCTTCTCAGATGGGAAGCACCCTATCGACGCTCATGACTCTGAATAATATTACCGATCCTTCCAGTCTCGCCGCCGGCCAAGTACTTGACGTTCCGCTTACAGGTGTTTCCCTTCAGTACCTCTTTCTCGGTCTTTCTCCTATAAAACTTTGCCTTTCTGTTTACATCTAAATTTAATGCCTGTAAGACCGTATGTATGCATTCTGATTTAAAAGACAATTAAATGTTTAGGAAGATTAAGATATTGTAATGGAGGATTTTGTACCATCTGAAATTAGCATATATTTTAAATATAATCTTATTATTATTATTTTATACACATGGGCTTTACTTGTTTTTTTATTTTTGTTTTTTTAATTATTTATTAAAATGTTTTTTTTTATAATTTTTTTTTTAACATTGATTGTTTATTTCTTTTTTCTAAAATGTATTTGTTTTTAGGATTGCGCTGACCACTTATAACTTTTAGACTAAAATCTTCTTGGTTGAGAGTGGGGGGATTGAGGGGTATCTATTCTTCAAATTTGCTTCCGGCACAATTTCAACCTCATCCATTATGATTTTGAGCCTCACTCAATAAGACCTGATTACTGATGGGCTCATTCAAAACCATTCAACTTAACTAGTAGATCAAAGCCCTGTTGATTTTTATTTATTTTTTCTTTATTTTCTTTTCCTTGTGAATTGAGGTTATGTTGATTATAAGTTTTTAGATTTAATTGTGTTTGTTTTAATTTTAAAAAATAAATAAAATAAAATTGACTAAATTTTTGTATTTAAGAAAATCTATTTTGTATTACACATACATTTTTTTCAAAAATAATTTACAAATTTCTACAATGAAAATATCATATCTCTAAAAAAAATAGTAGAATCTAAAAATTTATAATTATCTTTATCAATTGTAAAAGTTCTATGATTATTCTTAAATTATATAGTATTAATAAAAAATTGATTTATACAATTGAATTTTAATAAAACCTCACATAATAACATGACTTTTTATTTGAAATAAAATTTTATTTATCTATTTTAAAAGAAATAAACTTCTGTATATTTTAAAAGTATGTATATTCTTTATTTTATAAAAACTAATAATTTTTTAGCAAAACTGTAATTAACAAATGAAAAAATTTGCACAGTAATTTGTATATATATAATACTCAGCATTTGAAGGGCAACTTTGACTATTGAACGGCTGTAGGACTTTGACCTCATCCAGACTAATAAACGCCAAAATAAACTAAAATTTGGCTTGTTTCGTAATAAAAAATCAAATCACTGGTATCAAAATGAATTCATGTATTATTTGTTTTTAATAAATTTACTTAAAATAAATTTTCGATCATAAAAATAGGATAATTATTTATTTATTTTAGTGTGGTAGAGTGAAAAATTTCTATTGATTATTTGATTATAAAACAAAATGAAGTATAATTACAGAAATAAAATACTACATAGATATTAGATATTATGATTATTTTATTTGTTGAGTTTTGTTTCAATTTAACTTCTCCCTTTTTTAGTATGATCAATCACATGAGATTATTATTAGATCCCTGTTATCTCTAACAATTGTATTTGAAAGAAAAATGTAAAATAATTTTCATTTGAACTAAAAATATTACATCATGATATAAATCTATGTGCTAAAGCACTGTTTAAACAAATGAAATCTTTTGAATAGTATTAAGTCTACAAATGAATTAGAGTAAAGACAATAATCTCACTGTTCTTCTTTATTAAATATTTGATGGATCCATGTTGCATGAACTGTAAAGGAAAGCTACTCACAAAGATCATTATCTACAGATTTCTCATCCTCATTTCAGTGAAAAATGAAGTGTTTTAAAAAATTTAGCTATTAAAATCTTTTGACTTTGTCATGTGTTTTGATCAAGAATCTTTCATTTAATTTGTGTATTTAAAATGAATAATTTGTCTACATTAATATGTCGATAATCCAAATATAAATACAGTAAAAGTTATTGATATTTAGTATTTATAAATTCATCAACATGATATAAGATGTATGGAAATATAAATAATATAATACAAATTTTAAAAGCAATATGGCAAAAAAACATTAATACGCATAGCAACAACTCTTTTAGATATAAAATAACTATACAAACAATTATCCCATGAATCCAATCTATAGGAAAATGTATTTGGGATATATCATTCAATCCTCTCATCATCATCAATCAATCAATCAGTTTTTAAATTTCTTAGGAGAAACAACTTGTTTTTCTTCGTATCATTTATGCTTGTTTGCTTGTTTACTTGTGTGTATTATTGTTTTATGTGCATCTGTCACAATCCTTATAATATATTATCGCAACATCATGGTCTTCCATATCATGGTGCCATATAGCATATGCTTGCGTGTGCCCTTCTTTTTTTTTGAGTCAATCCTTTATGCACACGACACATTGTCGCCCTGGTCCTTACACCTTTGTGCATAACATCAAGTACTACAACAAATAAAGGTTGGTTAACTACCTTAGAATGACTATCCCCCATCCATTTGCATCTTCATCCACCTTCTTATGATGATCTATCCATCATTTCATTTCCTTCTATTTGATATCCTCCAATCCTTTCACCTACTTTTAGGGCATGCCCATTTTATTCAAACCCACCTATCCTCTTGAGGGGGTGGCACATGTATACCTACCTCCTCCTTCATCATCACTCCCATCCTTCCAATGATTGAGGCATCTTGCCACTAGTTTCATCTCTTCTAAATCTACACCCATTATGTTTTATTCATCTTTGAAACAACATTGTTTCATTTAGTTGCAGCATCACATCTCAAAGATAAGCAAAATATAGATAAATAAAATTGTGCACAACCTAATCCAATGCTTCAACATTCATCATAGTAAGTGCAATTGTTGGTCCTAGTTCCTCTCAGTCACATGGCATTTCCTCATGTCTTAACCATCTATTTTTATAATACATTTTCAAATCTAGACCGATCACATCCTCAATTAATAATCCATAAATCAAAGCACATCATCTATCAAATCTTGAAGGAATGAGCAATCCATAGGTACATGATTCCGATCTCAAGAGCAACTAACATCTTTACATCAAGCATTCCAGAACATATCCAACAGATCCAAGGTTTGCATTTGATAGTAGTTTGTTGATTCTCATTGTATTTGCATTCCTTGTCTGCACTATCTGAGGTAGGATACAGATCTTAGATTTACCTTAATTACTTATTTTTTATTTCAAATCTAGAGAATTAAGTTTTTGCATGCCCTTTATCATTAAAAGACAGGGGCAGCCTCAGCAAAATAGCCATAGGGGAGATGCCTTTGGCATTTGCTTGCATAGGAAGTGATGCATTTATGTTTTAGGTTCCTTTGCAGAACTATGATTGTAGTGGGCATAGTCTCCACAGAACTTGAAATGGACTTAAAACAGAGTAAACTGCAATAGCTTGATCTTGTCATATTCTTTACGAACATCTTACCAATGCTTGCAGGCTTACTTTTACCTAACAAAAGTTATTCTAATAATTGCAGCGTGCTCATCAAACATTTCTAAAACGTCCAGAGACAGAAACCTACTTGTTGCAAATGGAAGTTATGCCATCACTGCTGGCAACTGTTTGAAGTGCAGCTGTGGACCAAGTTACTTAGAGTAAGAAATTTGTCTCATTTGATCTCCTATTTGCTACTGCTATTCTTCTGTTTGTTCATGAAAACATTTTCATTCAATTTGTTCTTGAAATGGCAGCCTATACTGTATGGCAGCACGTCTGTCTGCATCCTGTTATAGCATGAAATGCGAAAACAGCAATCTTCTGATTGGAAACATCACTACGCAGAAAACAAGTGCTGGGTGCAATGTTACAAAATGTTCTTACAATGGCTATGTTAACAAAAACATTTTGACATCGTAAGAACTTTCCGAATCCTCTTATCTAAATCTCTAATTTCCAAGATTATTGCTTCAAATCTGCCAGACTGATCTTCTAATTTATGCCGATTTTATGTTGTCATAAATTTCAGGTTGGAAACTTCCCTTCAGCGACAATGCCCTGGTATGCATCATCTCTGTTCACATTTTTGTTACCAATTTCATATTTTAAAGGATTCTATTGACACATTGAAGATCATCTATTTACGAAAATGAAAGGTTAATGACTAAGGGAATTGTCTTGCAGCAAAACATGTTTTCCCAACTTTGACAACGCCCTCTTCCACAGTTCCAGCTCCAGCACCTGCAGCTGAATCTTCAAGAATTTCTCCAATCAGTTCCCCTTTGAAAGTACCCTCTTCCATAATTCCAGCTCCACCACCTGTAGCTGAATCTCCAGACATTACCCCGAACAATTCTTCTTTACCAGGCTCTCTGAACAGGGGTTCACCAACATCAAATTCTATGGCTGCCGATTCTCTTACCTCATCGTTTGTGGTTACCATGTTGGTTTTAGGGCTTCTTGTTGTGATTCACTTTGATGAATTGTATTCCTCCTTGCAAGTACATTGCATATATACATAATTGATATGTTAAGCTCTTCATTTTCCTTACTAGTTGTCTACATGCTTTGACCACATTATTGTTTTTTTAGATGAAAGCCTCTTCATATTTTATGAGAGTGTTTATTTCCTGCAGAATATTTTGTGAGCCATTCATTTCAGGACATTGCCACTATTTTGGCACCATAGCTATTTTCTGTCAGAACTAGCAGTGGTTGTTATTTACCTCTTCAATTTAGATTGATGTTTTAATCACTGACATACAATTCCCTTCCTTCAGAATGATGTTTTAATCACTGACATACAATTCCCTTCCTTCAGAATGCTTCAGAATGTCATTCTATTTTGACTAGGCTGGGAAGTGTTGACCAAGTTAAGTTATTGATCTTTTTTTCCTGAATCTCTCTAGAAGATATGACTTATCTATCAAAAGAATGCATTTTCAGGCCCTACCCTAGTGCTGGACGCTTCCTCATCCTCCCCCGTTTTCTTTTCTGAATGTTCAGAGAACTCTAGTCTGTCTCCATTTTCCTTGTGGACCCTCTTGACTTTTATGGAATTACTCGAAGACTCTGTGCTCCCATCCTTTTCGCGAGGCTTCAGTCTTGCAAGAATCTGGGGTTTATCAGGGTCTTTTATGTTACCCTTCCAACTCTGTTTTCACCAATGCCGAATCAATGGAATTGGAATTTCAAACTGATTAGGGAGGTCCTTCCTCCATAATGTAAAAGCAGAAGCCCTTTTCCTCTGAGACGCAGAAATAAGTTTCATTGGATCACAAATCAAGAATCTCAAAACCTGTAGATCCAGGGCTTCAAATTACCAAATCCGTAGAGAAGTTAATGAGTGCATCGGCGCTAACAGTGATTCTACTATCCCCAACCATGAAATCATTTTCATGTTCTTCCGTGACCAGTCTTACAAGAAGATAATTAACAGTTCCAAAATCAAGACAAGGAGCAACGGAATTCTCCAGACAGAGAGGCTGGACATCTTCAATTTCAGTTGGATTACATACAACAATGGTGAGATCCAATATGGAGTTTGTGAGGAAGAATCTGTGTATAGGAATGGATACTCGTATGCTCGTCAGGCTTCTCACATTTAAGCGAAAAAAAGCATATCATGCTGTATACTCCTACAACGCCATGTATGCTCCTACAGTTTTTAATAACCCTTCAAATGCATTTTTGTTTTTAAATTTATCCTTTGTTGTATGATCGTTTATAGTTGGGCTTTTGCTATACAGAGTCAGAAATACAGTTTTTAACAACTATTAGCTGAAGTTTGTTCGTTATAGAGAGTCAGAAATACAGTTTTTAACAATTATTAGCTGAAGTTTGTTCGTATGTCCATTTTTATTAACCTTAGCAAGTGATTTTTGTTGGGCTCTAGCATTTCAATTTCAAAATTGGCTCTTTCGTTATTTGAGTAATCTTTCTTGGATAAAAGTGTTATTTGAGTAATTTTTCTTGGATAAAAGTGTTTCATTTCTGTGAGCATCATTTAGAAGTAAATGAGTGATAAGTGGCTGATTCATTATCATGAGAGATAGGTTCTTGTGAACCACTACTCATGAAATATGGGTGAATGAGTTTGACTCATAAAACTACATGATTGAATCATGATAGTAATATCACAGTTTTCTTAGAGACAAATATGCACAACCAAAATAAATCAGAACTCTGTTTTTCTCTAAGAAACATTATGCAAAGTGCCCTACATTTATTCATTATTCTACAACTAATTTATTCATATCAATATGTACACAACAGTTTTTATTTGTCGTCTTTTATTAAAATAGAAAGTGTTAAATCTTTACATATAGGACTTTCATTTCTGCAAATTGACACCCCTATTTAGTTAAATGTTTCTCAATTAAACTTTAGTACATTGAGCCTTTTTTTACAACTCAAATCTATATCTTTTTAGTGCATTTGTTAGTGTTTATTGCACCACCACTTCACATGCACAGTACTATATTTATACAATATTTTTATAAATTAGTTCATGAATAAAATGATATTGTATACTCGATGCTTAACTTTTCTATGATATTTTTAATACTTTATTATGGTAATATGATTTTAGTTATCACATTTGTACATTATTGGTAATATTTTTTTCAATCATATTGATTTCTTTGCTATGTGATATGCTAATATCTATTTTTATTTTGTGCTTAAAAAAAACTATTGATTTTTTTTTACTTGTCTAGAGAACTATATATGAAGTTGTTCTCTTTTTATCGAAACCCCTAGCCAACATGCATCACAATAATCTATAAACTTTGGAGATTTTGCTAAATTACTATAAAATACAATTTTGTGCTTAGTTGTTGCTTGAAGATATATGAAGTTTTTTTTATTATTGATTAGTGTTGTGGTACAAGATTGTAGGAAAATAGCTTACCATGCTTACAACATGTGTGATTCTAGGTCTATTAGAAACCATTACATACACTAAGCTCCCAATAGTATCCTAATATGAGATTGTACTCATATAATATGCTTATTCTTGTGTTTTGGGCATATTTTTAGTGAAATTTTCTTACCTATTTTCATTGCATTGCAATTTTCTATCTCAAATTTATTGAGATTGTTCCTAATATTCCTCTCATCATTAATATGGATTTGCCTCCTCCCTATCCCTTAATTTTTTCATGCCCAAGCAATAATGAATCTCACCATGATTGGTCATCTCAAATTCTATAGCTAATTTAGACTTAAAAAGGTTTTAACATTTCTAGATCATTGCTCATAATGATAGTTTAATTAACATATACAACTAAAAAATATCACTAAGTCAACAACATGCTTGTTGTAGATATCTAAACATTCATGCTCGTATCATGCTCTTGAGGATAGTTTTATTCCATACAATCTCTTCTACAACTTGCATGCTAACTATTTATTTCCTTCTTGTATGCAACCCTCTCATTGTTGGACAAATAAATCTTACTTTAAAAACCCATTTCAAATGTTATTTTTATATTTATTTAATGAACATGAAGATCCAAGGATGTTGCAATTTCTAATAGAAACTTTGATGGGTATAATCTTGACTAAAGGTGATAATATGTCATGATAACCCAAACTTGTAATTTAGGCATATTCTTTTGCCACTAGCTAAGCTTCATAGTGGTTTTTAGTCCAAATGAAATACTTTTTTGAAACACCACACAGATCCCTTCATTTGTGCAAAATAATGAAATAATTGGAGGTATACTCTCCCCCATTAACATAATTAGCCTTTTTCATTATTTTCCTAACTAGCTCATCAAAATCTTAAAAAAAATTATACATTTATAATGCTTCTAATTTATTCTTAAATAAATAAGCAATTTCTATTCTTGAGGAAACATTAATAAATGTAATAACATACATTTTTCATATTTGTATCATTGTTTTCATTTGTCCACAAGTGTTTAAGTGTATTAACTCCACTTGATCCTCAATGCTTGTAGCTCTTTTCTTTGAGAAAAAAATTCTATGTTATTTTCATAAACAACAACCTTTACACATTCCTAGCTCAACATGCATATGAAAATTAAAATCCTATACATGTTATTTACCATTCAAAAATTTAAGTACAAATGTGTATTCATGTGTCTAAATCTCTAATTCCAAAGAGTTTTAAAGTTAATGTTTTCATTATCTGTCATTGTCAGCACATCTTCTAGTACTACTATATGTGACTAGCTTAGTTTTATTTATGTAATTACGTTAACAATAGTCACTCCTTTTACATAATTTAGAATGCATTCCATGTTGCCACACTACACCAATATTATTGCATTAGTAGCCTACTAACTAAAAAAGGTTTTTTGGTAATGTAGGGGCATACCATACATCTTTAATTTTCTTATGTGTGTCATTGGATAAATTCTATGAGATATTTCCAACTTTCATCATCTCATGTTTATTTTCATCTTGAATATTGGTATTATTTCCTTTGGATATGCGTTTATATGATGTAAGCCAACAAATATCAGGTGTTGAATTTTTAGTTATAGGTCATATCATAAAGGGTTGAAGTTGATTTTCTATTATTTATTATTACCAATGCCTCTTTTGGTACTACTATACATGACTTATATAGGTTGTCGTCTCTAATTCCTTTAGCAATAGTCATCCCTTCCCCATTATTTAGAATAGATACCATGCCAAACTTTACCAATATTCTTGCATCATTCACCTTACTAACAAACACAAGCATTTTTATGTAAAGCATGGGCATACCTTACATCTTCAATTTTATTATATGCATAGAATCACCTCATCACCTTAGGATCACTTGTAAGACACAAATAACTTCCACAAGAGAGAAATGGCCAAAATATCATGCTATGATTATGGATGCAGGATTGTTATATTAGATTATTACAATGTACATATGATGCATTGCCTATAAAGGAAAGTTTTGAGATAGGATTAGACAAGATCATTACATGTTTCTTAATCCTATACAATAAGACAAGAGTCTCAATAAATATTAAATGATTTAGGAAAAAAAAATTAAATTATGCTAAAAGATAAGTGACAACTAAAGTGTAACTAGAAAGATTTCCTCGTAATTAATGCTAATTAGAAAGATTCCCTCATAGGACCTAAGTGGAATTAACATGTAAATAGGACCTAGATAGGTAAAACACCTATATACACCAACACCCCCCCTTAGGTATAACTTAGGGAGTACCTATGCAAATTGCACAATGATGGGTCTTGGCTATGAGGTCATGTTAGGTATCCATGTACATATAAAATGCATTCTCTCACAAACAAAGAAAAGGAGAAAACCTAATGGGACAAAACTCCTCCCCAAAAGAGAGAAAAGATGGAATAATGCTCTTCATGAAGAATGAAAGGACAAAACCATATTTGAGGAAAAAGACCCCCCATAGGAGAGATAAAGAAGAAATGATTAACCCCTCCCCCACCCTCAATGAGATAATCAATACAAAGAAGCACTAGAAGCACACTAGTAGAGTAATGCTGGAATCCTTAATCAAGGCAAGCAAAGGAAAGATAATTTTGATGCTAGAAACCCTAGAATCTCTTTAGAGAAATCCTAGAATGATAATAAAGCAACAACAGTCCCAATATCAAGGAACATTATAAGACTCTCAATATCAAGAAAATTTGGAATCTAAATGAAGCAATAGGATATAGAACATCGTTCTAACACTGAAATGAAGTACTAGTCCATCAAAATTGCACCCTCCCAAATATCAAAATATCCAAGTAATATGTAGGAAACCCATTGAAGATAAAATAAAATAATAATATATCTCCTCAATACCTTTCCAACAATGCATGAAACACAAGAGTCAGAGATCGTGGAAATAATTTATGAGAAAGGGGGCCAAAAATGAAGATGTGAATTCAAACAGCCATAAATGCTTCAAAATAGAAAAAAATTAAAAAAAAAAAAAAACGTGCCATTGCAAAATTGGTGAAGCCAAATTTTCAATGATATCTTGTTTTAAAAGAAAACCTCCTAGTTCTTGCAAGTTATGACCATTTAAAAAATGCCTAATTTGTTCCTCTGAGTGTCAAAAATTAAGCCCGTGGGACTTAACAGATAGTGCTCCATATGACCTAGTTCATAGAAATTGGTTTAAAGAAAGCACTGCCTAGTAGTGATGATGGAGTAACAACTCCCACATGCCACTAGTGGTAGGGAAATGAGCCAAAATATATGTCTCCTAAGGCATAATCCTCTCGCTAAGGTAGGATCGGGGGTGGCTTCAAGCCTTGACCATTAAATTTACCAAACATATGGTGGGAAGATAATAATAAATATATTATTGAGGACAATTTTTTGAAATAAAACTTTTAAAATATAAAAAAAGTGGAAATTGTACCCTCAACATTGATTTGACCTAGTACGAAAATTGACAACGATATGAAAAATTTGACTACAGACTACATCATTATTATGTAGACATTGTATGTAGAATATGCCCTACAAAGAATAATATTTAGCCTATCTATATAGTTAATTTGCAAACCTACATATGATATGATTGTCATACGATTTGTACAGTATGACCAAGTATGGAATTGTACGATCGCATGGAATTGATGCCTAGACCAAAATTTGGCTTGATCCCCCTAATCAAAGATGTTAAAATTTGACAAATTGATAGTCATTCTTTAGGTTCTTGGGCCTTTCAAATGCAACAAAAGGGTCAATTTTGACCCAAAGTGCTTCAAAAATTATCCACCCTCTAAATTTGGCAACTAAAACCCTCTTTTAAACCCTTGTATATTTTTCAAAACATGATGAAAATTGACAAGATAAAAGGAAAACCTAAATTTCTTTGATGCCCTAGATTCAATCATAAGGTTCTCAAAACCCCCAATCACACCCAACAAAAATTCCATGCTAATATTGGTACCTAGATTTATTAAAAAGTATACAACACTAAAGCTCTAATCCCATGTAGTAGTTTATGGTGAACTCTACAATGTTGTTAAAGTTGGGAAAAATTAACTCCACAACACCCAAAATATCACCTACAATCAAACACCTATCATACAAAGATTGAATAACAAAGCTATGGAGGCTAAGAACTATTAATCTAAAACAAAATGAATCATAATTAATGTGCATCTTAATGATTATACAATGAAGAAATCTTATAAAAGGATAACAAACGTAGAAATCCTAGGCAAGGATAAAACAAGATCACGAAATTTCTCCTCATCATATGTCATGAGACATAAAAAGAACATGACCTAAGTAAGGTTAAGTAATTAGAGGATGTGGCAATAGAAAAATTACACCTTTTCCTTGCTTGATTTGGAAATGATTAATGATGAATTGAACTTAATATAACCTTGATCTAGTGTTGTGATGTGTTTTGCACATCCACATTAGGTTTTGGGCCCTTTTAAAGATAAATAAACCTAAATTTTCCTTAATTTAGTGTTGTAAAGTGTATTTATTTACACCTTCAAATTAAATTTAGGATGTTTGTAAACTAAATGGAACTAGACTAGTGTTTTAATGTGTTGTACACATTCACATGGGATTTTTCGCCCTTCTAAGCTAAATTGACTTGATTTTTCCTTAAATTGATGTTGTAAAATGTATTTATTTACACTTTCACATTAGATTTTGGGCCCCCTTGTATTTATAACCTTAATATATGTTAAAAATGGAGGTAATTATGTAGATTAAAACTTGTAAAACTATTAGATTATAGATCTAATTAAGTGTTCTTTGTTATAAATTCTTTGTGTATGATTATCTGTTTAGATCAATTTTACCAATTGTAGAAAGTAGACAGAAGATTGTAGAAGAATGAGAAAAGAAGATAGAAGTGACACAACATATATGTGGAGAAACCCTTTCGGGAAAAGAAACCACCTCCAAAATCAATAGTGCTTTTATTATCTAACCTTAGAACAAGATTACAATAATTATGTGTCAATCTTTGACTGAAATGCTTCCTTTTCCTTCAACAATTCTTCTTCACAACCTACAAATAAACTCTGATCAAACTCTCTTCAACTAGCTGCAATTAATAGAAAATTATGAGCATTGTAAACTCCAAAGAGTTTTCAATTACAAGAGCACAAAGCTCATCTCAAAAATATATTCCTAGATTGTGCAAGTAGAGTTTCATCTCGTAACATGAAGTCAAAACCAAAGTCTCCTCAATTTAGGTGCCCCAAACTAAACACTTAATTGATCGTTCGTCAAGAAAATATCTTCTAAGCTTCTCCTCAAAGTTGGCACCCAAGAATGGGCCCACTTAACTCAACCTTGTAAATATCTTCTCATGCAAAAGGTGTTAACTCCAAGATGCCAACTTGGGCGTCCAAGGTGGGTCCAAGTCAATCTTTGTAAACTGAAACATATATCTCCATCAATTCATGCAAACATTATTCATGATTGATCATCCCCACTTAACTGAATGATTCACCTATTATCTATCATGCAACTGAAGTCATTAGTCATGCAACTCCAGCCAACTAAATTCAACTAACATGCAACTCAAACTAACTACATGCAACTAAAGATAACTGAACCATAATTGAACTAAATTAAACTAAACTAAACTGAACTCCACTCATGAAAATATAAATCTCTAATTTGTAGGATCTTTACATGCATTATTGAAGTGTTATCATTCCTCCAAATAGTTAACTTAAGCAAGGTGGGTTCCACCTTCCATGTGGATGCCCCATGTGCTCCTATTTTGTAGGATCTCTTCTTGGGTATCCCCACATGTTCCTATCATTTAGGAATAATTACAAATTTCAATTTACATGTTCATTTAATTCAAATTCAATCTCTTTCTAATCCTAGTATTGGGGAATACTTTCCAAGGACTTAGGATATACATGAAATATGTTTAGGATTACAATTAAATGGCATCCTATTCCCAACATTCTCCTACTTGACATTATACATTGCAATTATTCTAAACAAGGAATCATTATTATAAATCAAGTACAATCTACTCAAGGTCAATGGCCTTCCTGCACCAAGAGAACTTATCTATAGGAACTGGTTTCATAAGATAATCTACAACATTGATCAAAGTGTGAACTTTCTCAATCAATACCTTCCTAGTCTTAGCCATTTCTCACACAAAGTGATACTGAACATCAACATGCTTAGTGCGAGCATGATACATAGGATTTTTGGCTAAACAAATAGCACTTTGACTATCACATTCAAGTTTAATTTTCTTGTAATTAAAACCAATACCTCTCCCAAGTATCTGTAACCAAAATGCCTCCTTAGAGGCATGTTAGCAACCATGTACTCTGCTTCTGAGGTGGACAAAGAAATCATGAACTACCTCTTACTCATCCAAATAACCACAGATCCAAACAAAGTAAACACATAGCCACTTTTTCCACCTTCGACTGTCCAAGTCTCCTGCCCAACTTGAATCAACAAAACCTTTTATGTCCATTGATATGTGCATAATATCAATATCATTAGCACCATGATAAACCAAATAGTAATTAGAAGTACCTCGTAAATAAATAAAAACCCTCTTAACATAATTCCAATGTTCTTTACCAGGGTTAGACATAAACCTACTTAGAACTCCCACTACTTGGGTTATATTTGGTCTTGTATAGACCATTGCATACATTAAACTACCAACTGCACTAGCATATGGAATTTTAGGCATTTCCTCATGATCAAAATTAGATTTAGGACTCATGTCTAAACTTAACTTTGTGCCAACTAGTAAGAGAATATTAATTAGTTTATTATCTTGTATGTTAAACTGTTTCAAAATAGTATCAACATATTTGCTTTGACTTAAGAAAATTTTTCTATTGGGTATGTGTGGGATCATGATGGGCCAAAAAGTGGTGATATGATGGATATGAGTAGGATATGTGGCGGAATTTTTTTTTTTAACCCAAAATTTATGAAACGAAAAGAGTTTTTAAAAGAGATTCTCAAATTTCCACCAATATAAATTATGCTTTACTTTGAATTTAATAAATAATTATTATTCATTTTTATTTGAATTCGACTAAAGTCTTGATTGATAGGTGATTGAAAAACATCTATAGCTTTCAAAGCGGTATCACATTTTTTGAATTTGAAACATGCATCACATTTTATGCTTCACATACTATAGGATTAAAAAAATGAATTTCATGAAGTTTTGACCAAGTTAGGGTGGTCGGACATACAATTTTTATATTTGTTAAAAGTTGTAATAAAAATTTCATAATTAATTATTTACTTGGAAAAAAATTACAAAAGAATACGTCACATCGGGACATGAGTCCTCTATTTATATCTAAAATCTTATAAAAAAATATTATCATTTTATTTTGGTTAGGGTGGTCAAAGAACACCTACTTCTTATTTTTTCCCTGAAATTTAAGTACTATTGCATTGAAATTTCAAATTTTCACCAAATAGATTTTATTTTTTTAAAATAAACCTAGTAGTTTAGAAACTACATTCAATTTTCTATAGATTCTATTCTTACATATTTTTAAAATAATATAGATAGCTTATTCATTTTTTTACGTCAAGTTGCCTAACTCTGATTTTTCTAAATTTTTTGCCACTTAAGGGCTTGTTTTTTCCATGATGATCCTACACATACCATGTTACTTCTATCTTTGTTGATCTCCATACGAAGGATATATTTTTCAGCCCCTAGATCTTTCATCTCAAATGTGCTAGAGAGTTGTTCTTTCAACTCTTTGATCATTACCTTGTTGTTACCAATAAGCATGTCACCAACATCCAAGATAATAATTAAAAGTTGATCATCAATAAATTTTACGTAAACACAAAGATCTTCCTCACTCCTAACATAAGCAATTTTCAATACAAAAGCATCAAACTTATGGTACCACATTCTCGGTGGTTGTTTCAATCCATATAAGGATCTCTTTAACTTGCAAACCATTTCTTCTTTTCCTTTTACAACAAAACCATCAGGTTGCCTCATATAAATCTCCTCATCAAGATCCCCATGTTTTCACATCCATTTGCTCTATCTAAAAATCATAAGCAATAGCAATAGATAAAAGGAATCTAATAGAAGTTACTTTAGCAATAAGAGAGAATATTTCATTAAAGTCAACTCCCTCTCTCTAGGAGTATCCCTTGGCTATTAATCTAGCCTTGTACCTTTCGAGATTACCATCTGCTCCAATTTTTTTTTAAATATCCATTTACAACCAATGGCCTTTCTTCCTTTGGGAAAACTCTCAAGATCCCATGTGTCACAAGTATCTGAGGAATCTATTTCCTCATGCATAGCTTGTGACCAAATCTTGTTCTCATATGAAGACAACTTCCCTATAAGATCTAAGTTCATCATTATTACTCATCAAAGAAAATATACAACATAAATCAAGTGGGCTATACCTATTAACTAGATTACATTGTCTTGTGGATCTTCTCAAAGGGGGTTCTTCTTGTTCCTCAATATTCTCATCATGAGCATCCATCTCAGAAGAACTCTATGAACTCTCCTCATGCAATCCATCCAATTGTTCTTCAACATGTACATCTTCATGCTTCGTAATATTTATCACAAAATGCACTGTTCAAGAAGTATCCTCCTCCTTTGGTTGTTCTTCTCCTGAATAAGCTCCAAATTCCCTAAAAATAACATGTCTAGATAAAGTAATTTTTTGGGTTAGAGGATTCCAAAGATTTTAACCTTTAACATTTTCACTATAACCTATGAATATGCATTTTTGTGCTTTTGGATCCAACTTAGATCTCTTTTGATTAGGCACATGAACAAAATCCTCACAACCAAATATCCTTAAATGTGCAACACTAGGTTTCCTACCTAACCAAATTTCATAAGGGGTTTTATCTTCAATATATGAACTAGGGGATCTATTGATCAAATAACAAGAAATACTTATAGCCTTGGCCCAAAGACACCAATCTAGCTTAGCACTATTTAACATACTCCTAGCTCTTTCCATTAAGGTTCGGTTCATCCTTTTTTCTACTCCATTTTGTTGAGGTGTATATGGAGTAGTTTTTTGCCTCACAATTCTTGCATGCTTACAACAATCATCAAATTCCTTAGAAAAATATTCACCACCATTATCTAATCTCAACATTTTTATCTTATGATATGATTGTTTCTCAACCAAAGCCTTAAATTCTTTAAACTTATTAAACACATCATATTTGTTGTGCATATAATAGATCCAAGTGTATCTTGAGACATCATCAATACATGTGACATAATATCTAGATTTTCCAATAGAGTTAATATCCACAAGGCCTAATACATCTAAATGAATAATCTCTAATAATCTTTTAGCTTTATTTGCTCTAATAGGAAATAAAGATCTAGATTGCTTTTCAAACACACAATTCTCACAAAATTCATTTTTGCTGATATTATAATCAGGAATACTGCCAACCAATTTCTTATTAAGAATGACCAGTCCTAAGAACTTTTTCACCAATGTGGCCCAATCTATGGTGCCCCATCATACATGTATTTTCAGCTTCAGTTACATTGGCGAATTTATTCAAATTGGAGGTATTAAGCTTAAACAAAGTCCTGATCTGAGATCCTTTATCAACCACCATATTACCTTTCACCAATCTACAACCACCTTTGTCAAATATCACATGCATTCTAGAATCATTGAACTTAGATACAAAAAGTAGATTTTTAGGAAGTCCTTGAAATATGTAAAACATCATTAAGGGTCTTAACCCTACCATCACTGAAAAACAACTTTACCTCTCCTTTGCCCACAACCTTTGCTATGCTATTATCTCTAAACAAGACATTTCCTTCATGATATGTAGTATACTTAGTGAACCACTCCTTGTTAGGAGTCATATGATAGGAGCAACCTAAATCAATAAGCCAAGAGTTATCACAAACATTATTAGATGAAATGACCAATGCATCATTACTAGAATCTAAGGATTTCTATTTAGAATCATCAAAACTCTTTTTCTTGTTCTTACAATCCTTCTTTACATGTATAGGTTTCCCACAATTCCAACACTTTACCTTACCATGGTTTTTAGATTTTCCTTTGGACTTACCCTTTCCTTTCTTGTCTCCCTTAGGCTCCCTTTCCTTAGGCCTACCTCTTACAAACAAGGAATCTTGGGATCCCATTTTAGACTTTCTTCTTATCTCCTATGATAGGAGAGTAGGAATTATACTGTCCATCTTAGGATCTTCACCACTACCACTAATAGCAACAATTATATTTTCTCAAGACACTGGTAAAGAACAAAGTAATAAAATGTATTTATCTTCATCTTCTAGCTTTACATATATAGATGCTAACTGACTTAGAATCAAATTAAAATCATTTAAATGATGTGCAACAGAATCACCATCTTTCATCTTTAAAGAATACAACTACTGTTTCAAATACAAATTATTAGTAAGACTTTTGGTTTGATAGATATCACCTATCCTCTTCCATAGTTTATATGTGGTAGTTTCATCTGAAAAATTCAAGAGAACATCATTATCAAGACAAAATATTATGGTCCCTCTTGCCTTCTTATCAAGCTTATTCCAATCCGAGTCATCTAACATTATTGCAGGTGACTTTTTCTCATTACAAGTAGCTAACCACTAATCTCTCTCTTCAAGGAGATCCTTTATTTTTAGTTTCCACATCTCATGACTAGATCCATTGAATCTTTCAATATCTAAACAAGAAATAGAACTCATTGCAACACACTTCTTTTAAAAACCAACAATAACACAATAGTAAATGATCCCACTATAGCCAAAAAAACCTTCAAAATTTCAAGAGAAAGGTGTCCCAAACTCTACCCAATTGTTAGCTCTGATACCAATTTGTCAAAAATGGAGGTAATTATGTAGCTTAAAACTTGTAAAATTATGATATTATAGATATAATTAAATGTTATTTGTTACAAATTCTTTGTGTATGATTATTTGTTTAGATAAATTTACCAATTGTATAAAGTAGACAGAAGATTGTAGAAGAATGAGACAAGAACATAGAAGTGACACAACACACACATGGAGAAACACTTTCAAGAAAAAAATCCACCACCAAAATCAATAGTTCCTATATTGTTTAACTTTAGAACAAGATTACAATAATTTTGTATCAATCCTAGACTGATATACCTCCTTTTCCTTCAATAATTCTTCTTCATAACTTGCAAATAAACTCTGATCAAACTCTCTTGAACTTGCTGCAATTAGTAGACAATTATGAGAATTGTAAATTCCAAAGAGTTGTTAATTACAAGAGTGCACAAATCCTCTAAAAAACCTATTCCTAGATTGTGCAAGTAGAGTTCCATCTTGTAACATGAAGTCAAAACCAAAGTCTCATCAATTTAGGTGCCCCAAAATGAACACTTAACTGATTGTTTGTCAAGAAAATATCCTCCAAGCTTCTCCTCAAAGTTGGCACCCAAGAATGGGCCCACTTAACTCAGCCTTGTAAATATCTTCTCATGCAAAAGGTGCTACCTCCAAGATGCCAACTTGGGTGACCAAGGTGGGTCCAAGTCAATCTTTGTAAACTAAAACATATCTCTCCATCAATTCATGCAAACATTATGCATGATTGATCATCCCCACTTAACTGAATGTATCACCTATTATATGTCATACAACTAAAGTCATTTGCCATGCAACTCAATTCAACTAAAGTCAAATAACATGCAAATCCAACTAACTACATGCAACTGAAGATAATTGAACCATAACTGAACTAAACTGAACTGAACTGGACTGAACTGAAACTTAACTTAACTTAACTTAACCTAATTGGATTGAACTTCACTGGTGTACATATCAATCCCTTACTTTTAGGATCCTTACATGCATTAGTGAAGTGTCATCATTCTTCTTAACCTTAGAACAAGATTACAATAACACTATATCAATCCTTGATTGATATGCTTCCTTTTCCTTCAGCAATTCTTCTTCACAACTTGTAATAAACTCTTATAAAACTCTCTTCAACTTGTTGCAATTAATAGACAATTATGATCATTGTAAACTCCAAAGAGTTGTCAATTACAAGAGCTTGAAGCTCCTCTCAAAAACCTATACCTATTTTGTGCAAGTAGAGTTCCATCATGTAACATGAATTCAAAAAAAAGTCTCTTTAATTTAGATGCCCCAAACTAAACACTTAATTGATCATTGGTCAAGAAAATATCTTCCAAGCTTCTCCTCAAATTTAGAACCCAAGAATGGGCCCACTTAACTTAGCCTTGTAAATATCTTCTCATGCAAACACTATGCATGATTGATCATCCCCACTTAATTGAATGTATCACCTAATATTTGGCATGCAACTGAAGTCATTAGTTATGCAACTCATGTACACTGAAGTCAATTAACATGCAACTCAAACTAACTACATGCAACTAAAGGTAACTGAACCATAACTGAACTGGACTTAACTAAACTAAACTAAACTGAACTAAAACTGAAACTAAACTAAACTAAACTGAACCTAACTAAACTGAACTAAAATCCACTCATGTAAATATCAATCCCTAACTTGTAGGATCATTACATGCATTACTGAAGTGTTATTATTCCTCCAAATAGTTAACTTAAGCAAGGTGTATTCCACCTTCCTTGTGGGTGTCCCATATGCTTCTATTTTGTAGGATATCTTCTTGGGAATCCCCACATGTTCTTATCATTTGCGAATAATTATAAATATCAATTTACATGTTCATTTCATTTGAATTTATTCTCTTTATAATCTTAGTGTTGGGGAACACTTTCCAAGGACTTAGGAGATGCATGAAATATGTTTAGGATTGTAATTAAATGGCATCCTATCCCCAACAATATAAGCCTCTAAGATCCTATATTTTGCATCCCAAGGCATATTTTAACCAAAATTCTGACATAGACCACCTATAAACTTAATTTATTCACTCCTCAACATTCTCTCTCTTCAAAAAGGCCCAATGGGACCCATATGCCACCTTGGGTGTATGAGTCCCATCCAGGTGGGACTTGTGGATTAAAATCCTTAAACTCTCTCTAGATGGTCATGGTCTAGTTTTTGTATCAGCCTCGGCCCGTGCCTCATGTGTTTGAATATCTTTGGGCCCCTTTTTGAAGTGCCTTCACCCACTTGCTCCATGTTTCTGTCATGTGCTCCTTGGAATATTTTCTTCCCTTTCTTCTCTATCGACACCTACCCACTTGCCATGTGTTAGTAGTGTGGGCCTTTGAGAGCCCTTTCTCCTTTGCTATTCCTTCGAGCTCTACCTGCGTGCCACATTGCATCAATTCATGGGTAGCCTTTTGGCGGACCCCACAATCAGCGTTCAAAAGAAGACTTGTCAATATGTGCAGGATCATCATGGAAACAACAGGCCCTTAAGTGGCAAAAAAATTAGAAAAACCAGAGTTAGGAAACATGATGTAAAAATTTGAATAAGTTATCTATATTATTTCAAAAATATTTAAGAATAGAATTTGTAGAAAATTTAATGTAGTTTCTAAAATACTAGGTTTATTTAAAAAAATAAGAAATCTATTTGGGGTAATCGCACCAAGATGGTTCCCAAAAAGGGGGCTTAAGTGGCCAATTTTTTTTCTGAAATTAGGAAATGTTAACCTTGGACGTGAAATTGAGGATAGTTCCACTCAAAATTTTGAGATGGAACAAAAAATAGGATTGAAGTGCTCGAAGTCTACTTTCTAAACTTCTAATTTATTTTGAAAATGGTTGACATTAAGGGGTTTAACAGAGGGATGTACACAAATTGTTGTTGTTTTTGTCAGAAAAACATAACATAGCAACTCTTGTATGACTTGAGCACAGTGAACTGTTTTTTAGTATTTTTAAAATCAATATGGTTAGAAGTTAGCTAACAACATCTAGTTGGTGCACAATTTTTCTGATAATTTTTTAATGAATATTTGATTTTTTACTAATTTTCTAAGTGGGCACTTCCTAAAAAGCAGAATTTTGGTCGTGCTCCCCCTACAAATTTTTAAAAGTAATAGATTTTTTTAAAATTTATTTTTTAAAATTTGTAGAATGGAATCTAGTTTCTAAAAATGTAATTTATTTGAAATTTTGATGAACGGTTAATTTATAACGAAAAAAAAAACCAAACACTTCTTTTTGACAAAAAAAAAGACATACAAACAAAAGCAATTATGGATGAAAGGCCTAACATTGTTAGAAAGTGAAAAAATTATATCATTGGAAAGCTAAGAGAGAAATTAACATTACCCATGTGTTCGATTTTGTCGATATTGAACCAAATGCAATCTTGATTGTGAGCACAAACCCGATTATGTGAAAAATTATAGAATTTGCAAAAAACACGTCTTTGGTTGTTGGGAATGTCCTCCAAGCCTTTTGGTTGGTATTCCAAGGAAAATACCAAAGCTAAGGCTCAGGGATTCCCAAAGAAAAATATAATGCAAGTGCATTATAATGTGCATGTTATTTATTAGTTTTCACATTTTCCTTCTTCGTGGAACATTTCTAGCAACACATAACACACTCACATTATTTATTCCTTTAGTTAAATGCCAATTTTTTGAATGTTTGTTCATATGTTTGTATCTATATGTATGCTAGTGTGTCATGTATGTATGTGTGTATGCCTATATATATGCATTTATGCTTATGGGAGAGAGGGTGAGAGGGTGGGAGTGGGAGAGAGGGTGGGAGG